>OY288276.1:38070683-39282395 GCA_958450335.1 Hibiscus tridactylites | reverse complement strand
AAGTGTTGTCTAAGCAAGAAATGAACAATTAAAGCTCTAGACAAATTTTGACATCATAATGTTGTAACAATTGAAGAATTAACCATTACAAGATGCTTGGAGGTCCCTTTTATACTCCTAATTGAGTTTATAGCCGTTTCTAGCCGCTGGGGATGATTTTGAGCCGTTGAGAACTTTATTTCCTTCATAAATGCTGTTCTGCAACTATTCGTATCGATACGCTTGGAACCGTATTGGTACAACCTTCATGAGAAACTAGTCGTTGGGCTCTTGCCAGCCTAGGCGTATCCATACGCTTGAGGGCGTATCGGTACGGGTTCACATTTAAAAGACCGTTGGGAAATAGCCGTTGGGGTTGTTGGAAAGGGGATCGGTACGCTTACCAGGCGTATCGAAACGATCCCGATCCGTATCAAAACGGCCAAGCCTGTTTCGATACGGGTTTTGGCAGTGACCAAACTTGGGCAAAAAGGTATCGGTACGGGTACTACCGTATCGATACAGGTAACGTGAAAAGTTAAGTTTGGCTAAATAAAAGCATAAAAAATCTTGCCAAAAACCTCTTAAAATACCTCAAACATAAATTCAAGTTGTTTGTACTTAAAAACAAGTTTTAAATTCTTTTCAAATTGGTCCAAAACATTTTTCAATTATTATATCAAAACATTAGTTCTACAATCTCCCCCGTTTTGATATAATAAAACTCAATTGAAAAATTGTTTGGGATTCTCCCCCTTTAACTTTAAAAATGTGAATAAGAGATTAAAAATATGAAATCAAATAAAGCTCCCCCTTATTCATTTGAAAATTCAATTTTTCAAACCATTTCTCCCCCTTTTTGTTATATCCAAAAGAATTTAAAAACATTAAGTTTCAAAATAACAATAGAGGTAAAAGAAATTTGACACACTTAAAATTTTTGGTTTAAAATTGGCTCCCCCTTACTCAAAGCATCATAAGAATGTTAGTTCAACATATATGATTATCTAGTTGACTTAAATTAAAAATAATCAAAGAAAAGCAAAAGTAACTAGATTTTACCACACTTGATCTCAAGGGGGGATGTGAAGCCTTCCTTCTTCAAGTGTTCTTCCTATATGTGCATGGAGCTCCCCCTCAATTTTTGACTTGTTGATCACTCTCCATCACACCTAGCAAAAGACAATCAAGTAATTTTTGGTATCCAAATTGCTTTTGATCCATAGACATTAGTAGCACAAAATTTAGTCCCCTTAGGAATCCATTTTTCAATTTCATCCTTTTTAGTTGAAGTGGTTAGTCCTTTTAGGACCCAAACACTTCTAAAACATTTACCATTTATAAATCTAGGGGCACTAGATTGTCTTACATAAAAATTTGATTTTCCAAAACTATTTTTCTTTTCAAGTTCATTGGAAATCAAATCTTTTTCTTTTTGAACTTTGAGAAGCAAATTTTGTAAACCAAAACATTTTTGTTCAAAATCTTTCAATTTTGCTTCAAGTTCAAGATTTGTTTTGGAAAGCAAATCATTTTCAATTTTTATTTTTGAAATCAACTTTTTGTTCTTGGAAAATGATGCCTTGAATTCCAAAAGCAAATCATCATAGGCATCTTGTAACTCATCAAATGTATAAGAATTTGAAATAGATGAGTTAGAAGTTACATCCCCCTCATTGAGGGCCATCAAGCATAGGTGCGCTACTTCATCATCGGTGGAGTCTTCATCACTCCTTGTGGCCACAAATGCTTGTTTTGAAGATGATCCCTTCTTTTTGGATTTGTGGGAGTCCTTCATCTTCTTCATCGATTCATGCTTGGATTTTTCTATTTTGCTCTTCATGAACCGGGCAAATTTGTTGAAGAGATAGGCCATCTCTTCATCTTCACTTTCCTCCTCATTTGAATCTACATGATGGCATGTGGAGGATTTGAGAGCTACGACACTAGCATTGATGCCTAGCTCCATGATCTTCTTCTTCCCCATCGCTCTAATCTATTACTTCTTCTTCTCCTCTTCTTTGTTTTTCTTCATTATTTGGTGAGTGAGAAGAGACCCCATGAGTTCATCAAGCTTCAAGGTTTTGAGATTCTTGGCTTCGATGATGGCGGTCCTCTTTGAGTCCCATGACTCGGGAAGGGAGTAGATGAGCTTTCGGACAAGCTTCTCTTCCGGGATGGCTTCTCCATAACCTTTAAGACCATTGGTGATAGTGGAGAACCTATCAAACATCTTCTCGATGTTCTCTTCCGGATCCATCTTGAAGTTCTCATACTCTAAGGTTAGGAGCCCAATCTTGGTCTCCTTGACTTCATTGGTTCCCTTGTATGTGACTTCAAGCTTGTCACATACTTCCTTGGCACTCTCACAAGAAGACATCTTCTCATAGATGGTTGGGCCAAAAGCACAAAAGAGCATGTGCAAGGCTTTGCAATTAAGCTTCATCTTCTTGCGATCGTCGGCACTCCATTCCGCTTTGCTTCCTTGAGGCACGAACGGACCATCTTCAACTATGTCCCATAGCTTGTAATCTTTTGACTTCAAGAAGAATTTCATCTTTGTCTTCCAATGGGCATAGTGATTTTCGTCGAAGAAAGCCGGTTTGTCGATTGATTGTGCCATTGAGCCAGTTGGTGAAATGTTGATCGAGCTTGTCAGATCTTCTCAATAGGATGTTAATCGTCTTAGATTGAGCCAAGCTCTGATACCAATTGTTGAGATTTTAGGGGCTCGATTCGATCAACCGTTCTTGCTCGCCAAGTGTGGAGAAGTTGGATAATTGGGTGATTTAGTGGGAGGTGAAAATTTGGCAATTTGACACAAGAATTTATAGTGGTTTAACCTTTTAACCAAGGTCTACATCCACTACCTTAGCTCCCCACTAAGGATTTCCAACAAATTCACTAAGAATTTCGTCCCCTTTTCTCGGATTAGGAGGAAACCGTTACAAGCCTCAAAGCTTTCTACCCAAAGCTTGAAGGAACACTCTCTTTACAAAGAAAGACTTAGCAAACGAGAAATCCCTCTAAAAGGTGTTTGTTTGCAATTCTAAGCTCTCACCCAAAACCTAAACACTTGAGCAAATTTAACAATGTAAGCTCACAAGTGTTGTCTAAGCAAGAAATGAACAATTAAAGCTCTAACAAATTTTGACATCATAATGTTGTAACAATTGAAGCATTAACCATTACAAGATGCTTGGAGGTCCCTTTTATACTCCCAATTGAGTTTATAGCCGTTTCTAGCCGCTGGGGATGATTTTGAGCCGTTGAGGACTTTATTTCCCTTTATAAATGCTATTCTGCAACTATTCGTATCGATACTCTTGGAACCGTATCGGTACAACCTTCATGAGAAACTAGCCGTTGGGCTCTTGCCAGCCTAGGCGTACCGATACGCTTGAGGGCGTATCGGTACGGGTTCACATTTAAAAGACCGTTGGGAAATAGCCGTTGGGGTTGCTGGAAAGGGGATCGGTACGCTTACCAGGCGTATCGAAACGATCTCGATCCGTATCAAAACGGCCAAGCCTGTTTCGATACGGGTTTTGGCAGTGACCAAACTTGGGCAAAAAGGTATCGGTACGGGTACTACCGTATCGTTACGGGTAACGTGAAAAGTTAAGTTTGGCTAAATAAAAGCATAAAAAATCTTGCCAAAAACCTCTTAAAATACCTCAAACATAAATTCAAGTTGTTTGGACTTAAAAACAAGTTTTAAATTCTTTTCAAATTGGTCCAAAACATTTTTCAGTTATTATATCAAAACATTAGTTCTACAATCTCCCCCTTTTTCATATAATAAAACTCAATTGAAAAATTGTTTGGGATTCTCCCCGTTTAACTTTAAAAATGTGAATAAGAGATTAAAAATATGAAATCAAATAAAGCTCCCCCTTATTCATTTGAAAATTCAATTTTTCAAACAATTTCTCCCCCTTTTTGTTATATCAAAAAGAATTTAAAAACATTAAGTTTCAAAATAACAATAGAGGTAAAAGAAATTTGACACACTTAAAATTTTTGGTTTAAAATTGGCTCCCCCTTACTCAAAGCATCATAAGAATGTTAGTTCAACATATATGATTATCTAGTTGACTTAAATGAAAAATAATCAAAGAAAAGCAAAAGTAACTAGATTTTACCACACTTGAACTCAAGGGAGGATGTGAAGCCTTCCTTCTTTAAGTGTTCTTCCTATGTGTGCATGGAGCTCCCCCTCAATTTTTGACTTGTTGATCACTCTCCATCACACCTAGCAAAAGACAATCAAGTAATTTTTGGTATCCAAATTGCTTTGGATCCATAGACATTAGTAGCACAAAATTTAGTCCCCTTAGGAATCCATTTTTCAATTTCATCCTTTTTAGTTGAAGTGGTTAGTCCTTTTAGGACCCAAACACTTCTAAAACATTTACCATTTATAAATCTAGGGGCACTAGATTGTCTTACATAAAAATTTGATTTTCCAAAACTATTTTTCTTTTCAAGTTCATTGGAAATCAAATCTTTTTTCTTTTTGAACTTTGAGAAGCAAATTTTGTAAACCAAAACATTTTTGTTCAAAATCTTTCAATTTTGCTTCAAGTTCAAGATTTGTTTTGGAAAGCAAATCATTTTCAATTTTTATTTTTGAAATCAACTTTTTGTTCTTGGAAAATGATGCCTTGAATTCCAAAAGCAAATCATCATAGGCATCTTGTAACTCATCAAATGTATAAGAATTTGAAATAGATGAGTTAGAAGTTACATCCCCCTCATTGAGGGCCATCAAGCATAGGTGCGCTACTTCATCATCGGTGGAGTCTTCATCACTCCATGTGGCCACAAATGCTTGTTTTGAAGATGATCCCTTCTTTTTGGATTTGTGGGAGTCCTTCATCTTCTTCATCGATTCATGCTTGGATTTTTCTATTTTGCTCTTCATGAACCGGGCAAATTTGTTGAAGAGATAGGCCATCTCTTCATCTTCACTTTCCTCCTCATTTGAATCTACATGATGGCATGTGGAGGATTTGAGAGCTACGGCACTAGCATTGATGCCTAGCTCCATGATCTTCTTCTTCCCCATCGCTCTAATCTATTACTTATTCTTCTCCTCTTCTTTGTTTTTCTTCATTATTTGGTGAGTGAGAAGAGACCCCATGAGTTCATCAAGCTTCAAGGTTTTGAGATTCTTGGCTTCGATGATGGCGGTCCTCTTTGAGTCCCATGACTCGGGAAGGGAGTAGATGAGCTTTCGGACAAGCTTCTCTTCCGGGATGGCTTCTCCATAACCTTTAAGACCATTGGTGATAGTGGAGAACCTATCAAACATCTTCTCGATGTTCTCTTCCGGATCCATCTTGAAGTTCTCATACTCTAAGGTTAGGAGCCCAATCTTGGTCTCCTTGACTTCATTGGTTCCCTTGTATGTGACTTCAAGCTTGTCACATACTTCCTTGGCACTCTCACAAGAAGACATCTTCTCATAGATGGTTGGGCCAAAAGCACAAAAGAGCATGTGCAAGGCTTTGCAATTAAGCTTCATCTTCTTGCGATTGTCGGCACTCCATTCCGCTTTGCTTCCTTGAGGTACGAACGGACCATCTTCAACTATGTCCCATAGCTTGTAATCTTTTGACTTCAAGAAGAATTTCATCTTTGTCTTCCAATGGGCATAGTGATTTTCGTCGAAGAAAGGCGGTTTGTCGATTGATTGTGCCATTGAGCCGGTTGGTGAAATGTTGATCGAGCTTGTCAGATCTTCTCAATAGGATGTTAATCGTCTTAGATTGAGCCAAGCTCTGATACCAATTGTTGAGATTTTAGGGGCTCGATTCGATCAACCGTTCTTGCTCGCCAAGTGTGGAGAAGTTGGATAATTGGGTGATTTAGTGGGAGGTGAAAATTTGGCAATTTGACACAAGAATTTATAGTGGTTTAACCTTCTAACCAAGGTCTACATCCACTACCTTAGCTCCCCACTAAGGATTTCCAACAAATTCACTAAGAATTTCGTCCCCTTTTCTCGGATTAGGAGGAAACCGTTACAAGCCTCAAAGCTTTCTACCCAAAGCTTGAAGGAACACTCTCTTTACAAAGAAAGACTTAGCAAACTAGAAATCCCTCTAAAAGGTGTTTGTTTGCAATTCTAAGCTCTTACCCAAAACCTAAACACTTGAGCAAATTTAACAATGTAAGCTCTCAAGTGTTGTCTAAGCAAGAAATGAACAATTAAAGCTCTAGACAAATTTTGACATCATAATGTTGTAACAATTGAAGCATTAACCACTACAAGATGCTTGGAGGTCCCTTTTATACTCCCAATTGAGTTTATAGTCGTTTCAAGCCGTTGGGGATGATTTTGAGCCGTTGATGACTTTATTTTCCTTCATAAATGCTGTTATGCAACTATTCGTATCGATACGCTTGGAACCGTATCGGTACGGCCTTCATGAGAAACTAGCCGTTGGGCTCTTGCCAGCCTAGGCGTATCGATACGCTTGAGGGCGTATCGGTACGGGTTCACATTTAAAAGACCGTCGGGAAATAGCCGTTAGGGTTGTTGGAAAGGGGATCGGTACGCTTACCAGGCGTATCGAAACGATCTCGATTCGTATCAAAACGTCCAAGCCTGTTTCGATACGGGTTTTGGCAGTGACCAAACTTGGGCAAAAAGGTGTCGGTACGGGTACTACCGTATCGATACGGGTAACGTGAAAAGTTAAGTTTGGCTAAATAAAAGCATAAAAATCTTTCCAAAAACCTCTTAAAATACCTCAAACATAAATTCAAGTTGTTTGGACTTAAAAACAAGTTTTAAATTCTTTTCAAATTGGTCCAAAACATTTTTCAATTATTATATCAAAACATTAGTTCTACAATCTCCCCCTTTTTGATATAATAAAACTCAATTGAAAAATTGTTTGGGATTCTCCGCCTTTAACTTTAAAAATGTGAATAAGAGATTAAAAATATGAAATCAAATAAAGCTCCCCCTTATTCATTTGAAAATTTAATTTTTCAAACCATTTCTCCCCCTTTTTGTTATATCAAAAAGAATTTAAAAACATTAAGTTTCAAAATAACAATAGAGGTAAAAGAAATTTTACACACTTAAAATTTTTGGTTTAAAATTGGCTCCCCCTTACTCAAAGCATCATAAGAATGTTAGTTCAACATATATGATTATCTAGTTGACTTAAATGAAAAATAATCAAAGAAAAGCAAAAGTAACTAGATTTTACCACACTTGAACTCAAGGGAGGATGTGAAGCCTTCCTTCTTCAAGTGTTCTTCCTTTGTGTGCATGGAGCTCCCCCTCAATTTTTGACTTGTTGATCACTCTCCATCACACCTAGCAAAAGAAAATCAAGTAATTTTTGGTATCCAAATTGCTTTGGATCCATGGACATTAGTAGCACAAAATTTAGTCCCCTTAGGAATCCATTTTTCAATTTCATCATTTTTAGTTGAAGTGGTTAGTCTTTTTAGGACCCAAACACTTCTAAAACATTTACCATGTATAAATCTAGGGGCACTAGATTGTCTTACATAAAAATTTGATTTTCCAAAACTATTTTTCTTTTCAAGTTCATTGGAAATCAAATCTTTTTCTTTTTGAACTTTGAGAAGCAAATTTTGTAAATCAAAACATTTTTGTTCAAAATCTTTCAATTTTGCTTCAAGTTCAAGATTTGTTTTGGAAAGCAAATCATTTTCAATTTTTATTTTTGAAATCAACTTTTTGTTCTTGGAAAATAATGCCTTGAATTCCAAAAGCAAATCATCATAGGCATCTTGTAACTCATCAAATGTATAAGAATTTGAAATAGATGAGTTAGAAGTTACCTCCCCCTCATTGAGGGTCATCAAGCATAGGTGGGCTACTTCATCATCGGTGGAGTCTTCATCACTCCATGTGGCCACATATGCTTGTTTTGAAGATGATCCCTTCTTTTTGGATTTGAGGGAGTCCTTCATCTTCTTCATCGATTCATGCTTGGATTTTTCTATTTTGCTCTTCATGAACCGGGCAAATTTGTTGAAGAGATAGGCCATCTCTTCATCTTCACTTTCCTCCTCACTTGAATCTACATGATGGCATGGGAGGATTTGAGAGCTACGGCACTAGCATTGAGGCCTAGATCCATGATCTTCTTCTTCCCCATCGCTCTAATCTCTTCCTTCTTCTTCTCCTCTTCTTTGTTTTTCTTCATTATTTGGTGAGTGAGAAGAGACCCCATGAGTTCATCAAGCTTCAAGGTTTTGAGATTCTTGGCTTCGATGATGGCGGTCCTCTTTGAGTCCCATGACTCGGGAAGGGAGTAGATGAGCTTTCGGACAAGCTTCTCTTCCGGGATGGCTTCTCCATAACCTTTAAGACCATTGGTGATAGTGGAGAACCTATCAAACATCTTCTCGTTGTTCTCTTCCGGATCCATCTTGAAGTTCTCATACTCTAAGGTTAGGAGCCCAATCTTGGTCTCCTTGACTTCATTGGTTCCCTCGTATGTGACTTCAAGCTTGTCCCATACTTCCTTGGCACTCTCACAAGAAGACATCTTCTTATAGATGGTTGGGCCAAAAGCACAAAAGAGCATGTGCAAGGCTTTGCAATTAAGCTTCATCTTCTTGCGATCGTCGGCACTCTATTCCGCTTTGCTTCCTTGAGGCACGAACGAACCATCTTCAACTATGTCTCATAGCTTGTAATCTTTTGACTTCAAGAAGAATTTCATCTTTGTCTTCCAATGGGCATAGTTATTTCCGTCGAAGAAAGGCGGTTTGTCGATTGATTGTGCCATTGAGCCGGTTGGTGAAATGTTGATCGAGCTTGTCGGATCTTCTCAATAGGATGTTAATCGTCTTCGATTGAGCCAAGCTCTGATACCAATTGTTGAGATTTTAGGGTCTCGATTCGATCAACCGTTCTTGCTCGCCAAGTGTGGAGAAGTTGGATAATTGGGTGTTTTAGTGGGAGGTGAAAAATTGGCAATTTGACACAAGGATTTATAGTGGTTCAACCTTATAACCAAGGTCTACATCCACTACCTTAGCTCCCCACTAAGGATTTCCAACAAATTCACTAAGAATTTCGTCCCCTTTTCTTAGATTAGGAGGAATCCGTTACAACCCTCAAAGCTTTCTACCTAAAGCTTGAAGGAACACTCTCTTTACAAAGAAAGACTTAGCAGACTAGAAATCCCTCTAAAATGTGTTTGTTTGCAATTCTAAGCTCTCACCCAAAACCTAAACACTTGAGCAAATTTAACAATGTAAGCTCACAAGTGTTGTCTAAGCAAGAAATGAACAATTAAAGCTCTAGACAAATTTTGACATCATAATGTTGTAACAATTGAAGCATTAACCATTACAAGATGCTTGGAGGTCCCTTTTATACTCCCAATTGAGTTTATAGCCGTTGGGGATGATTTTGAGCCGTTGAGGACTTTATTTCCCTTCGTAAATGATGTTCTGCAACTATTCGTATCGATACGCTTGGAACCGTATCAGTACGACCTTCATGAGAAACTAGCCGTTGGTCTCTTGCCAGCCTAGGCGTATTGATACGCTTGAGGGCGTATCGATACGAGGTCACATTTAAAAGACCGTTGGGAAATAGCCGTTGGGGCTGTTGGAAAGGGGATCGGTACGCTTACCAGGCGTATCGAAACGATCCCGATCCGTATCGCAACGGCCAAGCCTGTTTCGATACGGGTTTTGGCAGTGACCAAACTTGGACAAAAAGGTATCGGTACGGGTACTACCGTATCGATACGGGTAACGTGAAAAGTTAAGTTTGGATAAATAAAAGCATAAAAAATCTTGCCAAAAACCTCTTAAAATACCTCAAACATAAATTCAAGTTGTTTGGACTTAAAAACAAGTTTTAAATTCTTTTCAAATTGGTCTAAAACATTTTTCAATTATTATATTAAAACATTAGTTCTACGAGTAGAAATTGTAGTAGCATGAGATAAATTAATTTGAATATATAACAAAAATAAATAAATAAAAACAAGCTCACGTGAATATTCAGAAATGAACAATAAATTCAAAAATACAGACTAGTTACTCTCAAGATACTAAATACAACATTAATATCAAGTCTTTGTACAATAATATTAATTCTAAGCGGTACACTTGTTGCAACAATTAATCATTGACAATACATAATGTCAAATAATAGAGTAATTTTTGAACTAACGTATTGCACGCATAAAATAGCTTATAATTGTCACACATTTTTCGCTACATATGTCATTGAAAATTTGTCAAATATTAACTTTCCTTTTAACCAATTAATAAACGTATGAATTATAAAAACAGATAATCATCTTGGTATTTTAAATAAAACTAATCTATACAAAAGAGACCACTTTAGTACCATTATGTTTCAATTGATCTATTATAATATTAGGCATCTAAGTCAAAATATAAATTTTTTTGTTTCAAAATATATTTCATTATTTTATCTTTCAATCATATTAAAAGAAAACTAAAATAATAATAAATTTAAATGAATTTAAATCTCATCTCAAGATAACATACACTCTATTAATATTTCAACTTTGGATAAAACATTAATTTGTAAGCGATATCTTGGTGCAGTAATCAAACACTGATAATAAGAACATGTCAAATAGAAATATTCCTTTGGGCCAATTTATTGCTCACGTATAAAACTGAATAATTATTACATGTTTATTACCACAGTTGCATGCAACAATGTTAACTACTAATCTTCCTTTAGGTTGATTACTAATAATATAATCTGAATTGCATGCACATAACCTTCTATATTTATAAATTTATTATTTTAAAGAATTAAAGATATGCTCTAAATAGAGACTCCAAGTACCAACTCTAAATCTAGGTTAATACCTTTTATAGATATACTATTACGACATCTCATAGAAGCTCTAGATTAGCGACCGATCGTGATCATACTCATTCCTATAAATTTGAGTTTAAAGCCTATCTGAAAACTTTATGTTATCATTCGTAACCTAATTCAAAACGCTCTTTTAAACTTTTATCTAAACATCATTAAGTCTGAAAATTTTAAGGACAAAATTTCTTTTAAGGGTGGGAGTTTTGTAACACCCTAAAAATTATGCCCAAATTATAAACCATAGATTTAAAAAATTCCTAATTTTAAACCCTAATTTTAAAATCTCTAATTCCTAAAACCCTAACGATTTAGGAATTTAATTCAAAACCCTAATTGAGTTTGAGGGTTAAATTGAGAAAATTTAAATTTTAGGTGTTACTTTATAGTTTTTAGAAAGCAATGGGCTACTTAGGAAACCCATGAAACCTTGGGAACCAACTACGTAATTAATCTCTTTTTAAGGGAATTCAGCCCCAATTTCTTAGGCTACTGCATCAGAATTCATCCTTATTTATTTATTTTATTCGTACTTTAAATTTCTTATTTTTTATTTTTTATTCTTTTCTATCCTATATCACTTTCATTATTTAACCCTCTTGTTCGTTAATCTCTTCAACCCCAAGTTTAGTCCACTACAAATACAATTGGATCCAATACTCCTGACCATGAAAAATCGCATCATTCAGTAGGTTGAGTATAAATTGGCTAAGGTGTGTTTTCTTCCGGTGCTAAAAATAAATTATATATTATTTTTCTATGTGTTGGTGTTTTACCCCTTATGTGATTATTTATATGTATTATGGCTTGTATGGGTTGACATCACGTACATACAATTTTCAAAATATATTTTAATTATGACTTATGGAATATTTGATTCATGAAATATCAGATTTACGGATCTATGATTTATGGATTTATGGACTATAGTTTATGAAGTATGTTTATGGAATATCGGATTTATGGAACTGGGTTTATAAAATTTGATTTTTAATCATCATGTATGTATGAGCATGAGTTGGGATTTGTACAGAGGAAGCATTGGATTTTACCACACATCGATTGGTGACGTTGTAGTGAGGGGTTTTGGGGAACCTTACTCTTATTTAGCGGAAGTAGTTGGGTGCATTGCATTGCGCTTGTGATTTATGTGTTATGGTTTAAAGGATTTTAAGAAAATAATATTATGTTTTACGACTATGATTTTCTTGCACGTTAGAGACACATTAAGCTCTTTAGCATACTCTCCCTTAGTTTCTCTTTTAGATATACTCCGAATTTTAGGCGACTCGGTACTTGGAGCATATCGTATTTTACTTGGATAATTTATCACCAGTATGAACTCTATTTTAGACTACCAGATCATTTTAAATTTATGTTTTTGGATATTTAAGTAATTCAGACCGTGAAACCTATATTTTTGGGATTATGTTTTAGCATGTAATTACAGATTTTATTTTAGATATTTTATTAAATGATCGAAATATTTTTTTATAACATTTAGGTTTTGTAAATAATTGTGGTATTTTACGGTAATTATTATTATTTAATAATTATTTTATTTTATAAATTATTTAAACCTAAAATCTATTACTTGAGGGAAAATTTTTCAACGGTAACTCCCTAAATTCGGTCTTTTCTTCTAGGCTGGATTTAGGGGTTACACAAATACCAGCAAGTAAAGACCATTTACAAGTCTAAATATGCAATTAAAACTTGCCACAAACCAGAGAGTTTCAAAACACAACCTCCCAAAATATTAAGGCACCCTCCTATTGCCACTTATTACTATTTAGTAAACGTAAAACCATACTTGAACTATACAAGATGTTTTAGACATCGGATCGGACCGGTCGAGAACGATTTGAATCGCGTAAAGTGATTTAAAGAAAACAAGGATTGGGATAGGATAAAAATGTGGTAAAAATTGCTAAAATCCTCTAAAAATATATTTAAGAGGTTTGTCAAATAAATTTTACAAAAAAGAGTTTCGAAAATGGGACATTTCGAGTAGTGACCAAAGTGTAAAGTTTCAAAACAGTGGAAAATGTGATTTTTAAAGAAGAAGCCAAATTCTTAGAATCTTTAGGGGGCTTTATGGAAATTTAACTTTTCCTTAATATGACATGTGTAATGGCTTTTAATTAAATGGCTTTAATTAGTTTTATTTTAATTAATTAAAATGGGTAGTTGATGTTTACGTAACTACCATTTTCTCTTCATTTTCAGCCAAACACTATTTTCATTCTTTTCTCTCTAGAATTCCTTCCTCCCAAACACCTTCCTAACATTCCCTAATCAATTTTCAAGAAATCCTTTCAAGTTCTTCAAGATTTTGCTAAGGAAAACTTGTCATTCATTGAGGAAAGCAAGGATTGGAGGTAAATCTCGTTCTCAACCTCTAATCAAAGTTCTTTATTGAAATTCCCAAGATCTTTGGCTTCTAATTAATGTTTTTGGTTGAGTTTTCATTATAGTTTTGATTGGAGATCAAAATCTTGTAAAAACATGGTTGAAATCTTAATTTTCGGACTTGTTTTGTTAAGCCTTGTTTTCGATTGATTTTAATTGAGTTTTAAGTGGGTTAATATGTTGAATTGAAGTTTTAATAACATAGATCCCGAAATCCTTGAGATCCTTGAGTTTCTTGTTAGTTTCAAGTGAGTTTTTGAGGTGAAATGGTGGAATCTTGCTTGTTGGAGGTATAAGGTTGGGTTAGGTTGTTTGTTAGATGTGTTTTGATGTTTATAATAGTTTGGAAGTGATGTATGTTGGCTGGGATTGGTGTAGGAAGCAATCGATTGAGTTTCCGATTGTTTCGGATGGGTAAATTGGTGTAGTGTGGGTGAGCAACGAGTTTGTGAATTGTTGCTGGTGTCGAAATGCATTTTAATGCATTTAGATCTCTGTTTTGATGATGTGAAAACATAGGATCTTGATCCAGAAGCAAACGAGGCGTTGTTGGAGGCTCCGGAAGTGTGATTTTCATGTCGGCGAGCAAGGCTTCGCGTATCGGTGAGTGGAAACGAATTTTCCAGCTTTGTAATGCTTTGAGCGTGGTCTTGGGAGCTTAGTGTAAGTTTGAAACACTTAGCTAAGCTCAAGAGTAAGTGATTGGAAAGTCTCTCTCGGAAAAATGTGCTGTGTTTGATGAAAATGCACTTGAATTAAATGTGGATTTGATTATTGTTTTAAAGCATGTTTTAAGCATGAATGTTGCTGGATTTTAATGCCATTATGTTAAGGATGCACTAGGTAAGTGATCCTTGGTTTTCATGTGATAAATGCATGTGATGTTAAGCATGATATGCTTGTGGAAATGACATTGTGTTTATGCTTGTAAAACAGTGGATTAATGAGGTTAAATGATTATATTGGCAAGTGATGATAATGGTTTTTGGTTGTGTTAATCGGATATAGTTAGTCGGCTATAGGACTGGGTGCACTATGAATAAAGTCGCCTTGGATGTCGAGGGGTTGTGATTGTACCATATACTCCATCCAAGTACCCTAACGATAGAGGTTAATATCACAACGGTGGATGTTAATTCTGTGTGTGAATCTTGTGTTATGTGCCCCGTGCTCTCGTTAGTGGAATTATACAACTACCGATGAGTGGTGTTGAGGGGTTGTGATTGTACCGTTATACTCCACCACGAGTGTCACAACGATAGGGGGTTGCTCTCGTGTGTGAGCCTTGTGTAGACCGGTAGTGTGTATGAAGTGTGTGGGACAACGCTTGTAACCCGCGTATCCAATTGTGTCTTGAGTTGGTTTAGTCATGGTTTGAGAAATGATCACTTGTAAGCCAATATAATGTTGCGAAAAATGGACTAAGCACGAGATGCTTGTGATTTATGCTTGAATGCATGAAATGCTTGGTAAAGCATGAGCAAAGGTTTATTTGTTGTTCTTAAGTGATGCATATGAGCATGTATTCTAAAAGTGCATTGATGCCATGAGAGGGCATGTTTTATGTAAAAGCATGTGTTGAAAAATGATGATTTACCAATTGTGTAGAATGCATTGATGAATGTTGTTTAGCGACTCCTCACTAAGCTATAAGCTTACGCTCATTTGTTTTATCAATCCAGAGAATTGAGCATTTCAAGGCAGCCTAAAAGCAAGGGGATTCCAAAAGCTTTGATTAAGAGATGTATGTTGTTCACCCTTAGTGTAATAAGTGGCAATGGGTGGGATTTCTACTTCTTGGATTTGTTGGTGATGTTTGTTGTTTTAAGCATGTTTAGTTTCTATTTGTGGACTTGTAATTGGCCTCTAAATGGTTCCTTGGTTTGCTTATGGTGTTTTACCTTTGCTATAGCTTGGTATATTAAGCATGCTTGGATAGCTAGAATGTCATCATGGTATGAAGTGGTTGAGAAGTATGATTTGCTGTTTGATGGTGTTTATAAGTCTATTAAATTGATTATATCATGTATGCATGATTTGAGCTTGTTTGGATGTTTTAGTATGTTTAAATGATGATGGAATGAGTCGTTCTGGTATGCGTATCGATACACGGGGAAGTGTATCGATATACTAAGGCAAAATTGAGGCATTTCTGTACAAGGGTATCGGTACGGATTGCCCACGTATCGATACACCCAAGCGAAGTTTGAAGGCCGTACCGATACGCGGGGAAGCGTTTCGATACGCTCTTCCTTTCTTTTGCTACTGTCTTCCCACGTATCGATACAGGCTCAAGTGTATCGATACGGGTAGTTAAAATTCGGTTAAAAGTATCTTTGTAAGTCTTGAAATGTTACGTTTTGGCCCTTGAATGATATTTGACTAATTGGATGAGTTTGGATATTCATTTTGATCTGAATTTTGGCATGATGGCTTATTACATGTCTAATTGAGAGTTGGTAACTTTAAAATCTGAAAAGTCCTTGTATTTTTGGTAATTTACAAAATGGTCCCTAAAAGTCATAAGTATGCAATTGAACCCATGTTTGAGTTCCGTTCGCTGTATCGCTTCTGTTGAAATGTTTTGCTAATCACATAGGTTAGTAAAGTGCATCTAGGTAACTTAAAAATGAAAAAAAGGTCGTTAATCAAGGTTGACTTTGATTTTCCCCGTGTAATCTTCGCAGTTCGGGTCGGGCGTCTAGGCCGGGCTAAGGGGGTTACAAACTATGAAGCGCCCTTGGAATCTTCTCTTGCTTCCTTTCTGCTTTGTTGGAAAAAGAGAGCATAAGCATAAATGCCTAGTGAGGGTCGCTCAATTAAAAACCAATAACAAATCATTTTAAAACTATTTCTCAAAAACAAATCTCTTCTCATCATGCTCAAATACAACTCATGCTTTAAAACTCTTCCAAAGAAAAATCAATAATCATTTATTAAAAATGTATGATCAATATCATGCATTTACCACAATGCAAATCTCGTATAAGTTTCTCATGCTTGCATATCATAAAACATATCTCAAAATAGATTCTCATGTATAAATCTCACTATAAAAACCATTAAAAACCATGACACATGTAATCTAATATACTGGCATTGAAAGTGACATGGATGGAATCTACCCCATCCTTGGATAGCACTACCCCTATCCAGGTAAGTTCGGATATGCAGACGCCTTGATGGAATCTACCCCTATCAAGTCACATGGTGAAGTCTACCCTCACCGTTATCTCACTTCGGCCGGGATGGCACTACCCCCATTGCCCGCGGTGATAGAATCTACACTTATCACTCGCAACACAATAAGATCTACCCCTATTGTGTAACCGAAGAATTTGTCTCACGTACGAATTTTGTATATTATAGTGCACTTCTCATCCTATTGGTCGACCAATTATATCTGATAGTATTAAGTGTCATCACTTTGCCAATATAAACTTTAAACTGTGTTACCCTACTGTTTACAATGCATAAACATAAATCAAGTCTCATCCCATTTTAAAAGCATAAATAATGCACAACATTTTCTCAACACGCCATAAACTCTTTCAAATCATAAACCAATTCTCATGGGATCATAATCATCATATCTCAATTCTCAAAACATGCATAAATAGTAGGTAACATGTCTCTTTCTAAAACATGAACATGATCAATCAACACAATGGAAACCCCCCTAAACTAAGAGCAAAATCTTCTATACTTACTTTCAAGCTTAGATTAGTGTTTCAAGCTTAATCTAACCCCCAAACGTTGCTTTCAAAACCTTTAAAATCATTTCCACGCATTGACAAAGCTTCGTTCTACTTGTCGAAGCGATATCATGCCACCGAAGCAACCAAAACCTCTTCCAAAGATATCGAATCAATCTCCCCTACTTCTAACCAAAGAAAAATAGATGATTAATGTACATTTTTGCATCAAAACATCCATCAACTTAACTCCACAATTCTCTCTAACAAAAACCAAGCAAACGACATTCAAAATCAACCGAAAACATCACCGAAATCATTCAAAACAATCTCCAGCCAATACCAATGAGATTAACCATTAAACAACATCAATTCACGTCTAAAACATCACCTCATCATCCTTTTACCACCAACAACCATTAAACCACATAAATAAGCCATAAACTCAATTTCAACCTAGAAATCTAGCAATTCTCCTAGTTTCGGGATTCCATTAACAAAACCCACTTTACCACATTATTTAACATCAAGATTATGATTAAAATTAATCTAAAACAAAACAAATATAGTCCAAAAGGAAACCCAACAAATTTCATCAATTTAACTCCAATTAAAGCTTGATTAAAGAAATATAACATCATTTATAACCCATGTCAATTTAGAAAACAATTTACAAGAGTCAAGAACTTGGGAATTTCAATAAAGAACCTTTGATTAGAGGAGAATTAATAAGATCACCTCTAACACAAGCTTTTCCCTTGTTTGGCAATAGTGTTGAAGAAATCCTTCAAGTAATCCAAGTGGGAATGATAGATGGAGTTTAGGAAATAAAAAATAGAATCAAATGAATTGATTCTTCATCATTTTGGTGTGGAAAACTTAGTTTGGCTGGTGAGACAACATACAGAAAAGAAAAGAGAAAATGGGAAGTTAGATAAGAAATTGTTTAGCCTTTTTTTAAAAAAAATCCTTTTTATAAAAACAATTTAATAAATCTTTTTATTAAATCTTTAAAAATATCCAAAATAAGGGAAAAGACTGATAACATCTTGGTGTAATAGCTCCCTAAAGATTCTAAGTCTTGTCTCCTTTCAATTTAGTTATTAAAATGTATTTTGCAATTTTTATGATTTAGTTACTGTTTTCAAAATGTTAATTAAATCAGTCCAATTTTATCAAATTGAACTCTCCAAAACCTTAAAAAAATAATATTTTAGGATTTTAGAACATTTCTCATATTTTATTTTGCTCAAAACATTTTAAATCAATTTATTCCCTAAACTAGTCTAAATTGTCTAGACCGGTTCGCCCGAACCGTCTAGCCAAACCCGACTAAATAACAAGCCCAAAATCGAGGTGTTACAACTCTCCCCTACTTAAGAAATTTCATTCTCGAAATTTACCTGGTGGAAAAAGATAAGGAAATTGCTTCTTCATGTCATCCTTCCTTTCCCACGTGGCTTCTTCAATACCTCGATGTTGCCACAACATCTTAACCAACACGATGGTCTTACCATGAAGAACTTTACTATCTGTAGCTAAGATCTCAACCAGTTCCTCTTCATAAGGTAAATCCAGATTCAATTCAATCTCCTCAACATGCATAACATGCGACGGATCCGATATATACTTCCGAAATATGGATACATGTAAAACATCATGTATCTTCTCCAACTTGGGTGGCAACCTCAATCTAAAAGCTACCAGACCAACTCGTTCTAATACCTCATAAGCTCTAATAAACCTTAGGCTCAACTTGCCTTTCTGAAAAATCTTATCACCCTTTTGCAAGGCGAAACTTTCAAAAACACCTTATCACTAATGGTATACTCAATTTCTCTACGCTTCAAATCTGCGTAAGACTTTTGCCAATCTGAAGTCGCTTTCAACCTATCACTAATAAGCTTTACCTTCTCATTAGTCTCCTTTAACACACGAGGCAAAGAAATATATTTCTCGCCTACCTCCGCCCAACATAGAGGCGTATGACACCTCCTACCATACAAAGCTTCATAAGGAGCCATTTGAATACTCGCTTGGTAACTGTTATTATAAGCAAACTCTACCAAAGGCAAGTGCTTCTCCCAAGATCCTTGAAAATCAATGATGCAACATCTCCACATATCTTCCAATACTTGAATAACACGCTTAGATTGACCATCCATCTCAGAATGATACGAAGTACTGAAATTCAACCTTGTACCCAAGGCTCGGTGAAAACAATCCCAAAACCTTGCCGCAAAACGCGGATCCTTATCTGATACTATAGACTTAGGCACTCCATGCAAACACATGATCTTTGAGATGTACAAATCCGCCAGCTTATCCAACGTATACGTAGTATGCACATGTAGGAAATGCGCACACTTCGTAAAACGGTCCACTATCACCCAAATAGAATTTTTCTTTGACGCTGTCAAAGGCAACCCCGACTCAAAATCCATAATAATCCTCTCCCATTTCCATTCTGGTATCCTCAATGGTTGGAACAACCCAGAAGGAAACTGATGCTCAGCTTTAACTCACTGACACACCATGCACTTACTAACAAATTCAACCACATCTTTCTTTAAACCAACCCAATAGTACTCTTCCTTCAACCCACGATACATCTTAGTACTACCAAGATGCATAGCAAAATGTCTACTACATGCTTCAGTCAAAATAGTGCGCCTTAACTCATCATCCTCCGACACAACTACTCGACCCTTAAAACATAAAACTCCATCATCATTAAAACATAAGTCTGTTGGATTACCATTTGTTATGTCTTGGACATGCGGTACCAACAAATTATCCAACAACTGCTTCTCTTTAATCATTTGCACCAAAGAAGGCTTCACTTGCAACTCAGCAACTAACCTGCCATCTCACGACACACTCCATCTAACAAACATCGCTCTCAGCTCTACAACCGCATCTCAAAGCATCAACCACAACATTGGCCTTTCCAAGGTGATACTCTATCATCAAGTCGTAATCCTTAAGCAACTCCAACCATCTTCGCTGCCTAAGATTCAACTCCTTTCGTGACATCAAATTATAACCCCTTAGCCCGGCCTAGACGCCCGACCCGAACTGAGAAGATTACACGTGGAAAACCAAAGTCAACTCGTAAAAGTCAACCTCGATTAACAACCCCTTTTTTCTTTTTATCTTTCCTAGATGCACATTATTAATCTATATGATTAGCAATTCAATTTAGCGAAAGTGACACAACGAACGAAACTCAAATAGGGGTTCAATTGCATACAAACGTCTTTTAGGGACTAATTTGTAAATTCCCAGAATTATAAGCACTAAACAAGTCTTAAAGTTACCAATATAAAATTAATCATATAACATGCTAGCATGCCAAGTTTCATAAACGGATCATCCAAACTCAATTAATTAAGCATTCAAGACTCAGAGCCAAAACGTAAGAAAACAAAAACCTAAAACAATTCAAATTCAAATCCAACAATCAGGTGTTTCGAAACACAAGACCCTGTATCAAAACGATCGTTTTGAAACCATGTTGACCGTTTCGATACGCGGGTACGTTCCGAAACCCGTTTCGAAACAATGCTTTCCAGTAGCAAAATGTTCTGGAATGTACCTACCCGTTCCGAAACACCATGACCATTCCAGGCAATCGTTCCGAAATAGGTAAGGACGTTCCGATACGCCTTGCCCTGCAACTTCACAAATTGTTGGTTTTTCTCAAACATTCACCTCCGAAATCTTTCCAACACATGCCACATCACACATTCAACATGTATAAGCATCAATGACCAACATTACGAAGCACATACAACAACATAGCATCATTCACGCAAGCATTAGATCTATAGGCATGCTTCCTAGTCTTCAAATTCATACAAAAGCTAAAAGCCACATTCAAGCACAAATCAAACCTCAAAGGCCATTTACAAACCAAAATAAGCAAACCAAACATGCTTAAGGTGTTTAACATCACCAAATGCTAACAAGAGTAGAAATCCCTCCCATTGCCTCTTATTACACCAAGGTGAAACTACATACTTTGTTTAATCAAAAGATTGGATTCCACTTGCTATCGGGCTACCTTGAATGCTCAATTTTCTGCATTGATGAAACAAATGAACGTAAGCATATAGCTTAGTGAGGATCGCTAAAGTAACATTCATCAATGCATTTCATAAAACCATTGCATCATTAATTGCAAACTCATGCCTTTCTTAAACATGCTCTTCCAAGCATTAATGCACTTATCAAACCACATGCTTTTAACACCATTAAATTAACAACAAATAATCTTTTGCTCATGCTTAAACCAAGCATCACATGCATTCTAGCATAAACCTGAAGCATCTCATGCTTAAATCATTAATCAACAACATTATATTGGCTTGCAAGTGATCCATTCTCAATGATACCAAAACCAACACAAATGACACAATCAGATACGCGGATTACAAGCGTTGTCCCACATGCTTCATACACGCTACCGGACAACACAAGGCTCACACACGAGAGCAACCCTCCATTGTTGTGACACCTGTGGTGGAGTATAACGGTACAATCACAACCCCTCAACACCACTCATCGGTAGTTGTATAATTCCACTAATGAGAGCACGAGACACATAACACAAGATTTACACACAGGATTAACATCCAACGTTGTGATCTTAACCTCAACCGTTAGGGTACTTGGATGGAGTATACGGTACAATCACAACCCCTCGACATCCAAGACGACTTTATTCACGGTGCACCCAATCCTATAGCCAGCTAACAATATCCGATTAAAGTAACCAAAAACCATTTTTATCACTTGCCAATATAATCATTTAATATCAATATTCCACTGTTTTACAAGAATCAACACAATACCATGTTCACAAGCATAACCATGCTTAATCTCAAATACATACATTTTCTCAAATCCAAGGATCATCTACCAATGCATCCTTAACAACATGGCGTTAAACACCAACATTATCAATGCTCAAAACATGCTTTAAAACAGTAAATAAATCACATTTAGAATAAGTGCATTTTCCAACAAAAACATAGCACATTCCAAGAGAGACTTTCAAACCACTTACTGTTGAACTTAGCTAAGTGTTTCAAACTTACACTAAGCTCCCAAGACCACGCTCAAAGCATTATAAAGCTGGAAAATCCATTTCCACTCACCGATACGCGAAGCCTTGCTCGCCGACACGAAAATTACTCTTCCGGAGCCTCCAAAAACGTCTCGTTTGCTCCTGGATCAAGATCCCTTGTTTTCACATCATCAAAACAGAGATCTAAATGCATTAAAATGCATTTCAACACCAGTAACCAATCACAAACTCGTTGCTCACCCAAACTACACTAATTTACCCATCCGAAACAATCGATTGCTTCCTAAACCAAGCCCAGCCAATATACATCACCTCTAATCAATTATAAACATCAAAACACGTCTAAAATCAACATAAACCCTTCCTTATACCTCCAGCAAGCATTACTCCAACATTTCACCTCAAAAACCCAACTAGAACTATCAAGAAACTCAAGGATCTCAAGGATTTCAGGATATATATCAACAAAACCTCTTTTCAACATATTAACCACCTCAAAACTTAATTAAAATCAATCCAAAATAGAGCTTAACAAAACAAGTTCGAAAATCAAGAGTTTCATCATATTTTTGCAAGATTTCAATCTCAAATCAATACCATAATGAAAACTCAACTAAAAACACTAATTAGAAGCTAAAGATCTTGGGAATTTCAATAAAGAACCTAGATTGAAGGTTGAGAACGTGATTTACCTCCAATCCTTGCTTTCCTCAATGAATGACAAGTTTTCCTTAGCAAAAATCTTGAAGAACTTTAAAGAACTCTTGAAATTTGTTTAGAAAATAATAAGGGAGTGTTTGAGAGAAAAGAATTCTGGAGAAAATGAGTTAGAATGAGTTTGGCTGAAAATGAGAAGAGAAAGGTAGTTACGTCAAATGAAATCTCACTTTTCTTATTTTAATAATTTTAATTAAATAAAACTCTTTTATTTAATCACTTAAAAACCCTTTTAAAACACATGTCATATTAAGGAAAGGCTAAATTGCCATAAAGCTCCCTAAAGATTCTAAGATTTTGGCTCCTCTTTTAAAAATTGCATTTTCCATAGTTTTGAAGCTTTACATTTTGGTCACTACCCAAAATGTATTACTTCCGAAACTCTTTTTGTAAAATTGATTTGACCAACCTCTTAAATATAATTTTAGAGGATTTTAGCAATTATTACCATATTTTTATCCTATCCCGATCCTTGATTTCCTTAAATCACCAATCTCGATTCAAACCGTTCCCGACCGGTCCGATCCGATGTCTAAAACATCTAGGCCCAAAACCATGGCGTTACACAAATACTTTAAACTCTTATGATCTGAATGCACCACACACTTTTCACCATAAAGATAGTGCCTCCAAATCTTTAACGCAAACACCATCGCAGCCAATTCAATATCATGAGTGGGGTAGTTACACTCATGCACCTTCAATTGCCTAGATGCATAAGCTTCAACTCTCCCATCTCGCATCAACACACACCCTAATCCAATATAATATGCATCACTATAGATCACAAACTCTTTCCCTGACTCAGGTTGTATCAAGATTGGAGCTTGCATCAAAGCTTCCTTCAACTTCTCAAAAGCTTGTTGTCTAGCTTCGGTCCACTCAAAACGAACATCTTTTTGCAACAACTTTGTCAAAGGAGCATCAACCTTTGAAAAACCATCCATAAAAAGACAATAATACCCTACCAAGCCTAAGAAACTACGAACCTCAGTCACCGACTTAGGTTGTTTCCAATTTACAATTGCTTCAACCTTTTTTGGATCTACACGAATTCCTTCGACCGATACAACATGACCAAGGAAAAGCACTTCCTTAATCCAAAACCCACACTTACTTAACTTAGCATAAAGATGATTATTCAACAAGACTTTCAAATCCATCCTCAAATGTTTATCATGATCCTCCTCGATACGAGAGTACACAAGGATATCATCAATAAACACTACGACAAATTGATCCAAGAATTCATAGAACACCCGATTCATCATATCCATGAAAGATGCAGGCACATTTGTCAACCCAAACGGCATCACCAAAAACTCATAATGCCCGTAACGTGTCTGAAAAGCTGTCTTTGGCACATCTCTATCTTTCACCTTCAATTGATAGTATCCTGATATTAAATGAATCTAAGAAAACACTGACGCACCTCATAATTGATCGAATAGGTCCTCAATCTGTTGCAAAGGATACTTATTATTAACCGTCAAATTGTTTAGTTGCTGATAGTCAATACACATTCTCATAGCACCATCTTTCTTCTTTACAAACAACATAGGCGCTCCCCAATAAGATACACTAGGACGAATGAAACCACGGTCCAACAACTCCTGAAGTTACATCTTCATCTCCTTTAAATCTTTAGGTTCCATGCGATACGGAGTAATGGACACTGGAGCCGTATCTGCACACGTCTCGATACAAAACTCTTTCCCTATTCGGCAGCAAACCAGACAACTCTTCTAGAAACACACCCAAAAAATCACAAATGGTGCAGATATCCTGGGGACGTGCCTCCTTTATATTCAGATTCATAACTTACACTAAGTATGCTTCACACCCAGCCTCCAACAGCTTTTGCGCTTCCAAAGTCGAAACAACATTAGATAAGAACTTGACATTCTCACCCACCACTACAACTTCATAATCATCGACAAGTTTCAACGAAACTCTCTTAGATTCAAAATCAACCACAACTTTGTGCTCAATCAACCAATCCATACCCAAGATAACATCAAAACCATAGAATGGCAACTCCATTATATCTACGACAAACACATGTCCTTGAACCATTAATGGACACCTTCTATACATCTTTCTAGCAACAACCATTTTGCCAAACGAACTCGTCACTTGCATACCCACATCTAACAACTCAAAAAGTATATCAAGCAACTGTGCATGCTCACTCAAGATATAGGACTGCGTAGAACCAGAATCAATCAAAGAAAGTAATGACAAAGACTACAAAGTAAAGGTACCTGCAATCACATCAATGTTATTCCTTCCTTCACGGTGTACAGACACCCTCGCCTGGCCACCTCCCTCAGGCTGAACAACTACCACATGTGCAACATTCCTCTGACCATCCTCCCTACGCTGGAAATTACCACGACTGCGCCCATGGCCTCGCTATGGCTCAACACCACACGCAGGAGCTTGCTTATATCTGATTGACGATGGACAATCACACTTCAAATAACCTTGAGCAACACAATTCCAACAGACACCAAGATTGTCCCAACACTCACTCATGTGTCGCCTTCCACAGCGGTTACAATCAGGAGTGCGAACAAAAGCATTATGGCCCTACTGACCATGACCAGCATTACCACCACCACCTCGCTTCTGATCCAAGTAATACTTCTTGTCATGATGCCTCTTATAGCAATCTCTACCAACGTCAGACTCAGCAACTCTCTTAGCAACATAAGAACTCCAAGAACGAGGTACCAAACCCAAATTATGTTCAATATCCTTGGCTCGAGTAACCAAAACATCAAAATCTGTATAATCTGTAGATAACATGTAGGTCTTTACTTCTTTCACCAACCCACAACGAAAACAATCACATCGCTTCTATTTGTTAGGAACCAGCTCTGGGCATATTGGCTCAACCGAACAAACTGAACTTCATAGTCTGCAATAGTCATGTTCCCCTGAACTAAATCCATGAACTCTTTCTTTTTCTCATCTAGATAGCGAGTACCCAAATATTTCTTCTTGAAAGCTGCACAAAAGAACTCCAAATTCACATCAGCAGGTTCTATTCCCATAGTAATGGTCATCACAATGTATAAGCATCGCCATGCAATAGGGATACAATGCAACCTAGCTTACATGCATTCATACACTCCATCTGACCAATAATCCTTTTGTACTCTCAAACCATTCTTCAGATGCTTTTGGGCTCAAACCTCTGAACTTAGTATCATCAAGATTGCGCAAATGCTCCAAAGGTAGTTCAGGGTTACCAACTACAAGTTGTGGTGTAGCTGCATGCACACTCGCCATCACTGCTTGAAAAGCTCCAGTTATAGCCTGAATCAAAGGCTTCATATCCCTGACTAGTGGCCCTTGCGGTGCCTAATGTGCAACACCTCCCATTCCAGCACCACCACCAAGAGGAGGTGGAGGGAGCGACACCTTCTCATTACGCTCTTCCTTAACATTAAAAGTATTAATTCTAAGCTCTCGTCTCGGTCCCATCAGAAAACAGTATGAATCTCTAGCATAAAAATGCAACAGTAAAACCAATAAGGCCAGCACGAAGCAAGAATCCAAGATGCTCAACTTTTAAACAAAAATCTCTTTATACTAATAGTAATAAGGCAATGGGCACCCCAATATCTATCCCCCACACATCAAATAATATCAACATCAGCATGTTATCAACACCGTGCATAGCATACAATCAATCAATGGTTAAAACATTACATAAGCAACCACCGTGCATAGCAAACATCAAGAAATCACTCAAATAATGATAATTCAACCATCTTACCTCCCATTTTTTTGTAAACCTGGCTATGATACAAAAATATAACCCCCTTGACCCGGTCTAACTGTTTTACCGACCCGGGTGAGTTACACGTGGAAGATTAAAATAAACCGATGAAGATTTATCTCAATAAACAACCCCCTTTTTCCTTATTATCTTATTTAGATGCTCTTATTATTTCCTAAGGCGATCATGCTCACAACAGATAAATCTACGACTCGAACAAGGTCAATTGATCATTCGATTGATAACTAACGCGTTTTAGGGACCATTTTGTAAATATAGCAAACTATAAGGACTTAAGCTAAATTAAGATTACCAATCCTTAATTAGTCTGATTTCGTGCTTACATGTATAAAATCAGCTTAAAATAACATCACGAGCTCAACCAATTGCATGCTTAACATTCAAGGACCAAAATTTAACAAAAGCAAACTTGCAGATGCTAAATAACTAACTAAACGGCTGGGCGTATCGATACACCCAGGGTCTGTATGGATACGCGTTTGTCCAGAAAACTTCCTCTGTTTTAAAGTCGACAAACATGTACCGGTACGCCCCCATATTTTAGGCATATCGTATCAGTACGCTAGCTCATGTATCGATATGCTTGGGTCTGTATTGGCATTTTTCTCATCTTTAACATACCAAAAACCATTCGAAACTATTCTAACATGTTACCAAGACATAACCAACCACTTAGAACATATATCCAAAGGCAATAAACACCAAAGCATGCTTCCAACATCAACTCATCATGATTATCAAACTATAAGCATGCTTCATAAGCAAAGTGACCATTTGAACACCAAAACACAAACCAAACCAAATACTTGCAAGAAAAGGCCATTTACAAGTCCAAATAGGCAATTAAAACTTGCCACAAACCAGAGAGTTTAAAAATACAACCTCTCAAAATATTAAGGCACCCTCCCATTGTCACTTATTACTCTTTACTAAACGTAAAACCATACTTGAGCTACGAAGCACCCTTGGAATCTTCTCTTGCTTCCTTGCTGCCAAAACCAAGCTATTTCTCTGCATTGGTGGAAAAAGAGAGCGTAAGCATAAATGCCTAGTGAGTGTCGCTCAATTAAAAACTAACAACAATGTATTTTAAAACCATTTCTCAAAAACAAATCTCTTCTCATCATGCTCAAATACTTCTCATGCTTTAAAACATTTCCAAAGAAAAATCAATAAACATTTATTAAAACATGTATCATTAATCTTATGCATTTACCACAATACAAATCTCATACAAGCTTCGCATGCTTGCATATCATAAAACAAATCTCAAAATAGATTCTCATGTATAAATCTCACTATAAAAAAACCATCAAAAACCATGACACATGTAATCTCATATATTGGCATTGAAAGTGACACAAATGGAATCTACCCCAATCCTTGGATAACACTACCCCTATCCATATAAGTTCGGATATGCGGACACCTTAATGGAATCTATCCCCATCAAGTCACATGGTGAAATCTACCTTCACCATTATCTCACTTCAGCCGGGATGGCATGACCCCTATTTCCCGTGGTGATAGAATCTACCCCTATCACTCGCAACACAATAGAATTTACCCCTATTGTGTAACCGAAGAATTTATCTCACATACAAATTTTGTATATTGTAGTGCACTTCTCATCCTATTGGTCGACCAATTATATCTGATAATATTAAGTCTCATCACTTTGCCAATATACACTTTTAAACCATGTTACCCTACTTTTTTCAATGCATAAATATAAATTAAGTCTCATCCCATTTCAAAAGCATAAATCATGCATAGCATTTTCTCAACAAGTCATAAACTCTTTCAAATCATAAATCAGTTCTCATGGGATCATTCAGTGGTGGTTGAGGCTTTTGTGTTGCCTTGTGTGTTGCTTTGAGAAGGTTGTGTTTCTCTTTTCACCAGTTGAAATTTCGAGGACGAAATTTCCTAAGGGGGGGAGAGTTGTAACGCCCCGGTTTTGGGCTCAGAAGTTTTGGGCGTTGATCGGTTCGGTCAAAGTGCTGATCGAATACATAAGAGTGAATTTAGGAAAGCCTAGTTCGGGTTGCATTAAAAATATGGAAAAATGTCCTAAAATCATATTTTAATATATATAAGTGAACTGTGAAATCAATTTTGAAAAATGAGGTTTGGAAGGGTGACATTTTGGCTAGTGACCAAAATGTAATTTTTGAAAGTTGCGTGACTATTTTATAAAGGATTGAAACTTTGAATCTTTAAGGAGCTATTATTCCAAAAAGAGTTTCTCCAGATTTTTCTAAGATATTTTAAGATTTATTCTGATTTTAAAACATAAAGAAAGAGGAGGGAAAGCCATTTTGGCTATTTTGTAACTAACTTTTCCAATTTTCCTTTTCTCTCATTTTCTCTCAACCCAAACACATTTCTCCAGATTTTCTCATCTGATTTTGTCACTCAAATCACTCATTTCAACTCTCTTTTGATTCCTAATCATCACATCAACAAAACCTCTCAATTTGCTAGTTGATTCTTCAAGCTTTTTGGTTCCAAAAAGGGAGAAACTCAAGTTTGGAGGTAAGAATGTCCTTCTCCTCTAAACTCTCAGTTCTTTACTGAAATTCCTAAGTTCTCAATTCTTGATTTGTAATTTGTTAATGACTTTTCAATTGAAATCTTGATTTTGGCTAAAATGCAAGATTTGCTTGATTTTGGTGGAATTTTCGTGTGATCTGTTTGGGCAGTGTTTTGAGGTGTCAAATTGATGTTAAATGAATGCTAAATTGATTAGAAGTTGAGGTTTAATTAATGCAATCCCGGATAGGTTGAATTTCCTAAGTTTTGCTTGAGTTTTTGGTTGTTTTTGGAGTGCTTTTGGTGATCTGTTATACCTGGAGGTATAAGGACGTGTTTGTGATCATTTTGGATGTTAATTGATGTTTAAAAATGTTTAGAAGTGATGGATCTTGGCTGGGTTAAGTTTTGGAAGTGTTTGGAGGTGATTTCGGTTGTGTTTGGTAGCCGAAATGTTGGATTTGGGATGAGCAGCGAGTTGAGTCTTGTTGCTGGTGTTTTTAATGCATAATGATGCATTAATCCTCTGTTGTTGTGTGCTTGAAACAGGGGAGTTTGATCCGTGAGCTTTAGTGGTGGTGCGGAAGGCTTCGGATGCTTGGAAGGCTTGTTGGTTAGCCTTGTTTTGTGTATCGGTGAGTGAAGTTGGGTTTTTAGCTTTTAAACCAAGGTTTGAAGGTTTTGGGAGCTTAGTTTAAGTCCAAACAACTTTGCTAAGCTCATGAGTAAGTAAATGGATTTTCGCTCTTGAATTGTGTTGTGATTTGGCTTTTAAGCAATTGTGGAGGATGATTGAAATGCATGTGTTTTGCATGATTTAAAGTCTGTTTTGAAAGCATATTTTAGTATGGTTTAATGCTGGTTTTGAAAGCCATAAGTGAAGGATGCTCAAGTTAAGAGATCCTTGGTTTTATACATTGAAAATGTGGTTTTGATGCATGGTGTTGCATGTTGTTCAATGGCTTTGTGTAATGCTTTAAAACAGTGAATTAATGATGGTAAATGATGGTTTTTGCATTATGGTTATGCATGTGAATCATTGGACTAATGAGGTAAGGTGGTTATATTGGCAAGTGATGTAAGTGGTTCTTGGTTCTTTGATCGGATATAGTTAGCCGGCTATAGGATTGGGTGCACCGTGAATAAAGTCGCCTTGGAGGTGGAGTGGTTAAGTGTGAACCGGTAAACTCCCTTCAAGTATCCTAACGAGATGGTTAAGGTCATAATGGAGGTGGAATGCCCATTCGAGGACCTTGGTTAAGCAAAGGTTATATGGTGGTTAAAAGTCCATATATGGGAACCTTGTGCTTGTTAAGATCACAATGGTGGTGTAAGTCCATGTGTGGATCTTGTATAGGGTGTCCCAGATCTCGTTAGTGATGTTATACAACTACCAATCGGTGAATGCAAAGGTTGTATGGTGGTTAAAAGTCCATACATGGGAACCTTGTGCATGTCAAGGTTGTATGGTGTTTAAAAGTCCATACATGGGAACCTTGGGAAAAGTTGAGGTTGTATGGTGTTTGAAAGTCCATACATGGGAACCTTGGGAAAAGTTGAGGTTGTATGGTGTTTGAAAGGCCATACATGGGAACCTTGTGAAAAGTTGAGGTTGTATGGTGTTTGAAAGTCCATACATGGGAACCTCGGGAAAGCTAAGGTTGTATGGTGTTTAAAAGTCCATACATGGGAACCTTAGGGTGGTGAGGTCAAATGGTGTTAAAAAGTCCATTTGGAGACCTTAGATTGGTAGTGTGTATGAAGCGTGGGGGACAACGCTTGTGATCCGCGTATCCGATTGGATGTTGAGTTGAAAAGTGGATGTGGTTGATCACTTGGAAGCCAATATAATGTTCTTGATTATAAAGAAGCATGAGATGCTTGAAAAGATGCATGGTTGCATGAAAAGTGTATAATGCTTGTGAATGCATGGTTGCTTGTTAAGTTGAACAAGTGTTGTTTATCATTTGGTAAATGATGCAAGTGTGCATGAAATCTCTTTAATGCATTGGAGTCTTGATAAGACTTGTTTTAAAAGGCATGTGATGATGATGTTGTGGTTCATATATTGCCTTGGTTTAATGCATGTGTTGGATTGATTGAGTAAATGGTTTTAAAGGGTTTCTTGCTTGGAATGGTTTTCAAGTATAATAAAGGTATGTTGTGAAATGGAAGTGTTTTCCAAGGTTTTGAATTTAACTTTGCATATGGTGTTTATGCATGGAATGGTTAAATGGATGATTTTGCGAATTATGCTTTGAAAAGGTTTTCTTAGCTTGCTAAGCTAAGGGTTGGTTTTCATGATTGAGCAATGCATGGTTTAAGCATGTTGTTGAAAAGGGGTTTTCAAACTTTGTTGGGTAAACAAATCGAGTTGCTTTTCAAAGAGGTTTTATGATTCGCTGCATTGATGGTGTTTTGGTTTTGAGCATTCCTCACTAAGCATTATGTGCTTACGCTCCTTTTTGTCCATCAATGCAGATTCTTGAAGTTTGGACAGCGGGAAGCAAGGGATTCAAGGAGGACTCCATTTGAGATGTATGTCTCAGTGAATAGCTATAGTTAATAAAGGCAATGGGGTAGAATCTCTTGGGTTGATGTTTATGTGTTCGTATATGTTCGGACAAGGATGGTTTTACGTTGTTGTTAATGTTGTTGGATCATGTATTTGGCTAATATGAGATTGATTTGGAAGTTTATGCTTGAATGGTTTTCTTGTGTAGAAAGCATGCCTATAGATTTGGGGTTTTTCATATATGTTGTTATTTTGTTGAATTGTTGATGCAAGTATGTCTCTTATATGTTGAATCGCATGTTGGTAAAGTTTGGTAGCATTTGGAGCATGATTGGATGTTCGATTGCATGTTTAAGTATGCATATGGTGGCTTTCTGTGCAGGGTGTTTCGGAACAGTTCATACCGTTTCGGAACGGGTGCCCTAAACCAGCCCAGGCGTCCGAAACAGGAGAGACCGTTCCGAAACGGAAAGGCTACTGCCAGCCCGTGTTCTGGTACGCGTTGCGGAACGGCCCCGCGTTTCGAAACGGGCTCTGCCTGTTTCGGAACATGTGACCGTTGGGGGCTGACATTGGCAGTTAAATGTTTTGAAATGTTTGCATTTTGGTCCTGAAACTTGTTTGTGCAATTGTATGGGTTTGGGATGCCCGTTTGAGCTGAAATTTGGCAGAGAAGCATGAAACATGATTAATTTTAAGTTGGCAACTTAAAATCTGGTTAAGTCCTTAAAATTTTCAGAATTTACAATTTGGTCCCTAAAGTTGTAAATTGTTCAATTGGGTCCCTGTTTGATCTCTGATGTTTATGATCTTTGAGTATGCTGCTTGTATGATCATATCTAAGGTTAACGTGCATCTAGACAAGATTAAAAAGAAAAAAAAGGGTTGTTAATCAAGGTTGACTTTCGGGTTGACTTTGGTTTTCCCCGTGTGACCTTCTTAATTCGGGTTAACCGTCTGGGCCGGGTTAAGGGGGTTACACTTACTTTCGAGCATAGACATGCAAAAACATGCATAAACAGTAGGTAACAAGTCTCTTTCTAAAACATGAGCATGATCAATCAAAACAATGGAAAAACCCATAAACCGAGAGGGAAATCTTCCATACTTACTTTCGAGCTTAGACTAGCGTTTCAAGCTTAATCTAAACCCCCAAACCTTGCTTTCAAAACCTTTAAAATAATTTATACTCATGGACAAAGTTTTTCTCTACTTGCCGAAGCGATATCAAGCCTCCGGAGCAACCAAAACCTCTTCCAAAGATATCAAATCAATCTCTCATGCTTCAAAACAAAGCAAAACAGAGGATTAATGCACGTTTTTTCATCAAAACATCCATCAACTTAACTCCAAAATTTTCCCTAAGAAAAAAACAAGCAAACGACATTCAAAATCAACTGAAAACGTCGACGAAATTGTTCTAAACAATATCCAGCCAATACCTCATCATCCTTTTACCACCAACAACCATTAAACCACATAAACAAGCCATAAACTCAAAGATTTCAACCTAGAAATCTAGCAATTCTCCTAGTTTTGGGATTCCAGTAACAAAACCCACCTTAGCACATTATTTAACATGAAGGTTATGATTAATATCAATCTAAAACTCGTCAAATACAGTCCAAAATGAAAACCCAACCAATTTCATCAATTTAACTCCAATTTAAGCTTGAGTAAAGCAAGATTACATCATTTAAAACTCAAATCAATTTAGAAAACAATTTACAAGAGTCAAGAAATTGGGAATTTCAATAAAGAACATTTGATTAGAGGAGAATTAAGAAGATCACCTCTAACACAAGCTTTTCCCTTGTTTGGCAATAGTGTTGATGAAATCCTTCAAGAAATACAAGAAAGAATGATAGATGGAGTTTAGGAAATCAAAAATAGAATCAAATGAATTTATTCTTCATCATTTTGGTGTGGAAATCTTAGTTTGGCTGGTGAGAAAATCGATAGAAAAGAAAAGAGAAAATGAGAAGTTGCGTCAGAAAATGTTTAGCCTATTTTTTAAAATCCTTTTCATTAAAACCATTTAATAAACCTTTTTATTAAATATTTAAGAATATCCAAAATAAGGGAAAAGGTTGATAACAACTTGGTGTAATAACTCCCTAAAGATTCTAAGCCTTGATTCCTTTCAATTTAGTCATTAAAACGTATTTTGCAATTTTTACAATTTAGTCACCGTTTTCAAAATGTCAATTAAATCAGTCCAATTTTATCAAATTGAACCCTCCAAAACCTTCAAAACATTATTTTAGGATTTTTAGAACATTTCCCTTATTTTATTTCGCTCAAAAATATTTTAAATCAATTTATTCCTGAAATTGGTCTAAATTGTCTAGACCGATTCTCCCGAACCGTCTAGCCAAACCCGGCTAACTCCCAAGCCCAAAATCGAGGCGTTATATTTTGGGTGGTGTTCTTTGAAAATAAATGTGTTTGATGGGAAATAACATGCAAAGGTGAGGGTTCTTTGAAGAAGAGCATGGGTGTGTTCGTGTAAAAAAAGGTGTTTTGATTTGACTCTTTAGTTAGGACATTCCAAGATTTCTGGGTTTGAGAGTAATAGAGTTTAGAGAAAAAAGAATGAGCAAGAAAGGGGGCTAAGGATTTATGAGAAAATGAGGGAAAGTGGCTGATTTTTCTGAAATAAATGGCTTTTATACCGATCTGAAACCCGACCTAGATCTGAGCCATGACTTGCACACTTCTTTTCTAGGCATCCCACCGTAGCTCTCCACTTTGCATTTAATGCAATTTCGGCCTTACCATTCTATTTTGGCATTTTAATTTGCAATTTGTATAATTTGATCATTATTTATTTTTTATTTATTCTATTTACCTTTAATGTTTTTATGTAGTTATTAGTTTTTTTATCATCGTTGGTATACAATTTTAGAAGTAAACCCCCTAATTTGACTCTAGTTAGGATCACTCAGGTTAAATAATTAGATCCCCTAATTTAAGATTCTTAAAATTAATGGTGAGATCTTGTAAAACCTAATTTGATTTTGCTATAACAAATTATCTAAGGAACTATTTGTAAAAGTAAATAAATTTTCAAGTATTTCAAAGTCTCATAAATTGACAAGAAATTTTGAACCAAAATTGTTTATAAGTTATGGAATTGACAAGATTTTTCATAAATTTCCAAGTATTTCAAAGTCAATTAAATTTTCAAGTATTCAAGCTCAAACCTTACTTGTACGCTAAGGCGTATCGATATGCTATAATCATATCGATATGGTTTCAAGGTTATGGAATTTTAATTGACAAAAGCGTACTGATACGGTTACACACGTATCAATATGGTTACACGAGTATCGATACAAACAACTTCAGAACTTCATTTATTGCGAGAAATAAAGGCCCCAACGGCTCCAATTCAATCCCAACGGTCTCCAATGGCTAGGAACACAATTAGGAGTATAAAAGGGGCCTCCAAGCATCTATAGAAGACTAATGATCCACAAGTCAACAACATTATGATGAAAATTTTTCTTAGAGTATAATTTCTCATTCTTTGTATAGACAACACTTGTGAGCTTAAATGTCAATGTATTCTTAAGTGTATTAGGTTTTAGGTAAGAGCTTAAGAGTGCAAACTTCAACCTTTTGAGGTATTTCTAGTTTGCTAAGTTTTCCCATGTTAGTGAGTGATCTCAAAGCTCAGTTTGTGAGCTTTGGTTGTTAGACTTGGTGAGTAAGTCTAGGTTGTAATTGGTTGCCTCCTAATCTAAGAAAATGGGAAGAGTTATTAGTGAATTGATTGAAATCCTTAGTGGTAAGATAAGGTAGTGGATGTAAAGCTTGTTCGAAGCTTGAACCACTATAAATCCTTTGTCTTTTTGTCTATCTTTTTACTTCCACAAAATGCTCCCAAAATACATCTTCTCCACCACTTGGCAAGCAATTCGGTTGAAGAATATCGAGCCTAGCACTATTTGTAAAAATAAATAAAATTTTAAGATTTCAAAGTCTCACAAATTGACAAGTAATTTTGAACCAAAACTTTTTCTAAGTTAAATAAAATTTTCAAAACAATTTTTTTCTAAGTATTCAAGCCTAAACATTAATTGTATGCTAAGGCGTATCGATACGCTATAGTCGTATCGATACAATTTTAAGTTTTTGGAATTTTAGTTGACAAAAGCGTACCGATACGTTATTCTTTCTAGGCTTAATTTTAAGCCATAGCGTACTGATACGGTTGTCCCCGTATCGATACGATGTGGTCTGATTCGATAAATCTTTTCATTTAAAGTTTTCAATTGTTGCTTCTCAGTTATAATTTCAGCAAAATTTCAAACGTCGTTGGACCGTATCAAGATGCCCAAATAGCGCATCGATACACTTTTTGCTAAAGTTTCCTCAGGATTCTAGTGAGGAAAAATCTTATCGATACGATCTTAGAGAATTCATACGCCCTTGTTTTTACACTATGCCCGTACTGATACACCTATACACGTATCGATACACCCTCTTAAATTTGAACAATGGCTCTTTTTGTTTTGAGACAGGTATCGATATGGTTGTTTGAGTATCGATACGGTAGGTTGCTGAAGTGCATTTATTGCGGGAAAAATGGAGCCCAACGGCTCTATTGATGATCTCAACCACCAGAATGGCTAGAAATGAATGCAAGGGTATATAAACAAGCCCCTAAAGCTATATCAACAACTATTGAACCTATTTACAACAATCCAAGCATATATCCAAACCCTTGAGCTATTAGAGTCAAATTCTTGTAACCCAACTTGTGTAATTCTCATTGTATTATTTTATTTCAAGTTTGGGGAATGTTTAAGTGTAATTGGGCAATACATTAATCTAGTGAGAGGCGTTTTTCAAATTGCCAAAAACCTTTTTTTGTATTGAGAAAGTCTTGGTTAATCTTTGGGTAGAAAGATTGACCGATTTGTAATGTTTCCTCCTAATCCAAGAAAAGGGGACGAATTTCTAATGAAATTGGTTGAAAATCCTTAGTGGGATCTAAGGTAGTGGATGTAGAGCTTTAACCACTATAAATTGCTTTGTCTTCAAATTTCACATTTTCAATTTGCTCCCTTCAATTTTAAAAGCCAATTCACCCTCTCTTGGTCATTTTCGATTCGATTGATCCACTCAACAATTGGTATCATAGCCTAAGTCTTTGAGAGACTCACATCCACATGAGAAGATCCTAGAAGAAGATCAATCAACCTTCGAATCAAGTCATGACATCTACCTCAACCAAAACCTCTTCGAGTCAAAATCGATCACCAAGCCGCCCTTTTTTATTGGGGATAACTATCCCTATTGAAAAAATAGAATGATGCTCTTCATCAAATCAAATGACTCTGTCCTTTAGGATGTGGTGGAAGATGGACCAACTATTTCGATAAAGAGAGATGAAGAAGGAAGGTTAGTTCCAAAAACAAGAGTAGAAATGACCGATGAAGATTGAAGAAGGCTTCAAGTGAATTACAAGGCTTTTCACATCATCTTTTGTGCACTTGGACCCGACATGTATGCAAAGATGTCATCGTGCACAAGTGCGAAGGAAGTGTAGGACAAGCTAGAGACCACCAACGAGGGCACCAACAATGTAAAGGAGACCAATATTGAGATCCTTAATTTGAGTTCCGAGAATTTCAAGATGGAGCCGGATGAGAGCATCTCCAAAATATTTGATCGGTTCTCCATCATTATAAATGGTCTCAAGGGCTTTGGTGAGATCATTCCTGAAGACAAGCTTATCCGGAAGCTTCTTTACTCTCTTCTCGAATCATGGGATGGGAAGAGAATCGCTATCATCGAGGCCAAGAACTTGAAGACATTAAAGCTCGATGAGTTGGTGGGGTCTCTCCTTACTCATGAGATCATGAAGCAAGGAAGGGAAGAAGAAAAGAAGAGAGAAGAGAAAAGAGTGGAGAAGCAAAAGGTAGAGAAGAAGAAGCAATGAATTGCTCTCAAGGCTTTTCAAGATGAAAGAAATACTAGTGAGCATGAGTTTGAGGAATTGGCTATGATAGATAAAAGATTCTCTCGGTTCATGAAGTCCAACCGGGGAAGAAAGTTCCAAAGGAGAAAAGACTTCAAGAACAAGAACAAAGAAGAGGAGATGGATCAACTCATTTGTTATGAGTGCAAGAATTTGGGGCACAAAGTCCACGTTGCTACTTGGAGCGATGAATAGGAGCATGAAATGGCTAATCTTTGCCTCATGGCTATTGATGATGATCCTAAGATAAACCCTAACTCATCTACTTCTAATTTCACAATTGATGAACTTCAAGATGCATATGATGAGTTCAAGAGGTTTACGATGAGTTGGTAGAAAATATAAAGAATCAGTTTTGAAAAATAAGAAAATAATTTTCAATTTGAAAAACCAAAATGACCCCCTTTCCAAAACCAACTTGGAATTTGAAAAGAAGATTGTGGTTTTACAAGATGACTTAAAATATTTTCAAGATGAAAATGTTGATTTAAAAAATCTTCTTTCCAAAGTTCATGACGATCACCACAAAGTGGTGAATGAAATCAAAGATTCTTTGAACAAAGTTGGCACTTCTACTTTTGAAAAGGCCAATCTTCTAAAACCAACTATGTGAAAAGAAACTTTGTGAACCACAAAAAATGAGTCTCTCAAAGGCATACTAAAGGTAAAAGGGTTAGAAATATATGGGTTCCTAAGGAACTAGTAGTTTATAATGATATTAATGCTATTTCTTCTTCGATTCCTAAGGGAACCAAGTAGTTAGGAGCTAACTCACATGGACCCAAAATGATTTGGGTACCAAAAATCAAGAACTAATCTTTGTTTGTAAGGGGAAGATTGCTACAAGGCCAAAGCTTCAAGTCAAAACACTTGGTACCTTGATAGTGGATGTTCAAGACACATGACCGGTGACAAGAGTATATTCATAGAGCTAAAGCCAATGAATGGTGGAGTGGTGACATTTGGTGAAAACTCCAAAGGCAAAATTGAGGTTATAGGTTCCATTGGTAACCTCTTTGCTATTCTTATTGAAGATGTGTTATATGTCAATGGTCTAAAGCATAACTTGTCTAGAATTAGTCAATTGTGTGATAAGGGTTTTAATGTTTTTTTATGTCAATGGTTGCAAAATTGTGGGAATTAAAACAAATAAGAAATAGGACATTCATACATCCCATGCATATTTGGTTGCTCAAAATTAAAATGATGCATGGTTATTGCATAGGAAATGTAACCCCCTTAACCCGGCCTAGACGGTTGACCCGAATTAAGAAAGTCACACGGGGAAAATCAAAGTCAACCCGAAAGTCAACCTTGATTAACGACCCTTTTTTTTTCTTTTTAATCTTGTCTAGATGCACATTAGCCCTAATTGTGATCACACAAACATCATACTCAAAGATCACAAACATCAGAGATCAAACAGGGACCCAATTGAACAAATTACAACTTTAGGGACCAAATTGTAATTTCTGATAAATATGAGGACTTAACCCAAATTAAAGTTACCAGCTTGCAATTAATCAGGTTTCATGCTTCACTGTGAAATTTCAGCTCAAAAGGACTTCCCAAACTCATACAATTGCACAAACAAGATTCAGGACCAAAATGCAAACAATTCAAAACATATAACTGCCAATGTCAGCCTCCAACGGTCGCCCGTTCCGGAACAAGCAGAACCCGTTTCGAAACACGGGCCGTTCCGCAACGCGTACCGCAACAGGGGCTGGCAGTAGCCAAACCGTTTCGGAACGGTCCCTCCCGTTTCGGACGCCTGGGTTTGTTTAAGGCACCTATTCCGAAACGGGTGATACTGTTCCGAAACGCCATGCACAGATTGCTCCAAAAGGCATTCTTAAACATGCAATTAAACATCCAATCATGCTCCAATTGCCACCAAACTTTACCAGCATGCAATTCAACATATATAAGACATACTTGCATCAACAATTCATCAAAACAACCTCATATGCAAAAAGCCCCAAATCTATAGGCATGCTTCCTACACAAGCAAACCATACAAGCATAAACTTCCAATTCAAGCATATCAAGGTCAAACACAAAAACCAGCATTCTCAACAACATTCAACATACTTAGGGAGTTCCAAACATCTCCCAAAACATACACATTGGTCCCCCATTGCCAAATTACCAAAAGCTAGAAATGTACTTATGAAACCTTCCATACATTGAGCTTTACTTTCACTTGATTGCTTGACCTTCTTGCTGCCCTCAAGGTACTCTAATGTTCTGCATTATTGAATTAAGAAAACAAAAGAGAGCGTAAGCAAAAGCTTAGTGAGGAAAGCTCAATAAAACCATTCAATAATGCATTTCTAAAACATTTATAAATCATGCTTCAAATCAACATTTGCACATGCTCAAAAGCATACTTTAAACAAGCATCACATGCTTCATATCATAACATGTCATATTGGCCACAAGTGATAAGTTCCATTTCTTTAAAAACAAGTTCATCAACTTTCACCCCAAGGACTTTTAAACACCTTGGCCCCAAGGACTTTTAAACACCTTGGCCCATGGACTTTTAAACACCATGGAAGAGGACCACACAAGGACTTTTAACCACCTTTGTGTCCACAAAAAGTTTCACCCCAAGGACTTTTAAACACCTTGGCCCCAAGGACTTTTAAACACCTTGGCCCCATGGACTTTTAAACACCATGGAAAGGATCACACAAGGACTTTTAACCACCTTTGTGTCCATAGCAAGAACCATCCAAGGACTTTTAACCACCTTGATGTTCTTAAGTAAACAAGGCTCACTCAAGGACTTTTAACCACCTTAGTGACCTTAACCTTTTCAAAACATCACTTGCCAATATACATCACTATCATCAATTTATCCACTGTTTTAAAGCATTAAACCAAGCCATATTCATCATGCATTTCAAAGCATCAAACCACATTTTATCAATGTACAAAAACAAGGAACTCTTACCTTGAGCTTCCTTCAACATATGGCTTACAAAAACAGCAAATACCATGCTAAATCATGCTTTCAAAACAGTATTTAAATCATGCAATAAACCACATTGCATCACAACAAAATCATGGCCACCACTAGAGAGTACTTTCCGAAAACTTACACTTGAGCTTAGAAAAGTTGTTTAGACTTAAACTAAGCTCCCAAGACATTGGTTTCAAAGCCGAAAACCATTTTCACTCACTCACCGATTCCACTTCGCCTCTTGCCGAAGCACCAAATCAAGCTTCCGGATCAACAATTCTTGGATCCAAAGATGCCTCCCCTGTTTTAACACATCAAAGCAGAGGATTAATGCATCATCATGCATTAATTGCTTCAATGAAAGCACCTAAACTCGCTGCTCTCATCCACACTCCATTTTCGGCTACCAAACACAACCGAAAATGCATCCAAACCACTTCTCAACAAAGCCCAGCCATAAAACATCAAAACCTAACATCCTTTAACATCATTTAACATCTAAAAAGAGCCTAATAACATCCTTATACCTCCAGCAACAACAGATCCACAAGATCACCTCAAAAACAACCAAGAAACACAAGCTAAACTTAGGAAACTCAACCTATCCGGGATTGCATTAATCAAAACTCAATTCCTTATCAATTTAGTGTCCAATTAACATCAAAAACACATCTCAAATCACAGATTAATCAGATCAAACGAAAATCATCAAAAATCATCAAATCTTGCATTATAAGCCAAGATCCAATTCACATCTTAAAAGCCTTTAATAAAACATCAATTAAGGATTGAAAACTTAGGAATTTCAGTAAAGAACTGATAGTTTAGAGGAGAAGGACGTTCTTACCTCCAAACTTGAGTTTCTCCTCTTTTTGGAATCAAAAACCTTGATGAATCAAGTAGCAAATGATGAGGTTTTGTAGATATGATGATTAGGAATCAAAAGAGAGTTGAAAGGAGAGATTTAGGTGAGAAAATCAGAAGCAATTCTCTGGAAAAGAAGTGTTTGGGTTGAGAGAAAATGAGAGAAAGAAAATTGGAAAGTTAGTTAACAAAATAGCCAAATGGCTTTTCCCTCCTCTTTTGATATGTTTTAAAATCAGAATAAATCTCATAATATCTTAGAAAAATCTGGAGAAACTACTTTTGGATTAATAGCTCCTTAAAGATTCAAAGTTTCAACCCTTTCTAAAACAGTCACCAAACTTTCAAAAATTACATTTTGGTCACTAGCCAAAATGTCACCCTTCCAAAACTCATTTTCCAAAATTGATTTCACAGTTCACTTAATTATATTAAAAGATGATTTTAGAACATTTTTCCATATTTTTAATGCAACCCGAACTAGGCTTTCCTAATTTCACCTGTTTAGATTCGAACAGCACTTTGACCAAACCGGTCAACGCCCAAAACTACTAAGCCCAAAACCGGGGCGTTACAACTCTCCCCCCTTAAGAAATTTCGTCCTCGAAATTTACCTGAAGGAAAGAGATAAGGAAACTGCTTCAGCATGTCTTCCTTCCGCTCCCACGTGGCTTCCTCAACACCTCGATGCTTCCACAGCACCTTCACCAACTCAATGGTCTTGCCACGAAGAATCTTGCTATCCGAATCCAGAACCTTCACCGGTTCTTCATCATAGGTCAAATCCGGATTCAAAATCACTTCCTCCACAGGCATCACATGCGAAGGATCAGATCTATACTTCTGGAGCATAGAAACATGGAACACATCATGAATCTTCTCCAACTCCTGAGGTAACCTCAACCGATACGCAACAGGACCCACACGCTCAACCACCTCATATGGTCCAATGTACCTAGGGCTCAACTTACCCTTCCGGCCAAACCTCATCACCTTCTTCCAAGGCGAAACCTTCAAGAACACACGGTCACCCACCGCATACTCTATCTCCTTACGCTTCAAATCCGCGTAAGACTTTTGCCGATCAGAGGCAGCCTTCAACCGCTCACAGATAAGCTTCACCTTCTCGGTGGTCCCTTTCAACAAAGCCGGCATCGAAACCAACTTTTGACCAGTTTCAGCCCAACAAAGAGGAGTCCTACACTTCCTCCCGTACAAAGCCTCATAAGGTGCCATCTGTATACTCGCCTAATAACTATTGTTATAAGCGAACTCAACCAAAGGCAGATGCTTCTCCCAAGAACCTTGGAACTCAATCACGCAACATCTCAACATATCCTCCAAAATCTGAATAACTCGCTCAGACTGGCCATCCGACTGAGGATGATAGGATGTACTGAAATGCAACCTTGTACCCAGAGCTCGATGCAAACACTACCAGAAACGTGATGTGAACCTCGGATCCCTATCCGACACAATCGACTTAGGCACACCATGCAGCCTCACAATCTCAGCAATGTACAGCTCTGCCAGCTTATCCAAAGAGAACGTAGTATGCACAGGCAAGAAATGCGCACACTTCGTCAGGCGATCCACAATCACCCAAACAGAGTTCTTCTTCGAAGGAGACAAAGGTAAACCAGATAAAAAATCCATGGTAACCCTCTCCCACTTCCATTCAGGGATTTTCAACGGTTGCAACAACCCAGAAGGAACCTGATGTTCATCCTTAACTCGCTGACACACCAAACACTTGCTCACAAACTCTGCAACATCCTTCTTCAAACCCACCCAATAGTACTCATCACGAAGATCACGGTACATCTTAGTACTACCAGGGTGCATAGCAAAAGGACTACTATGACCTTCAGTCAGAATAGCACGCCTCAACTCAGCATCAGCAGGCACTACTATTCGACTCCCAAAACACAACACCCCATCATCATTAAAACAGAAATCCGAAGGTCTACCCTCCGCGATATCCTGAACATGAGACACCAAGGAATCATCCAGCAACTGCTTATCCTTGATCAACTGAACCAACGATGGTTTCACCTGCAACTCAGCAACAAGACCACCATCTCGCGATATGCTCAAGCTAGCAAACATAGCCCTCAGCTCAACAGCTACCTTCCTACTCAAGGCATCCGCAACAACATTAGCCTTTCCAGGATGATACTCAATCGTCAGATCATAATCCTTGAGCAACTCCAACCAACGCCGCTGCCTAAGATTCAACTCCTTCTGTGACATCAGATACCTCAAACTCTTGTGATCCGTGTACACCGTACACTTCTCACCATACAGATAATGCCTCCAGATCTTCAGAGCAAAAACCACTGCAGCCAGCTCAATATCATGCGTAGGGTAATTGCGCTCATGCACTTTCAACTGCCGCGATGCATAAGCCACCACCTTACCCTCTTGCATCAGCACACACCCCAAACCAACATAGGATGCATCACTGTAGACCACAAACTCTTTCCCTGATTCAGGCTGAACCAAGATAGGAGCTTGCGTCAAAGCCGCCTTCAGCTTCTCAAAAGCCTGCTGCCTCGCTTCCGTCCACTCATACTTAACATCCTTCTACAACAGCTTCATCAAAGGAGCAGCAATCTTGGAAAAAACAATCCACAAACCTTCGGTAGTATCCTGCCAAACCAAGGAAACTACGGACCTCATGAACAGACTTAGGAACCTTCCAGTTCATCACCGCCTCAATCTTCTGAGGATCAACACGAATCCCTTCAGCTGAGACCACATGCCCAAGAAACACCACCTCCTTAAGCCAGAACTCACACTTACTCAGCTTAGCATAAAGCTGATTCTCTAACAAAGCTTGCAAAACAATCCTCAAATGCTCTTCGTGCTCCTCCTCAGTACGCGAGTACACGAGGATATCATTAATGAACACCACAACGAACTTGTCCAGGTATTCATGAAACACACGGTTCATCATGTCCATGAAAGCAGCAGGAGCATTTGTCAAACCAAACGGCATCACAAGGAACTCATAATGCCCATACCTTGTCCTGAAAGCTGTCTTAGGCACATCCACATCCTTCACCTTCAACTGGTAATACCCTGACCTCAAGTCAATCTTAGAGAACACAGCAGCTCCCCGAAATTGATCAAAGAGATCATCAATCCTCGGCAAAGGATACCGATTCTTGATAGTCAACTTATTCAGCTGACGGTAATCAATGCACATCCTCATAGTGCCATCTTTCTTCTTCACAAACAAGACCGGTGCTCCCCAAGGTGATACACTCGGTCGGATGAAACCACGATCAAGAAGCTCTTGCAACTGCGTCTTCAGCTCCTTCAGCTCCTTAGGTGCCATTCTATAGGGAGTAATGGACACAGGAGTTGTATTCTCATACAGCTCAATTCCAAACTCCACCTCGCGATTAGGAGGTAAACCAGGCAACTCCTCAGGAAAAACACCAGGAAACTCCTTCACAACTCTGATATCTTGCACCCTCAACTCCTTAGAACTAGGATTCATCACAAAAGCTAGATAAGCTTCGCAACCTTGCCTCAGCATCCTACTCGCCTCCAAGGTAGAAACAACATTGGCAAGAAACTACACATTCTCACCAACCACAACCACTTCATAATCATCCGCAAGCTTAAGCGAAACACGCTTATTCTCACAATCCACAACAGCACGATGCTCAGCAAGCCAATCCATACCAAGGATCACATCAAAACCATAGAAGGGCAACTCCATAAGATCAACATGAAAAACATGTTCTTGAACAACCAAGGGACACCTTCTATAAAGCTTTCGAGTCACAACAGTTTCACCAAAAGAACTAGTGACACGAACACCAACATCCAAAGACTCAACAGGCAAACCAAGCAATTCAGCATGCTCACGCAAAATGTATGAATGCGTAGATCCAGAATCAATCAAAGAAAGCAATGACAAGGATTGCAAAGTAAAGGTACCTGCAATCACATCCGCATCATTCCTCCCTTCACGCTGAGCATACACCCTCGCTTGGCCTCCACCTTCAGGCTGAATAGCCACAACATGGGCCACTCCATGACCACCTTCCTCACGCCTCTGGAAATTACCACGGCCGAGCCCACGACCTCTCTGTGGTGCAGCAACAGCAGGAGCACGCATCTGATCACCAGCCAACCTCGGACAATCTCGCCTCAAGTGGTCTGCAGAACCACAATTCCAGCATCCATAACCAGCTGCCGTAACAGGAGCTTGCACCTCCCTCACAGCACGAGGACAGTCACGCTTCATGTGACCACGTGAACCACAGATCCAACAAGCACTAGGGTCAGCTCTAGCATTGCCTCCTCTAGCAGGTGCTCCACCACCTCTCTTAGCTGAGGACTGATACTTCTGATCGCGTCCCCTCTTGTTCCGTCCACCTCCGGAACTATACTCAGCAGCTCTCTTACCAGAACTTGTTCCAGCACCTTTCGCAGATAAACCCAAGTTCATCTCAATGTCCTTGGCTCGGCCCACCAACAAATCAAAATCATCATATTCGGTGGCCAGCACATACATCTTCACCTCCGTTACAAGACCATAACGAAACCTTTCGCACCTCTCCCGTTCATCAGGAATAAGCTCAGGTGCATACTGACTGAGTCGCACAAACTGCACCTCATACTCAGCCACTGTCATGCTCCCCTGGGTAAGAGTCATGAACTCACGTTTCTTCTCATCAAGATATCTCACACCAAGATATCTCCGCTTGAACACATTCTGAAAGAATGTCCAAGTCACATCAGCTTCAGCCATCCCAGAGATTGTGGTCGTCCACCATGTATATGCATCATCCTGAAGCAAGGATACCACACAGCCCAACTTTTGCACATCAGTGCAACTCATCTGACCCAAGATTCGCTTGGTACTCTCTAGCCAAGCTTCCGAACTCTCAGCAGACATACCTCTGAACTCAGTCCCACCAAGACTGCGCAGACGCTCCAAAGGTAGTCTAACTCCAGCATCTCCCTGATGCCCAGCTCCTTGAGCCCCAGCTACTGCTGCTCGAAAAGCACCCGCAATAGCTTGTACCAACATCGACATATCAGGCATAGCTTGCCCCTGACCAACCTCTGGTCCAGCAGCTCCAGCACCAGCTGCAGCTTCAGCTCTCCCTCCCTCAGCACCACCACCACCAGGTGGAGGAGGAGGTAGCACCGCACTACCCGTGTTCTCTTCATTTTCATTCTCATTCTGAGCCGCAGCTCGCACATTACCCCGTAACTCTCTACGTGGTGCCATACTTTTACCATGCAATCATAATGCAAATAAAACAAAGTCAGGCCCAGCAAGGTAAGCAATCCAAGTATTCAAGCTCAATTTCATTTAAAATCAACATCATTTCATTAGCTTTTGTTTGGCAATGGGTACCCACAACATGCTACATCACAGCATACATCTCAATTGCATCCAAATCACAAGCCACTAAACATGCTTTCGAACAACAAGCATACAAGGCATACATACTTCAATCATGCACACATTCATTCCCAATTACTCGAGAACTCAGCTCTGATACCACCAAATGTAACCCCCTTAACCCGGCCTAGACGGTTGACCCGAATTAAGAAAGTCACACGGGGAAAATCAAAGTCAACCCGAAAGTCAACCTTGATTAACGACCCTTTTTTTCTTTTTAATCTTGTCTAGATGCACATTAGCCCTAATTGTGATCACACAAACATCATACTCAAAGATCACAAACATCAGAGATCAAACAGGGACCCAATTGAACAAATTACAACTTTAGGGACCAAATTGTAATTTCTGATAAATATGAGGACTTAACCCAAATTAAAGTTACCAGCTTGCAATTAATCAGGTTTCATGCTTCACTGTGAAATTTCAGCTCAAAAGGACTTCCCAAACTCATACAATTGCACAAACAAGATTCAGGACCAAAATGCAAACAATTCAAAACATATAACTGCCAATGTCAGCCTCCAACGGTCGCCCGTTCCGGAACAAGCAGAACCCGTTTCGAAACGGCCGTTCCGCAACGCGTACCGCAACAGGGGCTGGCAGTAGCCAAACCGTTTCGGAACAGTCCCTCCCGTTTCGGACGCCTGGGTTTGTTTAAGGCACCTGTTCCGAAACGGGTGATACTGTTCCGAAACGCCATGCACAGATTGCTCCAAAAGGCATTCTTAAACATGCAATTAAACATCCAATCATGCTCCAATTGCCACCAAACTTTACCAGCATGCAATTCAACATATATAAGACATACTTGCATCAACAATTCATCAAAACAACCTCATATGCAAAAAGCCCCAAATCTATAGGCATGCTTCCTACACAAGCAAACCATACAAGCATAAACTTCCAATTCAAGCATATCAAGGTCAAACACAAAAACCAGCATTCTCAACAACATTCAACATACTTAGGGAGTTCCAAACATCTCCCAAAACATACACATTGGTCCCCCATTGCCAAATTACCAAAAGCTAGAAATGTACTTATGAAACCTTCCATACATTGAGCTTTACTTTCACTTGATTGCTTGACCTTCTTGCTGCCCTCAAGGTACTCTAATGTTCTGCATTATTGAATTAAGAAAACAAAAGAGAGCGTAAGCAAAAGCTTAGTGAGGAAAGCTCAATAAAACCATTCAATAATGCATTTATAAAACATTTATAAATCATGCTTCAAATCAACATTTGCACATGCTCAAAAGCATACTTTAAACAAGCATCACATGCTTCATATCATAACATGTCATATTGGCCACAAGTGATAAGTTCCATTTCTTTAAAAACAAGTTCATCAACTTTCACCCCAAGGACTTTTAAACACCTTGGCCCCAAGGACTTTTAAACACCTTGGCACTTGGACTTTTAAACACCATGGAAGAGGACCACACAAGGACTTTTAACCACCTTTGTGTCCACAACAAGTTTCACCCCAAGGACTTTTAAACACCTTGGCCCCAAGGACTTTTAAACACCTTGGCCCCATGGACTTTTAAACACCATGGAAAGGATCACACAAGGACTTTTAACCACCTTTGTGTCCATAGCAAGAACCATCCAAGGACTTTTAACCACCTTGATGTTCTTAAGTAAACAAGGCTCACTCAAGGACTTTTAACCACCTTAGTGACCTTAACCTTTTCAAAACATCACTTGCCAATATACATCATTATCATCAATTTATCCACTGTTTTAAAGCATTAAACCAAGCCATATTCATCATGCATTTCAAAGCATCAAACCACATTTTATCAATGTACAAAAACAAGGAACTCTTACCTTGAGCTTCCTTCAACATATGGCTTACAAAAACAACAAATACCATGCTAAATCATTCTTTCAAAACAGTATTTAAATCATGCAATAAACCACATTGCATCACAACAAAATCATGGCCACCACTAGAGAGTACTTTCCGAAAACTTACACTTGAGCTTAGCAAAGTTGTTTAGACTTAAACTAAGCTCCCAAGACATTGGTTTCAAAGCCGAAAACCATTTTCACTCACTCACCGATTCCACTTCGCCTCTTGCCGAAGCACCAAATCAAGCTTCTGGATCAACAATTCTTGGATCCAAAGATGCCTCCCCTGTTTTAACACATCAAAGCAGAGGATTAATGCATCATCATGCATTAATTGCTTCAATGAAAGCACCTAAACTCGCTGCTCTCATCCACACTCCATTTTCGGCTACCAAACACAACCGAAAATGCATCCAAACCACTTCTCAACAAAGCCCAGCCATAAAACATCAAAACCTAACATCCTTTAACATCATTTAACATCTAAAAAGAGCCTAATAACATCCTTATACCTCCAGCAACAACAGATCCACAAGATCACCTCAAAAACAACCAAGAAACACAAGCTAAACTTAGGAAACTCAACCTATCCGGGATTGCATTAATCAAAACTCAATTCCTTATCAATTTAGTGTCCAATTAACATCAAAAACACATCTCAAATCACAGATTAATCAGATCAAACGAAAATCATCAAAAATCATCAAATCTTGCATTATAAGCCAAGATCCAATTCACATCTTAAAAGCCTTTAATAAAACATCAATTAAGGATTGAAAACTTAGGAATTTCAGTAAAGAACTGATAGTTTAGAGGAGAAGGACGTTCTTACCTCCAAACTTGAGTTTCTCCTCTTTTTGGAATCAAAAACCTTGATGAATCAAGTAGCAAATGATGAGGTTTTGTAGATATGATGATTAGGAATCAAAAGAGAGTTGAAAGGAGAGATTTAGGTGAGAAAATCAGAAGCAATTCTCTGGAAAAGAAGTGTTTGGGTTGAGAGAAAATGAGAGAAAGAAAATTGGAAAGTTAGTTAACAAAATAGCCAAATGGCTTTTCCCTCCTCTTTTGATATGTTTTAAAATCAGAATAAATCTCATAATATCTTAAAAAAATCTGGAGAAATTACTTTTGGATTAATAGCTCCTTAAAGATTCAAAGTTTCAACCCTTTCTAAAACAGTCACCAAACTTTCAAAAATTACATTTTGGTCACTAGCCAAAATGTCACCCTTCCAAAACTCATTTTCCAAAATTGATTTCACAGTTCACTTAATTATATTAAAAGATGATTTTAGAACATTTTTCCATATTTTTAATGCAACCCGAACTAGGCTTTCCTAATTTCACCTCTTTAGATTCGAACAGCACTTTGACCAAACCGGTCAACGCCCAAAACTACTAAGCCCAAAACCGGGGCGTTACAGGAAACTAGGATATTCTAGCATAAGTGTTTTAGAGAAATTAGTTTCCCAAAATCTAGTTAGAGGTTTACCTAAGCTAACATTATCCTTAATAAAATTTTTGATGCTTGTGCTAAGGGTAAACAAAAATGAACTTCATTTAAATCCATTAATGATGTTTCAACTAGTAGAGATTTACAATTGTTCCCTATTGATCTCTTTGGGCCTATTAGGACAACTAGCTTGGGTGGAAAATCATATGCTTATGTTTTAGTTAATGATTTCTCTAGATACACTTGTGTTCTCTTTTTAAGTACAAATGATGAAACTTTAGAAAAATTCATCACATTTTCAAAAAGTACTCAAAATAACCTTGGTCAAAACATTACTCATATTAGAAGTGACCATGGAACAAAGTTTCAAATTCTAGGTTTTGAGGATTTTTGTAACACTAATGGTATTATCCACAAATTTTCCGCACCTCGCACTCCTCAACAAAATGGGGTAGTTGAGAGGAAAACCGTACTTTAGAAGAAATGGCTAGAACCATACTTTGTGAAAATAATTTACCTAAGTATTTTTGGGCAGAAGCGACAAACACCGCTTGTTATATCATAAATCGAGTAATGATTAGGCCAATTTTAAAGAAAACTCCTTATGAGATTTGTAAATCAAAGAAGCCTAACATTAGCTATTTTCATCATTTTGGATGCAAGTGTTTTGTTTTAAGGAATGGAAAGGATCATTTAGGTAAATTTGATGCAAAAAGTGATGAAGCTATTTTCATAGGTTATTCTTTAAACTTTAAAGCCTATCGAGTGTTTAACAAATGAACCTTAGTTGTAGAAGAGTCTATACATGTGGTTTTTTTATGATAACCCCCTTCCGAGGAAGGATTCTTGTGATGGTGATGATGTCGGGATCATTGAAGTCAATGATGGTGGACAATCATCAAAGGTGGATGGGGTTCTAACCAAAGATGAAGAAGCACAATATCCTCTCATAGAATCCTTGAAGGACATGAATCTTGGTGAAAAGGAAGTGGGCTACCCAAGGGAACTCTATGTCAAAGATGGTGAAATCTTGGGAGATCCATCCAAGGGGGTAACCACTAGAACCTCTCTTAGATTGCTTAATAATGTTGCATTCATTTCATGCATTGAGCCTAAAAATATCAAAGAAGCATTAAAAGATGATTTTTGGATATTGGCCATGGAAGAAGAATTAATCTATTTGAGAGGAGTAAAGTTTGGACATTAGTTGATAGGACTAGTAATAAGTCTACTATAGGAACTAAATGGGTCTTTAGAAACAAACTACATGAGAGTGGTAACATAGTGAGGAACAAGGCTAGACTTGTTGCTCAAGGTTATAATCAAGAAGAGGAAATCGGTTTTGATGAAACTTATGCCCTTGTAGCTAGAATGGAAGCAATTAGGATGCTTCTTGCATTTGCATGTTATCATAAATTCAAGATTTTTCAAATGGATATTAAAAATGCATTTTTAAATGGTTTTATTAATGGAGAAATGTATGTTGAAAAACCACATGGTTTTCAAGATCCAATTTATCCAAACCATGTTTTAAAACTAACTAAATCTTTATATGGTTTGAAACAATCTCGTATAGCTTGGTATGAAAGGCTTTCAAACTTTTTGGTTTAATTTTTTTTAAAAAAAGGCAATGTGGACACTACACTTTTCATTAAAAGAAATGGAAATGACATTTTAGTAGTAAAAAATTATGTTGATGATATTATCTTTGGTTCTACTAATGAGTTTTATTGCCAAGAATTTTCTAAGTTAATAATGCAAGGTGAGTCTGAGACGAGCATTCTATGAGAGCTCTCATTCTTCTTGCGGTTCCAAATCAAGTAAAGGAAGGATGATATCTTCATCAATCAAGCTAAGTACATCAAAGATATGCTCAAAAAGTTTGGTTTGGAGAATGTAAAGCCTCAAGCCACTCCAATGAGCTCATCAATTAAGCTTAACAAAGATGAAGGAGGTAAGTGTGTTGATTCTAAACTTTATCTTTCAATGATTGGCTATTTGCTTTACCTTATTGCAAGTAGACCCAATATCATGTTTAGTGTTTGCTTGTATGCTAGGTTCCAAGCTAGCCCTAGAGAATCACACCTTATAGCCATTAAGAGAATTTTTAGGTAGCTTAGAGACACACCTTGTTTAGGTCTTTGGTATCCTAGAGACTCTTCCTTTAACCTACATGCTTATTTCAATGCGGATTATGGGGGTTGTAAGATAGATAGAAAAAGTACCCCCGACACTTTCCAATTCCTAGGTAGTATGATTATATCTTGGTTCTCTAAGAAACAAAATAGTGTAGTCTTATCTACCACTAAAGCGGAATATATATTAGCCGGAAGTTGTTGTGCTCAAGTCCTTTGAATGAAGTAACAACTTCTAGACTATGGAATTGATGTAGGTACCATACCCCTTAAGTGTGAAAACACTAGTGCCATATGTCCACTAAGAATCCCATCCAACATTCTAGAACCAAGCACATAGAGATAAGACACAATTTCATTAGGGATCATGTCTTAAAGAATGATGTTGTTCTAGAGTATGTTGATACCTCAAACCAATTAGCAGATATCTTTACAAAACCATTAGACAAAGAGCATTTTTGGACTCTTAGGAGATAGTTAGGTCTAACTAGCATATCTTGACCTTTTAGAGCCCTTAAGTGTCAAATATTTGCTTGAATTTGAATGATGATCATGTTTATGTAATTTTGCTTCTTGATGCATCTATGCTTGTTGTTAGGGGGAGTATGTATATGTTTTAGTCTATATTTGTTGCTCATTCATCATACACATGCATGTATGATCGATTAAAATCTAATTTTTGAACTTAAGTTTGTTTAAAATGCATTTCTGGCAAAAAGGTATCGATATGGGTAGCAGTGTATCGATACGAGTTGCTATTTGGGCGTCGATAAAGTCTTAACTGTATCGATACAATCAAGCGTATCGATACATTATGAAAATCGTAACGATATGGTGGATACACAACGTCAATTAAGGGGGAGTAAACTTTTCAAACTTTTCAAAATACTTAAAAATTTACTTTGGTTTTGTTATATAAAAAAGGGGAGATTGTAAAACCTAATTTGATTTTTATATAACAAATTATCTAAGGACCTATTTGTTGAGATGTTTGTTTTTGTATAATAATAGAAAAATTGTTGTGGACAAAATTGAAAAGGTTTCAAAATGTTTATAAGTCCAAACAACTTGAAAATATGTTTGATGGTTTTTTTATTAGGATTTGGAATGATTTAAAATGTCTTTCAAGTAGCCAAACCTGAGTTTTTCAAGTAACTGTACCGATACGGTATATACTGTATCGATACGATTTAGAGTTTCATCTACATGAAAATTCTAGTAGCCAAAACCCGTACCGATACGAAGACGACTTGTATCGTTATGCTACGTGTCGTTTCGATACGGTTGTTTTACAAACCCCCAACGGTTAGTATCCGTTCTGATACAGTTGTATCACATACCGATACGCCTAACTACTCCAAAGGGTCATTTTCCCAATGGCTATTTGAATTGTAGGCCGTACCGATATGCTACAATGCGTATCGATACACATCAACTGGGGAAAGCACAATAGCTATTTCTGAAGAAAGGAGTACCGGTACAGCTACCCGAGTATCAATATGGACAGCTCTAAAACTGCATTTATTGTGAAAAATAAAGGCCCCAACGGCTCCAAATCAACCGCAACGGTCTCCAACGGCTAGAAACTTAATTAGGAGTATAAAAGTAACCTCCAAGCATCTATAGAAGACTAATGCTCCACAAGTCAACAACATTATGATGAAAATTTGTCTTAGAGCTTAATTTCTCATTCTTTGTATAAACAACACTTGTGAGCTTAAATGTCAATGTATGCTAAAGTGTATTAGGTTTTGGGTAAGAGCTTAAGAGGGCAAACATCAACCCTTTAAGGGATTTCAAGTTTGCTAAGTTTTCTCTTGTTAGTGAGTGATCCCAAAGCTCTGTTTGTGAGCTTTGGCTGCTAGACTTGGTGAGTGAGTCTAGGTTGTAATTGGTTGCCTCTTAAGCCAAGAAAAGGGGAAGAGTTCTGTCGCAACCCCTTTTTAGGTGGGCTTCGACTTTTGGAAAACTTAAAAAAGAACCGGAGTCGCCGCTAATCTTTTTGAAAAGTGTGATTGGATCACTTTAAAATGGGGTTAATTTAATAAAATGTATTGTTTTAATAAAACAACGGTTTTGGTCTACGAAAACCAGAAAACAGGTCCGGGGTCGGTTACGCATGGGGAATGGTTAGCATCCCCACGACGCCCAAAATTGGTATCTAATTGATTTTAAAATCGTTTTCAAAACTGGAATTTGCAAGTTCACGAAGGTTCGACTTCATTTGTCCGTTTAATGAATATCAGTCTATTTTAACAGCCTTATCGCCCGGAAGATGAACTTTAATCACCGCCAAGATTTCTGGTGCTAACTCGTCATTCCCGCTTGATAAGACACCACATTAAATTAATTTTCCTTTTCAAGAAACATGGAAATTCAATGTGTTGAGCATTTTTTATTTTTTCTAAGTTTGAATTTTTAGATCCTAAAAAAATCTGTCATTTACTCCTAATTGAGGGTTTAAGTTTGTTTAAGTGTGTATAATTTTTATGAAGAAAATCTTTCTACAAACATGATGTTGAGACTAAAAATTTCAAAGATGCCTCAGTGTCACTTAGAAGAACCGAATTTTAATTGTTTTTGAAAAATTAATCGGATTTCGAAAAAAAGAGGAGTCGCCACTGGCCATACAAAAATGATAGACCGAACACCGAAAACTAAACCAGATATTTAAAAAGGGTTCGGGAGTCGTAACACGCAGGGAAGGGTGAGCACCCCCGTCATGCCCAAAATTGGTACCAAGATTCTTACCTCTTAATTTATATCAAACTTTGCGAATTAAAGTGACAAATCGTATCGGAACTTGGTTATACGAGTGAGTAGATTTTAAAAGTCTTAATATTCAAGAAGGAACGTCCGAACCACCACCACTACGACTGATATTGGCCTCGTTCATTCCGAATAAAAAGGCATTCATATTATATTTTTTAAAACTCGAATGCAACTTATGAAAATAAATTCATAAACGAAACATAAATTCGTATGAAAATAAATTGAGCGTAAGCAACCAAATGCTCAAAGTATCGAAAGGCAAGAATGTGTACTGAACTCAGAGAATTAATAGACGAACAATTAGACCACACGATTAATAAAGAAATATACGAAGCATACTAAGCAAGTGAAATGACATGTACGAGCATAAATGGCATAAAGGAACTATATAAAAAATGAGATTGGCATGCAACATCGATATTTCACGTAAAATATGATATTCTCATAACTATGCACAAAACACATATTACGTGCATGGATGCACAACCCTACGAAATCGAAAAAACACGAACAAGGTTACATAAAAACTATATATTATATATGTACACAAATTCATTATCATATAATCCTAGATAAAAAACACATAACATGCAACCACAAGGATTTAATATATGCACTAATGTATCTACATAAAAAAAGCATGATAGGATCAGAGAAAAACAACATGATCAGCAAGCAAAATGAAAACAAATTACGGGATCACATACATAAATAAACTACTGACTTTGGGATGAAAATTGAAATAAAAAAGATCCAAAGGTTCGAACGGGATTATTCCAAAAGAAAATGGACCGATTAAACAAGACGGGGGTGAAATTAGAGGAGACTATAAACATATAGGGACTGAAAAGGTGATCTCCCTATGAGAACTTAATCAAATCGGACGAATGATGGGTGAAATCAAACAAGCTGGAGGACGGCAGGGACTGCGGGCGTGGTTTTTAAAAAGCTCGGTGACCTAAACTAAATTAAACCATAAAGCCCCTATATATATTCATCTTATTCCAAGTTGAAACCCTAGAACTCAAAATATCCTGAACGACGCCACTCTAACCCTCCCTCTTCTCCATCCTCTTCGTCTACCCCTTTTCGATCTACCACCGTCGTCTCACCATTCCTTAACCTCACTGAGGGGTGCCGGCTTTTCGACAATCTGAGGCAAACCGACTTGGGAGGGGAAACAACACACCAAGGTAAAAAGAAACACCCTTTTTTTTTCTATGTATGCATAAAAACGAAGAAGAAAACTACATATGAAGGGTATTTCTTTTGCTTTTTATTGCTTTTTTCTGGATTGACGAATCGATCTCTTACAATCGTTTTGGTTTTCTTTTTATGCTCATCTGCTACATACAAGTCAAAATAAAGATAAAATATAATCTCTCTCTGCCTCACTGAGTTTTATCTTGTCGTATTCCACCTGTCATTTCTGATTTTGCCCCTTTTGTTGTTTGTTTTTGCTATTTCGAGCTTCTAATGCTCTGTGCTTCTTCGTTTGTGCATGTCAGTCGTTCCGAAATGAAAGGGGGCGCCGATGTGATCGCGACAGACGCGTGCTCGTGGTCGGCGAAAGGTCAGACGGCTCAGGCGCGTGGGCGCGTTGGGTGACAGAATTGTCGCACGTGCAAGGGAGACGCTGGTTCGTGCGTCGATGAGGCAATGGTGACACCCTCCTTAGGGTTTTGTTCTGAGGTTGCATCTGGACCGTCAGATCGCGTCTCGGTCTGACAGTGGTGGGTTCTTGTGGCGTGAAACAGGGAGATGGGCATCTAGGGCTTCTGGGCTGGGATCAGATCTGGACCGTCGGATCTCAACAGATCAGACGGATGTGGAGAGGGGCAGCTGCATTAAAAGAAAACGGAATTAGGGTTTCTTTTTAGTTGTTGGGCTGTGTATTTATTTGGGCTTACCGAGCCATATATGTGTGTATATATACTTTGGGTTTTTGTTTTGGACTCTTATTATTTAATGAAAATGGGCTCTTTTATTTATGATCTTTATTTGTGTATTAATAGTAATAATAACATGAATAATAATTAATAATAATAATAATAATAATAATAATAATAATAATAGATAAATAACAATAACGCATACTAATATAAAAACAACTAATGATACAAATATAACACAATGATAATGTAAATAAATGATATAAATAATAATAATGATGATAATAGTGCCATAATAAAATAATAATGATGATGATGATGATGATGATGATGATGATGCTTAATAAAAATATTAACAACTAGTAGCCAAATCCTAATACCAAGCAAAGCCCACAAACCTTATAATAATGATACTAATAGTCTTATAACAAAAAGTGCTAATAAGCTTAATAACAATAATAGCTAAGACTAATACAATATATATAATGTTTAGGGATTTTTAAATAATATAATAAATAATAATAATATGAGATAATAACGGTAATAATATTTATTTACATACATGTATGTGTATATACATATTTTTCTCTTTTTCTCATTTTTTTACCTAACAGCCCAATAAGCTCAAGATAAACACAAACAAAAGGGGTTCGAGGTCCGGACAAAATTAGTGATTACACACGTCTCTATCTAAGCTTTTAGAACTTAGTCCTAAGCTTTGACCTATTTCTAAAGAACAAACAAGAAACTTAAAATTTTCTTTGTGTTTTTACTCTTTATTGTTTTCTTTTAAAAAAATCTTTATTTCTTTTCTCTTTTTTAAGTTTAAAACTTAAACACTTCTTTTTGACATTTTCACCTTTTAGTCCTACTAATTTGCTACTTTTTTATTTTTTTTATTTCTATTTTTAAAAAGAGTTTTTTAAGACTTTAAAGATTATTATTATTCATTATTTCATTTTTAAAAGCTTTTCTTAAAAGATAACTTAAACAAAATTTAAAATCTTATTTTAGAAAAGATTTTTCTTTATGTTTTTTTTTTCAAACTTCTATCCTCCTAAAATTCTAAACTTCTACCGATGGTTATTAAAGCCCTTCTTTTTTAAATTTTATCTTTATCTTTTTCTTCATATTTTGAAAACTTATTATTTATTTTTTCTAAAGCACCCTTATTTACTTTTTTTCTAAAAAAAAAACATCTTTAAATTTCTTAAGCACCTTTATTAATAAATTCCAAAACTTATTTTAGTTTCTAAAAAATTAAGCCCCTTTTTATATGTAACACCCGGGTTTAGGGGTCGAGTGAAAATAATGTTTTAATAATTCGGGTTCGGTTTTACATTTTAAATAAATTAAATAATGGTTCGGGTTTTGTTTGTAAATAAAACAAAGGTGTTGGACCCAATTTTTAAACCCAATCCCAATAGCCATTTCATTAATGGTATTTTTGTAATAAAGTGCACTTCATTTTAAAAAGCTCCATTTTTAATTAAAAGACCCATTTTGTCATCTTTTCCACTATTCATCTTCTTCCATGAACGACCAAGAAGAGCTCCCTCCCCCTTTCACTATTCCATCTCCTTCCTCCCTCATTTTGGCTCGGTTTTGAAAGGTAAACACGTTTTCGACTTGCTCTCACCTTCCTCTTTTCAAAAGTACAAGTAATTTTCATTTTCATCCATGTTTTAGAATTTGGATTTTTGGGAGATTTGAATAAAAGTGGTAGCTTTATGGTGTTTAACTTGAGCTTTTGATTTATAATGGTTACATATGGTGTCTATGAATCAAATAGTCCAACATATATGATTTTTAAAGGGTTTTGTTAAGTTTTCCGAATTTGGGTTTTGGTGGGTTTTTAGGAGGGTTTTTAGTTGAGTTTTGGGTGTGGTTTGTGTTGGAAATTGAGGGTTGAAGTTAGGGTAATAGTTGGGGCTGTTTTGGAAGCATTTGAATGTGCTAAATGTGTTGAAATCACAAGTTTTGGGCTATGTATAAGGGCTGCTCGGATTTGGTAATTTTGGGGGTTGTTCATGGCTTGAAATGTTGAGTTTGGTGTTTGATTAGTGTTCCGGGTTGCTACTTTAATTGATGAATTGATTTGAGGTTGTTTTGAATGTGTTTGAGGTTGTTTAAAAGCGGAAATTGGTGTTGGAGAAGCTTCGGGAAGAAATCCGGGTTTCTGGGAATGGTTGCTTGCTTGGCTTGGAGCTTGGAAGCTTAGGTGAGTGGTTAATGCTTTAATTTGATTTTCTAAGGTTGGTTCGAGTACGTGGATGTGGAAAAAGTTTTCAAGTATCGTTTTGGTTCAAAGGTGATTTTGAAAGTGGTTTAGATTTGGCCTTGAAAATGATTTTAACTCAAAGAGTAAGTTGATGTGAATGCCTCTTTAATTTCCCTTTTTATCATTGTTTTCATTTCTTGAGATGATGGTTTGTTAAGTATGAAATTTAAGTACTTGAGTAGAAGCATATTGCCTATTTCTATATCGTTAATGACGCATGATGGTGATAATGGTGACGTTGTTATACCTTGTAAGATGCGTGTAAGTTGGTGCAGGTTGTGCATGAAAATGGTGTGTGAGACCATTGCGATTGGTAAGATTCCAAGTAGTAAGTGATGCCTAATTGGGGATATTGTTTGCAACTTGTTTTGGTTGTACATGATATAGTGAGAACATGTCGCATGATTGTGATTGTATGTTGTGTTGCATGGTTGGTGTCGAACCTCACGTGATGGTTGTCGTTGCTCCGGTGATGTGTAGTCCCACCGGTAGCGAGTGGTATAAGACTCCGGTGATGTGTAGTCCCGCCGGTAGTGACTAGTAGAAGAGTACTTTGATGTGTAGTCCCATTGGAAAACTACTAGTCGAAACGGTGATGTGTAGTCCCACCGTGTGTGTTTTGGTTATGCTTGTGCATACCATGTGTGCTCATGTTGTATCTCACTATATCATCCTTTTTTTATGATCTTGCTTTATTCTAGGATTATGTCCTTATGCATACCATGAAGTGTAATGCCATGTTAAATGCCTATATTGTTGAAGTGTGGTTGAACTTGTATGTTAGTAGAAGGATTAGGTCGTTGGATGATTTGTATGCATTGACCTTTATTTTAAAAGAAAGCTTTGAACCCTGCATTGTCGTAGTTATGTTTTAGAGCTCCGCTCACTAAGCTTTATGCTTACACTCTCCTTTTTCCGACAATGCAGATCTTTAGCTTGGAGTTAGCAAGGAGCAAGAAAAGGGCGTCCAAGCGTGTGATAATTGCTCAAGTATGGTTTATTAAATAATGTAGTAGTCTAGCAATGGGAAATGCTACGTGTTTTAGGAGCTTGTATCTAGACTCCTTTGTGTTGGCCACTTGTTGTTAATGCCTTATGTTGATGCTTTGGATTGATTATGGTTTGTAAAGCATGTAATGCTATGTTGATGGATGGTGTGTGATGGCATGTCTTAGATGCTTAAGTTGCTTTATGTAAGAGTGCAAACCTCTTGTGTTGATTTGTGCCTTTTGGGCTCTTGAGCTTCCATGTTTGACTCTAAATGCTGAATTTTACCCTTTTGTTGGAATGCCATGTTTCGAATGCTTGATTCATGATAAATGCTATCTATGGCTCATGTATGCTTGTTGAAATGGTCATATGTGCGAGTCTTGTGAGTGTTGGTTCATGCTTTTGGTCCTATTTAAGCTTCTATACATGTCTATGCATGATCTTAATGTTTTTCTTGGGTAGGAAGTCCTTGAGTTGGGCAGTAGGTGATCCCCTGCACTAAGGTTTCGAAACTATGGGTAAGGTTTCGAAACCTTTGCAGAAATTTTGGTTCCAGGGGTCACTGCCAGCCAAAGTTTTGAAACCTTTGGGGTAGGTTTCGAAACTATGGTCAAAGGTTCCAAAACCTTCCCCAAGGTTTCGAAACCTTTGGTGAGAAATTGGTTCCATGACATTCTGCCAACCAAAGTTTCGAGACCTTTGGGAAAGGTTTCGAAACTAGGGTCCAAGGTTTCGAAACCTTCCCTAAGGTTTCGAAACTTTGGGTGAAATATTGGTTCCAGGGGTTTCTGCCAGCAAAAGTTTCGAAACCCTTGGTAAAGGTTTCGAAACTTCTGCTTAAAATTGTACTGTTTTGACTTGTTGACCTTTTTAATGGGATAAACACATAAGATTTAATGTGCCTTTAGTCAAGATTGAATTTTGGTCGTTTGATTGTGGTTTGGGGTTCGAAAATGACAAGTTTAAAATGAAAAAAAATTAGGGTTGCTAACCGAGGGGGAACCCTTTGGGTTTCGCTTCGGTTTTCCCCGTGTGGCCCACTCGGACCGGTCATCCGGCCAGACCGGGACGAGGGGGTTACATTATATTTTTTTCACTCATGTTTATTATCTTCTAATTAAACCCCTTGATTTTATTTTTTAAAACAACATTAATTTATTTTTTATTCCTAAATCTAAAAAAACATTTTAAAGATTCAATTATTTCATTTTTTAAGATCAAACCTCCTAAAACAACATCTTTTAAACATGCAAGAATTTTAGAGATTGAACTAAAAATAAATAAAAATTCTAGAACGAAAATAATACCAGATCCAAGAAACGATCTTCCAACTTCAACAAACACAACCTAAAAAAACACAACACAAGAAAACAAATTTCAACCAAGAACAAGTATGAAATTCACTGAAAGAAAATTTAAAGAAAAGAAAAGAATTTTACCGAAAACGAAGAACTCGTATGCGATCCTTCTCGAATTGCTTCCCAAGCACCTCCGGAAAATTGCCCCGAACTCGAACTTCTCTCCAAAAATTTCCAGCAAACTTAGAGAATTTTTAAACGATATTCGGTTTTTTTAGCTTTGTTTTTCTCCCTAAGTGTGTGTTGAACAATGGGCTTTAGGGAATTTTATACTTGAATTTTAGCTTGCAAATTAAGCCAAATCGGGATTTAATCCCCAAATTGGAGCCAAAATCAGATAAGAAGCATGATCCTTGGTAAAATCCCCAAGAAATCATCCGATTTGATTCAAAATCGGAGTCAAATTTCTCCCTTGATTTGAGCCCTAATTTAAACCCCTCTTCACTATTTTTTGCAGATTTCGGCTGCTACGGTGGATGGCGGCGAGCGGCGTTGGTGCTGTTGAGTCGACGACGGCGAGACACGTCGACCGACACCAACGATGATGACAACCGTGGCTGGTGGACGACGAAAGGCCGTGGGCAGTGGCGCAAGGCTGGGGTTTTGGGAGAACCAGCCCGCGAGCGTGTTCACGCGCTAGGGGCGTGACGCGCGATGGTTCCCTCTTTTTTTCCTTTTTATTTTTTTGCTATTTTTTGCTATTTTTTTCATTTATTATTTTTCCTGTCTTTTTTTTGTTTCCCTTTTTTCTACATTTATTATTATTTATTTTTTTTACTCAAAGGAGTTTTTAAAGGTGAGCTTTTCAAGCATAAAATTTGCATTTCAAGATGGGATTATTATTTTTTTGAAATTAGTTTTTAAAAAATGGGCCTTTTGGGATTGGCTTTTTGGGTTCTTTTATTTTAGAAGGGGCCTTTATTATTTTAAGAAAAATGTTTTTTTTTTATTTTAATTATTCGATAATGGTGGGTGAGAATCTAGTGACAACAACTGCCCCTCTTTACTTATCTCGGTGCAACAGGGATAAAACAAAGACCAAAAGGCATTGATTTTCACAGATTTTTTGGTTGGCTCCATTCTTCTGATGCCCGAACGGATAGACATGTTCTATTCTCCAAATGTCCGAATAGTTGAGCGAATTCTATTCTCCAAACCCATGAACGGATAGGCTGGTTCTATTCTCCTTATGCTCGAATAGCTGAGTTGGGATCTATTCTCCCAAATGCTCGTATAGCTAAGCTGGGTTCCATTCTCCAATGCTCAAGCATATAGGCAGATTCTTCCAAAAAATTTCATCCTCCTTATGCTTGGATGAATAAGCAAACATGCTTCAAAAGGCTTCATCCCCCTTATGCTTGGATGAATAAGAAAACTCCAAAAGATTTCATCTTCCTTATGCTTGGATGAACATGCTTCAAAAGGTTTCATCCCCCTTATGCTTGGATGAATAAGCAACCTCTAAAAAATTTCATCCTCATCATGCTTGGATGAATAAGCAAACTAAATTCTCTTTACGACTGAACGAATATGTGAATCTTCTGAAAAATTTTGTCCTCCTTATGCTTGGATGAATAAGAAAACTCCATTCTCCTTACGCCCGAATGGATAGGCGAATCTTCTGAAAAATTTCATCCTCTTTATGCTTGGATGAATAAGCAAGCTCCATTCCCCTTACGCCTGAACGACTATGTGAATCTTCTGAAAAACTTCATCCTCCTTATGCTTGGATGAATAAGAGGGTTCTATTCTCCTTATGCTTGAATAGATAAGTAGCTCTCATTCTCCTTGCGCCAGAACAAATAGGTGAGTTTTTTTTTTGCAGAGAGGTCCTTCTTATACCTGAAAAATGCGATATTAATGCAATTATGATGTGCATGCCCCTAGGGATGCCTAAAACATGAATGCATGTTTCAATTTTTTTTTTGCTTTTTGAATTATTTTTCTCAAAATTAATTTTTCTGTATGTTTGCTCACTCAATCTAGATAAGCAGTTATACTTTTTCACTGTATTTTTTCGACTCATGGAAAACATCTGATCTTTGCTCACTTAATCCAGTGATCTTGTACTCCTATCTAGAACGGCAGATTGCTTTTGCCATTCACATTCTTTATATCCTTTCGCTTCATCGAAAACATTCGGTCTTCATAGGCAAAGGTCTCAAGATCTACTATCATTGTAGTTGATACATCAATGCTGAATGAAAGGCTTTCTTGTGTGGTTTTAAAAGCTTCAAGTCTTCATATGCCCCTTGAAATATTAAGCATCTTCAGTGCTTCTTGTGAGTTTTCAAATTCTTTCCTCTACAAGTCATCTTGAATTGCTTGCATGTAAATCCTTGTAGAAAAGCTTATTTCTAACTTGAATATCTTTGAATGATGTTGGCACTTCAATCTCTTCCTCTCGCGCCTATTAATACTGAGGGTCTTAAATCATTGGCCAATGTTGACTGCCCCAATATGATGGCATCGTTTACCTATCAAGTGCAATTCTATCTCTTTTCATGCTTTTGTGCTTTTGCATCTTATATGTTGATCTTTCTTGACAACACGACTCACTTCAACTCTTCAACACATGTAATTCTTTTTCTTTTTTACCTTCTTATGCAAGGCGTTTCCCCCATTCAAACTGAGGTTCAATTGTTTTCAGAAGTGATGAAGACATTCGTTCATGGTCTCCTACAGTTGGGATCAATACCAAGAGATCTTTTGCTTTTCATGAATCTATGTCAGTCTACTTGTAAGATCCAAGAAAAAGCTATAAATGATAGTTTGGAGGAAAAAGTCATAGCCAATGCAAGAAAAGGCTAAAAATGGGGATTTTAAGAAAATAGTCATGGCAAACACAAGAATAAAGCAAAGTCAGATGCCCCAAAATTCCAAGCATGAATGATTCATGAATCCATCAACCGGATAGTGCCCCACTGTTGGTGGCTCTCTTTTGCTCACACATTCCCCAAATTTAAAATTAGGCAGAATGTGTTTTGAAGACGAACTCATTTTCTAAAATATTCATGTGTGATCCAAATGGTCTTTTTAGGCTTGTAATGTAGGTTAGGCTTGGGTTGCCAAAGAAAGGATATATAGGCTCAAATACATATTTTAAGGGTGACTAAACCAAGGATCAACTTTTCCTAATGAAATCTCTGTTCTTCTTCTTTTATTCATTGGATCACTCTAGACTGCCCATTTTGGGTTTTCACCCTAGAGTTCATTTCAACTTTTCCTTCGCATTTCTTCTTTTTATTTATTCTCTTTTCTTCTCTTTTTCTTTTTTCTTTTTCTTTTCTTTTTCTTTTCTTTTTTTCTTTTTCTTTTTCCCTCCTTTTCTTTCTCCTTCTTTCAAACTTAGGACATTTGCTTAATTTGTCTTGTTTCCTTTGCTTGCAATTTTCATCATTTTCCCCCTAGTGTGGGGTGTAATCCTTGGTTAGGGTTCAAACACAAGAAAAATAATATTAGGCTCAAAAGGGATAACAAATGGATTTTTTTCATTTTCTTATTCCTGAAGAGAATTGAAGGAATGCCAAATGCCATTTCAGACACGAATATCGTCGAAGAGAAGCAGTCTTCAATTGGTAGATGTTTTAGAGTTATCACTTAATTCAAGGACCCAAACAACAATGTCTGAGAGGAAAATTCACTCAAATCTGTATATGAATCCTAAACACACATTTTGCCCCTCTATCTCGGGATTAGATTCAAGAACATTCATAAAATCAATAATAGGGACTCTGCAAAGAAGATGTATGCTTGAAAAGAAATGGATGAAGAATCCAAAGAAGGGAAAATGATGAAACAAAAATGAGAAATGTTTTCCACTTTTAAAAATGCATCTTTAAACAAGTAGACTAACATAAAAGCCCTTACAAAAGATCCCTAATGCTCGCAAGAAAAAGAAAAAGGGTTGATTCTAGTTATGATCCCAAACGTCTGGTGAAAAATAAGCATTGTTTCAGGAAAGCATGAATTCCAGCAAATCTTGCCTCCATCGACTTCGTGACGAAACTCTAAACACGTTCACCATCTTCTTCTCTCTCGAGTCTTCCATTTCTGATTTCTACCAATATCATCTCCCCGTTCATGACCATGTCTGCAAAGCCTTCGGTGGCATGATTTAACATGTAGTCATAGAGAGGACCATTTAAAGTTTCCACGAACATTAAAGTAAGCTCATTTTCCAACAGCGGAGGTTGTTCTTGGGCTACCACATTTCGCCATGTCTAGGCATACTGGCGGAAGCTCTCATTGGGCTTTTGTTCCATATTCTGCAGTACAATCCTGCTTGGGCCATATCTGTTACATACTCGTACTATTTGAGGAAAACTTTTGACATATCTCTTCAAGTGTGTATGTTGACCCGACTCTTTTGAGTATACCATTGGATAGCAGACCCAGATAAACTGTCTTGGAAGTAATGAATCAACAATTTCTCGTTTTCCATGTGTGGTGACATTTTCCTACAGTACATGGTCAAATGTGCCAATGGGCATGTAGTTCCATTATATTTTTCAAAGATAGGAGCCTTGAACTTTGGAGGAGCCACCAGGTTAGATACTAGACTAAAATCTCTTGCATCTATGCCAACATAACAACTTCTTTCTTGAGAAGATTTAGTCACTTCCTCCAGCTTCTTGTAGCGGTCTTCCCATTTCCTCTCGACCTTTGTCTTGTATGTTATTTTATCGAGGTTAGGCACCTCGTGGCTGCGAACCTTATCGATATTGTCGTTTAATTCAGTACGAGCAAAAGATTCTACAAGATGGGGTAAGATCTTGAATTTAGGTGAAGCCGCTTCCTTTTGCATTTTTGAATGTACAAAAGCCATCCCGGGAAAGTGTTGGTGTCCTCTCTCACTTCTAAGTCTTTGAACCCAAACATAGCTGCGATTTGGCTGACTATTTTCTGGTGTGATATCTCAATCTCTTTCTTCAGATCATTTTCCATTTTCTCAATCTTATCATGGATGTTCTTTTGATTTGCTTCAGAGTTGTCAATCTTTCCTCAGTGTTCATGGATTGAGTTGTGTTTGCGCGGGATCTTTACTACTTAAATAGAATTTTCCAAAATTAATCTTTTTATTATACACATATGAATGCAATGATTGAAACATTATTTTATACAAAAAACAAATGCATGAAAGAAAGTATGTATGCAAAAGCATGAATGCAAGCGAAGGGTCATCAATTCTATTAAGGTGTTACACTTAAACGTAGTTACCATTGGATGACAAAGGTCCTACGAATACGTGGGGGCGAAGAAATGTAGTTCTTGATGCCACATGCTTAGCTACATCTTCAATTTAGGATATGATGCTCCTATCAAACTCGTCTCGCTCCTGGATCCTTTTTACGTTGCCCCTAAGTCGAGTAGACCAAAAATTATTTTCAAATTCTGCTTGGTCGGACCGTCGAAGTGGTCCTATTGTTCTTGCGACTTTTGGTGTTCTGCTTGGCGCTGAGCATACTTCGATGTTTCCTTCGCGTGGTCATTCGACAAATTCTCATTGTTTGCACGTTGTCTTCCTCCTTTAGGTACCTTCCACCCATGGAAGAAGCATTTTCTGATCGAGCAACATGCTTTGGAATCGACCCCCTCCAAATATGTGATGTATGCAAAAAAATAAAGATGACTCAAAAAGCAAAACAAAACTCACACACAAAAAGGTTAGTACTCTTAAAAAAGAAATAAAACCTAAAAGATTTTCTTACGACTTTGACCAGACTCAACAACCTAGGCTTTCCGCATGGCTCTATTGAGGTAGGCTCTAAATTCTCAAACTTGGCTTGGTTCTAAAAGGGTACCCGAGCTGTCCTTGTTGTCCCCTACTAAGGGTAGCAAGGCCCTCGATTCTCACTCATTATAGGCTTCAAACGAATCAAGTTCAACTTAGGAGGACTCACCACCAATGCCTTCTTGAAAAATCAATATTCTTACGAAGACAAAGGGACTGAGTCCCGAAGGTACATGCTAGACTCATACGAAGAATCAATATTTTTACATGAGCAAAGTGTGTTCCCCCTACTTAAACGAACGAGAAAAAGCTCGGGAATAGAGCTTGGAATTAAGTCTTAAATGCGTAAAATAGAATTACATTCATTAAACAGACAAACAAATTAAACATCTTGTGAACTTGCAAATTCCATTTTAAAAAATAACCTTTTTGAAAACCATTTAAAATCAATTTTTGGCATGACCCTCTTTTGTTTTTATTTAAAAAACAAAAACACATCCCCAACGTAGTCGCCAAGCTGTCGCAACCCCTTTTTAGGAGGGCTTCGACTTTTGGAAAATTTAAAAAAACGGAGTCACTACCAATCTTTTTGAAAAGTGTGATTGGATCACTTTAAAATGAGGTTGTTTTAATAAAACATTTTGTTTTAATAAAATAACGATTTTGGTTTACAAAAACCAGAAAACATGTTCGGGGGTCGGTTACGCATGGGGAAGTGTTAGCACCCCCACGACGCTCAAAGTTGGTACCTAATTGATTTTAAAATCGTTTTTAAAACTAGAATTTGCAAGTTCACGAAGGTTTGACGTCATTTTTCCGTTTAATGAATATCAGTCTATTTTAACAACCTTATCGCCCGGGAGATGAACTTTAATCATCACCAACATTACTGGCGCTAACTCGTCATTCCCACTTGATAAGACACCGCATTAAATTAATTTCCCTTTTTAAGCAACATGGAAATTCAGTGTGTTGAGCATTTTTTATTTATTCTAAGTTTGAATTTTTAGATCCTAAAAAAATATAAGTCTTTTACTCCTAATTGAGGGTTTAAGTTTGTTTAAGTGTGTCTTATTTTTTATGAATAAAATCTTTCTACAAACACGTCTATATCTAAGCTTTTAGAACCTAGTCTTAAGTTTTGACCTATTTCTAAAGAACAAACAAGAAAGTTAATTTTTCTTTGTGTTTTTAATCTTTATTGATTCTTTTAAAAAATCTTTATTTCTTTTCTCTTTTTTAACTTTAAAAATTAAACACTTCTTTTTGACATTTTCACTTTTTAGTCCTACTAATTTGTTACATTTTTATTTCTATTTCCAAACAGAGTTTTTTTAAAGACTTTAAAGACTATTATTATTCTTTATTTCATTTTTAAAAGCTTTTCTTAAAAGATAACTGAAACAAAATTTAAAATCTTATTTTAGAAAAGATTTTTTATGTTTTTTTTCAAACTTTTATCCTCCTAAAATTCTAAACTTCTACCTATGGTTATTAAAGTCCCATTTTTTTTTAAATTTTATCTTTATCTTTAACTTTTTCTTCCTATTTTAAAAACTTATTATTTATTTTTTCTAAAGCACCCTTATTTACTTTTTTCTAAAAAAAAACTCTCTTTAAATTTCCTAAGCACCTTTACTATTAAATTTCAAAACCTATTTTATTTTCTAACAAATTAAGCCCCATTTTATATTTTTTTCACCCATGTTTATTATCTTCTAATTAAACCCCAATGGAAACTCACATCACCGGACTCTCATGGTGGCATCTCTCATCGCGACAAAGCTTGGGTGTTTCACCAAGACCTACCGCGATGAAATCTCACATCATTGGACTCTCACTTTTGAACGGGATGTAACTACCCCAATTGCCGAAACCAAGGATCACATACGAATTTTGTATATAGTGCACTTCTCATCATATTGGTCGACCAATTATATCTGGTAACAATAATCTCATCTCATGCCAATATATTCATTTTAATCATCATCACCTACTGTTTTTCAATGCATTAATCTAAATCACTCACATCTCATTACAAAAACATGTACAATGCATGGCATTTCCCCAAATAGTTCTATCTCATTGGAATATCAATTCTATCTCATGGGATCATTAAAGTAATCAATTCACTTCTCAAAACATGCATAAAACAGTAGGTATTAGTCTATCTTCAAAACAAGAGCATGATCATAAAACCAGTGGGACAATAACCGAGAAACCAGAGCGAAACATCTCATACTTACTTCTGAATTTAGGTTACTATTTTAAACTTAACCTAAATCCCTAAACTTTGCTTTCAAGTCCTTGAAAGACTTTTAAAACCAATTCCACTCACCGATCATGCCTCGCTAGCCTTGCTGAAGCGAAATCAAGCTTTCGAAGCTTCTGAAACTTCACCAAATATGTCTGATACCAACTCCCATGTTTATACTACACAAAAACAGAGAATTAATGCACATGAATGCATAAAAAATGCCAGCAACCACTGTTATCTCGTTGCTCTACCCAAAACCACCAAATCACCCAACCGAAACAACCAAAAACACCTTCGATTACTCACCAAACCTTACCCAGCAAAAATGTAACACTTCCAACCACTTTTAATCATCATATAACATCCAAAAACTATCTAATCATGTCCTTATATGTCCAACAACCTGGATTTCACACAAACACTACAAAAACCCCAAATGTAACAATCTTACAACTAGAGATCCAAACCAATTCGGGATTGTAATGATAAAACCCTTATTTTAGCATCATTTAACATCAAAATCATAACTAAAATTAACCTCAAATCATACAACTAGAGATCCAAACTAATTCGGAATTGTAATGATAAAACCCTTATTTTAGCATCATTTAACATCTAAATCATAACTAAAATCAACCTTAAATCATACAAAACAGTAGCAATATGAAAATCCTTAGAAATCACCTTTTAAAGCTTGATTCATCAATTTTCATCAATTAAATCACAAAACATTGCTAATAACTATATTTAGAGAGCCAAAGACTTGAGAATTTCATTAAAGAACTTTGATTAGAGGAGTTAAATGAAATTTACCTCTAACCTTTTCCTTTCCTTCAAATGACAAGATTTTGTAGAAATCCTTCTAGATTGCTTTGAGAATAATGATGGAAAAGCTTAGAAAATCATTTGCGAAAAAAATAAGTTAAAAGATTAAGATCTCTGGAGCTTTAGACAAAAAAAAGAGTGTTTGACTGATTGAAAAATGAGAGAATGAAAGTTACGTCAAATAGTCTTTTAGGTAATTAAAATCCCTTTTTATTAAAATCTCATTTTTAATTCCTTTTTATTGAATCCTTTAAAATGGTAAAATTAAAGGAAAATGTTCATTAATTAAATGGTAGCTCCCTAAAGATTCTAAGTTTTGGCCCTCTTTCAAAACAATCCTTAAAAATAGATTTTACATTTTTTTACAAAAATAGTCACTAGACAGAAATCTCGATCTTCCAAAAGTCATTTTCCAAAATTGACTTTACCAAACCTTTCTACATATTTTTAGAAGATTTTATAAATTTTTCTCATAATTTTATCATATCTCGAACTACGTTTTCCCTGAACTGTGCCCGAAAACTTGGATCTCTACTCTATGCTCTACGGACCTCAAATTGATCACAAATTCTTCTAGGCCCAAAATCGGGGCGTTACAAAGGTAGTGGATGTAAACCTTGTTAGAAGGTTGAACCACTATAAATTCTCGTGTCTCAATCTTTTTATCTTTCCAATTGCTTCCACCGAATTTTTAATTTGCCAATTCACCCCCTCTTGGCATTCGACCATTGATTGATCATCCCAACAGTGTGATATTTGTCACTTGTGACTATTCCTTTTATGCCAGGTGATAGGTGTTACATTTAGAACTTTGGTTAGTAAGAATTGTGGGACTTGAACCTAAGTAGAAAAAAGATAATGAGAGTTGGTGTAGTAATTAATGAACCTTAAGAATAAGTTAGTATCTATGCCGACATAGAGACTTATTTAATTTTGTCATGACAAACACGTCTATGAGTACTTGAGTAAAAAATATTGTAATAATGAACAAAAATGCTTGATAATAAAAAGGTGGAAAAATAGACGCAATCGCGAGCATATAAAGGGACACTCCTCTCTGTCAACATGAGTGTAAATAACGAAAAACAAATAAAAATGATTCTTTATGTTGATAAGGTCAGAATATGGTGAAGCCAATGTTTATGTAACGACAACCCTTCTCTCAATACTCATAAAAATAGACTTGAAAACTGTGTTAAAATGCAAAGCATGAAAGGTTAAATATTGAGTTGCGGTCAAGTCATAGTATACATATAACATGTTGACACAAGGACACACAATGAACTCTACATTACTTCTTATGATCTGAATCTATGATTTGTTCGAGTTTCACAATTTTTTTAGCCTTAGCTAAATTAGATTTATCTAGCTTGTCTTGAACTTAGTACAATATATTTTTTAAAGAGAATTGAATATGTGCTTAACAGTTTCATGACTTTCTTATCAGTACATTATTTGTATTTTGATACATTAGATATTTTTGCTAAGGACAAGAAAAAGCTTAAGTTTGTGGGTGTGATAACTCCCATATATATATATATATATATATATATATATATATATATATTTCCACGCCACATTTACTTATGAAATGTCTTGTTTTGTATATATTTTTGCATTTATGTAGTCTTTCTCATTAATTTACTGTAATTTTGTATTTTATGTCTTTTTACGGTACTTGGAATATTCTTGTCAAAACAGAGTTGTTTGACTTGTGTGCTAGTGCGTGCAAAAAAGATAGAAAATAAAGGAGGTGCCATTATTATAAAAGAGCCACATCACAACTATTTATATAAGATAGCTTGGGACCACTCAGGACGACAAAGACAACATGGCTTTCATGGGAGCCCCATTACAACTAATATAAGAGTCACACATTTCCAATGTAATTCGGGACCACAATGGTTGTTGAGGTCGTAGTCTACTTGCAGCAGCACAAAAAATCCCAAGAAAGAGGTGCCAGACAATATCTGAAGGCACGGTCTGCCCACTACGTCAAGACAAAAAGGACTTTTTAGGTTGGACCACAAGAGAGAGCCAAAAAGTGTTGCATTCTTAATGGTGTGCCACTTCTCCCACCGTCTCATATATATAGAGGGCCCATTTACAAGCAAAGGAGGTTTGTTTGGAGAGTTTTCTTAGAGAAATTTATCGAGAAAATGGCTCTTGCCATGGAAGCTTAAAGAGTTTGAAGGTCCTGGTGCTCAAGGAAGCAATAGGGAGGCCGAAAGGCTAATTGGGTCGACAAGTTGCAATAGTGGTCATTACAAGCCTCGCCGATATGAGTTAATGTACCTGATATGGGTTGTATTACTTGTCGTGGAACTTGCGTGATCTAAGAACTATGGTGTTTTCTGAACTTATATTTCTTTAACTATGTGGAACCGAACTCTTTATTTAATATAACCCTTTGTTTGATGCTCTTTGTTAATGGCTATTTTATATTTACTACTACATATATGTGCATGTATGTGTAGTAACTGAATTTAACGTTCCAATAATAGTTAATGTAAAATGGTTTAGCTCTATGAGTAACGAAAGTTACCGCTAAGATGAGTCAAATGACATGATGGGGCTTAGTCTGGATGGTTGTACCGACACCTAAATGGTTGTTTGTACTGACTGGCTAGGTCAAGTGACACATTGGGGTGCTAGCTTGTTTAATCCCCTCGACCCGATCTGCGCGAAAGATCGAACAAAACGAGTCACACGAGGAATATTGAAGTAAACTGTGAAGGTTTACCTCAATAAACGATCCTATTTTTTTCTTTTTATCTTGTCTAGATGCTCATCATTAGCCTAAGTGTAAAGACTCGCAGCGAAACAATTAACATCTCAAACAAACGTCGATTAAGCACTTAATTGAATTCAATCACGTTTTAGGGACCATTTTGTAATTTTATAAAATTACATGGACAACATCAGTTTTCAAGTTACCAACCTTTAATTAGTCACTTTACATGCCACTCTGACAAATCTCAGCTCAAAACGATCATCCAAGTTCATTTAATTGCATCCAAAAATTCATGGATTGAAATGTAAAGAAACAAAACTTCAAAAGATTCCAATAACCAACTTAAGAGCATGGCATTTTGGAACAAAGAGCCCAGTATCGAAACACCCTGTTTCGAAATGGGTCTTGGTGTTTCAATACACGAGGCTGTTTCGAAACAGCTTCCAACCCGTTTTGCACACCAATTTCTAGTAGCTTAAACTCTCGAGCCACCAAAACCTCAATTATCTTCATTGATGGGCAAATGAGAGCGTAAGTACACAAGGCTTAGTGAGGAGGCTCAAAAGCAAAACACCATCAATGCATTAAAACCATTTTCCATGTCCACATTGAAATCTCATTTCAATTTCCTAAAACATCATTTGAAAACCATCATGCCCTTTTAAACCATGCACTTTCCTTAACAAAAATTCATCATATTACACCTCATGCTACATGTATCATGAATCAACAGCAAGTTCCATTGCTACACTCAATTTAAGCCTTCCCATGCATTACTACCATATGCAAAGCTTAAAGAGTAAAACATGCATAAACCACATTATGCAACATAAACCATTTCATAATACATCATCAATTATATTGGCTTACAAGTGATCACTAAGCAAGTTCATATCTCAAATCCACATATCGGATACACGGATTCAACAAGTGCTTACTCAAACTTCAAGCCATCTTAACAATAATTGGAACATTCACAACCAAAGGTACTATATCAACCGGGTACAATCATAACCCACGGGGACACCAACTCCATCATCGGTTACATGCTTAACCCACTAATGAGAGACGGGACACCAACCCATCAACATTCAAGGTGACTTTTTATAGTGCACTCAGTCCAATAGCCGGCTAACTATATCTGATATCATTTTAAACCATTTTCACAACATCACTTGCCAATATAGTTCACATTTAACCACATACCTCACTATTTTTAAAGCATCATCAATAATCATATTTCCAAGCATTAAACCATACTTAAAATCACAAGTATAAAACATATACTTACAAGGATCACTTACCATGTGCATCTTTCATCATCACATCATTAAAAACAGTAAACCACATAATTTAATCATGCTTTAACAATAGGTAATATGCATTTAAAAATCATGTGCATAAACAAATCCATAATAGCATCCGAGGGAGAAATTCCTTATACTTACTTCCGAACTTAGACAAGCATTTCAAGCTTACATCTAAGTTCCCAAAACCACCTTTAAAGCATTTCAAAACTGAAACCCACGTTCTCACTCACCGACACACGAAACCTCGATTAGCCGATGCAAAACTAAGCGTCTGAAGCTCCTAAGTCTTCATTGGTTGCTTCTAAAACAGTCTCCCCTGTTTTAACCACATAAGAACAGAGAATTAATGCCTCTCAATGCAATAAAATCTCCAGCAGCAAACCTATCTCGTTGCATGTCCCAAATCCACCAAAACGCCCATCCGAAACAACCGAAAACATCATCGATTACTCTACAAACACAACCCATCTAAAATCTAACACTTCCAACCATTTATTATCATTGATTCGTATCAAAAATCAATCTATTAACAACTTTATACCTACAGCATCCCCAAAATCACATTAACACCTCAAAAACCCAAATCTAACAACCTAAACAACTAGAGATCCAAAAAGTTTCGGGATTACCATGATCAAACCTCAATCTTAACTTTATTAATCTTCCAAAACATGATTAAAATCAATCATAACCCAGCCAAAACAGATTCAATACGAAAATTACCCAAAATTATCATTTTAAGCTTGATTTAGACATTATCTTCAAATCAATTACAAAACCTTATTAAGAAACACAATTAAAGAGCCAAATACTTGGGAATTTCATTAAAGAACCTTGATTAGAGGAGAAGCATGAAAATTACCTATAAAAGATGAAAGAGAAAGATTGAAGCTAAAAGAGGAAGCTGTTGGAGCATTAGGAGAGCTGATCGAGGTTGAAAGAACCAGAATGCAAAGCTGTGCCAACACCTGCACACCAGTCCATACCCTCGCCTAGGCAGCATTTCAAGGAAGAATGGGAAAATGTAAAGTGGTATGCGATAGAAAGAGCTCATCAACCCTGACTTTTACAGACCACTTGCACATGCATTGGAGCCCAGCAGACAAAGAAAAGGCAAGTTAAAGTCAAGTTAAAGAAAAGTCAAACAAGAATCTAGGAGTATTTAATGATCTTTTAATGATTTGTAATCCTATTTTAACTAGTATTCCTACCTAAATCGACTTAGACTTAGGCTCCTCCCTTATATATATGTAATCGACAAGTTGGAGAGAACACAATTGAGATTTGAGAGAAACTCCTTCTCGAAACCCTAGTACCGTTCAAACCCACCATGTTCTAAACCTTCCCTCGAGCTAAGGGTGGTTGTGTAGTAGTTGTGAGAGTCTTGTTGTATTCGTTTAGGATTTCAGTTTTGCAATAAAACTAAAGGTTTGTTTACTCATGGTTCTTCATTGTCAAATTCTTTATCGGGAGAGAAGAGGGCGGCAATCTATTCGTTCAATATCGGGAGAGTTGAACTCACGAAACGAGTAAAAACGATTTTATCCAACCATAGGGTAAAACTACTTCGGCTTAGGGATAAGTTAAGAAGTTCAGCGCCTAAAAGAGGATCTATATTCGGTTGGTGTTCGCTCTTAGATTCACGCTGGGAGGTATCATCCAAGATGTGTTCGCCAATAGTACTTCAAGATTCGGGAGAAGAGGGAGTCATAGAAGGGAGCCTTGCCGAACCTTGAATCATCGCTTAGCTGCCCATGCAGTCACTTATTCTGTGCCGAGGCGGGTGCTTGTCGAGGCATAGTCGTGGGCGGCTGCTAAAGTTGTTATGTTTATCAGGAAAACTGTGCCGAGACAGTACATCAATTCTCCACACTACGAAACACCCAATACCGGCCCATTCTCTCACTTTGATATCTCAATTTATTTTATTTGTCTTAGTTTTAGCTTCAATCAAATCAACTCCTAATATCTATGTTTTTATTTTATTTGTGTAGAAAAGTAAACTCTGAAAAGCTGTCACAATCCTTGTGGAGACAATATCTTAAATACTATAACTTGGCACTGTGTACACTTGCACTCTAATTTTCGCATTACTTTTGCATGCAACAAGTTTTTGGCACTGTTGTCGGGGATTGGCATACAACTTTTTGTTTTTATTTTTATGCACTTTTTATTTTTCGTTTAACCCCCTGCTATTCTTTGGTTTATGACTAGAGCCAACCAGAAATCACCCTTGCGAGAATACGATCCAGAGCCTGAACGTACTACACGTAGATTAAGACAAGCAAACAAAGAAGCCATGGATGATCAAGCAAATATCCAGGACCAACAACTACCACCACCCCCAGGCGACAATGTCGCGACGGGAAATGAAAGGCAACTTCCTGCCGCACGGCGGTTAGTTAAAGTCTACCTGGAGGAAGATTTTAGAAGGCTGAACTCTTGCGTGATCGACCATGAAATAGAAGCGGATCACTTTAAGCTAAAACATGTCATGTTCAACATGTTAAATACACTCGGATAGTTTGGAGGTTCCGCCACTGAAGATGCCCGCCAGCACATGAAGTCTTTCCTGGACATCTGCAAGTCCTTCAAAATCTATAGAGTTCATCCGAACGTGCTGCGTCTCAGATTATTTCCCTATTCACTGGGAGATATGGAAAAGACATGGTTTAACAACCTACAATCGGAGTCCATTGAATCTTGGACAAAATTATGCAAAGATTTCTTAGCTCGATTTAATCCTGTCAATTTGACTAATAAACTGCGGACTGACATCACTATGTTTCGACAGACAGGTGATGAACCAATGTACGAGGCATGGGAGAGATACTACTAATTGCTAAATAAATGCCCCTCCCACGAATTTCAAGAATCGACATTAGTATCTATATTCTACAACGCTGTTAACACACCAACAAGTATGATGTTGGATTCCTCTACCAACGGTATATTGCTCGGTAAGGAGCCCGCCAAAGTAATTCAAATTCTGAACATGATGGCCAAAAACGATTATCAATTTCCTAATGCTCGCCGAGGCAGTATAAGAAGGCATGCCACTACAAAAGAGTTAGGAACATCAGACGCACTCGTAGCACAAGTTACACGATTGGCGAAGATGGTAGAAGCGATGCAAGGGCAGAATAATACACAGCAAGCCAAAGCAATTGAAGCCTTTTGCGACAAATGTAGAGGAGACCACGATTCATCTGAGTGCCAACAAGGGACAAAAACTAGCTTCTTTGTAGGAAACTTCAGTAGGAACAACAACCCCATATCGAACATCTACAACCCTCGTTGGAAGAGGCACCTGAACTTTTCATGGAGTAACCCCAATAACGCTCAAAATCCAACTGCTCAGACAAATCAATCACAAGGTTTTCAGTAGACGATGCCATGGCAGCAGGAGCCACAACAGACAGCACCCAGTGCCTTGGAACAGACTCTAAATGCCTTCATGACTCAGACAGGTACCTATATGTCGAACATGGATTTATTTGTTAAAAAGATTGAAGCTTTCATGGACAGGACCGAGATGAGAATGCATAATTATGAGGCAACCTTAAAGTCACTGGAGACTCAAGTGGGACAATTTGCTCAAGTTTTGAACACCAGACCTATAGGAGGATTGCCTAGCGATACTGAAGTCGCAAGAAAACCCACTTACGAGCAGTGTAAGGCCATCAAATCAGTCACTCCGATGGAAGCAAGCAAGCCCGCCGCAGCAGACCCAAAACAATCCCCTTGGGAGACTCTCATAGTGCCACCATGAAACATGAAGATCCTGCTCTAAAGCTGAAACACCAGAAGCATGATCACCAGTTCAAAAAATTTCTGGACATTCTCAAGCAAGTGCACATCAACATACCCCTAGTGGAAGCCATACAACAAATTCCTAACTATGAAAAGTTTCTGAAGGATATGGTTTCCAAACGGAAAAGGATCAGGGAGTTTGAAACAATAGCCATGACGGAACAATGCATGTCCATGCTGCACAACAAAACACCGCCCAAACTAAAAGACCCAAGTAGTTTCCTCATACCTTGCGCCATTAGGAACCAATATGAAAGGAATGCCTTATGCGACCTTGGAGCAAGCATCAATGTAATGCCCAAAGAAGTGTATGAAAACTGGGAATTGGGAGAGCTAAACCCACCACTGTCATACTTCAGCTAGCTGATCACTCTTACGTGCAACCAGAAGGAAAGATCGAAGACATCCTAGTAAGAGTGGACAATCTTATCTTCCCAGCAGACTTCTTAATTCTTGATTGTGAAGGAGACGGCAAGGCACCCATCATCCTGGTAAGACCATTCCTAGCCACAAGCAAAACTCTAATTGATGTAGAGATGGTGAGCTTACTATGAAGGTGGACGACCGACAAATTAAATTGAATGTCCTGCAACACTTTAAAGCTGAAGACAAGGAAGGAAGCCAGGATAATCATGAATCAACAGACACCAAATACTTCAGTGAGCTACAACACTCCATCCACAACCGCCCGGGCGGGCAACTTTGCAGCACCAAGGGTCGAGAGAAACACAAGGACCCGCCCTGGCAGAGGGTGAAATAGATACTGTAGCAGCCCAGAAAGTGGTTGTGTTGGGAAATGCATCCAGATGCATTCCCAACATAAATTAAATTCTCTCTCTTTTATTTTATTTTTATATTTTAGGATTTAGATTTTTTCTTGCATTTTAGGAATTAGATTTAAATTTCGTATTTGTTTTATTCGCTATTAATTTTTTTCCAGTTATTTTAGGAGAAACAATAACCAAGAGACGGGAGAAGAAGAAATCCCTAATCCATAAACCATTTCAAGCCCGCCCACCAAGACTGTCGCGACAGCAGATGTTGCTTCCCGCCAGAATTAGTCGTTGCAGACTAGTTATTCGCAGAAGCCCGTTCCATTCCAACGGCTCTCTACTCGGGCAACGTCTTCCTCGGTAGACGAAACAATAGCACTCTTCCTCTATTAAAACCCCCTCATTTTTTTAATATTCACTTTCCTTTACTCTCTCTTGCTTATTGTCTCACAATATTTTCTTTGCTTTCAATCTATTTTTTCCACAGTTCTTCTATTCAAGCTCTCACAACTCTCTCGCAAACCCTAAAGCCCACACCAAGAATGGCAAGAACCCCCCCACCCCCCCACCCCGTCGCCGTGCTGCACAGGCAGAATCGAAAGAGTCCCTCCATCGCTTCGCCACACCAGAAATCAAGGCCGCCACAACGAAAGATTTAAAGAAAGAGCGGTATAGGAGGAGCAAGGATTCTTCTACGAGCCGGGAAAGAAATATTTGAGGCTCGAAAAATTCATCTTCTCAAAGATCGAGCATCAACGGTGGCAAATCTTTTCCCAACAACCCAAACCAGCGAATCAAACAATGGTGCGCGAGTACTACGCGCATGGGCCATCGGAGGACGTGCCGACAGTCAATGTTCGCGGGTGGTTGGTTTTAATTGACGAAGACACGATCAATCTTTACTACAACCTCCACATCTTTGAAGACCAGCACGCCGAGTTCCTTGTCTCCCTCACATCGGACGGATACGAGGCAATAAAGGAAGAATTGTGCGAACCAGGGACTATTTGGAACGAGGGTAGAAACAGAGGCACCGTCAACCAGCAGAGTTTACTGCCCGAGGCAAAGCTTTGGAACATATTTGTGAAGAGGCGGTTTCTACCCCCAACCCACAACTCGACGGTCGACAAACCACGATTGGTGCTCATCCACTCCATCATAAATAAAAGGTGTATAAATGTGGGTTCGATTATTGCTAACAAAATTTACGAGTGTGTGCAGAAAACCAAGGGACAGCTCTACTCACCAGCCTTATCACATCGATGTGCGAGAAGGCACATGTGGAACCCACCCCAACCGACACCATGACCCCAGATCGAACCGAGTGGACAAGGGAGATAATCCTTCGGAAGATGGAAATCACAGCCGCCACCCTAGAAAACTTTTCCCCATCGTCGGAGATGGGCAGTCAGCCGGACTTTCAGCCACCAGCCCCGACAACCACTATCGGCAGCTTAGCAGCACATCTCGATCGAATAGAACGCTGCCAGCTAGCCTTCATGGCATATATCCGGGGCTACAACAACGCCACCACCTCCGCCATCAAAAAAAAGTTCCCAGCAGTCCTCTTCCCCGTGTTCCCTACCGAGATATTTGCCACGAAAGCACCACACACAAACATCGTACCGTCTGCCTCGGCCGCACATCCAGCAGCCTCAACAACCTCAACTGCCCCCATATCAAACGAGCCTCAAGCCTCCAAAGCTGCCACGGCCACTGAAGTCCTCTCTAGCTCGGGCAACCAAGGAGACATAACGGTAGCTCCCGTTAGAGAACAAGGGCAAACATTTAGACGAGCCGCCAACGTACCAGGACCCTTCAACTCCGGCTACCTCAATGACTTCCTCTAAGATGACTCCATATGGCAAGACTCGGTGCATACCATCACAAGGAAGATTGAACCGTCATTCTCCCCACGAGCAAAGAGAAATCACTCCGCCACTGAAATTTGTCCCGACAATAAAGACGGCGGCAAACGCGAGGTGACACGGAAGGCTCAAAGCAGTCCTCCTTCCCGCCATCAGCCGCCAAGGGAGGCCAAGCGCTTTAAGATGGAAGAACGGAAGAGGGTGATCATTGGCAACGACGGCAGCTCCTCCGACTCACAACCAATTTAAGCTTCTCTCTCCTTCTTCTCTTTTGTAATTCTGATCTAATTATGCATTAATTTTGTGTATGTAGGCATGCATTGAGGATAGTTCTCCTCTTGAGTTGGGGGGGGGGGAATTAATCCTCTAATTTTGTTTTTTTTTCTTTCCTTTGTTTTTCTTGTTATTTCTAGTTTTTTTATGTTTTTCTGTTTTAATTAGGTTCTAGTTGTAGCATGCCTTTATTTAAAACCTAATGAATTCTTAAGTTTGGGAAAAATTCTTGAGTAGCTTTTACCCGCTGCGACAGATGGCCCGCCTAGGCAACAACCTTAGTATGACTTTAGGTTAACTTAGAATCCTACTATGGTGTGAACTTAAAATAAAACACTCGTTGTGACTAGTTTTGATTTTAGGACTTCTAGGAAACTTAGATATTTCACCTAGTAAACTTGGGTAGAACTTGAAGTTAGTTAAAAAAATAAGACATCCTAGAAATGTCTGAAACTTGCTCCAAGATAAGCTAGAAGTGCCTGAAACTGGCTCTAGGATAAGCTAGAGGTGCTCGAAATTGGCTCTGGAGAAAAAATTCAATCATTAGAAAAGTCTATTACCAGCAACTTGTAACCCCCTTAACCCGGCCTAGGCGGTTGACCCGAATTAAGAAAGTCACACGGGGAAAACCAAAGTCAACCTGAAAGTCAACCTTGATTAACGATCCTTTTTTTCTTTTTAAACATGTCTAGATGCTCATTAACCCTAGTCATGATCATACAAACAACATACTCAAAGATCATAAAACATCAGAGATCAAACAGGGACCCAATTGAACAATTTAAAACTATAGTGACCAAATTGTAAATTCTGTAAATTAGGAGGACTTAACCCAAATTAAAGTTACCATCTTGTAGTTAATCAGGTTTCATGCCTCACTGTCGAATTTTAGCACAAACGGACATTCCAAACTCATACAATTGCACCAACAAGATTTAGGACCAAAATGCAAACATTTCGAAACATTTAACTGCCAATGTCAGCCCCCAACGGTCGACCGTTCCGAAACAGGCAGAGCCTGTTTCGAAACGCGGGGCCGTTCCGCAACGCGTATCGAAACACGGGCTGGCAGTGGCCTTTCTGTTTCGGAACGGTCTCTCCCGTTTCGGACGCCTGGGCTGGTTTAGGGCACCCGTTCCGAAACGGTAGGCACTGTTCCGAAACACCCTGCACAGAATGCCACAAAATGCATGCTTAAACATGCTATTAAACATCCAATCATGCTCCAAATGCTACCAAACTTTCCCAACATGAAATTCAACATATAAGAGACATGCTTGCATCACCAATTCATCATTATAACATCATATAAGAAAAGCCCCAAAATTCAAAGCATGCTTCCAACACAAGCTAACCATTCATGCATAAACTTCCAAAACAAGCATATAATGACCAAATACAAAGCCAGCATTTCCAACAACATTAAACAAACTTAGGGAGTTCCAAACATCCCCCAAAACACACACATAGGTCCCCCATTGCCAAATGCCCAAAGCTAAAGGAGTACAAGAAAACCTTTCCATACATTGAGCTTAAATCCCACTTGTTTGCTTGCCTTCCTTGCTGCCCTTAAGAACCTCAATGATCTGCATTATTGGTTTAAGAAAACAAAGGAGAGCGTAAGCACAAGCTTAGTGAGGAATGCTCTTTAAAACCATTCAATAATGCATTTATTAAACACTTTATAAATCATACTTCAAACCATCATATATACATGCTCACTAGCATTCTTAAACAAGCAATACATGCTTCCATATCAATTCATGTCATATTGGCCACAAGTGATAAGTTTCATCTTTTAAAAACAAGATCAACATAAGACTCACACATGGACTTTTAAACACCATTGTGATCTTATAATTCTCAAGAACCACATAAGGACTTTTAACCACCTTAGTGTTCTTCCCAAGGACTTTTAAACACCTTGGCCCCAAGGACTTTTAAACACCTTGGCCCATGGACTTTTAAACACCATGGCAAGGACCACACAAGGAATTTTAACCACCTTTGTGTCCTCAACAAGAATCATCCAAGGACTTTTAACCACCTTAATGTTCTTAAGTAACAAGGCTCACTCAAGGACTTTTAACCACCTTAGTGACCTTAACAAGAATCATCATGGACTTTTAACCACCATGAAGTTCTTAGAAACCACAAGGCTCACTCAAGGACTTTTAACCACCTTAGTGACCTTAACCTTTTCAAAACATCACTTGCCAATATACATCATTATCATCAAATAATCCACTGTTTTAAAGCATTTAACCAAGCCATTTACATCATGCATTTATAAGCATCAAACCACATTTTAACCATGCTCAAAAACAAGGAACTCTTACCTTGAGCTTCCTTCAACATATGGCTTACAAAATCAGCATTAACCATGCTAAATCATGCTTTCAAAACAGAATTTAAAACATGCAATAAACCACATTGCACAACAATCAAACCATGGCCACCACTAGAGAGTATTTCCGAAAACTTACACTTGAGCTTAGCAAAGTTGTTTAGACTTAAACTAAGCTCCCAAGACATTGGTTTCAAAGCCGAAAACCCATTTTCACTCACCGATTCCACTTCGCCTCTTGCCGAAGCACCAATTCAAACTTCCGAATCAACAACTCTTGGATCCAAAGATGACTCCCCTGTTTTAAACACATCAAAGCAGAGAATTAATGCATCATCATGCATTAATAGCTTCAATGAAAGCACCTAAACTCGCTGCTCTCATCCAACCTCCAATTTCGGCCACCAAACACAACCGAAAATGCATCCAAACCACTTCTCAACAAAGCCCAGCCATAAACCATCACAACCAAACATCCTTTAACATCATTTAACATCTAAAAAGAGTCTAACAACATCCTTATACCTCCAGCAACAACAGATCCACAAGATCACACCAAAAACAACCTAGAATCATAAGCTAAACTTAAAAAATTCAACCTATCCGGGATTGCATTAATCAAAACTCAATTCCTCATCAAATTAGCATTCATTAATCATCACTTTTACACCTTAAAACACTGCTTTAACAGATCCAACGAAAATTCATCAAAAATCACCAAATCTTGCATTTTAAGCCAAGATCCATTTAGCAACTCAAAATCCATTTATAAAACATCAATTAAGGATTGAGAACTTAGGAATTTCAGTAAAGAACTGATAGTTTAGAGGAGAAGGACGTTCTTACCTCCAAACTTGAGTTTCTCCTCTTTAGAGCCAAAAAGCTTGAAAATCCAATTAGCAAATTGCAAGGTTTTGTTGTTGAAATGATTAGGAATCCAAAGAGAATTGAAAAGATAGATTTGAGTGAAAAAATCAGAAAGAAATTTCTGGAGAGAAAGTGTTTGGGTCGAGAGAAAATGAGAGAAAAGGAAAATTGGAAGAAAATGGAAAGTTGGTTACAAAATAGTAAAATGATTTCCCTCCACCTTTCTTAAGCTTTAAAATCAGAATTATACAATAAAATATCTTAGAAAAATCTGGAGAAACTCCTTTTGGAATAATAGCTCCTTAAAGATTCAAAGTTTCAATCCTTTCTAAAACAGTCACGCAACTTTCAAAAATTACATTTTGGTCACTAGCCAAAATGGCACCCTTCCAAAACTCATTTTGTAAAATTGATTTCACAGTTCACTTATATATATTAAAAGATGATTTTAGAACATTTTTCCATATTTTTAATGCAACCCGAACTAGGCTTTCCTAATTTTACCCTTTTTAGATTCGAACAGCACTTTGACCAAACCGGTCAACGCCCAAAACTACCAAGCCCAAAACCGGGGCGTTACAACTCTCCCCCCCTTAAGAAATTTCGTCCTCGAAATTTACCTGAAGGAAAGAGATAAGGAAACTGCTTCAGCATGTCTTCCTTCCGCTCCCACGTGGCTTCCTCAACACCACGATGCTTCCACAGCACCTTCACCAACTCGATGGTCTTGCCACGAAGAACCTTGCTATCCGAATCCAGAACCTTCACCGGTTCCTCATCATAGGTCAAATCCGAATTCAATTCCACTTCCTCCACAGGCATCACATGCGAAGGATCAGATCTATACTTCCGTAGCATAGAAACATGGAACACGTCATGAATCTTCTCCAACTCTTGAGGTAGCCTCAACCGATACGCAACAGGACCCACACGCTCAACCACCTCATACGGTCCAATGTACCTAGGGCTCAACATACCCTTCCGGCCAAACCTCATCACCTTCTTCCAAGGCGAAACCTTTAAGAACACACGGTCACCCACCGTATACTCTATCTCCTTACGCTTCAAATCCGCGTAAGACTTTTGCCGATCAGAGGCTGCCTTCAACCGCTCACAAATAAGCTTCACCTTCTCGATGGTTCCTTTCAACAAAGCCGGCATCGAAACCAACTTTTGACCAGTTTCAGCCCAACAAAGAGGAGTCCTACACTTCCTCCCGTACAAAGCCTCATAAGGTGCCATCTGTATACTCGCCTGATAACTATTGTTATAAGCGAACTCAACCAAAGGCAAATGCTTCTCCCAAGAACCTTGGAACTCAATCACGCAACACCTCAACATATCCTCCAAGATCTGAATAACTCGCTCAGACTGAACATCCGACTGAGGATGATAGGATGTACTGAAATTCAACCTTGTACCCAGAGCTTGATGCAAACACTGCCAAAAACGCGATGTGAACCTCGGATCCCTATCCGACACAATCGACTTAGGCACACCATGCAGCCGCACAATCTCAGCAATGTACAGCTCCGCAAGCTTATCCAAAGAAAACGTAGTATGCACAGGCAAGAAATGCGCACACTTCGTCAGGCGATCCACAATCACCCACACAGAATTCTTCTTCGATGGAGACAAAGGTAAACCAGATACAAAATCCCTGGTAACCCTTTCCCACTTCCATTTAGGGATTCTCAATGGTTGCAACAATCCTGAAGGAAACTGATGTTCAGCCTTAACTCGCTGACACACCATACACTTGCTCACAAACTCTGCAACATCCTTCTTCAAACCCACCCAATAGTACTCATCACGAAGATCACGGTACATCTTAGTACTACCAGGGTGCATAGCAAAAGGACTACTATGACCTTCAGTCAGAATAGCACACCTCAATTCAGCATCATTGGGCACTACTATCCGACTCCTAAAACACAACACACCATCATCATTAAAGCAGAAATCCGAAGGTCTACCCTCCGCGATATCCTGAACATGAGACACCAAGGAGTCATCCAGCAACTGCTTTTCCTTGATCAACTGAACCATAGATGGCTTCACTTGCAACTCAGCCACAAGGCCACCATCCCGCGATATACTCAAGCTAGCAAACATAGCCCTCAGCTCAACAGCTACCTTCCTACTCAAGGCATCCGCAACAACATTAGCTTTTCCAGGATGGTACTCAATCGTCAGATCATAATCCTTGAGCAACTCCAACCATCGCCGCTGCCTAAGATTCAACTCCTTCTGAGACATCAGATACCTCAAACTCTTGTGATCCGTGTACACAGTACACTTCTCACCATACAAATAATGTCTCCAGATCTTTAGAGCAAAAACCACTGCAGCCAACTCAATATCATGCGTAGGATAATTGCGCTCATGCACTTTCAATTGTCGCGATGCATAAGCCACAACTTTACCCTCTTGCATCAGCACACATCCCAAACCAACTTAGGACGCATCACTGTAGACCACAAACTCTTTCCTTGATTCAGGCTGAACCAAGATAGGAGCTTGCGTCAAAGCCGCCTTAAGCTTCTCAAAAGCCTGCTGTCTCGCTTCCGTCCACTCATACTTAACATCCTTCTGCAACAACTTTGTCAAAGGAGCATCAATCTTAGAAAAACCATCCACAAACCTCCGGTAGTATCCTGCCAAACCAAGGAAACTACGGACCTCATGAACAGATTTAGGAACCTTCCAGTTCATCACCGCCTCAATCTTCTGAGGATCAACACGAATCCCCTCAGCAGAAACTACATGACCAAGAAACACCACCTCCTTAAGCCAGAACTCACACTTGCTCAGCTTAGCATAAAGCTGATTCTCCAACAAAGCTTGCAAAACAATCCTCAAATGCTCTTCATGCTCCTCCTCAGTACGCGAGTACACGAGGATATCATCAATGAACACCACAACAAACTTGTCCAGGTACTCATGAAACACACGGTTCATCATGTCCATGAAAGCAGCAGGAGCATTTGTCAAACCAAACGGCATCACAAGGAACTCATAATGCCCATACCTTGTCCTGAAAGCTGTCTTAGGCACATCCACATCCTTCACCTTCAACTGATAATACCCTGACCTCAAGTCAATCTTAGAGAAGACAGAAGCTCCCCGAAATTGATCAAAGAGATCATCAATCCTCGACAAAGGATACCGATTCTTGATAGTCAACTTGTTCAGCTGACGGTAATCAATGCACATCCTCATAGTGCCATCCTTCTTCTTCACGAACAAGACCGGTGCTCCCCAAGGTGACACACTCGGCCGGATGAAACCACGATCAAGCAGCTCTTGCAACTGCGTCTTCAGCTCCTTCAGCTCCTTAGGTTCCATTCTATAGGGAGTAATGGACACGGGAGTTGTATTCTCATACAGCTCAATTCCAAACTCCACCTCGCGATTAGGAGGTAAACCAGGCAACTCCTCAGGAAAAACACCAGGAAACTCCTTCACTACTCGGATATCTTGCACCCTCAACTCCTTAAAGCTAGGATTCATCACAAAGGCTAGATAAGCTTCGCAACCTTGCCTCAGCATCCTGCTCGCCTCCAAGGTAGACATCACATTGGCAAGAAACTTCACATTCTCACCAACCACAACAACTTCGTAATCATCCGCAAGCTTCAGCAAAACACGCTTATTTTCACAATCCACAACAGCACGATGCTCAGCAAGCCAATCCATACCAAGGATTACATCAAAACCATAGAAAGGCAACTCCATAAGGTCAACATGGAAAACATGTTCTTGAACAACCAAAGGACACCTTCTATAAAGCTTTCGAGTCACCACAGTCTCACCAAAAGAACTAGTGACACGCACACCAACATCCAAAGACTCAACAGGCAACCCAAGCAATTCAGCATGCTCACGCAAAATGTATGAATGCGTAGATCCAGAATCAATCAAAGAAAGCAATGACAAGGACTGCAAAGTAAAGGTACCTGCAATCACATCCGCATCATTCCTCCCTTCACGCTGAGCATACACCCTTGCTTGACCACCACCCTCAGGCTGAATAGCCACCACATGAGCCACTCCACGACCACCTTCCTCTCTCCTCTGGAAATTACCACGGCCGCGCCCACGACCCCTCTGCGGTGCAGCAACAACAGGAGCACGCACTTGGCCACCAGCCAACATAGGACAATCTCGCCTCAAATGGTCTGCGGATCCACAGTTCCAGCATCCATTACCAGCTGCCGAAACAGGAGCTTGCACCTCCCTCACAGCACGAGGACAGTCACGCTTCATGTGACCACGTGAACCACAAATCCAACAAGCACTTGGATCAGCTCTAGCATTGCCTCCTCTAGCAGGTGCACCACCACCTCTCTTAGCTGAGGACTGATAATTCTGATCACGTCCCCTCTTGTTCCGTCCACCACCGGAACTAAACTCAGCAGCTCGTTTACCAGCACTTGCTCCAGCACCCCTAGCAGATAAACCCAAGTTCATCTCAATATCCTTGGCTCGGCCCACCAACACATCAAAATCATCATACTCAGTGGCCAGCACATACATCTTCACGTCCGTCACTAAACCATAACGGAACCTCTCGCACCTTGCCCGCTCATCAGGTACCAGCTCAGGTGCATATTGACTGAGTCTAACAAACTGCACTTCATACTCAGCCACACTCATGCTCCCTTGGGTAAGAGACATGAACTCACGCTTCTTTTCATCAAGATATCTCACTCCAAGATACCTCCTCTTGAACGCATTCTGGAAGAATGTCCAAGTGATGTCAGCCTCAGCCATCCCAGCTATAGTGGTCGTCCACCACGTATACGCATCATCCTGTAGCAAGGATACAACACAACCCAGCTTTTGCACATCCGTGCAACTCATCTGGCCTAAGATCCTCTTGGTACTCTCCAACCAAGCTTCAGAACCCTCAGCAGACATACCCCTGAACTCAGTCCCACCAAGACTGCGCAAACGCTCCAAAGGTAGTCTAACACCAGCATCTCCCTGATGCCCAGCTCCTTGAGCTCCAGCTACTGCCGCTCTAAAAGCACCAGCAATAGCTTGCACCAACATCGTCATATCAGGCATAGCTTGCCCCTGTCCAACCTCAGGACCAGCAGATCCAGCACCAGCTGCAGCTTCAGCTCTTTCTCCCTCAGCACCACCACCAGGTGGAGGAGGAGGTAACACTGCACTACCCGCATTTTCCTCATTCTCATTCTCATTAGGAGTCGTAGCTCGCACATTACTTCTCAACTCTCTACGTGGTGCCATACTATAACCATGGAATCACAATGAAAATAAAACAAGTCAGGCCCAGCAAGGTAAGCAATCCAAGTACTCAAGCTCAATTTCATTCAAAATCAACATCATTTCATTAGCTTTGATTTGGCAATGGGTACCCACAACATGCTACATCACAGCATACAACTCAGTTGCATCAAAAATCACAAGCCACTAAACATGCTTTCACTCAACAAGCATACAAGGCATACATACTTCAATCATGCACACATTCATTCCCAATTACTCTAGAACTCAGCTCTGATACCACCAAATGTAACCCCTTAACCCGGCCTAGGCGGTTGACCCGAATTAAGAAAGTCACACGGGGAAAACCAAAGTCAACCCGAAAGTCAACCTTGATTAACGACCTTTTTTTCTTTTTAAACTTGTCTAGATGCTCATTAACCCTAGTCATGATCATACAAACAACATACTCAAAGATCATAAAACGTCAGAGATCAAATAGGGACCCAATTGAACAATTTACAACTTTAGGGACCAAATTGTAAATTCTGTAAATTAGGAGGACTTAACCCATATTAAAGTTACCATCTTGTAATTAATCAGGTTTCATGCCTCACTGTCGAATTTCAGCTCAAACGGACATTCCAAACTCATACAATTGCACCAACAAGATTTAGGACCAAAATGCAAACATTTCGAAACATTTAACTGCCAATGTCAGCCCCCAACGGTCGACCGTTCCGAAACAGGCAGAGCCTGTTTCGAAACGCGGGGCCGTTCCGCAACGCGTACCGAAACACGGGCTGGCAGTGGCCTTTCCGTTTCGGAACGGTCTCTCCCATTTTGGACGCCTGGGCTGGTTTAGGGCACCCGTTCCGAAACGGTAGGCACTGTTCCGAAACACCCTGCACAGAATGCCACAAAATGCATGCTTAAACATGCTATTAAACATCCAATCATGCTCCAAATGCTACCAAACTTTCCCAACATGAAATTCAACATATAAGAGACATGCTTGCATCACCAATTCATCATTATAACATCATATAAGAAAAGCCCCAAAATTCAAAGCATGCTTCCAACACAAGCTAACCATTCATGCATAAACTTCCAAAACAAGCATATAATGACCAAATACAAAGCCATCATTTCCAACAACATTAAACAAACTTAGGGAGTTCCAAACATCCCCCAAAACACACACATAGGTCCCCCATTGCCAAATGCCCAAAGCTAAAGGAGTACAAGAAAACCTTTCCATACATTGAGCTTAAATCCCACTTGTTTGCTTGCCTTCCTTGCTGTCCTTAAGAACCTCAATGATCTGCATTATTGGTTTAAGAAAATGAAGGAGAGCGTAAGCACAAGCTTAGTGAGGAATGCTCTTTAAAACCATTCAATAATGCATTTATTAAACACTTGGATCCAAAGATGACTCCCCTGTTTTAAACACATCAAAGCAGAGAATTAATGCATCATCATGCATTAATAGCTTCAATGAAAGCACCTAAACTCGCTGCTCTCATCCAACCTCCAATTTCGGCCACCAAACACAACCGAAAATGCATCCAAACCACTTCTCAACAAAGCCCAGCCATAAACCATCACAACCAAACATCCTTTAACATCATTTAACATCTAAAAAGAGTCTAACAACATCCTTATACCTCCAGCAACAACAGATCCACAAGATCACACCAAAAACAACCTAGAATCATAAGCTAAACTTAAAAAATTCAACCTATCCGGGATTGCATTAATCAAAACTCAATTCCTCATCAAATTAGCATTCATTAATCATCACTTTTACACCTTAAAACACTGCTTTAACAGATCCAACGAAAATTCATCAAAAATCACCAAATCTTGCATTTTAAGCCAAGATCCATTTAGCAACTCAAAATCCATTTATAAAACATCAATTAAGGATTGAGAACTTAGGAATTTCAGTAAAGAACTGATAGTTTAGAGGAGAAGGACGTTCTTACCTCCAAACTTGAGTTTCTCCTCTTTAGAGCCAAAAAGCTTGAAAATCCAATTAGCAAATTGCAAGGTTTTGTTGTTGAAATGATTAGGAATCCAAAGAGAATTGAAAAGATAGATTTGAGTGAAAAAATCAGAAAGAAATTTCTGGAGAGAAAGTGTTTGGGTCGAGAGAAAATGAGAGAAAAGGAAAATTGGAAGAAAATGGAAAGTTGGTTACAAAATAGTAAAATGATTTCCCTCCACCTTTCTTAAGCTTTAAAATCAGAATTATACAATAAAATATCTTAGAAAAATCTGGAGAAACTCCTTTTGGAATAATAGCTCCTTAAAGATTCAAAGTTTCAATCCTTTCTAAAACAGTCACGCAACTTTCAAAAATTACATTTTGGTCACTAGCCAAAATGTCACCCTTCCAAAACTCATTTTTTAAAATTGATTTCACAGTTCACTTATATATATTAAAAGATGATTTTAGAACATTTTTCCATATTTTTAATGCAACCCGAACTAGGCTTTCCTAATTTTACCCTTTTTAGATTCGAACAGCACTTTGACCAAACCGGTCAACGCCCAAAACCACCAAGCCCAAAACCGGGGCGTTACACAACTACTGGTTAAATTGAAAAAAAGAAACTAGAGGGAAACCCAAGGAAATTAAGGTGTCTATCAAAAGTTTACTTAGAAGCCGAAAAATCATGCATATCACAAAGAACACACATACTCATGAGATACATAGTTCGGTTCTGGGTAAATTTTTTGTCATTCGAAGGGTTGCTAATTAGGCATAAATCTACATGGTATGTAAAGGTTGCTCAAGATGCTTTCTCAACTTAGTTTGCATATGATTTTAAGTTTTGGCATGTCATCATTAGATTGCATTGCTAGAGGACAAGCGATAGTTCGAGTTTGGGGTGTGTTACGTTCGCAAAAGTCCTATATTAATACCCTAGTTTAGCTCAATTATTGTTGTTCTTAAGTATAGTTTAGGTTCCATTTATTAGGTAACATACACAAAATAGCATAGATTAGATAATCTATGTAACCCCCTTAGCCCGGCCTAGACAGTTGACCCGAACTACGAAGATTACACGGGGAAAACCAAAGTCAACCCAAAAGTCAACCTTGATTCACAACCCTTTTTTTCTTTTTAATCTGGTCTAGATACACATTAACCCTAAGTGAGTACCCATAAAACTTATTTGAGAAAGGAACAATGATCGGTTAACAAACAGGGACTCATTTGCACTTAATATAAGTTCAGGGACAAAAATGTAAATTCTGTAAATTAGAGGGTCTTTACTTATTTTAATGTTACCAATATGAAATTAGTCATATTACATGCTTCTCCGCCAAATTTCATCTTAAAAGAACATCTCAAACTCAAGCAATTGCAACTTCAACTTTCGGGACTAAAAAGTAAAGCTTGCAAACTTCAGCACCATTCAAATCAGTGCCCAACGGTCATCTGTTTCAGAACTTCCACCTGATGTATCGAAACGTGGATCGAAACGGCGTTGACCGTTCCGATACACGAGTTGGTTCTGAGACTGGTCCGAAACGTGGCCTTCCAATAGCCAAATCGTTTCGAAACATCCCTTAGCGTTGCGAAACACGAAGGCCATTCCAGGCCCCCGTTTCGAAACACTAGAGGGTGTTTCGACACGGTTGCCAAGAAACAGCAGCAATTGCTGTTTTTTCATGCATAAACTCGTTCAAACACATCCTAATGACTCTCTAATCATGTCAACAGGTCCACATGCATATATGGTACACATTTAGGTCACCCTAACACATTCAGATCATCAAACATGAAATCTCACAAGTCTAGAGGCATGCTTCCTATTATCAAAACCAAATAGGCAAACAAAATTCAAATCAAGCATTTAGAGGCCATTTACAATTCAAACCAACCAAGGCAAACATGCCACAACCTTAGATAGTTTAACACATCTCCCAAAACAAAACTTAGGCTCCCAATGCCAATTTATCAAAACTAATAGTGTATGAAAACTTCACCATACGTGAGCTTGGACTTCCTTGGATGAACTTAGCTTCCTTGATGCCCTTAGACACCTCACTTATCTGCATTATTGGTAAAAGAGAGCGTAAGCACAAATGCTTAGTGAGGCATGCTCTAAAGAAAACCAACACAATAATGCATTATTTTAGAAAACACTTCCATCAAAGCTTTTAAACCACATGCTCATCTCTTTCTCATGCTTGGAAAACTTCAAAGCAAACTCATTGAAATCACATGTACCTTCATTCTATCTCATGCATTAAAACCAATGCAAAACTCATGGCAAGCCATTCACATGCTTGTATTGTCAAAGCATTTCTAAACAAGTATATATGCATACCTCTTAGCATAAAATATTTCATCAAAGGTACATGTATAACAAAATCATTTCATCAATTATATTGGCATTTAGCATCTCATCAATACTCGGATATGCAGAGACATTTCTACACTAGACTCTTCCGGTGGAATCTCATATCACCGTACTCACTTGTCTAGCAACACAACTTCCGGTGGAATCTCTCATCACCGTACTCACATGGCGGAATCTCTCATCGCCACAAAGCTTGGATATTTCACCAAGTCCTACCCGATGGAATGCCCATCATCGGAAATATCTCCCTTTGGCTTAACCAAAGAGCACATACGAATTTTTAGTTTATAGTGCACTCTCATCCTATTGACCGATCAATTATATCCGGTAAGTTTCTCAACATCTATACCAATATAATGTGTTAAGATATCACCACACCTACTGTTTTTCATGCAAAATAACTCAAGGGTTTTCTCATCACATTTCAAACCATAAATCATATTTTTCTTCAAACCAAAAGCTCAAATCTATTCAATGCAACATGCCGTCTCATGACATCTCTACAAGCATAATCTCATGCTTCAAATCATGCTTAAAAACAGTATGAATTTAACAATCTCAAACCATGAGCATGTAAAAGCATTTTAGGGGCAAACACCACTTTAGAGAGATCAAATCAAGCATACTTACTTCCGGATTTAGGAATGTGTTTCAAACCTCTCCTAAAACACCCAAACATTGTGTTTTTGTCCTCATGGACTTCAAACCAAATCGCACTCACCGATTTCGTTTCGCTTGCTTGTCGAAACGCCAATTAAGATTCCGGATCAACTCCAAAAGTGTCCGAAGATGTCTCCCCTGTTTTAGACATATCAAAGAAGAGGATTAATGCATCATCAGGCATTGAAATCTTTAGCCAACACTCCTAAACTCGCTGCTCTACCTAAAACCAACATTTCGGCTACCAAACAGAACCAAAATCACCTCCAAACTCTTCCAAAACTTAACCCAGCCAAGATTCATCACTTCTAATCATTTATAAACATCAATTAACATCAAAAACAACTCTAAACTCGTCCTTATACCTCCAGCTATAACATAACACCAAAAACACCTCAAAAACCACCATTTTCATAAGCAAAAACTTAGGAAACACAACCTATTCGGGATTGGATTGATAAAACCTCATTTCTAATATCATTTAACATCCAAAATACATTAGAGAACTATCTCAAAACATAGCTCAATCAATTACAACGAAAATCTTCAAGATCTCTTCCGAAATCTTGAGTTTTAAGCCAAAATCTTGTTTCTAACATTAAAACCATTTATAAATCTTTTTATAAAGGATTGACAACGTGGGAATTTCAGTAAAGAACTGGGTATTTAGATGAGAAGAACATTCTTACCTCTAAATGATGATCTCTCCTTGATTTGGGCAAAATTCCATGAAAATGCAATGTGGAAATCAAAAGGATTTGTTGCAAGATTGATTAGAAACCAAAAGATGATGGAAATCTCATCAATTGAAGTGAAGATCAAAGTGAATTTTGCTGGAGAAAATGTGTTTGGATGATGGGATTTTGAGACAAAAAGAAATGAGAGAAAATTAGGAAAAAGGTAGTTATGAAAGTCAAAATTTAGTTTTCACCTTTCTTTTATTTAATTAAAACATCAATTAAATCACCCAAATTAAGGAAAAATCTGGAGAAGAACATTTTGGGTAAATTAGCTCCTTAAAGATTCAAAGTTTCAATCCTTTACAAAACAGTCACTACTAAACTTTGCAAAAATTGCATTTTGGTCACTACACCGAAATGTAGTATCTCCAAACCTTATTTTGTAAAATTGATTTCACCACTCTCTTATATATATTAAATGAGGATTTTTAGATATTTTTCTATATTTTTAAAGCATCCCGAACTAGGTGTTCCCTAAAACCCTCTTTTATATTCGAACCGTTTATCAGACCGGTCCATTTCAGACCCTAAAATTTTAAGCTCAAAATTAGGGTGTTACAACTCTCTCTCTCTTAAAAAATTTCATCCTCGAAATTTACCTGGAGGAAAAAGGTAAGGAAACTGCTTCTTCATGTCATCTTTTCTTTCCCAAGTGGCTTCCTCAACACCACGATGCCTCCACAACACCTTAACCAACTCAATGGTCTTACCTCGAAGAACTTTACTGTCTGAATCCAGAATCTCAACCGGCTCCTCATCATAGGTCAAATATGGATTCAACTCAACTTCTTCCACAGGCATAACATGCGTAGGATCCGTTCTATACCTCCGAAGCATGGAGACATGAAACATGTCATGTATCTTTTCCAACTCTTGTGGTAACCTCAGCTTATAAGCAACATGACCCACACGTTCAATCACCTCGTATGGTCCAATAAACCTAGGGCTCAACTTACCCTTCTGACCAAACCTCATCACCTTCTTCCAAGGCGAAACCTTCAATAACACACGGTCATCCACCGCAAACTCAACCTCCTTACGCTTTAAATCCGCGTAAGACTTCTGTCGATCAGAAGCTACCTTCAACCGCTCACAAATGAGCTTCACCTTCTCGGTGGTTCCCTTCAACAAAGTCGGCATCGAGACCAATTTCTAACCTGTTTCAGCCCAACAAAGAGGAGTTCTGCACTTCCTCCCATACAAGGCTTCATAAGGTGCCATTTGAATACTTGCCTGGTAACTATTGTTATAAGCAAACTCCACCAAAGGCAAATGCTTCTCCCAAGAGCCTTGAAACTCAATCACACAACACCTCAATATATCCTCAAGCACTTGGATAACACGCTCAGACTGTCCATCCGACTGTGGATGATAGGAAGTACTGAAATTCAACCGCGTACCCAAAGCTTGATGCAAACACTCCCAAAAACGCGATGTAAACCTCGGATCTCTATCCGAAACTATAGACTTTGGCACACCATGCAGACGCACAATCTCAGCAATGTACAGCTCTGCAAACTTATCCAAGGTAAACGTGATATGCACAGGTAAGAAATGCGCACACTTTGTAAGGCGGTCCACAATTACACACACCGAATTCTTCTTCGATGGCGACAAAGGCAAACCAGACTCAAAGTCCATGGTGATTCTTTCCCACTTCTATTCAGGGATCCTCAATGGTTGCAAAAACCCTGAAGGAAACTGATGCTCAGCCTTAACCCGCTGACAAACCATACACTTACTCACATATTCTGCAACATCTTTCTTCAATCCCACCCAATAGTACTCATCCTTTAAATCATGATACATCTTTGTACTACCAGGGTGCATAGCAAAAGGACTACTGTGAGCTTCAGTCAGAATAGTGCGCCTCAACTCCGCATCATTCGGCACTACCATACGACTACCAAAACATTAAACCCCATCATCATTCAAACAAAAATCCGATGGTCTATCCTCAGCAATGTCCTGAACATGTGGCACCAACGAATCATCCAACAACTACTTATCTTTTATCAACTGAACCAGAGATTTTCTCACTTGCAATTCAGCCACAAGACCCCCATCTTGCGAAATACTCAAACTGGCAAACATGGCCCTTAACTCTACTGCCACCTTCCTGTTAAAAGCATCAGCTACAACAATAGCTTTTCTCGGATGGTACTCAATCGTCAGATCGTAATCCTTAAGCAACTCCACCCAACGTCGTTGCCTAAGATTCAACTCCTTCTGAGACATCAGATACTTCAAAATCTTGTGATCCGTGTACACAGTACACTTCTCACCATACAGATAATGTCTCCAAATCATCAAAGCAAAAACCACCGCAGCTAACTCAATATCATGCGTAGGATAATTGCGCTCATGCACCTTCAACTGTCGCGATGCATAAGCTACCACCTTACCCTCTTGCATTAGCACACACCCCAAACCAATGTAGGATGCGTCACCGTACACCACAAACTCTTTTCCTGATTCAGGTTGAACCAAAATAGGAGCTTGCGTTAAAGCTGCCTTAAGCTTCTCAAAAGCTTGTTGTCTTGCTTCTGTCCACTCATACATGACATCTTTTTGCAACAACTTCGTCAAAGGGGCAGCAATCTTAGAAAATCCATCCACAAACCTCCGGTAATATCCTGCCAACCCAAGGAAACTACGGACTTCATGAACGGACTTAGGAGGTTTCCAATTCATAACCGCCTCAATCTTCTGAGGATCAACACGAATCCCCTCAACCGAAACCACATGACCAAGGAACACAACTTCCTTTAGCCAAAACTCACACTTGCTCGGCTTAGCATAAAGCTGATTTTCCAGAAGCGCTTGCAAGACAATTCTCAAATGACCTTCATGCTCTTCCTCATTACGAGAGTACACAATGATATCATCAATGAACACCACAACAAACTTGTCCAAATATTCATGGAACACTCTATTCATCATATCCATGAAAGCCGCAGGAGCATTCGTCAAATCAAACGACATTACAAGGAATTCATAATGCCCATACCTCATTCTAAAGGCTGTTTTTGGCACATCCACATCCTTCACCTTAAGTTGGTAGTACCCTGACCTTAAGTCAATCTTGGAGAATACAGCCGCTCCCCGAAGTTGATCAAAAAAATCATCAATCCTCGGTAAAGGATACCGATTTTTGATAGTCAACTTGTTCAGCTGACGATAATCAATGCACATTCTCATAGTGCCATCCTTCTTCTTCAAAAACAAGATTGGCGCACACCAAGTTGACACACTAGGTCGAATGAAACCATGGTCAAGCAACTCCTGAAGTTGCGTCTTCAACTCCTTTAACTCCTTAGGTGCCATGCGATAGGGAGCAATGGACACTGGAGTTGTGTTTTCATATAGCTCAATTCCAAACTCCACCTCTCGACTAGGCGGCAATCTAGATAAATCCTCCGGAAACACTCAAGGAAACTCACGTACAATTCTTATATCTTGAACACGCAACTCCTTTGAACTAGGATTCATCACAAAAGCTAGGTAAGCCTCGCAACCTTGCCTCATCATTCGGCTTGCTTCCAATGTCGACACCACATTGGCAAGAAACTTCACATTCTCACCAACCACCACCACTTCGTAATCATCCGCAAGTTTCAGCGAAACTCGCTTACTTTCAAAATCCACTACAGCTCGATGCTCAACAAGCTAATCCATACCAAGGATTACATCAAAACTATAAAATGACAACTTTATGAGATCAACAAGAAAAACATGGTTTTGACTTTCAAGGGACATCTTCTATACAACTTTCGTGTTACAACTGTCTCACCAGAGGAACTAGTCACACGTATACCAACATCCAAAGACTCAACAGGTAAACCAAGCATTTGAGCATGTTCACGCAATATGTATGAGTGTGTAGATCCAGAATTAATAAAAGAAAGTAATGACAAGGATTGCAAAGTAAAGGTACCTGCGATAACATTTGTATCATTCCTTCCCTCACGTTAAGCATACACTCGAGCCTGGCCATCACCCTCAGGTTGAACGGCCACAACATGCGCTACATTCCTCCCACCATCATCTTTGCGCTGAAAGTTGTCACAGCCATACCCACGACCTCTCTGTGGCTCATCTGCTCTCACCGGAGCTTGACCCTCCTTCAAAGGCTGAGGAAAATCCTTCTTCAAATGCCCACGATTTCCACAATTCCAACATGTACCAAGGTTACCCCAACACTCGCCACCATGCCGTCTACCACAACGGTTACATTCAAGAGTCCTATGAACAACATTAGGTCCTTGCTGACCTCTACCAGGGTTACCACCTCCACGCCTAGCATCAAAGTGCAACCTCCTATCCTTATGCCTTTTTTTGCGATCTCTACCAAAATCTCGTTCAGCCGCTCTCTTCCCAGAGCTAGATCCACTCGCTCGACTAGTCAAACCAAGATTCAACTCAATGTCCTTGGCTCTAGTGACCAAGACATCGAAATCTGTATAGTCAGCCGCAAGCATAAAAGTCTTCACATCTGCTACCAACCCATAACGGAATCGTTCGCACCTCTCCCGCTCATCAGGGATCAATTCAGGTGCATACTGACTAAGGCGGACAAACTGAATCTCATACTCAGCTATCGTCATGCTACCTTGCACAAGAGACATAAATTCTCTTTTCTTCTCATATAGGTATCGCACTCCCATATACTTCCGCTTGAACGCATTCGGGAAGAACGTCCAAGTCACATCATTATCCTCCATCCCAGAGATAGCGGTCGTCCACCACGTCTAAGCATCACCATGTAGCAGAGATACAACACATCCCAGCTTCTGCACATTATTGCAGTTCATCTGACTTAAAATCCTCTTGGTACTTTCCAACCAAGACTCAGACCCTTCCGGAGATAAACCTCTGAACTCAGTCCCTCCCAAACTGCGAAGACGTTCCAAAGGCAATCTCACATTGGCATCCTCCTGATGCGCAGCTCCGTGAGCTCCAGCTACTGATGCCTGAAAGGCTCCGGCAATAGCCTGAATCAACACAGTCATGTCAGGAGCAGCTTGCCCCTGCACACCTTCAGGTCGAACGACCCCAGAACCAGCACCAGCATTACCAGCTCCAGCACCCTCACCACTAGGTGGTCCACCACTAGGAGGAGGAGGTAAATCCACAACATTCTCAGCATTCTCGTCATTCTCATTCTGAGCCATAGCTCTTGTATTCATTCTCATCTCTCTACGTGGCCCCATTTACAAGAAAACAATGCACTGACACAAATGCAATAAACACAATTAGGCTCAATAAAGTAAGTAATCCAAGTACTCAAGCTCTTTTTCGGAAACAAATTCCTTTCATTAGTTTTGACTTGGCAATAGGATTCCCCTAACACACTCCAACATAGCATAACATCACAATTGAAACAATGCATCACGATTCACAAAACATTCTTTCACCCAAAAAGGCTCACATGCAAATACACATACATCATCCACATAACAATTCCCAATTACACGAGAACCAAGCTCTGATACCACCAAATGTAACCCCCTTAACCTGGCCTAGACAGTTGACTCGAACTACAAAGATTACACGGGGAAAACCAAATTCAACCCGAAAGTCAACCTTGATTCACAACCTTTTTTCTTTTTAATCTTGTCTAGATGCACATTAACCCTAAGTGAGTACCCATAAAACTTATTTGAGAAAGGCACAACGATCGGTTAACAAACAGGGACTCAATTACACTTAAAATAAGTTTAGGGACCAAAATGTAAATTCTGTAAATTAGAGGGTCTTTACTTATTTTAATGTTACCAATATGAATTTAGTCATATTACATTCTTCTCCGCCAAATTTCATCTTAAAAGAACATATCAAACTCAAGCAATTGCAACTTCAACTTTCGTGACTAAAAAGTAAAGCTTGCAAACTTCAGCACCATTCAAATCAGTGCCCAACGGTCATCTGTTTCGGAACTTCCACCTGCTGTATCGAAACGTGGATCGAAACGGCGTTGACCGTTCCGATACGCGGGTTGGTTCCGAGGCTGGTTCCGAAACGTGGCCTTCTAGTAGCCAAATCGTTTCGAAACATCCCTCAGCGTTTCGAAACACGAACGCCATTTCAGGCCCCCGTTTCGAAACACTAGAGGGTGTTTCGATACGGTTGCCTAGAAACAGCAATAATTGCTGGTTTTTCATGCGTAAACCCGTTCAAACACATCCTAGTGACTCTCTAATCATGTCAACAGGTCCACATTCATATATGGTACACATTTAGGTCACCCTAACACATTCAGATCATCAAACATGAAATCTCACAAGTTTAGAGGCATGCTTCCTATTATCAAAACCAAATAGGCAAACAAACTTCAAATAAAGCATTTAGAGGCCATTTACAATTCAAACCAACCAAGGCAAACATGCCACAACCTTAGGGAGTTTGACACATCTCCCAAAACAAAACTTTGGTTCCCAATGCCAATTTATCAAAACTAATAGTGTATGAAAACTTCACCATACGTGAGCTTGGACTTCCTTGGATGAACTTACCTTCTTTGATGCCTTTAGACACCTCACTTATATGCATTATTGGTAAAAGAGAGCGTAAGCACAAATGCTTAGTGAGGCATGCTCTAAAGAAAACCAACACAATAATGCATTATTTTAGAAAACACTTCCATCAAAGCTTTTAAACCACATGCTCATCTCTTTCTCATTCTTGGAAAACTTCAAAGCAAACTCATTGAAATCACATGTACCTTCATTCTATCTCATGCATTAAAACCAATGCAAAACTCATGGCATGCCATTCACATGCTTGTATTGTCAAAGCATTTCTAAACAAGTACATATGCATACCTCTTAGCATAAAATATTTCATCAAAGGTACATGTATAACAAAATCATTTCATCAATTATATTGGCATTTAGCATCTCATCAATACTCGGATATGCGGACACATTTCTACACTAGACTCTTCCAGTGGAATCTCTCATCACCGTACTCACATGACAGAATCTCTCATCGCCACAAAGCTTGGATATTTCACCAAGTCCTACCCGATGGAATGCCCATCATCGGAAATATCTCCCTTTGGCTTAACCAAAGAGAATGTACGGATTTTTAGTTTATAGTGCACTCTCATCCTATTGATCGATCAATTATATCTGGTAAGTTTCTCAACATCTATGCCAATATAATGTGTTAAGATATCACCACACCTAATGTTTTCATGCAAAATAACTCAAGGGTTTTCTCATCACATTTCAAACCATAAATCATACTTTGCTTCAAACTAAAAGCTCAAATCTATTCAATGCAACATGCCGTCTCATGACATCTTTACAAGCATAATCTCATGCTTCAAATCATGCATAAAAACAGTAGGAATTTAACAATCTCAAACCATGAGCATGTAAAAGCATTTTAGGGGCAAACACCACTTTAGAGAGATCAAATCAACCCATACTTACTTCCAGATTTAGGAAGGTTTTTCAAACCTCTCCTAAAACCCCCAAACCTTGTGTTTTTGTCCTCATGGACTTCAAACCAAATCGCACTCATCGATTTCTTTTTGCTTGCTTGCTGAAACGCCAATTAAGCTTCCGGATCAACTCCAAAAGTGTCTGAAGATGTCTCCCATGTTTTAGACATATCAAAGCATAGGATTAATGCATCATCATGCATTGAAATCTTCAGCCAACACTCCTAAACTCGCTGCTCTACCTAAAACCAACATTTCGGCTACCAAACACAACCAAAATCACCTCTAAACTCTTCCAAAACTTAACCCAGCCAAGATACATCACTTATAATCATTTCTAAACATCAATTAACATCAAAAACAACTTTAGACTCGTCCTTATACCTCCAACTATAACAGAATACCAAAAACACCTAAAAAACCACAATTTTCATAAGCAAAAACTTAGGAAACACAACCTATTCGGGATTGGATTGATAAAACCTCATTTCTAATATCATTTAACATCCAAAATACATTAGAGAACTATCTCAAAATAGAGCCCAATCAATTACAACGAAAATCTTCAAGATCTCTTCCAAAATCTTGAGTTTTAAGCCAAAATCTTGTTTCTAACATTAAAACCATTTATAAAACTTTAATAAAGGATTGATAACTTGGGAATTTCAGTAAAGAACTGAGTATTTAGAGGAGAAGAACATTCTTACCTCTAAATGAAGATCTCTCCTTGATTTGGGCAAAATTCCATGAAAATGCAATGTGGAAATCAAAAGGATTTGTTGCAAGATTGATTAGAAACCAAAAGATGATGAAAATCTCATCAATTGAAGTGAAGACCAAAGTGAATTTTTCTGGAGAAAATGTGTTTGGATGATGGGATTTTGAGAGAAAAAGAAATGAGAGAAAATTAAGAAAAGGTAGTTATGAAAGTCAAAATTTAGTTTTCACCTTTCTTTTATGTAATTAAAACATTAATTAAATCACCCAAATTAAGGAAAAATCTGGAGAAAAACATTTTGGGTAAATTAGCTCCTTAAAGATTCAAAGTTTCAATCCTTTACAAAACAATCACTACTAAACTTTGCAAAAATCGCATTTTGGTCACTACACCGAAATGTAGTATTTCCAAACCTTATTTTGTAAAATTGATTTCACCACTCTCTTATATATATTAAATGAGGATTTTTAGATATTTTTCTATATTTTTAAAGCATCCCGAACTAGGCGTTCCCTAAAACCTTCTTTTATATTCGAACCGTTTATTAGACCGATCCAGTTTAGACCCTAAACTTCTAAGCCCAAAATTGGGGTGTTATAATCTACCTTGTGTGATGAATTTAATTGATTTTATACATATGATACTGCTCAAGTGCGTTTTCTCCTGTGCGTAGGTACCCGCCCAAGCAGATGCCGTCGAGGCAGCAAAGAGGGCAGATGAAAGAGAGAGATGGAAGCTAAAAGAGGAAGCTGTTGGAGCATCAGAAAAGATGACCGAGGAGGAAAGATCCATAATGCAAAGCTGTGCCAACACCTGCACACCAGTCCATACCCTCGCCGAGGCAGCATTTCAAAGAAGAATGGAAAATTGTAAAGTGGTATGCGATAGAAAGAGCTCATCAAGCCTGACTTTTAGAGACCACTTGCACGTGCATTGGAGCCCAGCAGACAAAGAAAAGCCAGGTCAAAGTCAAGTTGAAGAAAAGTCAAACGGGAATCTAGGAGGATTTAATGATCTTTTAATGATTTGTAATCCTACTTTAACTAGTATTCCTACCCTAGACCGACTTAGACTTAGGATCCTCACTATATATATGTAATCGACAAGTTAGAGAGAACACAATTCAGATTTGAGAGAAACTCCTTGTTGAAACCCTTGTACCGTTCAATCCCACCGTGTTCTAAACCTTCCCTCGGGCTAAGGGTTGGTTGTGTAGTAGTTGTGAGAGTCTTGTTGTATTCATTTAGGATTTCAGTTTTGCATTGAAATTCAAGGTTTGTTATCTCTTGGTTCCTCATTGTCGAATTTTTTATCGGGAGAGAAGAGGGCGACAATCTATTTGTTCAATATCGGAGAGTTGAACTCACGGAACGAGTAATCACGGTTTTATCCAACCATACGGTAAAACTACTTCGACTTAGGGATAAGTTAAGAAGTTCAGTGGCTAAAAGAGGATCCATAATCGATTAGTGTTTGCCTTTAAATTCACGTTGGGAGGTATCATCCAAGACGTGTTCACCAATAGTACTTCAAGCTTCGGGAGAAAAGGGAGTCATAGAAGGGAGTATTGTCGAACCCTAAATCATCGCTTAGCTGCCCAAACAGTCACTTACTCTTTGCTAAGTCGGGAGCCTGCCGAGGCATAGTCGTGGGAGACTACTGAAGTTGTTAAGTTGATCAGCAAAACTGTGCTGAGACAGTACATCAATTCTCCACACTATGAAACATCCAATACCGGCCCATTCTCTCACTCTGATATCTCAATTTATTTTATTTGTCTTAGTTTTAGCTTCAATGAAATCAACTCCTAATATCTATGTTTTTATTTTATTTGTGCAGAAAAGGAAACTCTGAAAAGCTGTCACAATCCCTGTGGAGACGATATCTTAAATATTGTTACGTGTAAATAAGACTATCGCAAATAGTGCAAGTGTACACAACGCAAGTAGTAAAGTGATACTAGAGTATCGAATATCGTCTCCACAGGGACTGTAAATAACTCTATCCTTGAACTGTTGCACAAGAAAAAGAAATAGTTTAAATGATTGTTTGGAGAAATCTTGAGTAATAACTAAAGTAAAAGATAAGGTAAACAGATTGAGAGAATAGGCCGGTATTGATTTGCTCAATAGTGCAAGTGTTGCACTGTTCAAAGGAACTTCTGTTGTTATGTCGTCGTGCCTGTCGCGGCAGCACTTGTCGTGCTAGAGGTCCGTTGGTGTCGCGGCATCGAGTAACAACTCTATACTTCAAGCTTGGAAAGAATCCCTGTTATGATTTGCCCAAGCCCTAGGCCCAAGTTCTGTTGATGAACACGTCTTGGATGATGCCTCCCGGCGTGAATCAAAGGGTGAACACCAATGTTTGTGAATTCTTCCTTAGCCACTTAACATTGTACTTATCCCTAAGCCAAGATGGTTTCACCATAAAGTAGAAAACACGTATCTACTCCTTTTAAATGCTTAACTCTTCCGATATTAAGCAAATGGATAACCTCACAATGCTCTCCCGATTCTCTTATGAGATGTTGGAAACCAGAGTAAATAAACTTGAAGTTTTATTAGTTGAACTTAAAAAATATTAAGAACAATACAATCCTTACAACTACCTTACAACATCAACCCTTAGCCCTTGGGGAAGTTTAGAACATGATGGAGAGAGAGAAACGACTAGGGTTTTGGGGGAAGATAGTTAGGAGCTTGATATCCTTTTCTAGGTCGAATTACACGCCTTTATATAGGCCTTAGGTCAAAGTTTTCTACTATGGCAAGAATACAAGTTTAAATTAAAGTACAACTCTATTAAAGACTAAATCTTCTGAGTAGATGTCTTTAATTCGTCCTCTTTTCTTGCTTTGACTTTCTTCTTTGAACTCTGGGCCTGGCCTTCCTTCTGCTTCAGGGCTCAGAAAAATATGGGAGTGATCCACGACAGACCGGCTTGAAATCCTCTATCTGTCGAGCTCCACTTCACTTTTGCACCTCAGTGTCTCCCTATCGCCATTGCTGCCACGACAGGTGTCATGACAGACCATGCTATTTGTCCTTCAATTCCAGCTCCGCAACTCGCCTCTACTCCTTTGCTGCCCTGGATTGCTGCCGCAGCAGATACCTACAAAAGTGACCAATTTCAGCAGCATCTATGCAGTTTTATCTAATTGTGATGTGTATGCAAAAATCTACCCTAAATGCAATAAATCATGCTTGAGTGCAGCAAAAATCTAGGTAAATGAGGGGTAAATTATAGAACTTTTATGCACTCAACAAACCCCCAAACTCAACTTGATGCTTGTCCTCAAGCAAATGCAACCTAACTAAGAATAAATTTTTTTTGCTTGGCTTAATTCAGTGAACTACCATTGCCTACAACCCCTTCTATATCAAAAGCAGTACCTTTCCGATTGTTATGGTTCATCCGGAACAATGCTATAATTCTTGTGCAAGTGTGTGCAAGTTTTGTGAACAAATATGTGTATAGACTCTTTTAGCAACTAGAATAGTTATGCTATTCACTTGATTTTTATGCCAAACTAATTTTTTTCTTGGAGGCAATTCTTAGGCTCCTCTAGTTTTTTTGAATTTATACTCAAGTTTTTCTTATTTTGTTTTTACTAGAGCATATTTTAGGCACCTCTAGCTATCTTCCTAGAGCCGGTGTTAGGCACGTCTAGGGGTATTGAGTCAAAGTTTTTCTTTTCTTTTATTCTTTTCCTAGAGCCAGTGTTAGGCACCTCTAGGGGCAACTCAAGGGAGTAAGCTTCTCTACTCTAGTTTACTAATAGAAGTCTAGACAACATATAAGTCACAAAAGTGTTTTTGAAGTTCAAAACTATAGCAAGGCTCTAAATAATTTCTAAAACATCCTAAAGGCACTGTCACGACAGAGATTGTCGTGGCAGGTAAGTGCAGTTCAAAGACTTAAGCCATTTTTTTTTTAATTTTTTTATTTTTAATATAAAAATAACTAAGATGAGACACAAATTAAAGACACAAATTAAAAAGTTCATTAAACAACAGAGGACTGCCTACCCCCAAACTCAAGGGTTGCATTGTCCTCAATGCATGACAACATAATAAAACCAAGAAAACATCACAAATAGATAAAATAAATAGCAGAAACATCAAGCATAATAGAAAAGCAGTTAAGTTGATGAGTTGTCGTCACTGCTACTGCTGATGTGGATCTGCCGGCGGGCAGTTACCTTGATGGCAGAGGTTGGCTTGGGGCTGGGAGATGGTGAGGCTATCTTCTTTTTGGACTCTCGAGGTGGTTGGACTCGGGTAGGTGAGATCTTTGGGGCCTTGTCCAAGACCTCGAGGTCATCATCACTGTTGCTATTGCTACCATCCGATCTGTCGTGGTAGGGTCCCTCAACAGTTTCATTCAGCTTCTTCTTCTTCATCGGAGGGAAGTCTTTGGATATGTCCCGGATGACAGATGGTTCCGAGTCAGAATCCTCCTACCAGACTGAGGATGAGGAGAAACCTTCGAAGTACTTCGGATCGATCTCCGGTAGTGGTTCCTTCCGTTTTTCTCCTCGGGGAGTGGCAGATCTCCTGTCGCCATCTCCGGTCGTGGCAGGTGGTGTGGTGGAGGCAGCCGTGGGCGTTCTGGGGTGTGCTAGTAGTGAAATCCCTCATAAATCCCATGAAGCCCACCTGTCGTTCCTCCATCTTCTTCAGCATGTGCAGGATTTGGGTGGAGGTGTCTATCGGATGTGCGGCCTTGGTCTGCTCCGGCTCTGCCGCGACAGGCTCTGTAGACTCAGGTTCTGTTGTTGGTTTTGTCGCGGCAGTGGGGTCCATATATGCCAGGGGAGTTGCAGGCTTCAGCTCCATCAAACTGTATATGTTTTTTTGCGTCCATCCCTTGCCTTGGACTCTAATATCTTCATCGATTTCTGGCACTTTATTTTCCCGGCAGAGAGAGGTGTTGAGGTAAAGGAAGAAAAGGGGGCCCATGGCTCTAAGTGCACACTCAAAAATGCCTTCAAGGATATATCTGCCAACGTTGATCTGCCTCTAGTTGATGATTGAGTGCACGAGGGCTAGTCTCTGCCGGTCCACTGTAGTATTGTGCGATGTTGGCATAAGGCGTTTCTTCACAAAATGGTTCCAGCGTTTTGCTCACGGTGTGAGCTGGGTCCTTCGCACTGTGCATCTGTGCTTGGGGTCCTCGTTCCATTGGGTGCCTTCTTCCATTAATTCTACCATGATAGCATCGTAGTCTGTCGGCGACAGACTATTGACAAACCTCCTATGTGTATCTTCCTTTCTGCCCACATAAATATCGTACAAAATATTGATGTAGGCTGGTTCTAAGGAGATTTCCTTACCCCTGTCAGTCACTGTCGTGGCATCTTTGGAGGGGATGGCAGCATAGAACTCTCAGACCAAAGTGACGTTCATCTCCTCTGGTTGGACGATGAACATCTTCCATTTGAGGGCAATAATTTTCTTGGAGATGAAACCTTCGAGCCCTAGGTCTCCCGTATTTGTGGTGTATGTGAAACCTCTCTCTTCTCACATTTCTTGTTCCGAGAACAAGCAATAGTATCTCTTCTCTGAGTCTGCTGATGCGAATCGTCTGGGGATTCTGTTGTGGCTGGGTGTAGACACTGCCGTGGAAGAGGTGGAGGCAGCACTCCTTCGGGTTGATCGAGTAGTCATTGCGAGGAAAACTGTAGAGAAGTAAAATAAAATTTTGAGAGCTAAATTCCGGAAAGTAAAGTAGAAAGAATGAGAATGAGGTGAAAATGAAATGGAAGTAGAGGTTCATATATAACAGGATTTTCTGCCCGTTGAAACTGTAACGGCCGGCGCGAATAACGGGGCCAGCAATCACTCGGTTTCTTGACGCGTCTGTCACGCGTTTTCGTGTCTGTCGCGCGTCTGTTACACGTTTCCGTGTCTGTCGCGACAGCTCCGTGACAAGCAGTATTTTTCGCGTCTACTGCGACAGCTAGTAACAAGCTGTCACGATAGGTTTGTTTCGTTGGGCTTTATGGCTGTTGTGAATATGGTAGGCTAGTTCATTCCTCCTCTTTGATTTGCTTCGTTTATTTCCTAAAAACTAAAATAAACAATAAATTAAAATCTTATTTCCTAAAAATAAATAAATAAACTAAATAAAATAAAATAAAACTAAGTTAAATTAGGGATGCCTTGAGGGGCATCTCCTAAAGTAACTACTTCCTGCATCCTTGAGGCTTCAATCCCCTGATAAAGCTTTAGCCTTTTTCCATTGACTTTGAATTGGTGCCCATCCTTGATTGATATGATTGTAATGGCACAATGGGGAAAAACTTGGACTACTTGGAAAGGGCCAAACCACCGAGATTTAAGCTTTCATGGGAAGAGCTTCAACCTAGAGTTAAACAACAACACTTGCTGCTGCCCTGGGCAGAACTGTCGTGGCAGCAGTTTTCTGTCGTGCCACTTCTTTGTTTTTTCCTTGTAGATCTTGGCGTTGTCATAGGCCATGGCTCAAATTTCTACAATTTCATTCAAGTCCAATAGCCTTTTTTGCCCTGCCTTTTCTTAGTCTATGTTAACTGTCTTGATAGCCCAATATGCCTTATGTTCTATCTCGATAGGTAAATAGCAAGTTTTTCCGTAGATGAGGCGGTAGGGTGACATTCCCAATGGCATTTTAAATGCAGTCCTCTAGGCCCAGAGTGCATCATTTAGGTGAAGAGACCAGTCCTTTCGAGTTGGTTTTACCATCTTCTCCAGGATGTTCTTCACTTCTCTATTTGAGATTTCGGCTTGTCCATTGGTTCGAGGGTGATATGATGTTGCAATTAGGTGTTTTACTCCGTATTTCTTTAGTGCACTAGCAATTACCCTATTGTCAAAGTGCCTGCCCTCATCACTAATGATCTCCCTTGGGATAGCAAACCTTGAGAAGATATGCTTGTGAAGAAATCTTTGCATGGTCTTGGCATCGTTCTTTTGAGTGGCGATAGATTCTACCCACTTGGACACATAGTCTACTGCCAGTAGAATGTATAGAATCCCACAAGAGGCTGGGAATGACCCCATGAAATCGATTTCCCAAACATCAAATATTTCGACCTCAAGAATGTTATGTAGTGGCATTTCGCGCCTTCTAGATATGTTTCTAGTCCTTTGGCATTTATCGCGGCTCTTGTAAAAAGCTTGTGCATCCTTAATCGGTGTAGGCCAATAGAAACCAGATTGCAGAACCTTGGCAGCAGTTTTATTTCCTCCCAAGTGTCCTCCGTAAGGAGAAGCATGGTAGTGGTGAAGCACTTCTTTCTGTTCCTCATGTGGTATGCATCTTCTGATGATCTGATCTGCACAGTGCTTAAAGAGAAGAGGTTTGTCCCAATAATAATGTTTTGCATCATTTTGGAACCTCTTCCTAGCTAGATAATTAAGCTCATGAGGTAATTACCCACTTACAATGTAATTGACAATGTCAACATACCAAGGGGTTTCAGGAAGCTTACCTGCCGCCATGGCTGTCGCGGCAGTGCTGGTGGTAGTGAACAACTGCTCATCTAGGAAGGTTTCCAGTATGTTGGTCTTGTCTTTCCCTTGATTCCTTCCCATCTCCAGTTTTGATAAGTGATCTGCTACTTGGTTTTCTATCCCCTCTTTGTTCTTGATGGCAATGTCAAATTCTTACAGCAACAGAATCAAACGTATCAATCTTGGTTTGGCATCCTTCTTGGTGAATAGATATTTGAGTGCTGAGTGATCTGTATAGACCACGACTTTTGTTCCAAGTATATATGGTCGGAACTTGTCAGTTGCAAACACCACTGCTAGTACCTCCTTTTCTGTTGTGGTGTAGTTTATCTGGGCATCATTTAGAGTTTTGCTGGCATAATAGATCACATGGAAGAGTTTCTCCTTCCTCTGCCCTAGTGCTGCCCCGACAGCATAATCACTAGCGTCACACATTATCTCGAATGGTAAGCTCCAGTCGGGTGGTTGCACTATTGGGGCTGTTACCAGCTTTTCCTTCAGTATCCTAAATGCTTCAGCACATTCAGAGTTAAAGTCAATGGCACGATTCTGTTCCAACAGGAGACACAAGGGTTTAGTAATTTTCGAGAAATTGGCAATGAATCTTCGATAAAACCCTACATGCCCTAAGAAACTTCTTATTCCCATGACTATGGTGGGTGGCGGCAGTTTTTCAATAACTTCGGTTTTATCTCTGTCTACCTCTATGCCGCGGCAGCTAACCTTGTGTCCCAACACTATGCCTTCATCCACCATAAAGTGGCATTTTTCCCAGTTTAAAACAAGGTTTGCCTCTTCACATCTTTCAAGGACTTTCTGTAAATTGCCTAGGCAACCGTTAAAACTGTCTCCAAAGATGAAAAAGTCATCCATGAAGATCTCTAGGAAATCCTCCACCATGTCGGAGAATATTGCCATCATGCACCGTTGAAAGGTTGCTGGTGCACTGCAAAGTCCAAATGGCATTCTTCGAAAGGCGTATGTGCCGTATGGGCATGTGAATGTTGTTTTCTCTTGGTTCTCCAGTGCTATTGAAATTAAGTTATAACCTGAGTAACCATCAAGAAAACAATAGTAAGGCTTCCCCGCTAATCTATCAAACATTTGATCAATAAAGGGTAAGTGGAAGTGGTCCTTCCGAATGGCTTTATTAAGCTTCTGGTATTCCATACAAACCCTCCAACCGGTCACAGTTCTGGTTGGGATTAGTTCGTTGCCCTTGTTTGTTACCATGGTTATACCTTCCTTTTTGGATATACATTGCATCGGGCTCACCCACTTGCTATCCGATATGGCATATATTATTCCAGCATCAAGCCACTTGATGATTTCTTTTTGCACCACCTCTCACATAGCTTCATTTAGTCGTCTTTGAGCATCAATTGTTGGCTTATGGTCATCCTCCAAGAGGATCTTATGCATGCACAATGTTAGACTGATGCCTTGGATATCAGCAATGGTCCATCCAATCGCCTTCTTATGTTGTTGTATCATTTTGATCAGCTACTGTTCTTATACCTGCATCAACTTAGAAGAGATGATTACGGGGAACGTATCATTTAAACTAAGAAAAACATATTTGAGTTGCCCTGGCAGGGGTTTAAGGTCTAAAACAGGTGGCTGTTCAATGGACGGCTTTTGGATTACATGTTCATTCGAGGTACAATTCAAAGGCTCGAAGAACTTACTTGGACGTATGCCTATCCAATTTTCCTCCTCATGACCTTCAATATTGGATGCATCTGTGTCTGAGGGGTCACTGTCGTCGATGCTGTCGTGACAGTCTTCAGGGTGACTGCGGTGGCAGTGACCAAAATTCCTGTCGTGACAGTTCGATATGATGCAGGGTTGGTCTAGGACTACTTCTGAAATTGCCTTGCACTCTTCCTCCACATCAGACTGTTTCATTGCTTGGAGAACATTGAGTTTTATTTGTTGGTCATTGACTCTCATAGTCAGTTCTCCTTTCTCTACGTCGATCACTATTCTGCCTGTAGCTAGGAAGGGTCGCCCCAGGATGATCGGTGCATTTTCATCTGCTTCACAATGTAAAACAAGAAAGTCAGCTGGAAAAATAAACTTATCCACTCTTACCAAGATATCTTCAATTTTTCCTTCCGGTTGTACGTAAGAGCGGTTTACTAGTTGCAGCATGACTGTCGTGGGCCTCGCTTGTCCAATACCTAGTTTTTGAAATACAGATTTGGGCATCAGATTAATGCTAGCACCAAGATCACAAAGTGCCTTACCCACAAACTTGTCACCAATTATGCATGGTATGATGAAGCTGCCAGGATCCTTCTTCTTTGGGGTGGTCGCTTATGTAGGATTGCCATGCATCCTTCTGTCATCAACACTATTTCAAATTCCCCAAGTCTGGACCTCCTTGACATTGCAGCCTTCAGAAACTTTGCATAACCAGGCATCTGCTTAATGGCTTCTAAATGTGGGATGTTGATGTGTACTTGCTTAAAGACATCATAGATTTTCTTAAGCAGGTACTCTTGTTTCTATTTCTTTAACGACCGTGGAAAAGGGGTGCAGGAAGGTAATCTTCAAGGCGTCCTTCACATGGAAGTCGGATCTAAGGAGGCTCAAGATCTTCAGTTTCTTCTTCCTGCTCCTTTGTTTCTTCTACTGTCGTGGCAGGTGTGACGACAGAAGACTGTTTCTCTTCTGTCGGGGCAGTGTTCATGGCAGGTGTCTGTAGGGTCGATTCTTTACTTGATGTTTCTTTTATTATTGACCCTTGTAGTTGTTTCCCACTCCTCATTGTAATCGCTTTCCACTGCCCATGTGTGGGTTTTCTAGTGACCTCAGTATCACTAGGGAATCCTCCATTCTTCCTTGGGTTTATGAACTGTGAAACCTGGCCCATCTGTGTCTCTAAGGATTTTAAGGTAGCCTCATGGTTTGTCATTCACATCTCTGTCTTGTCCATGAAGGATTCAATTTTCTTGACAAAGTGATCCGTGTTTGCCAAATATGCTCCTGTTTGACACATGAACGTGGCCAGGGTCTGTTCGAGTATGCTTGTTATCGCTGTTGGCTGCTGTTATGGCTACTGATGTGGTTGTTGTCGTGACAGAATCCTAGGACCTCCTTGATTCTGGTTGTTCTAGACTGGAGTGTTCAGTGAATTTTTGGGGTTACTCTATGAAAATTTGGGGTCCGCCCTCTAGTTTGGATTGTAGTTGTTGGAGTCGTAAGTTTTATTCCAGTTATAGTTTCCAACGTGCATCCCTTCTTCCAGCTGTAAAGGGCACTCCTCTGTACTGTGGTTTCCGCTACAAGTTTCACACACCTCTTCGGCAGAAAATACAACTTTAGAATCCTTCTGCTGCAGATTTTCAACTATCTTAGTGAGGTATGCAATCTGAGTTTTGATCGAGTTGTCAGCTTCGTACTCATTTACAGATATTCCTCGTTTACCTCCTTTTTAATCTGTAGGAAACTGCTCATCGTTCTTTGCTAAATTTTTCAACACCAACATTGCATCGCCTGGTTCTTTATTCAGTAATAGCCTATTTGCTGCTGAATTGATCCTCATTCGAGTGTGTGCATTGGCAGCATTATAGAATTTGAAAACCTGATTCCATACAGGGAATCTGTGTATTGGGCAGTTTCGTAAGAGAATCTTAAATCTTTCCCATGCCTCATGTATTGGTTCGTCATCTTCCTGTTGAAAAGTAGCAATCTCGTTACGCAATCTTTCAAATAAATGAGAAGGGTTAAAACGAGAAAGAAAATCACGACTGAGATCTGCCCAAGTTCTTATTGAACCCGGCGTTAACTTATTCCACCAGGTTTTTGCTCTATCCCTCAATGAATGAGGAAATAGCCGGAGCCTCAGTACTTTCGGACTTATTCCTGGCAGTTTGAACGATCCACAAATCTCCTGGAAAGTTTTCAGATGTTCACGTGCGTCCTCAGTAGCAGAACCACCAAATTGGCCAGCGGAATTTATCATGATGAACATTACAAGTTTCAGTTCGAAGTGTTCAACTTCCACATCTGGTAGCGTAGTTTCCAGTTCAACATGGTCATTATCCATGTACTCTCGACAAGTCTATCGTGCTACTGGGGCAGCGGGCGGTGGCAGATCGTTTCGGGCGTCATTAGGAGGATCCACATTACCCCTGGGGTTATTGTTATCATCATCTTCCCTATTGCCTTGCCTTCCGTTCACCATTGCTTCCAGTCTCTCCTCAAGATAGTTGTTTCTTTCTATCAAGAGTTGGGCTTGGTTCCTGAGTTGATATGTGCGTTCGATTTCTGGATCTAATTCGTACTCAGGTTCCTTACCATGTCACAATCTACGCATAAACAATAAGAGAACCTTGTGAAAAGCATGGGGAAAATAAAACAACTAAAAACAAAAAATAAAAATAAAACAAACTGCAGTAATAAAAGGTAAAGGTATGTTTCCAGTCCCGACAATGGCGCCAAAATCTTGTTGCGTGTAAATAAGACTATCGCAAATAGTGCAAGTGTACACGACGCAAGTAGTAAAGTGATACTAGAGTATCGGATTTCGTCTCCACATGGACTGAAAATAACTATATCCTTGAATTGTTGCAGAAGAAAAAGAAATAGTTTAAATGATTGTTTGGAGAAATCGTGAGTAATAACTAAAGTAAAAGATAAGGTAAACAGATTGAGAGAATAGGCCGATATTGATTTTCTCAGTAGTGCAGGTGTTGCACTGTTCAGAGGAACTTCTGATGTTCTGTCGTCGTGCCTGTCGCGGCAATGAGTAACAACTCTGTACTTCAAGCTTGGCAAGAATCCCTGTTATGATTTGCCCTATCCCTAGGCCCAAGTTCTGTTGATGAACACGTCTTGGATGATACCTCCCGGCGTGAATCAAAGGGTGAACACCAATGTTTGTGAATTCTTCCTTACCCACTTAACCTTATACTTATCCCAAAGCCAAGACGGTTTAACCATAAACTTGAAAACACGTATTTACTCCTTTCGAATGCTTAACTTTTGCGATATTAAGCAAATGGATAACCTCACAATGCTCTCCCGATGCTCTTATGAGATGTTGGAAACTAGAGTAAATAAACTTGAAGTTTTATTAATTGAACAGAAAAAATCCTAAGAACAATACAATCCATACAACTACATTACAAGATCAACCCTTAGCCCTTGGGGAAGTTTAGAACATGATGGAGAGAGAGAAACGACTAGGGTTTTGGGGGAAGACGGCTACGAGCTTGATATCCTTTTCTAGGTCGAATTACATGCCTTTATATAGGCCTTGGGTTCAAGTTTTCTAGTATGGCAAGAATACAAGTTTAATTTAAAGTACAACTCTATTAAAGACTAAATCTTCTGAGTAGATGTCTTTAATTCATCTTATTTTCTTTCTTTGACTTTCTTCCTTGAACTTTGGGCCTGACCTTCCTTCTGCTTCAGGGCTCAGAAAAATATGGGAGTGATCTACGACAGACCGGCTTGAAATCCTCTATCTATCGAGCTCCACTTCACTTTTCCACCTCAGTGTCTCTCTGTCGTCATTGCTGCCACGACAGGTGTCACGACAGACAATGCTCTTTGTCCCTCAATTCCAGCTCCGCAACTCGCCTCTGCTCCTTTGTTGTCCTGGATTGCTGCCGTAGCAGATACCTACAAAAGTGACCAATTTCAGCAGCATCTGTGCAGTTTTATCTAATTGTGATGTGTATGCAAAAATCTACCCTAAATGCAATAAATCATGCTTGAGTGCAGCAAAAATATGGGTAAATGAGGGGTAAATTATAGAATTTTTATGCACTCAACAAATACTATAACTTGGCACTGTGTACACTTGCACGCTAATTTGCGCATCACTTTTGCACGCATTCATTCACCTACCGAGGCATTAGCCCCGCCGTGGCAACCACCTATTCATTCGCCCACCGAGGCAGCTAAGTCGGCATTGCATGCAGAGCTGAAATGAGTTCAACGCAGTTTCCACACTAAGACACAACTAAACATGGCCTGTTCTCTCAATCTATTTTCTCAACTCTTTATTTTAATAGCTTTATTTAGTTTAATTGAACTTTCAAAACAAACCCCCTTACTTGTGTTTTTTGTAACACCCCGGTTTTGGGCTTAGAAGTTTTGGGTTTGGACCGGACCGGTCGGGTTGCGGTTCGAGTATAAAAGGTGAAATTAGGAAAGCCTAGTTCGGGTTGCATTAAAAATATGGAAAATGATTTAAAATCCTCTTTTATTATATATAAGAGAATGGTGAAGTCAATTTTACAAAATAAGGTTTGGAAGGGTGACATTTTGGGTTAGTGACCAAAATGTAATTTTTGAAAACTGCGTGACTGTTTTGAAAAGGATTGAAACTTTGAATCTTTAAGGAGCTATTTACCCAATGGGAGTTTCTCCAGATTTTTCCTAAATATTAAATGATTTATTATTGGTTTTAAAATAAAGGAAAAGGGAGGGAAGATATTTTCCTAAGTTTCCAACTAACTTTTCCACATTTTCCATTTTCATTTTCTCTCATCTTTTCTATCAAACCAAACACATTTCTCCAGAGCTTTTTCCTCTGATTTTTTCATCTAAATAACACATTTCAATTCTCTTTTGATCTCTAATCATCTCTTCATCAAAACTTTATCATTTGCTAAGGGGATTTTCAAGAATTTTGGTTCCAAAAAGGGAGAAACTCAAGTTTAGAGGTATGAACGTCCTTCTCCTCTAAATTCTCAGTTCTTTACTGAAATTCCCAAGTTCTCAATCCTTAATTTGTGATTTATAAAAGGTTTTATAGATGTGTTCTTGATCTTGGCTTTAAAATGCAAGATTTGGTTGATTTTTGTTAAAATTCGTATGATCTGTTTGAGCAGTGATTTGAGGTGTCTTTTTGATGTTAAATGAATGTATATTTGATGAGGAATTGAGGTTTAATCAATACAATCCAGGATAGGTTGAATTTCCTAAGTTTTACTCGAGTTTTTGATGGTTTTTGGAGTGATCATGATGATCTGTTATAGCTGGAGGTATAAGGACGTGGCCAGATCATTTTTGGATGTTAATTGATGTTTAAGGATGTTTAGATTTGATGGATCTTGGCTGGGTAGTGTTGTGGAGTTGTTTGGATGCATTTTCGGTTGTGTTTGGTAGCCGAAAATGGAGTGTGGATGAGAGCAGCGAGTTTAGGTGCTTTCATTGAAGATATTAATGCATGATGATGCATTAATCCTCTGCTTTGATGTGTTTAAAACAGGGGAGTCATCTTTGGATCCTAGTGGTGGTGATCCGGAAGCTTGATTGGTGTTTCGGCAAGTGGCAAAACGGAATCGGTGAGTGGATTTTGGTTTTCAGCTTTGGAACCAATGTTTTGAAGGTTTGGGAGCTTAGTTTAAGTCTAAGCAACTTAGCTAAGCTCAAGAGTAAGTTTTCGGAAAAACTCTCTTGATGATGAACCATGGATTGGTTGTATGCAATGTGATTGTTTGCATGTTTTAAATTCTGTTTTGAAAGCATATTTTGGCATGATAGTTGCTGATTTTATAAGCCATGTGTTGAAGAATGCTCAAGGTAAGAGATTCTTGTTTTTGAACATTGTTAAATGTGGTTTTGGTGCATAATTGATGCATGATGTTTATGGCTTTGTTAAATGCTTTAAAACAGTGGAATATTGTGGTTAATGATGCATATTGGCAAGTGATGGTTAAGGTCACGAAGGTGGTTAAAAGTCCTTGTGTGAGCCTTGTTTATTTAAGAACAACATGGTGGTTAAAAGTCCATGGTTGGTTCTTGGTTAAGATCACCAAGGTGGTTAAAATTCCTTGGGTGAGTCTTGTGTATTTAAGAACAACATGGTGTTTAAAAGTCCATGGTTGGTTCTTGGTTAAGGTTACAAAGGTGGTTAAAATTCCTTGTGTAAGCCTTGTTTATTTAAGAACACCAAGGTGTTTAAAAGTCCTTGGGTGATTCTTGTTAAGGACACAAAGGTGTTTAAAAGTCCTTGTGTGGTCCTTGTCATGGTGTTTAAAAGTCCATGGATGATTCTCGTTAAGGACACAATGGTGTTTAAAAGTCCATGTGTGGTCCTTGGAAATTTATGAGATCACAATGGTGTTTAAAAGTCCATATGTGAGTCATATGTTGAATGTATCACTTGTGGCCAATATGACATGTTATGAACTTGAAGCATGAGATGCTTGTTTTAATGCTTATGTGCATGTACAAATGATGTTTGAACTAAGGTTTATACATGTGTTTTATAAGTGCATTATTGTATGGTTTTAAATGAGCATTCCTCACTAAGCTATTGCTTACGCTCTCTCTCTTTTCTTAAACCAATAATGCAGAGCATTGAAGTACATTTTGGGGAAGCAAGGAAGCCAAGAATCCAAGTGGAGGCTTAAAGCTCATGTATGGTGAACATTTTCCTAAAACTATTAGCTTTTGGGTATTTGGCAATGGGGGACCTATGTTGTTGTTTTGGGAGGTGTTTTGGACTCCCTAAGTTGTTTAAATGTTGTTGATGATGTTGGAACTTGTAATTGGCCTTTGTGAGGTGGTTTTGGTATGTTGATGCTTGAATGGTTTTCTAAGTAGGATGCATGCCTATAGAATTGGGGATTTTCATAATTGATGCCATGTTGATGTTTGGTTGATGCAATTATGTTCCTTGGATGTTGAATGACTTGCTGGTATAATCTGGTGGCTTTTGGAGCATGTTTGGTTGGTCAAATGTGTGTTTATTCAGCAAAAATCTGCAAATCTGGGCAAACCGTATCGGAACGGGTGCTACCGTTTCGGAACAGGGGCCTGGAATGGCCTAGGCGTTCCGAAACGGGAGGAACCGTTCCGGAACGGAAATGCCACTGCCAAGCCTAGTTTCGGAACCAGTTTCGGAACGGTCCCGCATTTCGGAACAGGTTCTCCCTGTTTCGAAACACTCGACCGTTGGGCTCTGAATTTGATGGTTTAATGTTTTGAAATGTTTGCGTTTTGGTCCTGAAACTTGTTTATGCAATTGAATGAGTTTGAGATGTCTGTTTAAGCTGAAATTTGGCAGAGAAGCATGAAAGATGTTTAATTTCATATTGGTCCGAAAGTTGTAATTTGTGCAATTGAGTCCCTGAAAGTTCTCTGATTGTTATGATCTTTGAGTATGCTGTTCTTGTGAACATGTCTAGGGTTAATGTGCATTTAGACAAGATTAAAAAGAAAAAAAAAGGTCGTTAATCAAGGTTGACTTTGGTTTTCCCCGTGTAATCTTCTTAATTCAGGTCAACCGTCTAGGCTGGGTTAAGGGGGTTACATTTGGTGGTATCAGAGCTGAGTTCTCGAGTAATTGGGAATGAGTATGTGAACGATTTAAGTATGTATGCTTGTATGCTTGTTGAATGAAAGCATGTTGAGTGAATTGTAAATATGTTGCAATTGTGGTGTATGCTGTGGAGAAGCATGTTGTGGGTACCCATTGCCAAATCAAAGATAATGTATTGATGTTGTTTTTAAGTGAAAATGAGCTTGAGTACTTGGATTGCTTACCTTGCTGAGCCTGACTTGTTTTCATTGCATTGTGATTGCATTGTTAGTGAATGGCACCTCGTAGAGAAGTGAGGGTTAGTACGCGAGCTACGGCTCAGAATGAAAATGAAGAGAACGTTGAGAATGCTATGGATTTACCTCCTCCACCGGGTGGTGGTGGTGCTGAGGGTGGAAGAGCTAATGCTGCAGCTGGTGCTGGGGTCGCAGGACCTGAGGCTGGTCAGGGGCAAGCTATACCCGACATGACCATGTTGGTTCAAGCTATTGCTGGTGCTTTTCGAGCGGCAGTAGCTGGAGCTCAAGGAGCTGGGCATCAGGGAGATGCTAGAGTTAGACTACCCTTGGAACGTCTGCGCAGTCTGGGAGGGACTGAGTTCAGGGGTTTGTCAGCTGAAGGTTCAGAGTCTTGGTTAGAGAGTACCAAGAGAATCTTGGGACAGATGAGTTGCACTGATGTGCAGAAGCTGGGGTGTGTGGTATCATTGCTGCAAGATGATGCATACACGTGGTGGATAACCACAATCGCTGGAATGGCGGAAGCTGATGTAACTTGGACGTTCTTTCAGAACGCGTTCAAGAGAAGGTATCTAGGTGTGAGGTACCTAGATGAAAAGAAGAGGGAGTTCATGTCTCTTACCCAGGGGAGCATGTCTGTGGCTGAGTATGAAGTACAGTTTGTTCGACTCAGTCAGTACGCACCTGAGCTTGTTCCGGACGGGTGGGAGAGGTGTGAAAGGTTCTGTTATGGTTTGGTAACGGATGTAAAGATGTATGTGTTGGCTACCGAGTATGATGATTTTGATGTGCTGGTAGGCCGAGCCAAGGATATTGAGATGAACTTGGGTTTATTTGCTAGAAGTGCTGGGTCAAGTGCTGGTAAGCGAGCTGCTGAATATAGTTCCGGTGGTGGACGGAACAAGAGGGGACGTGATCAGAAGTATCAGTCCTCAGCTAAGCGAGGTGGTGGTACGCCTGCTCGGGGAGGCAACGCTAGAGTTGATCCGAGTGCATGTTGGACATGTGGTTCGCGTGGCCATATGAAACGTGATTGTCCTCGAGCTGTGAGGGAGGTGCAAGCTCCTATTGTGGCAGCTGGTAATGCGTGCTGGAACTGCGGATCTACGGATCACATGAGGAGAGAGTGTCCTATGTTGGCTGGTGGCCAAGTGCGTGCTCCTGTTGTTGTTGCACCACAGAGAGGTCGTGGGCGCGGCCGTGGTAACTTTCAGCGGAGAGAGGAAGGTGGTCGGGGTGTGGCCCATGTTGTGGCTATTCAGCCTGAGGGTGGCGGTCAAGCCAGTGTGTATGCTCAGCGGGAGGGGAGGAATGACGCGGATGTGATCGCAGGTACTTTTGCTTTGCAATCCTTGTCATTACTTTCCTTGATTGATTCTGGATCTACGCACTCATACATATTGCGTGAGCATGCTGAATTGCTTGGTTTGCCTGTTGAGTCTTTGGATGTTGGTGTGCGTGTCACTAGTTCTTTTGGTGAGACTGTTGTGACTCGAAAGCTTTATAGAAGATGTCCTTTGGTTGTTCAAGATCATGTTTTTCCTGTTGACCTTATGGAGTTACCTTTCTATGGTTTTGATGTAATCCTTGGTATGGATTGGCTTGCTGAGCATCGTGCTGTAGTGGACTGTGAAAATAAGCGAGTTTCGCTGAAGCTTGCGGATGATTATGAGGTAGTTGTGGTTGGTGAGAATGTGAAGTTTCTTTCCAATGTGGTATCTACATTGGAGGCGAGCCGGATGCTGAGGTAGGGTTGTGAAGCTTATCTAGCTTTTGTGATGAATCCTAGCTCTAAGGAGTTGCGTGTGCAAGATATCAGGGTTGTGCGAGAGTTTCCTGGTGTGTTTCCTGAGGAGTTGCCTGGATTACCTCCTAATCGTGAGGTGGAGTTTGGGATTGAGCTGTATGAGAATACAACTCCTGTGTCCATTACCCCTTATAGAATGGCACCTAAAGAGTTTAAGGAGCTGAAGACACAGTTGCAAGAGTTGCTTGATCGTGGGTTCATTCGGCCGAGTGTGTCACCTTGGGGTGCACCGGTCTTGTTTGTGAAGAAGAAGGATGGCACTATGAGAATGTGCATTGATTACCGTCAGCTGAACAAGTTGACTATCAAGAATCGGTATCCTTTGCCGAGAATTGATGATCTCTTTGATCAATTTCGGGGAGCAGCTGTGTTCTCTAAGATTGACTTGAGGTCAGGGTATTACCAGTTGAAGGTAAAGGATGTGGATGTGCCTAAGACAGCTTTCAGGATGAGGTATGGGCATTATGAGTTCCTTGTGATGCTGTTTGGTTTGGCAAATGCTCATGCAGCTTTCATGGACATGATGAATCGTGTGTTTCATGAATACCTGGATAAGTTTGTTGTGGTATTCATTGATGACATCCTCGTGTACTCGCGTACTGAGGAGGAGCATGAAGAGCATTTGAGGATTGTGTTGCAAGCTTTGTTGGAAAATCAGCTTTATGCCAAGCTGAGCAAGTGTGAGTTCTGTTTAAGTGAAGTGGTGTTTCTTGGGCATGTGGTTTCTGCTGAAGGGATTCGTGTTGATCCTCAGAAGATTAAAGCGGTGATGAATTGGAAGGTTTCTAAGTCTGTTCATGAGGTTCGTAGTTTCCTTGGTTTGGCGGGATACTACCGGAGGTTTGTGGATGGGTTTTCTAAGATTGCTGCACCTTTGACAAAGTTGTTGCAGAAGGATGTTAAGTATGAGTGGAAGGAAGCGAGACAGCAGGCTTTTGAGAAGCTTAAGGCGGCTTTGACGCAAGCTCCGATCTTGGTTCAACCTGAATCAGGGAAAGAGTTTGTGGTCTACAGTGATGCGTCCTATGTTGGTTTGGGATGTGTGTTGATGCAAGAGGGTAAGGTTGTGGCTTATGCATCACGGCAGTTGAAGGTGCATGAGCGCAATTATCCTACGCATGATATTGAGTTGGCTGCGGTGGTTTTTGCTTTGAAGATCTGGAGACATTACCTGTATGGTGAGAAGTGTACTGTGTACATGGATCACAAGAGTTTGAAGTATCTGATGTCTCAGAAAAAGTTGAATCTTAGGCAGCGACGTTGGGTGGAGTTGCTCAAGGATTATGATTTGATGATTGAGTATCACCCTGGAAAAGCTAATGTTGTAGCGGATGCCTTGAGTAGGAAGGTAGCTGTTGAGTTGAGGGCTATGTTTGCCAGTTTGAGTATTTCGCGTGATGGTGGTCTTGTGGCTGAGTTGCAAGTGAAACCATCTTTGGTTCAGTTGATCAAGGAAAAGCAGTTGTTGGATGATTCCTTGGTACCGCATGTTCAGGATATCGCGGAGGGTAGGCCTTCGGATTTCTGTTTCAATGATGATGGAGTGTTGTGTTTTGGGAGTCAGATAGTAGTGCCCAATGATGCTGAATTGAGGCTTGCTATTCTGACTGAAGGTCATAGTAGTCCTTTTGCTATGCACCCTGGTAGTACTAAGATGTATCGTGATCTTCGTGATGAGTACTATTGGGTGGGTTTAAAGAAGGATGTTGCGGAGTTTGTGAGCAAGTGCATGGTGTGTCAGCGAGTTAAGGCTGAGCATCAGGTTCCTTCAGGGTTGTTGCAACCGTTGAGAATTCCTGAATGGAAGTGGGAAAGTATTACCATGTATTTTGTATATGGTTTGCCCTTGTCATCATCGAAGAAGAATTCGGTGTGGGTGATTGTGGATCGCCTGATGAAGTGTGCGCATTTCTTGCCTGTGCATACTACGTTTTCTTTGGATAAGCTTGCGGAGCTGTACATTGCTGAGATTGTGCGGCTGCATGGTGTGCCTAAGTCGATTGTGTCGGATAGGGATCCGAGGTTTACATCGCGTTTTTGGCAGTGTTTGCATCAAGCTTTGGGTACACAGTTGAATTTCAGTACATCTTATCATCCTCAGTCGGATGGTCAGTCCGAGCGTGTTATCCAGATTTTGGAGGATATGTTGAGGTGCTGCGTGATTGAGTTCCAAGGCTCTTGGGAGAAACATTTGCCTTTGGTAGAGTTTGCCTATAACAATAGTTATCAGGCAAGTATTCAAATGGCACCTTATGAAGCTTTGTACGGGAGGAAGTGTAGGACTCCTCTTTGTTGGGCTGAAACGGGTCAGAAGTTGGTTTCGATGCCAGCTTTGTTGAAAGGAACCACTGAGAAGGTGAAGCTCATTTGTGAGCATTTGAAGGCAGCTTCTGATCGGCAAAAGTCTTACGCGGATTTGAAGCGTAAGGAGATTGAGTATGCGGTGGGTGACCGTGTGTTTTTGAAGGTTTCGCCTTGGAAAAAGGTGATGAGGTTTGGCCGTAAGGGTAAGTTGAGCCCTAGGTACATTGGACCATACAAGGTGATTGAGCGTGTGTGTCCTGTTGCGTACAAGTTGAGGTTACCTCAAGAGTTGGAAAAGATTCATGATGTGTTTCATGTTTCTATGCTCCGGAAGTATAGATCGGATCCTTCGCATGTGATGCCTGTGGAAGAAGTGGAATTGAATCCGGATTTGACCTATGATGAGGAACCTGTGAGGATTCTGGATTCGGATAGCAAGGTTCTTCGAGGCAAGACCATTGAGTTGGTAAAGGTGTTGTGGAAGCATCGTGGTGTTGAGGAAGCCACGTGGGAACGGAAGGATGACATGCTGAAGCAGTTTCCGTACCTCTTTCCTTCAGGTAAATTTCGAGGACGAAATTTCTTAAGGGGGGAGAGTTGTAACGCCCCGGTTTTGGGCTTAGAAGTTTTGGGTTTGGACCGGACCGGTCGGGTTGCGGTTCGAGTATAAAAGGTGAAATTAGGAAAGCCTAGTTCGGGTTGCATTAAAAATATGGAAAAATGTTTTAAAATCCTCTTTTATTATATATAAGAGAATGGTGAAGTCAATTTTACAAAATAAGGTTTGGAAGGGTGACATTTTGGGTTAGTGACCAAAATGTAATTTTTGAAAACTACGTGACTGTTTTAAAAAGGATTGAAACTTTGAATCTTTAAGGAGCTATTTACCCAATGGGAGTTTCTCCAGATTTTTCCTAAATATTAAATGATTTATTATTGGTTTTAAAATAAAGGAAAAGGGAGGGAAGATATTTTCCTAAGTTTCCAACTAACTTTTCCACATTTTCCATTTTCATTTTCTCTCATCTTTTCTCTCAAACCAAACACATTTCTCCAGAGCTTTTTCCTCTGATTTTGTCATCTAAATAACACATTTCAATTCTCTTTTGATCTCTAATCATCTCTTCATCAAAACTTTATCATTTGCTAAGGGGATTTTCAAGAATTTTGGTTCCAAAAAGGGAGAAACTCAAGTTTAGAGGTATGAACGTCCTTCTCCTCTAAATTCTCAGTTCTTTACTGAAATTCCCAAGTTCTCAATCCTTAATTTGTGATTTATAAAAGGTTTTATAGATGTGTTCTTGATCTTGGCTTTAAAATGCAAGATTTGGTTGATTTTTGTTAAAATTCGTATGATCTGTTTGAGCAGTGATTTGAGGTGTCTTTTTGATGTTAAATGAATGTATATTTGATGAGGAATTGAGGTTTAATCAATGCAATCCCGGATAGGTTGAATTTCCTAAGTTTTACTTGAGTTTTTGATGGTTTTTGGAGTGATCATGATGATCTGTTATAGTTGGAGGTATAAGGACGTGGCTAGATCCTTTTTGGATGTTAATTGATGTTTAAGGATGTTTAGATTTGATGGATCTTGGCTGGGTAGTGTTGTGGAGTTGTTTGGATGCATTTTCGGTTGTGTTTGGTAGCCGAAAATGGAGTGTGGATGAGAGCAGCGAGTTTAGGTGCTTTCATTGAAGATATTAATGCATGATGATGCATTAATCCTCTGCTTTGATGTGTTTAAAACAGGGGAGTAATCTTTGGATCCTAGTGGTGGTGATCCGGAAGCTTGATTGGTGTTTCGGCAAGTGGCGAAACGGAATCGGTGAGTGGATTTTGGTTTTCAGCTTTGGAACCAATGTTTTGAAGGTTTGGGAGCTTAGTTTAAGTCTAAGCAACTTAGCTAAGCTCAAGAGTAAGTTTTCGGAAAAACTCTCTTGATGATGAACCATGGATTGGTTGTATGCAATGTGGTTGTTTGCATGTTTTAAATTCTATTTTGAAAGCATATTTTGGCATGATAGTTGCTGATTTTATAAGCCATGTGTTGAAGAATGCTCAAGGTAAGAGATTCTTGTTTTTGAACATTGTTAAATGTGGTTTTGGTGCATAATTGATGCATGATGTTTATGGCTTTGTTAAATGCTTTAAAACAATGGAATATTGTGGTTAATGATACATATTGGCAAGTGATGGTTAAGGTCACGAAGGTGGTTAAAAGTCCTTGTGTGAGCCTTGTTTATTTAAGAACAACATGGTGGTTAAAAGTCCATGGTTGGTTCTTGGTTAAGATCACCAAGGTGGTTAAAATTCCTTGGGTGAGTCTTGTGTATTTAAGAACAACATGGTGTTTAAAAGTCCATGGTTGGTTCTTGGTTAAGGTTACAAAGGTGGTTAAAATTCCTTGTGTAAGCCTTGTTTATTTAAGAACACCAAGGTGTTTAAAAGTCCTTGGGTGATTCTTGTTAAGGACACAAAGGTGTTTAAAAGTCCTTGTGTGGTCCTTGTCATGGTGTTTAAAAGTCCATGGATGATTCTCGTTAAGGACACAATGGTGTTTAAAAGTCCATGTGTGGTCCTTGGAAATTTATGAGATCACAATGGTGTTTAAAAGTCCATATGTGAGTCATATGTTGAATGTATCACTTGTGGCCAATATGACATGTTATGAACTTGAAGCATGAGATGCTTGTTTTAATGCTTATGTGCATGTACAAATGATGTTTGAACTAAGGTTTATACATGTGTTTTATAAGTGCATTATTGTATGGTTTTAAATGAGCATTCCTCACTAAGCTATTGCTTACGCTCTCTATCTTTTCTTAAACCAATAATGCATAGCATTGAAGTACATTTTGGGGCAGCAAGGAAGCCAAGAATCCAAGTGGAGGCTTAAAGCTCATGTATGGTGAACATTTTCCTAAAACTATTAGCTTTTGGGTATTTGGCAATGGGGGACCTATGTTGTTGTTTTGGGAGATGTTTTGGACTCCCTAAGTTGTTTAAATGTTGTTGATGATGTTGGAACTTGTAATTGGCCTTTGTGAGGTGGTTTTGGTATGTTGATGCTTGAATGGTTTTCTAAGTAGGATGCATGCCTATAGAATTGGGGATTTTCATAATTGATGCCATGTTGATGTTTGGTTGATGCAATTATGTTCCTTGGATGTTGAATGACTTGCTGGTATAATCTGGTGGCTTTTGGAGCATGTTTGGTTGGTCAAATTTGTGTTTATTCAGCAAAAATCTGCAAATCTGGGCAAGCCGTATCGGAACGGGTGCTACCGTTTCGGAACAAGGGCCTGAAATGGCCTAGGCGTTCCGAAACGGGAGGAACCGTTCCGGAACGGAAATGCCACTGCCAAGCCTCGTTTCGGAACCAGTTTCGGAACGGTCCCGCATTTCGAAACATGTTCTCCCTGTTTCGGAACACTCGACCGTTGGGCTCTGAATTTGATGGTTTAATGTTTTGAAATGTTTGCGTTTTGGTCCTGAAACTTGTTTATGCAATTGAATGAGTTTGAGATGTCCGTTTGAGCTGAAATTTGGCAGAGAAGCATGAAAGATGTTTAATTTCATATTGGTAACTTTAGGTTGGGTTAAGTCCCTATAGTTTTCAGAATTTACAATTTGGTCCCTAAAGTTGTAATTTGTGCAATTGAGTCCCGAAAGTTCTCTGATTGTTATGATCTTTGAGTATGCTGTTCTTGTGAACATGTCTAGGGTTAATGTTCATTTAAACAATATTAAAAAGAAAAAAAAGGGTCGTTAATCAAGGTTGACTTTCGGGTTGACTTTGGTTTTCCCCGTGTAATCTTCTTAATTCAGGTCAACCGTCTAGGCCGGGTTAAGGGGGTTACATTTTTAATTTGACTTGTGCAGGAACTTAAACTCTTGAAGTAGCATCCAATCCCTGTGGAGACTATATTACTTATACTATAACTTGGCAGCAGTGTACACTTGCACTCGATTTAGAGAACTCCTTTACGCTCTATAAGATTTTGGCGCCGTTGTCGGGGATTAGCAATAGCGACTTTGTTTTTATTTTCTTGCACTTTTTTTATTTTTTGTTTATCTAAAAAAATTAGGTGCGCTACAAGTCAAAAGGACATCAAAATGTCGAGAAAAACTACTCGAGAGTGGATGTGGGAACACATGAATTACTCCAATGAAGACCTTATTTACCTATTCCCACCAAGAAATGCTCGAGGAACCAAAATCGTGGAAATATCTAGCCTTTTTTGTTGAGAACATCATGTGTTTGAGGATTGCCCTCACCTCTTCAGTGCATATGGCTACATGGAGGACCAAGGAAGGAACCATAAAAATACTTCTCATGGTATGATCAAACACCTCAAAAACTATTTTCCATGACATTTTTTCTATGACAACACAGATGCTGTCGCAACAGATGTCACCGTAATAGGTGCCGCTGCAACAGATGTCGCCACAACATCAATTGATACCTTTCAATTCTCTAGGAAATGGTTTGCCCAAGGATATTGACATCCCAAGGCAAGAAGACAAAGAGCCATACGAAGAAAACTCCTCGATATGTGAGGGACGACTAGAACCTCCAAGTCGAGAGAATGCCAATGAGAGAGACTGCCCAACACATGATGAACATGTTGCCCTGACAATGTTTGAGGAGCCTGAAGAGAGCAATGTCGCAACAACCACTACCGAGGCGACAACCTTTGTCGAGGCGGTGAACACTGCCTTGGCAAGACCTGAAGCCACTGCCTCAGCACATCTCGTCAAAGATTGCTTACATCCATGGCCTCCGCACGGCCACATGCAAAGGCAACAAGATGACAATGCTTCGCTAATGGAAAATGAGCAGGTAATAACCAAACCTTGTGAATTCTTTAAAAACTCACCTTCTCGATTGCAGGTATTTCTTGAGGAACCAACGCCAATAGAGTTGAACCAATCAAAATCTCTATTGATGGAGATTTTTGAGAGACCTAAAGGAAACAACGATTGGATTGATGAAGCTTTTTAGACAATTGGTTTTCCCTTTGACTTGCATCGAATTATGGCAGAAGATTGCCATAGCAATTGGTTGCCGCAACAATTTCCACAACAACAAAGGCTACATCAAACCATGACGTATTTCACCGAGAATGAGGTAAGTAAATGGTTCGGTGTTGATATAATTTTTCCCATTAATATATTCATGCCCTCATGAAAAGTAGCAAGGTGGAAGGTATACATGGACTACAAGGGAACACGAAAGAAAGATACCTCCACCATGGTAATACAAAGGGGAGTAGTTGCGAGCACATTGGCCCAACCTTTTTTGGGCAATATTGTCACTCGATGGAGGGTGCAGATGGACTATAAGAAGTATCGGAAACGACCATCTCCAAGCTTTCACGGCTATGTTGTAACTTTAGATGATGCATAAAAATGCTCTTTCTAAGAGTTCTAATTTTTTCCAGACTTATTTTTATTTTCCACATCTTTGTTTTTTTATCTTCGTTTTTACCTTTAGTCTTTATATTTTCTTATTATTTTAGGATAAGAACTCTTTTTTACATTCATCTTTGTTTCATTTAGATATTTTTGATTCCAACCACAATCTCACAAAACCCAAGCCCAGAAAGTTGAGACTAGTGATAAAACCAACATGGTCCTTCTGCCACGGTGACAGGCACATCATCCCAAGGTGGGCCTGAAACTCATCCGGGCATCAATCCAATACTCATGCTCTAGGGTATCTACCGAAAGCTGAAACGGATGGAGCATAGGGATTGTTTAAGTTCTTCTACAAGTTTTTGTGGAGACGATATCTTTTATACTCTAACTTCAAGAATTTAAGTTCCTACACAAGTAAAATTTAAACCACAAGTAAGGGGGTTTGTTTTGAAAGTTCAATTAAACTAAAGAAGGCAATTATAATAAAGAGTTGAGAAAATAGATTGAGAGAATGGGCCAGGTTAATGTAACCCCCGTAGCCCGGCCTAGACGGTTGACCCGAACTACGAAGATTACACGGGGAAAACCAAAGTCAACCCGAAAGTCAACCTTGATTAACGACCCTTTTTTTTTCTTTTTAATCTTGTCTAGATGCACATTAACCTTAGGTGTGATCACACAAATACCAAACTCAAAGATCACAAACATCAGAGATCAAACAGGGACCCAATTGAACAAATTACAACTTTATGGACCAAATTGTAATTTCTGGGAACTTTAAGGACTTAACCAGATTTTAAGTTACCAACTTAAAATTAATCATGTTCCATGCTTCTCTGCCAAATTTCAGCTCAAACGGACATCCCGAACTCATACAATTGCACAAACAAGATTCAGGACTAAAATGCAAACATTCCAAACATATAAAGATACTTTTAACCGAAATAACAGACACGTATCGATACGCCTGGAGTCGTATCGATACGCGGGGAAGATAGTGACCAAACTCCAGAGATGGTATCGATACGAAATCCCACGTTTCGATACGGCCTTCATATTTAGCCTAGACGGTATCGATACCCACACAACCGTACCGATACCCCTGGGCAGAAATGTGCATATTTGGCTCATGCGTATCGATACGCAAGCCCGAGTATCGATACCCCTGCCTGAAATCGACTCAAAAACAACATCATACATGCTTCAAACTTCAATTTAACAACACCAAATCATACCACATAAACAATCAACATGCAGGGACCATAATTGCATCACCAATTCAACATATAACCAACACATATGAAAAGCCCCAATTTCAATGGCATGCTTCCTACTCAAGCTAACCATTTATGCCCAAACCTTCCAAAACAAACTCATTTAAGCCAATTCATGTTCCAACAACATAGCAACAACATTTAAAAATTCTTAACAAACATGTACGATCACATACACATAAACCCAAGAGATTCTACCCCATTGCCCTTATTAACTATAGCTATTCACCGAGACATACATCTCCATTGGAGTCCACCTTGAATCCCTTGCTCCTTGCTGTCCAAACTTCAAGAATCTGCATTGATGGACAAAAAGGAGCGTAAGCACATAATGCTTAGTGAGGAATGCTCAAAAACAAAACACCATCAATGCAGCGGGTCATTAAAACACTTTAAAACAAACCCGATTTGATTACCAAAGCCATGTTTGAAAACCCTTTTCAACATCAAGCTCAAATCATGCATAAACACCATATGCCAAGCTTAAACAAAACCATGGAAAACACTTCCATTTCACAACATACCTTTCTTAAACTTGAAAACCATATCAAGCAAGAAACCTTTTAAAACCATAGCTCAAATATTCTATCACATGCATTTAACCAAGGCAACATAAGAACCGTAACAACATCTTCACATGCCTTTAAAAACAAGTCTTACAAGACTCCAATGCAATATAGATATTTCACGCTCACATGCATCATTTACCAAATGATTACCAACACTTGTTCAACTTAACAAGTAAACATGCATTCACTAGCATCATACACTTTTCATGCAACAATGCATCTTTTCAAGCATCTCATGCTTCACATGAAATCATGCATCAATTCAAGCAACTCATGCTTCACACGCAACCATGCATCAATCCAAGCATCTCATGCTTCACATGCAACCGTGCATCATTTCAAGCATCTCATGCTTCTTTATGATCAAGAACATTATATTGGCTTCCAAAAGATCAACCACATTCACTTTTCAACTTAACAACCCGATCGGATACGCGGATTCCGAGCGTTGTCCCTACGCTCCCTACACCCTACCCAATCCAAGGTCCTCGAATGGGCAACAACCTCCATTATGACCTCAACATCCTAAGGTTCCCATGTATGGACTTTTAGACACCATACAACCTTAGCTTTTTCCCCAAGGTTCCCATGTATGGACTTTTAACCACCATACAACCTTGACATGCACAAGGTTCTCCCGTATGGACTTTAACCACCATACAACCTTTGCATAACCGATTGGTAGTTGTAGAACATCATCTAACGAGATCCGGGACATCACACACAAGATCCACACATGGACTTAACCACTGCCATTGTGATCTCAACAAGCACAAGGTTCTCACATATGGACTTTTAACCACCATATAACCTTTGCTCAACCAAGGTCCTCGAATGGGCAACACCTCCATTATGACCTCAACAACCAAGGTCCTCTTGTGGGCAACAACCTCCACTATGACCTCATCTCGTTAGGAAACTTGAAGGGAGCTTATCCGGTCCACTCTTGACCACTCCACCTCCAAGGCGACTTAATTCACGGTGCACCCAATCCTATAGCCGGCTAACTATATCCGATCAACGAACCAAGAACCATTCAGAACACTTGCCAATATAACCATCTTACCATATTAATCCAATGTTCCACATGCATAAACATAATGCAAGCCATCACAACATTAGCTCAATGTTTCACATGCATAACCAATATGCAAAACCATTACCTCATTAATCCAATGATTCACATGCATAACCAATATGCAAAAGGTAACATTTATCATCATCAATTCACTGTTTTAAAGCATCATACAAAGCCATTGATCAACATGCAACACTATGCATCAAAACCACATTTACCATATACAAAACCAAGGATCTCTTACCTTGAGCATCCTTCTCAAATGACTTCCAAAACCAGCATTAAACCATGCTAAAACATGCTTACAAAACAGAATTAAACCATGCAAAACACATGCATTTCAATCATCAACCACATTTGCTTTTAAAACCAAATCACACACAATTCAAGAGCAAAAATCCATTCACTTACTCTTGAGCTTAGCAAAGTTGTTTAGACTTAAACTAAGCTCCCAAAAACCTTCAAACCTTGTTTTAAAAGCTGAAATCCCAACTTCACTCACCGATAACCAAAACAAGACTAGCCAACAAGCCTTCCAAGCTTCCGAAACCTTCCGCAAACACCTCCAAAGCTCACGGATCAAACTCCCCTGTTTCAAGCACACAAAAACAGAACATTAATGCATCCTTATGCATTAAAACACCAGCAACAACAACACAACTCGTTGCTCATCACAAATCTAACAATTTGGCTACCAAACACAACCGAAATCACCTCCAAACACTTCCAAAACTTAACCCAGCCAAGATCCATCACTTCTAACCATTTTTATACATCAATTAACATGCAAAATGATCACAACCACGTCCTTATACCTCCAGGTATAACAGATCACCTAAAACACTCCAAAAACAACCAAAAACTCAAGCCAAACTTAGGAAATTCAACCTATCCGGGATTGCATTGATTAAACCTCAACTTCTAATCAATTTAGCATTCATTTAACATCATTTTGACACTCCAAAACACTGCCCAAACAGATCACACGAAAATTTCACCAAAATCACCAAATCTTGCATTTTAGCCAAAAATCAAGATCTCAATTGAAAAGCCATTAACAAATCATAAATCAAGGATTGAGAACTTAGGAATTTCAGTAAAGAACTGATAGTTTAGAGGAGAAGGACGTTCTTACCTCCAAACTTGAATTTCTCCATTTTAGAGCCAAAAAGCTTGATGAAACAACTTGTAAATTGAGAGGTTTTGTTGATGAGATGATTAAGAATCAAATGAGAGTTGAAATGAGAGATTTAGATGTCAAAATCAGAGAAAGAAATCTGGAGAATTTTGTTTGGGTTGAGAGAAAATGAGAGAAAAGGAAAATTGAGAGAAAATGAAAAGTTAGTTAAGATTTTGGTTAAAATGATTTCCCTCCCTTTCTTAATCTTTAAAAATCAGAATAAAGCCTTAAAATATCTTAGAAAAATCTGGAGAAACTCTTTTTGGAATAATAGCTCCTTAAAGATTCAAAGTTTCAATCCTTTATAAAACTATCCCGCAACTTTCAAAAATTACATTTTGGTCACTAGCCAAAATGTCAACCTTCCGAACCTCATTTTCCAAAATTGATTTCACAGTTCACTTATATATATTAAAAGATGATTTTAGAACATTTTTCCATATTTTTAATGCAACCCGAACTAGGCTTTCCTAAATTCACTCTTATATATTCGATCAGCACTTTGACCGAACCGGTCAACACCCAAAACTTCTGAGCCCAAAACCGGGGCGTTACAACTCTCCCCCCCTTAGGAAATTTCGTCCTCGAAATTTCAACCGGCGAAAAGAGAACCACAACCTTCTCAAAGCAACACACAAGGCAACACAAAAGCCTCAACCAACACCACTGATCACACTCCACTCAAAACCTCCACCATACACTGTTCACAAATCCGAACTCTCAAAGATAACCACGACTTAACCTTCCACATAACCGAACTGTACACAATTCCAACATCAACCTGAAGAACTTCAGCTCTTACAGCAGACAACACTGTAACACACAACTCCCAAGACTTGTTTACACAAAGACAACCACCAAACCAATTCAGCCACTATACAAACCCCTCAACCTCTAAAACTCTTGCAACTTCCAAACCTCTTCCAAAGATTTCCCCAACAAACAAAAACCCTTAAACATCAACTGTTTACTCAAACTCTTCAACGAAGCTGACAATCCTTCACATCCGCCAAAAACATTACCATAACAGCTCACCAGGACTACTCACCCAGATACGAAAAATTACATCACAACCCCAACTTGAAACTGTCAGCCGTTCCACACACCACCAACTGACTTCAAACAGAACTCTCTTAACCACAACCAGCCTACCACTTCTCACAAGAACCCAAACAACCAACGAAAACCTTCGATCTTTCACAGCCCTTTCACTACAAACTTCAACCAGAACACTTGCATTACCAGAACATTACTTATCCAAAACACACACAACAGCTTCTGAACTCCTCAAAGGTTGCCAAGAACAAACACAACCCTTCCACAACAACCTAAAAGCTAAACTACCTCAGCACTTGGAAACCACAACCACTAAGCTGCAACATCACTTAGCACCAAGGAACTACCACTTCCTTTTAGCTAAACTAACCACTTAACCGATACTAACCTCAACCAATACCCTTCACCACCAAGCCACTAAACTCTCTGAGCATCAAACACTATCCTTCTACCAACAGGCTATACCACTCTCACTATCACTAGCAACTAGTTTAATAAACTCCAACACTTCTAACCCTCACTCAGCACCAAACAACCTCTAAAAACCCATCATTCCACCTAATCCAACCACAACACTAACAGATTCGATTAGTTATTAGCGAGCGTGAACATCGTATGCATGATCACCTACATGCCCTATCAATGCCTGATGTACATGTATGCAAAACCTCTAGTGTCATGCCACATGTATGCATGGACCAACATATATAATATAGCATATAACAATGATTTTAACTGTGCATGAATGCCAGTTCACACCCTCCAATAACATCCTCAAAATCCGTCTAAGAACAACCTCCTAGCTCACCTTTAACCTATCTAACTCCATCATACCAACAACCATTACCCACAAGATATTCACTAAAGCCTTCTTCACACCAAGATGTTACCAAACCACAACTACCATTACCCCAAACATACTAGCAGCAAGACTAGACTTACCACACAAGGAAAACCAACAGAAACTAAACTAAGATAACTAAAGCAAAGATCACTTAACAAGGTTACCTGAAAGCACAACACCACCCTGAAGCTTCATCAGACGAGCTCTCTTCCTTGCGGAACCATCATCCTCCTGCGGCACAACTGCAGCACCAACTAACACACCAGGGTCAACATCAACTCCTTGCGATAAGGAACCTTGGCTGTTCCGAGCCAACATCAAACAATCACGCCTCATGTGTCCAGCAGACCCACATTTCCAGCAAGCTTCACTTCCCAAACTCTTCACAACCTTCTGCTTTTTCTGCCAATTCTGAACCTTGCCCCGGCCGTGCCCACGACCTTTCTGAGACCCTTTGGCTAACACCAAAGCTGACTTCACTCCATGTGGACAATCACGCTTAACATGCAACTTAGAACCACAATTCCAGCAAACACCTGCGCCCCAACAATTTCCAACATGTTGCCTTTCACAACGGTCACACACAGATGACTGAGCTTCTACTCCTTGCTCAAGCAACACTTGTCCCACAACAGCACTACCTTCACATTGCTTAACCCTTGGAAACTTCTCTCCAAGATACCTTTCATAAAATGCCGATACAAAGAAATCCCAATCAATATCAAGAATATGTGACGCCACAGCCACAGATGTCCACCAGACACACACATCTTCCAACATCAGAGAAACAACACTCCCCAGCTTACAGGCATAATCACAGCCTTCCTGATCCAAAATCAGAACCACATTGGCCAACCAGGCCTCAAACATCTCCGGGGAAAAACCATGATATTCCACAGCACCCAAATCAAGCAAACGCTGTTTCGGCAAACCCACGCATCCAGCCAGCACATCCACTGATTTTACCTTTACCTCAGCCTGAGATGTTCCCAACACCTCCTGAACGACAGATAATGAACTGTTCATCACAGAACCAGCTTCTTTCCCTTGCCTTACCATCTCAACTCCAGGCACAGAAGACTGAGACAAAACACCTTTACAAAAGGGTGAATTCCTTGCCTTAACAACCTGCCCCAAGGCAGCAACCATCTCACTCAACCGCCATTCTTCCATCGACTTTGCCACACCACTAACAACAACAAACATACAATCACAACAAGCAAACAAACCAGTTAGACCAGCATTAAGCAAGGATTCAAACTCCAACTCCAAAATAACACAATAGCTATATTAATAAGGCAATGGGTATCCCGAATCCTCCCCTTTACATGACATAACAATCAACACAACATGGATAACACAACATCAAGCATATCAACAACATACCTTGATCATGCTTACATCAAACAGCACCCAATTGCATCAGCATATTAGCAACATATCATGCTCAAAACACATTCACCATGCATAACATCAGCTCATAGCATCAGCACATAACCACATAAACTCAACCAAGATTCATAACCACAAAACATGCTTGCATACAACAGCAACATGCTCAGAAACATCAACAGCATACTCAGAAACACATGTTTCAAGCAACTTCCAACCACACAACAAGGTAAACATCAAACACATACATCACAACAACTTACCGTTTTCCCCAACCTTCGCAACTCAGCTCTGATACCACCAAATGTAACCCCCGTAGCCCGGCCTAGACGGTTGATCCGAACTACGAAGATTACACGGGGAAAACCAAAGTCAACCCGAAAGTCAACCTTGATTAACGACCCTTTTTTTTCTTTTTAATCTTGTCTAGATGCACATTAACCTTAGGTGTGATCACACAAATACCAAACTCAAAGATCACAAACATCAGAGATCAAACAGGGACCCAATTGAACAAATTACAACTTTAGGGACCAAATTGTAATTTCTGGGAACTTTAAGGACTTAACCAGATTTTAAGTTACCAACTTAAAATTAATCATGTTTCATGCTTCTCTGCCAAATTTCAGCTCAAACGGACATCTCGAACTCATACAATTGCACAAACAAGATTCAGGACTAAAATGCAAACATTCCAAACATATAAAGATACTTTTAACCGAAATAACAGACACGTATCGATACGCCTGGAGTCGTATCGATACGCGGGGAAGACAGTGACCAAACTCCAGAGATGGTATCGATACGAAATCCCACGTTTCGATACGGCCTTCATATTTAGCCTAGACGGTATCGATACCCACACAACCGTACCGATACCCCTGGGCAGAAATGTGCATATTTGGCTCATGCGTATCGATACGCAAGCCCGAGTATCGATACCCCTGCCTGAAATCGACTCAAAAACAACATCATACATGCTTCAAACTTCAATTTAACAACACCAAATCATACCACATAAACAATCAACATGCAGGGACCATAATTGCATCACCAATTCAACATATAACCAACACATATGAAAAGCCCCAATTTCAATGGCATGCTTCCTACTCAAGCTAACCATTTATGCCCAAACCTTCCAAAACAAACTCATTTAAGCCAATTCATGTTCCAACAACATAGCAACAACATTTAAACATTCTTAACAAACATGTACGATCATATACACATAAACCCGAGAGATTCTACCCCATTGCCCTTATTAACTATAGCTATTCACCGAGACATACATCTCCATTGGAGTCCACCTTGAATCCCTTGCTCCTTGCTGTCCAAACTTCAAGAATCTGCATTGATGGACAAAAAGGAGCGTAAGCACATAATGCTTAGTGAGGAATGCTCAAAAACAAAACACCATCAATGCAGCGGGTCATTAAAACACTTTAAAACAAACCCGATTTGATTACCAAAGCCATGTTTGAAAACCCTTTTCAACATCAAGCTCAAATTATGCATAAACACCATATGCCAAGCTTAAACAAAACCATGGAAAACACTTCCATTTCACAACATACCTTTCTTAAACTTGAAAACCATATCAAGCAAGAAACCTTTTAAAACCATAGCTCAAATATTCTATCACATGCATTTAACCAAGGCAACATAAGAACCGTAACAACATCTTCACATGCCTTTAAAAACAAGTCTTACAAGACTCCAATGCAATATAGATATTTCACGCTCACATGCATCATTTACCAAATGATTACCAACACTTGTTCAACTTAACAAGTAAACATGCATTCACTAGCATCATACACTTTTCATGCAACAATGCATCTTTTCAAGCATCTCATGCTTCACATGCAATCATGCATCAATTCAAGCAACTCATGCTTCACATGCAACCATGCATCAATCCAAGCATCTCATGCTTCACATGCAACCGTGCATCATTTCAAGCATCTCATGCTTCTTTATGATCAAGAACATTATATTGGCTTCCAAAAGATCAACCACATTCACTTTTCAACTTAACAACCCGATCGGATACGCGGATTCCGAGCGTTGTCCCTACGCTCCCTACACCCTACCCAATCCAAGGTCCTCGAATGGGCAACAACCTCCATTATGACCTCAACATCCTAAGGTTCCCATGTATGGACTTTTAGACACCATACAACCTTAGCTTTTTCCCCAAGGTTCCCATGTATGGACTTTTAACCACCATACAACCTTGACATGCACAAGGTTCTCCCGTATGGACTTTAACCACCATACAACCTTTGCATAACCGATTGGTAGTTGTAGAACATCATCTAACGAGATCCGGGACATCACACACAAGATCCACACATGGACTTAACCACTGCCATTGTGATCTCAACAAGCACAAGGTTCTCACATATGGACTTTTAACCACCATATAACCTTTGCTCAACCAAGGTCCTCGAATGGGCAACACCTCCATTATGACCTCAACAACCAAGGTCCTCTTGTGGGCAACAACCTCCACTATGACCTCATCTCGTTAGGAAACTTGAAGGGAGCTTATCCGGTCCACTCTTGACCACTCCACCTCCAAGGCGACTTAATTCACGGTTCACCCAATCCTATAGCCGGCTAACTATATCCGATCAACGAACCAAGAACCATTCACAACACTTGCCAATATAACCATCTTACCATATTAATCCAATGTTCCACATGCATAAACATAATTCAAGCCATCACAACATTAGCTCAATGTTTCACATGCATAACCAATATGCAAAACCATTACCTCATTAATCCAATGATTCACATGCATAACCAATATGCAAAAGGTAACATTTATCATCATCAATTCACTGTTTTAAAGCATCATACAAAGCCATTGATCAACATGCAACACTATGCATCAAAACCACATTTACCATATACAAAACCAAGGATCTCTTACCTTGAGCATCCTTCTCAAATGACTTCCAAAACCAGCATTAAACCATGCTAAAACATGCTTACAAAACAGAATTAAACCATGCAAAACACATGCATTTCAATCATCAACCACATTTGCTTTTAAAACCAAATCACACACAATTCAAGAGCAAAAATCCATTCACTTACTCTTGAGCTTAGCAAAGTTGTTTAGACTTAAACTAAGCTCCCAAAAACCTTCAAACCTTGTTTTAAAAGCTGAAATCCCAACTTCACTCACCGATAACCAAAACAAGACTAGCCAACAAGCCTTCCAAGCTTCCGAAACCTTCCGCAAACACCTCCAAAGCTCACGGATCAAACTCCCCTGTTTCAAGCACACAAAAACAGAACATTAATGCATCCTTATGCATTAAAACACCAGCAACAACAACACAACTCGCTGCTCATCACAAATCTAACAATTTGGCTACCAAACACAACCGAAATCACCTCCAAACACTTCCAAAACTTAACCCAGCCAAGATCCATCACTTCTAACCATTTTTATACATCAATTAACATGCAAAATGATCACAACCACGTCCTTATACCTCCAGGTATAACAGATCACCAAAAACACTCCAAAAACAACCAAAAACTCAAGCCAAACTTAGGAAATTCAACCTATCCGGGATTGCATTGATTAAACCTCAACTTCTAATCAATTTAGCATTCATTTAACATCATTTTGACACTCCAAAACACTGCCCAAACAGATCACACGAAAATTTCACCAAAATCACCAAATCTTGCATTTTAGCCAAAAATCAAGATCTCAATTGAAAAGCCATTAACAAATCATAAATCAAGGATTGAGAACTTATGAATTTCAGTAAAGAACTGATAGTTTAGAGGAGAAGGACGTTCTTACCTCCAAACTTGAATTTCTCCATTTTAGAGCCAAAAAGCTTGATGAAACAACTTGTAAATTGAGAGGTTTTGTTGATGAGATGATTAGGAATCAAATGAGAGTTGAAATGAGAGATTTAGATGTCAAAATCAGAGAAAGAAATCTGGAGAATTTTGTTTGGGTTGAGAGAAAATGAGAGAAAAGGAAAATTGAGAGAAAATGAAAAGTTAGTTAAGATTTTGGTTAAAATGATTTCCCTCCCTTTCTTAATCTTTAAAAATCAGAATAAAGCCTTAAAATATCTTAGAAAAATCTGGAGAAACTCTTTTTTGGAATGATAGCTCCTTAAAGATTCAAAGTTTCAATCCTTTATAAAACTGTCCCGCAACTTTCAAAAATTACATTTTGGTCACTAGCCAAAATGTCAACCTTCCGAACTTCATTTTCCAAAATTGATTTCACAGTTCACTTATATATATTAAAAGATGATTTTAGAACATTTTTCCATATTTTTAATGCAACCCGAACTAGGCTTTCCTAAATTCACTCTTATATATTCGATCAGCACTTTGACCGAACCAGTCAACACCCAAAACTTCTGAGCCCAAAACCGGGGCGTTACAGTTAAGTTGTGTCGTAGTGTGGAAACTGCGTTGTACTCGTCTCAAATTTGCATGCAATGCTGACTTAGCTGCCTCGGCGGGTGAATGAATTGGTGGTTTCTACGGCGGGGCCAATGCCTTGATGGATGAATGAATGGGTGGTTGTCGCGGCGGGTAGACCGGTAACCTTCAAGGTTTGACAGAACGCCTTTCAATGATTCCCCCTTATGTCTAAGTTGGAATATTGTTGATGCACAAATCTCGATAATACCTCTCAACGTAAACAGATAATGGACAATAACCAGTTTTATGTTCTTCTTAACCTTTGAAAGTCTAACCTATATCTAAGCTAAGTTAGTCCTCACCGGTTGGATGAAAACCATGCTTATCCTCTTTGTATGCCTAACTCTCTCGATATTAAGCAAATAGATGCATTCAAAATGATATCTCTCGATTCTATTGTAAGTAAGAATTCAAACCAAGAATAAGCAAACTTTGAATTAAAATTGCATACCAAATCTTCAACCAATTACAATCGTTTCTCACAACTTCTAAACATTAAAAACCCAAACCTAAACTTTTGACTAGGCCCTCTACTCTCTTCTCTCTTCTATCTCCATCCTTCCTAATTCGTTTGGCCTTGATGCCTATTTATAGGAGGGGATTAGGTCAAGTACTCCTTGGAGAAAAAGTCACAAAAGCCCCTATTGTTGAAGAAGTTAAGTAGGAATTAAATTGCATTGAATGAATTGAAAATTTTATTCCAAAATAACTCCACTGTTGGGCTTTCTTGGGTTGCAAGCTTCTTCCTTGTTGAAGAAGTACTCCTGGACTCTATTCTTCACGTGACTTGGTTCTGCAGATTCAGTAAATTCTTCAATTTAGGTCGCACTCCATTTTGGTCATTCTCTTATGTGGCGGCAGTCTGTCTCGACGGGCTATTCTTTGAACTACGTCAGTACAATTCTTCTCCTCAATAATGGTTGGCCATGTGTGATTGGATGTGATTATTCTGCTTTCTCCTCCTCTCCGATCATTCTTCTCCCTTACTGCCGCGGTGGGTTTCGGCGGCAGTCTCCTGTAACCTGTAATGCAAATGCAACCGAGAACAGTATCTTTTCTCCACAAATAATCATAAACACTATAATAAGCTGAGTAAAGCAAAGATATTGTAAAACATACATGAAAACCTAAATATGAACTAGATTGAGCTTAAGAACAACGACAATATGAGATAAAATGGGCATAAAATATAGGACTTTTAAGCACTTTACAGACTCCCCAAACTTGAACTATTGCTTGTCCTCAAGCGATGCAAACCTAATAAGTACTTACCTCTACCCCAAAACAAAGGAACCTGTCTTTAACTTGATTTCATGCCTCAAGGCCATAACACCAATATCATTTTAGTGTGTAGGATAACATGAATTTTCTCGAAAACAAACTATAAAGCTTGTGATCAAGTGTGTGTTGAATTGTGTACAAGTTGATTTTCAAGAACTTTTTAAGTGATAAAAAGACTTAGCTAATTTCATGCACCTCTAACCAATATAGCAGTGGTTTTTTTATTTGACTAGAGCCAATTTCGGGCACCTCCAGCGATTTTTTTGTCCACTAGAACCTGTTTCGGGCACCTCCAACGATTTTTTCTACCTTCTTACCTACCGCGGCGGCCTTCTTTGCAGTTTTGAAAATTTCTGGTGTCGAGGCGGCGACCTGTTAAGCATGTGATTTAACAGTACCAGATAATTAAACAGTCTATGGTCACTACTTCATTCTATCAATCAACCTGCTACAATTGTGTTAAGGATAAATAGAACTATAGTAAATTTCTAAGTCATTTTCATGCTACCCAAAAATTAAAGGTACTTTTTGATGGTGCGAGATGTTGACTATTCTCTCATAGGCACAAGTTGTTTAACAAGTTCTTTTCATTCAAGATGAGACAAGTACAATGCAACTAAGATGGTGAATTAATATGCAATTAAATATGAACTATAATAAAGTGGACCCTCCCTCCCAAAACTTGAGACGGGCATTACCCTCAATGTAACAAAAAAAAACAAATAACAGGAAATAAAAACAAAAAAATAGAAAATAAAAGGAAAAGGAAAAGAAATAAAAACATATTAGCTCAGAAGGGTAGGAGAGGTAGAGTTTTTGGCTACTGGTTCTTCCACATCGGACAGTACCAACGCCCGCCTGCGCAAAGGTGAGGGCGGGGCAAGTTTTTGCAGTAGACTTTGAGGCCCTTGAAGGCTAGATTTTGGAGGGTGGTATTCGTTTTGGCACAATAGGAACACCATCATCAGAGTCTTCCTCTTTTGGATCATCGGTGATGACGTGGTACTTACGTTTCCTCGATGTTTCTGTCGTGGTGGTTGCTGTTGTTTGGGACATGGGAGGAGTCTTTGCGGCCAAGAAAGAGCCCTTATGCTCCAACAGTTTCGGCTTTCGGTAGATATCCTAGAGCATGAGTATTGGACCGATGCCCGAATGAGTTTTAGGGCTGCCTTGGGCTGATGTGTCTACCGTCGCGGCAGAAGGATCATGCTGGTTTTGTCACTACTCTCATCCTTTTGGGCTTGGGTTTTGTGAGAATCTGGTTGGAATCAAAAACAACTAAAAGAAACAAAGATAAATGTAAAAAGAGTTATTATCCTAAAATAATAAGAAAATATAAAGACTAAAGTTAAAAACGAAGATAACAAAACAAAGATGTGGAAAATAAAAATAAGTCTAAAATAATAAAAACTCTTAGAAAGAGCATTTTCATGCATCATCTAAAGTTACTACATTATCGGGAAAGCTTGAAGAGGGTCGTTTCTGATACATCCTATAGTTCTTCTGCACCCTCCATCGAGTGACAATATTGCCCAAAAAGGTTTGGGCCAATATGCTCGCAACTACTCCCCTTTGTATTACCATGGTGGGGGTGTCTTTCTTTCGTGCTCCCTTGTAGTCCATGTATACCTTCCACCTTGCTACTATTCCTGAGGGCATGAATATATTAATAGGAAAATTTGTATCAACACCAAACCATTTACTTACCTCATTCTCGGCGAAATCAGTCATGGTTGGATGTAGCCTTTTATGTCGTGGCAATTGATGCGACAACCAATTGCTATGGTAATCTTCTGCTATAATTCGGTGCAAGTCAAAGGGAAAACCAATTGTCCGAAAAGCTTCAACAATCCAATCGTTGTTTCCTTTAGGCCTTTCAAAAATCTCCATCAGTAGAGATTTTGATTGCTTCAACTCTATTGGTGTTGGTTCCTCAAGAAATACATGCAATGGAGAAGGTGAGTTTTTTTAAAGAATTCACAAGGTTTGGTTATTACCTGCTCATTTTCCATTAGAGAAGTATTGTCATCTTGCTGCTTTTGCATGTGGTCGTGCAAAGGCAATGGATGTAAGCAATCTTTGACGAGCTGTGCCGATGCAGTGGCTTCAGGTCTTGCCAAGGTAGTGTTCGTTACCTCGTTAGATGTTGCCGCCTCAGCAGTGGTTGTTGCGGCACTGCTCTGTTCAGGTTCCTCAACCATTGTTAGGGCAACATGTTCTTCATGTGTTGGGTAGTCTCTCTCATTGGAATTCTCTTGACTTGGAGGTTCTAGTCGTCCCTCACATATCAGGGAATTTTCTTCATATTGATCTTTGTCCTCTTGTCTTGGGACATCAGTATCCCTGGGCAAACCATTTTCTAGAGAATTGGAAGGTGTCAATTGAGGTTGCGGCATTTGTTGCGGCGACATCTGTTGCGGCATCATCTATGTTGTCACAGAAAAATTGTCATGGAATTTTTTTTTGAGGTGTTTGATCATACCATGTGAAGTTTTGTAGTTGGTTCCTACTTTGGTCCTCCTTGTAGCCATCAGCGGTGAAGAGGTGAGGGCAATCCTCAAACACATGATGTTCTCCACAAAAAAAAGACAAGATATTTCCACAATTTTGGTTCCTTGGGTTTCTCCTGGTGGGAATAGGTAAAAAGGTCTTCATTATAGTAATTCATGTATTCCCACATCCACTCTCGAGTAGTTTTTCTCAACATGTTGATGTCCTTTTGCTTGTAGCGTACCTATTTTTTTAGATAAACAGAAAATAAAAAAAGTGCAAGAAAATAAAAATGAAGTCACTATTGCCAATCCCCGATAATGGCACCAAAAAATTGTAGAGCGTAAAGGAGTTCTCTAAATCAAGTGCAAGTGTACACTGCTGCCAAGGTATAGTATAAAAGATATCGTCTCCACAGGGATTGGATGCCACTTCAAGAGTTTAAGTTCCTACACAAGTAAAATTAAAAACAAAAGTAAGGGGGTTTGTTTTGAATGTTCAATTAAACTAAAGAAAGCAATAAAAATAAAGAGTTGAGAAAATAGATTGAGAGAATGGGCCAGGTTAAGTTGTGTCGTAGTGTGGAAACTGCGTTGAACTCGTCTCAGATTTGCATGCAATGCCGACTTAGCTGCCTCGAGGTGAATGAATAGGTGGTTGTCGCTGCGAGGCCAATGCCTCGGGGTGAATGAAAAGGTGGTTGCCGTGGCGGGTAGACCGGCAACCTTTAAGGTTCAGCATAACACTCTTCAATGATTCCTCCTTATGTCTAAATTGGAATACTGTTGATGCACACTTCTCGATAATACCTCTCGGCGTAAACCAATAATGGACATCAACCCATTTTACATTCTTCTTAGCCGTTGAAACTCTAACCTATGTCTAAGCTGAGTTAGTCCTCACCGATTGGATGAAAACCATACTTATCCTCTTCGTATGCCTAACTCTCTCGATATTAAGCAAATAGATGCATTCATAATGAGATCTCTCGAATCTATTGTAAGTAAAATTTGAAACCAAGAATAAGAAAACCTTGAATTAAAATTGCATAACAAATCTTCAACTAATTACAAGCGTTTTCTCACAACTACTAAACATTAAAAATCCAAACCTAAACTTTCGACTTGGCTCTCTACTCTCTTCTATCTCCCTCCTTCCTATGTCGTTTGGCCTTGATGCCTATTTATTAGAGAGGATTAGGTCAAGTACTCATTGGAGAAAAAGTCACAAAAGCCCCTCTTGTGGAAGAAGTTAAGTAGGAATTAAATTGCATTGTATGAACTGAATATTTTATTTCAAAATAACTCCTTTTTTGGGCTTTCTTGGGCTGCAAGCTTCTTCCTTGTTTGGATCTTCTCGCGTCATCTCTGTATGCTCCTGGACTATATTCTTCATTTGACTTTGTTCTACTGATTAAGTAAATTCTCCTCTTCAGATTGCACTACCTTTTGGTCACTCTCCAATGTTCCACTGCGACGGCAGTACTAACGGAAGTCTGTCTCGGCGGGCCATTCTTTGAACCGCATTAGTACAGTTCTTCTCTGCAATGATGGTTGGTCCTGTGTGGCTGGATGTGATCATTCTTCTTTCTCCTCCTCTCCGATCATTCTTCTCCCTTGCTGTCGTTGTAGGTTCCGGCGGCAGTCTCTTGTAACCTGTAATGCAAATGCAACCGAAAATAATATCTTTTCTCCATAAATAATCATAAACACTGTAATAAGCTGAGTGAAGCAAAGGTACTGTAAAACATGCATGAAAAACTAATTATGAACTAGAATGAGCTTAAGAACAGCGACAATATGAGATAAAATGGGCATAAAATATAGGACTTTTAAGCACTTTACACTTTCAAGAAACAAAACCCCCAGGACAAGAACCTCAAACCATGGCAAGCTCGAGCTCACCCAAAGGAGCAAACATCTGTCCCAAAACCGCTGCCAAAACGGATGAAATGGCGCATGCCTCGGCAACCTTTGAAGCGCATGCCTCGGCATGACCTAAAGCACTGGCAATGCCGACTGCTCATTCCGTGGCAACGAAGAAGAGCTCACTCCCCCAACACGTACCCATCCACCGAGAGCCACCAACGAGTCAAGCATATAGCAACGAGGAGACTGATCATACAAAGCAATGGCTCATCCGAGTCACTTTAGATTTCTTCTCTTATGCAACGAAGAGAGGTTCCACTGCCAAGGCCCTGCCATGTCGCAACATGAAAATGCAGTTTTGTTTAATAATTGTCATTTTTTTACTACATTCATTGCCTTAACCAAATGAAGCTTATGCCTCAACAATACTTTCTATCAATTGCCTTAGTTTAGTTTTAATTAAATCTTCTTTCTTGGCAATAGAACTCTCTCTTCTTACCATTGTTTAGGATGTTTAGAGCCTTTATTTTTAGGATCCTTAAAGGAAGATACCTTAGGATCAATCTATGAGATTAGACTTTAAACAGCTTTGTGACTTGCATGATTTAAGGAATTCTAGTACACTTAGGACATAGACTTGCTTAGAAAGAAAATTGGGTAAAAAGTTAGAAGTGCCCACCATTGGCTCTAGCTTAAGGAAGCCCTAGAGGTTCCCGAAACCGGCTCTAGGCTAATCACTAGAGATGCCCGAAATTGGCTCTAGTCGGTTAGATTGCTTAAATGTAAAAAAAGGTAAAACAAAAAAGGTAAAAAAAATTACCCAAGTTAAGTAGGTTAATGGTTAAGTGTTTATTTAGAATCCTTACAATCATCTTGTCCACAATACATGCACACACTCACAAATCTTATAGTTTGATTCCAGGGAATTCCTAGGGCATCCAAAGACTTAAGGGCCAAACGTTCTTCGCCATGGTTTAGAGAGAGAAGAAAAAGTAAGATCAAGGAGACAGTTTATAAAAACTAAGGTTTAGCAATTGATGGTTTGCATTACTCGAGGACAAGCAATAGTTCGAGTTTGGGGGTGTGATAAGTGCCTAAAGTTTCTATATTTTCACCCGTTTTACATGGCAATTATTGCTCAACCTACACCCAATTGAGCTGCATTATGGCCCTTTATGCATTAATTATATTGTTCTATCCTTGATCCTTACATTTGATTTATTTAATGAAAAAAGGTATTGTTTTGATGCATTTTGGTGCTTGTGCAGATTTACTCACTGCCAGGGCAAGTGATGCCCTGGCAGGTGAAGCTCTAGCGGGTAATGCCGCAGGTGATGCCTTGGTGGGTGATGTCGCAGGTTAAGCCGTGGCGGGTGATGCCACACGGGCATGCGATGTCGTGCAGGCAGCGAAGGAAAGGGAAGAAGGTGCAAAAATCATCCCCCGATGGTCCGAATCTAAGCCAGCTTCTACTGAGGGAAGCAGAGCCAAGAATGCGAAACATTGCCAAGACGCCACTACATCGAATTTCCCGCCGTCACGGCAGCAACCATCCAGATTCGACAGTGGCGAAAATATGCAAAGTGGTATGTATTTTGATGAGCATAAAAATCCATATTTTTCTACATACTTTGCACGACAAGTGGACCACGAGAGGACCATGAAAAGGCTAAAGGAAAGTCAAGGGCGAATCCCATGCAAAAAGGAGAATTTCAAGGAAGGAAGATTTTAGGCCGAAAAATATATCTTTTCTTTTAATGTAATTTAATTCCAACCTTACTTACTCCCCAAGTAGTTCTTACTCCCGAAAAATAAGAAGGCCATGCCACCAAATTAAGGGTGTAACCCCCTTAGCCCGGCCTAGACGATTAACCCGAACTACGAAGATTACACGGGGAAAACCAAAGTCAACCCGAAAGTCAACCTTGATTAACGACCCTTTTTCCTTTTTATCTTTTCTAGATGCACATTAAGCCTATGTGATTACTCAGGAAACATATGAGAGAAAAGAACAGCGATCGAAAGTCATTTGAGGACTCAATTGCACGAATTACACTTTTAGGGACCAAAATGTAAATTTTGGAAAATATAAAGACTTTGCATATTTTAAGTTTACCAATATGTAATTGGTCGTATTCCATGGCTGTCTGTCAAATTTCAGCTAAAAAAGACAGTCCAAGCTCAAGCAATTGCATCCACAACATCCAGGACTAAAATATAAAACATAAGAACTTGAAACAATTCAAATTCACAGTCCAACAGTCAACCGTTCCGGAACGCTGACCTTCGTATTGAAACGCCCGTATCGAAACAGGGTTGACTGTTTCGGAACTCGGGTGCGTTCCGAGACCAGGGCCAGAACAGGCCTCTCTAGTAGCCAAAGTGTTCCGAAACACCTTCACCCATACCGAAACACTATGTCCATTTCGGGCCTCCATTTCGAAACTGATAAGGGTGTTTCGATACACCCTGCCCTGTAACCAATTTTTTTTCGGGTTTTTGACATCCTTTCACCTTCAAACACATTCAAACATCCCCCAACTCATACTATGATATACTCACACAAGATTAAACATCAACTCTATCGTATTTACATCAAAAGCTAGACACATTACAAGCACTCAATTCATCAACTCATTTATCTTATACAACTAGTATGAACATACTTTCATCCATAAAGCATAGCAAGACTAAATGCAAATTGAGGTTCCAAACATCACTTAAAAGCAATTTACAAGTCACAAATCATAAACCAACTCGTTCCAGACAAACAATCTCATCACACAACATGGTAAAGAATTTCCCCCATTGCCTTTATTATCTATAGCTATAAAACAAAACATACTTCCCAAGTGGAGTTCTTCTTGAATCCCTTGCTCCTTGTTGTCCCAAATTTATCTACCTACATTGATGGACTAAAAAGGAGCGTAAGCACAAAATGCTTAGTGAGGAATGCTCAAAATCAAAACACCATCAATGCTGCAAAACCATAAAACTCCCTTTAACCGAAAATCCACTTCTACAAACCAATGTTTTGTTTGAAACTCCATTTGAAAACATCATTGCCATAAACCATGTATAGCTCAACACATAAACCAACATTAAAACTCAAGTGCAATATGTATCTCAATATTAAACAACATCCTCAAAATTACTTCCATTTAAACCCTCTCATGCATGAGCACTCTATGCAAAGTTTAAACCATTTCTCTTGGAAACCATTTTCCACACTATGCTCTTTCTTTCTCAAGCTTGAAAACCTTTTCAAGGCAAATCATCATTTGAAAATCACATGTACCATCTACCTATCTCATGCATCCAATCAATGCAAAACTCATGGCAAGGCCACACATGCTTGTTATACAAAAGCATTACATAATCTCAAAATCTCGTATGCATTTCTCATAGCATAAAAACACTTCAAGCATTGGTACATGTGGAACACACTTCATTCTCATATATTGGCATTTTTATATTCTATTGTACACGGATATGCGGATAGCTTTACTTGAGGTCAAGTCCTATCCCGGTGGGATCTCGCCACCGGCTCTCTTGGCGGTATCTACCTTCCCCACAAAGCTTGGGTGTTTCACCAAGTCCTACTCCGATGGAATTCCCATCATCGGTTTCTCATGGCGATAACATTTGTTGCCATAAAGCTTGGGTCTTTCACCAAGTCCTATCCGATGGAATCTACCACATCGGTCTCTCATGGCGGTACCATTCAAAGCCATTAAGCTTGGGTTTTTCACCAAGTCCTACTCCGATGGAATGCCCATCATCGGTCTATCTCTTTGGAACGAATCCCAAGAGCACGTACGAATTTTAGTTTATAGTGCACTCTACATCCTATTCATCGATCAATTATATCCGGTAACTATCTCATCTTCTATGCCAATATATCATATCAAAATTATTAACACATCTATTGTTTTCAAAGCATGCAACACCATCAAAGCCAAAATGTTCAACCATGCCCTTAAAACACAAATTATCACCACATATTCTCAAGAATCATTAGATTTATGCTTCCTTCACCAAACCAAGTTTGATAACCAACTCTCATGCTTAAAAACCATGCTCAAACAGCAAATCAAATCATAATGCCAAACCAAGCACATCAAAACCCAATTTAATATTTTCAAAACAATTATAGCACAAACCAAGAGAGAAATCTACTTCACTTACTTCCGAACTTAAACCGGCGTTTCAAGCCTAGATTTAAGTTCCCAAACCTCTTTAAGAATCATTCCAAAGCTACAAAATGCATTCTCACTCGCCGATACGCAACACTATGCTAGCCGACGTGCAAATAATGCGTCTGAAACCTCCAACGCTACCTCGATTGCTTCCGGATTACTCTCCCCTATTTTTAACACATAAGAGCAGAGGATTAATGCATCACCATGCATTAAAATCACCAACCATTCACTCAAACTCGCTACTCCACTCAAAACAAGCATTTCGACTATCCGAAATAACCGAAAACACCTCCAAACTCTTCCAAAACAAAGCCCAGCCAAGATCTGTCACTTCTAATCATTTCTAAACCTTAATCAACACCAAAAATCACCATAAACTCGTCCTTATATCTCCAGCAACAACATGACACCAAAACCACCCCAAAAACCACTAAACTAGCATGTAAAACTTAGGAATCCTTATTTCCCATAATTACAATCCAAATACATTAGAAATCAACCTCAAAATAGAGCATAACCAATAGTTACGAAAATCATCAAGATCCCTTCAAGAATCTTGAGTTTTATCACAATTTCATGTTTCTAACATTAAAGCAACTCAAAAATCATTAACAAAGGATTGATAACTTGGGAATTTCAGTAAAGTACTTATCATTACATGAGAAGGACGAAGCTTACCTCTAATGGCTGCTTTCTCCTTGATTTGGGCAAGTTTTCTTGAAAATCCAAAGTGAAAACAAGAGGATTTGATGAGGAAAAGATTAGGAATCAAAAGGATATTGAAATCTCATCAAAAGAAATGAAAATCAGAGGCTAATTGATGGAGGAAATGTGTTTCGCAGAAAATAAATTGAGAGAAAATGAAATGAGAGAAAACTAACATAAGGTAGTTATGAAAAGTCAAAGATAGATTTTCTTTTTAATAATCCTTATTTCCCATAATTAAAACATTAATAAAAACACCCAAATAAAGAGAAATCTAATTAAAAACATTTTGGTAAAATTAGCTCCTTAAAGATTCAAAGTTTCAATCCTTTACAAAACAGTCACTAGTCAACTTTTGCAAAAACTGCGATTTGGTCACTACACCGAAATGTAGTATTTCCAAATCATATTTTGTAAAAGTGTTTCCACCATAATCCTTTATATAATAAATGAGGATTTTTAGATATTTTCCTTATTTTTAAAACATCCCGAACTAGGTGTTCCCTAAATCTCTCTTAAAGATTCGAACCGTTCTCAACCGGCCCGATTCAAGCTCTAAAACATCTAGGCTCAAAATCAGGGCGTTACAACTCTCCCCCCTTAAGAAATTATGTCCTCAAAATTTTCAACTTGAGGAGATATTGTGATACACAACCTCTCCAAACCAAACACAACATAAACACAAGAGACATGCCTATTACGGAAACATCCTCAACCAGAACACAATGAAACCAACACACTCCTCAACCTCCTACAATTCAATTACCCTTGGACTAAACTTACCATACACCCAAACTTCAACACCACCACTTACGTTGTGACTTCCCAAATACACACTCACCAGCCTCAACTTAGCTTCCCACACCTCCAATCTGTGCAAGACTTCCAACACCCAAACAACTCTTAACCCTTCGCAACATACCCGCCTTCCTTCATAATTTTTTCAATACAACACACACGGTAACACCAACCCATCCATTCTCAAGCCACCATGTGATCTACAACCCACTCCACTTTCAAAAACATCTTACAAACCGCTCGAACTCTAGCTCAAAATTCCACACGACGCGCAAAAATTTCCTAGATAACAATTGCCTACTCACTCACCCCAACATATTAACAAACACTCCTACACATCCACTACAGTCTGCTCTATACATTCAACCATTAAGATACAAAACCCAGAGCATCGTCACACGCCTCAACAAATCACCAAAAAATTACCCACACATCATCCGAAAATCATCGTCATGAGACTCTAACCTTATCTCCAACAATTTCTTCACTTACCTCAACCGTCTCAAGAAAGATTTACTTGCACACAGCCAGCAAATCACCCTCTCACAAGGACCCAACCAAACCAGCATGGCCTTTGAACTTACAATACTTTTTCCCCACTCAAGCTTCGGCTATTACTCTGATCTTATCTGGACGCTACCCAACGACAAATCTTATTCTTCACATAAAAACAACCGCAACATGACACACATAAAAATTCATTCCCAAACACTTACAATTGTCCAAAAGCATACACTATAGCTTTTCCAACCTACCTAGCCACCCATTCATCCACATACAAGACATAGTTGAACCATGATTCCTTTACTCATCTCGAGCCAAACCTCAATTAAAGCTCTCGTCAAAACCCCCTTCCAACTCTTGTAAGGTTACTGTCGAACCATCACCCACCTAAAACAACCATTTTATTGTAACCATTTATGCCTGGATGCCTCAACACTTCGAAAACACATTTGCGAGCCTACAACAACCATCCAACACAAGGAAACTACTACATCTCACTGCTATACCCAAAATACTTTTAACTACACCTCCAACAACCTCGACCGATTCTAACCCCAAACGGTCACCTCCTTACCACCACGCCGCCAAAAACTCTTAATACACCTAAGACACCTTTCCTCTTGCCAACCAGGATAGACCACAATTATTACTACTAGCAACTTGTTTACTTCTTACTATCACATTTGGCATCTACCTTGCACTAAAAAACTCTTTAAACCCACAAACTACCCTAATCCTACCACATCACTAACGAACCCAAGTAGCTATTTGCATGTGTGAACATTTGTATGCATGGTCATCTACATGCCCTTATCAATGCCTATGTATATGTATGCAAACCTCTAATGTTGTGCCATATGTATGCATGTACCAAGATATAATATATATATATATACACAAATGGTTTTAACTGTGCATGTATGTCTGTCCACACTTACCAATAACGTCCTCAGAGTCCGGCCAAGAACAACCTCTAACCATACTTCCAACTTATCTTGTCTCACCATTCTAACAACTCGCCAATAGCAAACTACTCCAACTATCACACTTTCGCCACTAATGTTCTTCACAAGAACAACACCGACTACTACCCAAACTCACTAACTATAGAACCTTATATACCACACAAGAAGACTCAAAACCAGAACCAAGCAAAGATAACAATGACAAAGATTGCATAGTAAAGATACCTGCAATCACATCATTATCTCGAGCTTCAAGCGACAAGCACTTACCCCCGCCGAACCACCATCCTCCGGCCGCACCACCACAGCATCGACTAACACCTTGAGGTCATCATCGCCTCCTCGCCGAATAGAACCCTGACTGCACTCACATTCCCAAGGACCTTCAACCGACATCCCACCTTGACCACCTTAAGCTAACTCTGGCCAATATCGCCTCAAATGTCCAGCAGACCCACAATTCCAGCAAGACTCAACCATCGTACACCTCGCACCTCTCTGCCCTTCTTGCCACCTCCGAACCCTGTCTCGGCCGCGCTCACGGCCCCTTTGAGACCCACTTACACGCGCTGAAACTAGTCTCATTACTTGAGGACAACTACGCTTCACATGCTCCACTAAACCAAAGTTCCAACAAGCTCCAACACCCCAACAAACCCCAAAGTGATGCCTTCCTGATACGTATCCGGTTGTGTGATGACCGAATTCGTATGTGATGTTGCCCGATCGTGATTCTAGTATGAAGTTGCAAACTTGAAACTTGAGTGCGGAAGTGATGTATATGGAAATAAGATGGTGAAGGTTGTTGTTTTAATAGGTGCTGGAATGGTTGGTGATTATGGTTTGAAAGATAAATGTAAGGGAAAAAATGGATAGAAGTTGATATGGATATATGGAATAGAATCGGTGTGGAACAAGGAAGAACCAACAAGATAGTGAATGTTGACCCAAACCTTGCACGTTCTTACCCTTTGGGAAATGATGGAAGAAGGTTGGATTGTGACCCTTTAGTTATAATTGAGCTAAGAACCAACAATATAATCAAATGGAAGTGATGGTGGAATGGTGGAACGTGACCCGCTAGCTAGAAAGCTAGGAACCGACGCTATAAATAGAATGGAATGAAAAGGGGAAAATTTGCCACAAGACTAGCTTGAAAGCCGATAAAGTTCTTAAAGAACAATGAAGAGAACACTCTCATATATTTTCATCAAAAAAAGGTCCCTTACAAAGGCAAATGAGCATCCTATTTATAGTACATGGTAGCCTAGAATTTGAATGGACAAAACAATGCATTAAGGCTCCAATTTATGACATTTAATGGTTTGTCTTCAATCCTATCAAGTGTGGCTGGCCATTTGTGTAATTTAGAATGAATTTGGACATAATAAGGCTTGAATGAAGACTTATACACGTCCAAGTGATGCATCCTTTGATATTCCACTTGCTCGGCTCTTAAAAGTGCATGTAGATGACTTGGAATGAATCTGCCCATGTTTGCATCTAAGTGTATGTGTCTATTCCACTTCCTTTCTTTATTTCTCAAATTTATTGGCTGAATAAAAGCATAATAAAGTCTTCTAAATGCTTCATCCCCATGGAATTCAAAAAGACTCTCTTTGAATGGTGATAAAGATGGCATGTCTCCTTGAAGAAGATGAAAAGTCTTCAATTGTTTCCATCTTGATCCCAACGTATAATGACACTAAAAACACATAAAATATTAATCAAAATATGATAAAAATGTTATGCAAACTTAAAGAATTAATTGGACAAGTTCAATGAATGAACTAGTTTAATTAATGAACCTACATGCTTAAATGAAACACATACATAAGTGATGTATTTTCATAAATGAAGTGCTTGCATAAATGCATAAACAAGCATATTTATTCTCATGGAATGAATGAACTATTATGCAACTACTCATGCAAATTCTTATGCAACTACTCATGCAAATTCTTATGCAACTTATTTCAACTTTCCATCAAACTCAAAACGTTGCAAGATCTAATTGTTGCTGTCATTTCTTCATTCATTTTCCAGCATTGGCAAAGCAAACTTTCCGCAGCATCTTGAATCATTTTAGCTCTTGCACGAGTCATAGGACCTCTAGGAAATTCATTGGAATTCTTGCTGGTTGTGGTCACATCATTCCCTCCCTCTTGAAAGCAATTTGCCCCCAAATCGTCACCTGCATCGTAAGGGGATAGATCAGCAACATTGAAAGTAGCATTCACATTATACTCACCGGGAAGGTCTATTTGATAAGCATTATCATTAATCCTCTTGACCACTTGGAAAGGACCATCTCCTCGAGGCATAAGTTTCGATTTGCGTTGGGCTGGAAACCTCTCTTTCCTCAAGTGCAACCAAACCCAATCTCCGGGTTCAAAAGTTATTCGTTTCCTCCCTTTGTTAGCTTGTTGCTCATATTGCTTTGTTCTCCTCTCAATGTTCTCCCGCACTTGTTGGTGAAGCTTCTTCACAAATTCAGCTCTATTTTGCCCATCCTTATTTTTGAATTGATCAATAGGCAAAGGAAGCAAATCAATTGGGGTCAAAGGATTGAAACCATATACCACTTCAAATGGAGAACATTTAGTGGCGGAATGCATGGAGCGATTGTATGCAAACTCAACATGTGGCAAGTCCTCTTCCCAAGTCCTTAGATTCTTGCGTATAATTGTCCTAAGAAGCATGGACAATACACGATTGACAAATTCAGTTTGGCCATCCGTTTGTGGATGACAAGTTGTAGAAAACAACAACTTTGTTCCAATCTTACTCCATAACGTCCTCCAAAAGTGACTCAAGAACTTCACATCTCGATCAGACACAATAGTTCTTGGAACTCCATGTAATCTCACAACTTCCCTAAAAAATAGATTAGCAATATGGGAAGCATCATTAGTCTTGTTGCATGGAATGAAATGAGCCATTTTTGAGAATCTATCTACTACAACAAAAATAGAATCTTTGTTATTCCTTGTGCGTGGAAGTCCTAGCAAAAAATCCATGGAAATATCCTCCCATGGAGCATTTGGAATTGGTAATGGTGTGTAAAGTCCATGGGGCATGACTTTGGACTTTGCCTTCTTACATGTGATGCAATGCTCACACCACTTCTCCACGTCTCGTTTCATCTTTGGCCAATGCAAATGTTCTTGCAATATAGAGTGCGTTTTGGCCACTCCAAAGTGTCCCATTAGTCCTCCACAATGGGCCTCTTTGATAAGCGATTCTCTAATGGATCCTTGAGGGATACAAAGCTTTCCTTCCTTGAAAAGATAGCCATCAACCCTACAAAACTTCTCATATGTTCCTTTTTCACAAGCTTTGTAAATTTCACCAAAATCATAATCAGATTCATAAAGCTCTTTGATTAAGGCAAAACCTACCAATCTAGAATCCAAAAGGTTAAGAAGAGTATACCTTCTTGATAAAGCATCAGCAACAACATTTTCCTTACCCTTCTTATATTTGATAACATATGGGAATGTTTCTAGGAATTCAACACACTTGGCATGTCTCTTATTAAGCTTGTGTTGTCCCTTCAAGTGTTTCAGCGCCTCATGATCCGTGTGGATGATAAACTCCTTAGGCCATAGATAGTGTTGCCACGTTTCTAATGCCCTTATGAGAGCATACATCTCCTTGTCATAAGTTGAATAATTTAGAGTTGCTCCACTCAATTTCTCACTGAAATATGCAATAGGACATCGTTCTTGAGATAATACAGCTCCAACTCCTAAACCTGTTGCATAACATTCAATTTCAAAAACTTTATCAAAATCAGGTAAAAATAATAAGGGTGCATTGGTTAAAAGTTGTTTAATCAAACAAAAAGACTTCTCTTGTTCGTCTCCCCAAAAGAAGCTAGAGTTCTTTTTGATAACTCCGGTCAAAGGTGCGGCTATGGTGTTGAAATTGGGAACAAATCGGCGATAGAAACTAGCAAGTCCATGAAAACTCCTCAATTGACTAATGTTAGTAGGTATCGGCCATTCCTCAATTGCTTTAATCTTTTCTTGATCAACCTCCAAACCCTTTGAACTAACAACAAAACCTAAGAACACAACTTTGTTAGTGCAAAATGTACATTTTTGTAGGTTAGCATACAACTTTTCTTTTCGCAAAACATCCAATACTAACCTTAAATGTTGAGCATGATCATTCAAAGTTTGGCTATACACAAGTATGTCATCAAAATACACCACACAAAACTTACCCAAGAATGGTCGAAGTATATGATTCATTAACCTCATGAATGTACTTGGTGCATTAGTTAAGCCAAATGGCATAACCAACCACTCATACAAACCTTGCTTGGTTTTGAATGTTGTCTTCCACTCATCTCCTTCTCGCATTCTTATTTGGTGGTACCCACTCTTAAGATCAATCTTAGAAAAGATGTTAGAACCACTTAATTCATCAAGCATATCATCTAATCTAGGAATAGGATGACGATACTTTACCGTTATCTTGTTTACTGCTCGACAGTCAACACACATACGCCAAGTTCCATCCTTCTTAGGTACAAGTAAAACCGGCATGGCACATGGACTAAGGCTCTCTCTCACATAGCCTTTTTCCATTAACTCAGATACTTGTCTTTGCAACTCCTTAGTTTCTTCCGGATTGCTTCTATATGCTGGTCGATTTGGAATGATGGCTCCGGGAATGAAATCAATTTGATGCTCTATTCCTCGAATAGGTGGAAGCCCATTCGGAATCTCCTCCGGAAACAAATCTTCAAATTCCTGCAATAAAGAGACAATAAAAGATGGCAAACCAGGATCAAGATCATTAGTGTTCAAAAGATTTTCCTTGTACATGAGTACAAGTGCCCATTTCTCTGAAAGCAAACACTTTTTGATCTCTTTCTCTCTTGCAAAAAGAATGGTTTGTTTTCCCTCATTTTTGTCACTCTCTTTGGATTTAAACTCTTTTTCTTTCTCTTTGGCTGTTTTGAAACTCTCTCTCAAGTGGATTTGGTCTTTATGGACTTGTTTTGGTAAAAGAGGGGCTAAAGTGATCTTTTTGGTTTGATGGGTGAAAGTGTAACGGTTGGTATAACCATCATGTATAGCCCTTTTGTCGAATTGCCACGGTCTCCCCAACAAGATATGGCTAGCGTGCATTGGTACAACATCACACAACACCTCGTCTTTGTATTTTCCAATGGAAAATGGCACAAGTACTTGCTTGGTGACTTTGAGTTCTCCCCCATCATTAAACCATTGTAGCTTGTAAGGATCAGGATGCTTTGTTGTTGCCAATCTAAGCTTCTCTACCATCAAAGTACTAGCAACATTAGTACAACTTCCTCCATCAATAATGACAAAGCATACCTTTTCGTTTACATGGCAGCGAGTATGGAAGATGTTCTCGCGTTGATCTGCTCCTTCTATGGCTTGCACGCTTAGGCTTATTTTCACAACAAGAACCTCACCATGTACATCATGTTCCATCTCTTCTTCTTCTTGGATAGGAGAATCATCTTCTTCCTCCTCTTGGTCAGTTTCGATCTCTCCATCTTCTCGAATGAGCATTATGTTGCGATTTGGACATTTGCTAGCAATGTGACCTCGCCCCAAGCATTTGAAGCATTGCACATCACGGGATCGAACTGGCATAGCGGTGCTCTTTCCCTTACTAGTTTCGGCAATGGGTTTGGCACTCTTTGTTGGAACGCTTCGTTCATTAGGCGTAAAGGATGCCTTCTGTTTGTAGGTACCCTGCCCCCATTTAGAAGAAGAGCCTCCATAGGCACGAGTTGTGCCCTTCCTTTTGAGTTGCCTCTCGACCTTCATGGCCATATGAACCATGTCTTCGATCTCCACATAATGTTGCAACTCAACAGTGGCCGCAATATTAGGATCAAGGCCGGATAGAAATCTGGCCATGGTGGCCTCTCGATCCTCATCAATGTTGGCTCGGATCATGGCTACTTCCATCTCTTTGAAGTAATCCTCAATAGTACGGTTACCTTGGGTGAGATTTTGAAGCTTGTTGAACAACTCCCTATGATAATGAGTTGGAACGAACCTCCTACGCATAACGACCCTCATCTCATTCCAAGTAGAAATTGGATGTTCGCCATTGCGTCTCCTACTAGATGTCAACTGATCCCACCATATTAGTGCATAATCTGTAAATTCAATGGCTGCAAGTTTTACCTTCTTAAGCTCGGAGTAGTTGTGGCACTCAAAGATGTGCTCAACTTTTTTTTCCCATGCAAGATAAGCTCCAGGATCCGTTCTTACTTGGAAAGAAGGAATGGTTATTTTGATGTTGCTAAGATTATCATCAACTCTTGGTCGAGCTCTTTGGTTCCTAGGTTCTCGACGCCTCAAACTTTGCTGGGAGGCTCGCTCGTCTATGAGTTCTTCATCCACCTCTCCCTCATACTCTTCCTCGTGATCTGAATTATGCCTTCGTTGAGATCTTTCCTCCAAATGATCTAATCGTTCTTGCATCGGCCCCAACCTGTCCATCTCTCGAATAATATCTTGAAGATTGGAGTTAGTTGCATCTACGTTAACATTATTACTAGCACCAATAGTGTTTCTCACGGAATCTTGAGACATGATTAACTAATAAACCTCACTAGAAAAAATTCTCACTGTTACACTCCAAGGAAAACACTCACACTCGTGTTTCACTCGGGATGGCTTTTACCCTTGATGTGCACTCTTGCCTCTTACCGCTCTTGTTCTCCTATCAAAGTCCTTAGAGAACTTACTCAAGGCTTAACAAGTTTGCTTGTGGAAATTGGCTGAAAGAAAGGGTTTAGAAAAAAAAAGGCTATAGGTAGAGAAGTAAAATGATTAGAAAATAACAAGGCAATAGGAAATAATAATTTTCTGAATTGAGTATTACCAACAACAACCAAACTTCCCTTGTTTTCTTTTTCTTTTCTTTTTCTTTTCTTTTTTTCTTTTTTTTCTTTTTTTTCTTTTTTTGCAAACCGGGAAGAGAAACACTTAACTTACTGAATCAAAATAGCTCTGATACCAAATGATACGTATCCGGTTGTGTGATGACCGAATTCGTATGTGATGTTGCCCGATCGTGATTCTAGTATGAAGTTGCAAACTTGAAACTTTAGTGCGGAAGTGATGTATATGGAATGAAGATGGTGAAGGTTGTTGTTTTAATAGGTGCTGGAATGGTTGGTGATTATGGTTTGAAAGATAAATGTAAGGGAAAAAATGGATAGAAGTTGATATGGATATATGGAATAGAATCGGTGTGGAACAAGGAAGAACCAACAAGATAGTGAATGTTGACCCAAACCTTACACGTTCTTACCCTTTGTGAAATGATGGAAGAAGGTTGGATTGTGACCCTTTAGCTATAATTGAGCTAAGAACCAACAATATAATCAAACGGAAGTGACGGTGGAATGGTGGAACGTGACCCGCTAGCTAGAAAGCTAGGAACCAACGCTATAAATAGAATGGAATGAAAAGGGGAAAATTTGCCACAAGACTAGCTTGAAAGCCGATAAAGTTCTTAAAGAACAATGAAGAGAAGACTCTCATATATTTTCATCAAAAAAGGTCCCTTACAAAGTCAAATGAGCATCCTATTTATAGTACATGGTAGCCTAGAATTTGAATGGACAAAACAATGCATTAAGGCTCCAATTTATGACATTCAATGGTTTGTCTTCAATCCTATCAAGTGTGGCTGGCCATTTGTGTAATTTAGAATGAATTTGGACATAATAAGCCTTGAATGAAGACTTATACACGTCCAAGTGATGCATCCTTTGATATTCCACTTGCTTGGCTCTTAAAAGTGCATGTAGATGACTTGGAATGAATCTGCCCATGTTTGCATCTAAGTGTATGTGTCTCTTCCACTTCCTTTCTTTATTTCTCAACTTTATTGGCTGAATAAAAGCGTAATAAAGTCTTCTAAATGCTTCATCCCCCATGGAATTCAAAAAGACTCTCTTTGAATGGTGATAAAGATGGCATGTCTCCTTGAAGAAGATGAAAAGTCTTCAATTGTTTCCATCTTGATCCCAACGTATAATGACACTAAAAACACATAAAATATTAATCAAAATATGATAAAAATGTTATGCAAACTTAAAGAATTAATTGGACAAGTTCAATGAATGAACTAGTTTAATTAATGAACCTACATGCTTAAATGAAACACATACATAAGTGATGTATTTTCATAAATGAAGTGCTTGCATAAATGCATAAACAAGCATATTTATTCTCATGGAATGAATGAACTATTATGCAACTACTCATGCAAATTCTTATGCAACTTATTTCAACTTTCCATCAAACTCAAAACGTTGCAAGATCTAATTGTTGCTGTCATTTCTTCATTCATTTTCCAGCATTGGCAAAGCAAACTTTCCACAGCATCTTGAATCATTGTAGCTCTTGCACGAGTCATAGGACCTCTAGGAAATTCATTAGAATTCTTGCTGGTTATGGTCACATCACTTCCACAACGGCCACACTCCAGTAAACGCACCACCACTCCTTGGCCTTGTTGTACTTGACCCACACCAAAACTCTGATTCAGACGAAACCTTCTGTCACGAAGTCTCTTATGCTGCCCACTCTCGAGACCAGTACTCACAACTCTTTTACTAGCATTTTTCTCACCTTCAAAAATTGAAGCCACACTCTCACGTTGCTTAACCCCTGAAAACTTAACTCTGAGGTATCTCCTATTAAAGGCAGATAAAAAGAACTCACAGTCCACATCGTGGATATTCGTTGCAACCGACACAGATGTCCACCAAGTACAAGCATCCTCCAACATTAACGAGGCAACGCTTCCCAGCTTACAGGCGTTGTCACACCCTTCCTAGTCCAGAATTGGAATCGTGTTAGCTAACCAAACCTCGAACGCCTCAGGCGTCGAACCATGATACTCAACAACTCCCAAATCATGTAGACATTGCTTTGATAAACCTGCCTATCCCACAGTCGGCACACACGTAAACCCTATATTCACCACGGCCTGAGAATTTCCTGACATCTCTTGAACCACATACGACAAATCTTTCATCAAAGGACCAGCCCCCTCATGATGCCATATCGCCTCAACCCCAGGTACTGACGACTGGAGATATGCACCCTCATCAGATGGTGACTTCCATCCCCTAACCACCTGCTTTAAAGCAGTAACAATCGTACCCTATTGCAATTCTCTCATCGATTCCATTGTGCTATTATTAAAAAGACAATGACAACAAAACAAACAAAACGATCAGGCCAGCTTCCAGCAAGGATTCAAGACTCCAACTCCAAATTAACACAGTTGCTATAATAATAAGGCAATGGGTATCCCTAAATCCCCCCCCTTGGTAAGACATAAAAATCAATGTTAACATTGATATCTCATACACCGTGCATATCAACAACAAAATTCAACCATCAACAATAGTCATGTTCTCATCAAACAACATTCTCATTCAACATCATAATAGCAACATATCACACTCGCATATGGATCATAACAATTAAGCATGATATAAACATCGACATTTCACCCAAAAACATATTTTTTTTCAACCATCTTTCAACCATACACCAAGAGAGACATCCAAAACCTACCATATCAACTCACCACAAACTTACCATCGCCCCCAACTGTTCACAAACCTAGCTCTGATACCAACAACTTTAACCCCCTCAGCCTGTCCTAGACGATTGACCCGAACTACGAAGATTACACGGGGAAAACCAAAGTCAACCCAAAAGTCAACCTTGATTAACGACCCTTTTTTCCCTTTTTATCTTTTCTATATGCACATTAAGCCTATGTGATTACTCAGGAAACATAGGAGAGAAAAGAACAACGATCGGAAGTCATTTGAGGACACAATTGCATGAATTACACTTTTAGGGACCAAAATGTAAATTTTCGAAAATATAAGGACTTTGCAGATTTTAAGTTTACCAATATGTAGTTAGTTGTATTACATGCCTCTCTGTCAAATTTCAGCTTAAAAGGACATTCCAAGCTCAAGCAATTGCATCCACAACATCCACGACTAAAATGTAAAACATAAGAACTTGAAACAATTCAAATGCACAGTCCAACGGTCAACCGTTCCGGCAACCATTCCGGAACACTGACCTTCGTACCGAAATGCCCGTATCGAAAAGGTGTTGACCGTTTCGGAACTCGTGTGCGTTCCGAGACCAGTATCGGAACAAGCCTCTCCAGTAGCCAAAGTGTTCTGAAAAGGCCTTCACCCGTACCGAAACACTATGACCATTTCAGGCCCCTGTTTCGAAACTGATAAGGGTGTTTCGGTACACCCTACCCTGCAACCAATCTTTTTTCTGGTTTTTGACATCCTTTCACCTTCAAACACATTCAAACATGCCCCAACTCATACTACGATATACTCACACAAGATTAAACATCAACTCTATCGTATTTACATCAAAAGCTAGACACATTACAAGCACTCAATTCATCAACTCATTTATCTTATACAACTAGTATGAACATACTTTCATCCATAAAGCATAGCAAGACTAAATGCAAATTGAGGTTCCAAACATCACATAAAAGCAATTTACAAGTCACAAATCATAAACCAACTCGTTCCAGACAAACAATCTCATCACACAACATGGTAAAGAATTTCCCTCATTGCCTTTATTATCTATAGCTATAAAACAAAACATACTTCCCAAGTGGAGTGCTTCTCTAATCCCTTGCTCCTTGCTGTCCCAAATTCATCTACCTGCATTGATGGACAAAAAAGGAGCGTAAGCACAAAATGCTTAGTGAGGAATGTTCAAAATCAAATCACCATCAATGCAGCAAAACCATAAAACTCCCTTTAACCGAAAATCCACTTCTACAAACCAATGTTTTGTTTGAAACTCCATTTGAAAACATCATTGCCTTAAACCATGTATAGCTCAACACATAAACCAACATTAAAACTCAAGTGCAATATGTATCTCAATATTAAACAACATCCTCAAAATTACTTCCATTTAAACCCTCTCATGCATGAGCACTCTATGCAAAGTTTAAACCATTTCTCTTGGAAACCATTTTCCACACTATGCTCTTTCTTTCTCAAGCTTGAAAACCATTTCAAGGCAAATCATCATTTGAAAATCACATGTACCATCTACCTATCTCATGCATCCAATCAATGCAAAACTCATGGCAAGGCCACACATGCTTGTTATACAAAAGCATTCCATAATCTCAAAATCTCGTTTGCATTTCTCATAGCATAAAAACACTTCAAGCATTGGTACATGTGAATCACACTTCACTCTCATATATTGGCATTATCATATTCTATTGTACACGGATATGCAGATAGCTTGACTCGAGGTCAAGTCCTACCCCGGTGGGATCTCGCCATCGGCTCTCATGGCGGTATCTACCTTTGCCACAAAGCTTGGGTGTTTCACCAAGTCCTACTCCGATGGAATGCCCATCATCGGTTTCTCATGGCGATAACATTTGTTGCCATAAATCTTGTGTCTTTCACCAAGTCCTATCCGATGGAATCTACCACATCGGTCTCTCATGGCGGTACCATTCAAAGCCATTAAGCTTGGGTTTTTCACCAAGTCCTACTCTGATGGAATACCCATCATCGGTCTCTCTCTTTATAACGAATTCAAAGAGCATGTACGAATTTTAGTTTATAGTGCACTCTACATCCTATTGATCGATCAATTATATCCGGTAACTATCTCATCTTCTATGCCAATATATCATAATAAAATTATTAACACATCTACTGTTTTCAAAGCACGCAACACCATGAGAGCCAAAATGTTAAACCATGCCCTTAAAACACAAATTGTCACCACATATTCTCAAGAATCATTAGTTTTATGCTTCCCTCACCAAACCAAGTTTGATAACCAACTCTCGTGCTTAAAAACCATGCTCAAACAACAAATCAAATCATAATGCCAAACCAAGCACATCAAAACCCAATTTAATATTTTCAAAACAATTATAGCACAAACCGAGAGAGAAATCTACTTCACTTACTTCCGAACTTAAACCGGCGTTTCAAGCCTAGATTTAAGTTCCCAAACCTCTTTAAGAATCATTCCAAAGCTACAAAATGCATTCTCACTCGCCGATACGCAACACTATGCTAGCCGACGTGCAAATAATGCGTCTGAAACCTCCAACGCTACCTCGATTGCTTCCGGATTACTCTCCCCTATTTTTAACACATAAGAGCAGAGGATTAATGCATCACCATGCATTAAAATCACCAACCATTCACTCAAACTCGCTGCTCCACTCAAAACAAGCATCTCGACTATCCGAAATAACCGAAAACACCTTCAAACTCTTCCATAACAAAGCCCAGCCAAGATCTATCACTTCAAATCATTTCTAAACCTCAATCAACACAAAAAATCACCATAAATTCATCCTTATATCTCCAGCAACAACAGGACACCAAAACCACCCCCAAAAACCCCAAACTAGCATGTAAAACATAGGAATCCAAACCTATTCGGAATTTGTTTGATAAAACCTCATTTATAACATCAATTACCATCCAAAACACATTAGGAATCAACCTCAAAACAGAGCCTAACCAATAGTTACGAAAATCTTCAAGAATCTTGAGTTTTATCACAATTTCATGTTTCTAACATTAAAGCAACTCAGAAATCATTAACAAAGGATTGATAACTTGGGAATTTCAATAAAGAACTGATCATTAGAGGAGAAGGACGAAGCTTACCTCTAAATGCTGATTTCTCCTTGATTTGGGCAAGTTTTCTTGAAAATCCAATGTGAAAACAAGAGGATTTGATGAGGAAAAGATTAGGAATAAAAAGAGAATGAAATCTCATCAAAAGAAATGAAAATAAGAGGCTAATTCATGGAGGAAATGTGTTTGGCTGAAAAGAAATTGAGAGAAAATGAAATGAGAGAAAACTAACGTAAGGTAGTTATGAAAAGCAAAGATAGATTTTCTTTTTAATAATCCTTATTTCCCTTAATTAAAACATTAATAAAAACACCCAAATAAAGAGAAATCTGATTAAAAACATTTTGGTAAAATTAGCTCCTTAAATATTCAAAGTTTCAATCCTTTACAAAACAGTCACTAGTCAACTTTTGCAAAAATTGCGATTTGGTCACTACACCGAAATATATTATTTCCAAATCATATTTTGTAAAATTGTTTCCACCATAATCCTTTATATAATAAATGAGGATTTTTAGATATTTTCTATATTTTTAAAACATCTCGAACTAGGTGTTCCCTATATCTCCCTTAAAGATTCGAACCGTTCTCAACCGGTCCGATTCAAACTCTAAAATATCTAGGCCCAAAATCAGGGCGTTACAAAGGGAGTTGAGTATTGAGAGGTAGAGAGACTAGGGTTTTGTCGAGCATTCATCTAATTCTTAGGCTAGGGTTATTTGGTTTAGTAGTTGTGGGAAAACAATTGTATTTTGTTTGAAGTTTTTAATGCAATTCAGATTGAGGTTTGCTTATTCTTGAAGTTGATTTTATTCTTGTAATCGAATCAAGAGTAGGTATTGTGAGTTATCTATTTGTTTAACATCGGGAGAGTTAAACTCAAGAAACGAATGAGCATGGTTTTCATTCCATCGGGAGAGGAACATGGGATTGGTTGGTGTTCGATCTTGGTTCACACCGGGAGGTATTAGCAAGAGTTGTGCTTCAACAGTGTTTCAGCTTCGGGATAAGAAGAAACCACCAAAGGACGTTCTGTCAAACCTTGAGAGCTGCTACCCGTCGAGGCATCAAGAGATTGTCGCCGCCGTGGGTACCTGATTTCCTCTCTGCCAAGACAGCAGAGATAGCTGTTTTCAAGATAGATTGGTGTCGTTGCATTAAGACTAAAGACATGATCAATTGGATTTCACACTACGGCGCAAATTAACTTAGGATACTCTTCTCTCTTTATTCGGTCTATCTATCTTTTATTTCTATTGTTCTTTAGTTCATTAGTTAGATAAAACTTTTCCTATCACTTAATTGTGTTTTTATTTTCTACAGTGCAGTAACTTAAGCAAGTGTCCCAAAGCCCAATCTCTGTGGAGATGATACTCAATACTTATCACTTTATTACTTGCGACGTGTATACTTGCACAATTGTGTGGCACTTTTACATGCAACACTTCCTTCAACCTCTCGAAAGCTTGTTGTCTAACATTCATCCACTCAAATCGAACATTCTTTTGCAACAACTTGGTTAACGGAGCAGCAATCTTAGAGAAACCATTCACAAACCTTCGGTAATAACCCGCCAAACTAAGGAAACTACGGACTTCCGTCACCAATTTAGGCGCCTTCCAATTTATCACCGCCTCAATCTTATGTGGATCAACCCAGATACCTTCGGCCAACACCACATGTCCAAGAAAGACAACCTTTTTAAGCCAAAACACACACTTACTCAACTTGGAATAAAGCTTATTTTCCAGCAACACTTGCAACACAATCCGCAATTACTTGTCATGATCCTCCTCGGTACGAGAGTACACGAGAATATCATCAGTAAACACAACCACAAACTGATCCAAAAACTCATGAAATACATGATTCATCATATCCATGAATGCAACAGGCGCACTGGTCAAACCAAACGACATCACCAAGAACTCATAATGCCCGTACCTTGTACGAAAAGTTGTGTTAGGCACGTCCACATCCTTCAGCTTCAACTGATAATACACATATCTCAAATCTATCTTAGAAAACAATGAAGCACGCCGAAACTAATCAAACAAATCATCAATCCTTGGTAAAGGATAATTATTCTTAATAGTCAACTTGTTCAATTGCCGATAATATATACACATACGCATCGTGCCATCTTTCTTCTTCACAAACAAAATTGGTGCACCCCAAGGTGAAACACTAGGCCCAATGAACCCAAGATCAAGCAACTCTTGAAGTTGCGTATTCAACTTCTTCAACTCTTTCAGAGCCATTCCATATGGAGCAATAGACAATGGAGTTGTATTTTCATATAACTCAATGCCAAACTCAACCTCTCTATTCGGTAGCAACCTAGGTAAGTCTTCCAGAAATACACCTGGAAACTCACATGTGGTACGTATGTCTTGTACACGCACTTCCTTCGATCTTGGATTCATAACATAAGCTAAGAAAGCCTCGTTGTAACCCTCTTAGCCTGGTCTAGACGGTTGACCCGAACCAAGGTAATTACACTGGGAAAACCGAAGCTAAGTCGATCAAGCCGACTCTGATTAACGACCTTTTTTCTTTTCATCTTTCCTAGATGTGAATTAGATCCTATGTGATAAAAAAAGAGTAAAGGAGAAAACGGCGCAGCGATCAGATGTCGTTTAGGGGTTCAATTGCATAATTTAAGCTTTTAGGGACCAAAACGTAATTTTCATAAATTATAGGGACCCTTACAATTTTTAAAGTTACCAATATTCAATTAACCATTTTTCATGCTTCTATGCAAAATTTCATCTCAAACGGACCATCCAAACTCATTCAATTGCATATACAACATTCAGGGACCAAAATGTAACATTTCAGACTTGTAAAGGCTCCATTTAACTAATTTAACGGTCATGTATCGATATCCTGCTACCTCGTATCGATACGCGAGGAGGTAGTATCCAAAGTTGAGCAAGGGTATCAATACCCTTCCCCGAGTATCGGTACGGTTGTTCAATTGTGTACAGGGGTATCGATACACTTCCCCTGTGTATCCATACACCCTTCAAAGTTTGCACAGGCGTATCAATACACCTGATGCATGTATCAATACACCTGCACCATTTTAGCTTAAGGGTATCGATATACTTCTCTCGTGTATCGATACACCATTCAAAGTTTGCACAAGCATATCAATACACTTGCACCATTTTAGCTTAAGGGTATCGATACACTTGCCCGAGTATCGATACCCATACCAGAAATAATCAAGAGATATCCCCAAAAATGCATCATACATCATCCATTCACACCCAAAACTCATAGACATGCTTATAACATCATATCCAACATAGTTGCATCAAAAACTAGTCACATTGCAAGCATTAGGCACAACATCTCATATAGCATATGCGACTAGAATGAACATGCCTTTAACCATAAGCCATAGCAAAACTAAAATGCAAAATGAGGATCCAAAGACCATATAATGGCTATTTACAAACCTCCAAGCACAAACTAAACATGCTCATGGTGTTTCACATCACCAAACAACTCATGAGTGGAAATCCCTCCCATTGCCTCTTATTACACTAAAGTAAAACCACATACTTTGCTTAGCCAAAACACTTGGATATCCCTTGCTTGCTTGCTGCCGAAAATGCTCAATTCTCTGCATTGATGAAACAGATGAGTGTAAGCATAAAGCTTAGTGAGGACCGCTATAAAACCAAAACATTCATCAATGCATTTTAAAAACCAAATCGTCATTTTTTTGTAACCACATGCCTTCCTTTAAAACATGCACCTAAAAAATCATATCCCCTTTTCAAATCCACATGCTCATAGCATCATTAATTACAATAGCAAAAGCCTTAGCTCATGCTTAAATCAAGCATCACATGCATTTTATCATAAATCTCAAGCATCACATGCTTTCTCAAAATAAGCATTCATCACTAATTCATTATTCATCAACATTATATTGGCTCTCAAGTGATCAATAACAAGAATCATATCAAACGCAACACAATTGACATAATCAGATACACGGATTACAATCGTTGTCCCAAACGCTTCATACACCCTACCGGACCCTCAAGGCTCACACACGAGATGAGACCATCAACCGTTGTGACACTCTTGGTGGAGTTTAACGGTACAATCACAAGCCCTCAACACCACTCATCGGTAGTTGTATAATTCCACTAACGTGAGCATAGGACACAAACCACAAGGTCCACACACGGGATTAGATCATCAACCGTTGTGACCTTAACCTCAAGCGTTAGGGTACTTGGATGGAGTGTACGGTACAATCACAACCCCTTGACATCCAAGGCGACTTTATTCACGATGCACCCAATCCTATAGCCAGCTAACTATATCCGATTAAAGTAACCAAAACCATTTACCATCACTTGCCAATGTAATCATCAGTCATCATTAATTCACTCTTTTACAAGCATAAACCACAATGCTACTTTCACAAGCATTAACATGCTTTAAACCAATTGCATAAATCATATAAACTCAAGGATCACTTACCATGTGCATCCTTAACAAAATGGCATTTAAAACCATCAACATCATTTCTCAAAACATGCTTAAAATAGTAATCAAACCACATTTAGTTCAAGTGCATTTTAAACCAAAATATAGCACAATCCGAGAGAGACTTTCGATTTACTTACTCTTGAGCTTAGCTAAGTGTTTCAAACTTACACTAAGCTCTCAAAACCACGTCCAAAACATTTCAAAGCTGGAAAACTCTTTTCCACTCACCGATACGCGAAACTTTGCTTGCCGACACGGAGATCACTCGTCCGAAGCTTCCGGACCAATACCCCTGTTTTTAGAGCATAAAAACAGAGATTCAATGCATTCCAACACTAGCAACTAAACACAAACTCGTTGCCCAGCAAAACTACATCAATTTACCCATCCAAAACAACCGAAAACTCATTCGATTGCCTCCTAAACCAAGCTCAGTCAACAATCATCACTTCCAGCCATTAATATTCATCAAATCACGTCTAAAAAACCTAAACCCTTCCTTATACCTCCAGCAATTATATAACCATCAAAACACTTCCAAAACTCAACTAAAACTATCATAAAACTCAAGGATCTCAAGGATTTCGGGATCTATATCATTAAAACACTTTTTCAACATCATAATCATACCAAAACTCAATTATATTCTATCTAAAACAGTGCTCATCAACAGCACTCCGAAAATCAAGAATTAAACCTTCATTTTGCAAGATTTTGATCTTAAATCAAAACTATAATCAAAACTCAGTTAAAAATAATAATTAGGAGTCAATAATCTTGGGAATTTCAATAAAGAAACTTGATTAGAGGTTGATAACGAGATTTACCTCCAATTCTTGCTTTCCTTAAGGTTTGACAAGTTTTAGCTTCACAAATCTTGAAGAAATTGAAGAGAATTCTTGGAAATGGCTACAAAATCAAAGAGAGAGTGTTTGGGAGAAAAGAATTCTGGAGAAAAGTCTTTTAGAAATGTGTTTGGATGAAATGAGGATTGAAAAGTTAGTTACGTAAAACGAAACCTCCCAATTTTACTATTTTAATAATTAAATAAAATAAAATCCCTTTTAATCAATCATTTTAAAATCCATTTAAAACACATGTCAAATTAAGGAAAGGTGTAATTGCACACAATCTCCCTAAAGATTCTAATATTTTGACTCCTCTTTTGAAATTTGCATTTTTCCATAGTTTAAAAAACTTTACATTTTGGTCACTACCCAAAATGTACCACTTCCAAAACTCATTTTGTAAAATTGATTTGACCAACCTCTTAAACATGATTTTAGAGGATTTTAGCAATTTTTTCATATTTTTATCCTATCCCAAACCTTGATTTCCCTGAACCACCTAATGCGATTCGAATTGTTTCCAATCAGTTCACTTAACCCGATCCGATGTCTAAAACATCTAGGCCCAAAATCGGGGCGTTACACTCGCAACCCAATTCCATCAAACGACTCGCTTCTAGAGCCAAAATAACATTGGACAATAATTTAACATTCTCACCCACGATTACAACTTCATAATCATCAGTAAGTTTCAAGGTAACTCGCTTAGCATCAAAATCAACCACAGCCATATGCTTAGACAATCAATCCATCCCAAGGATTACATCAAAACCATATAAAGGCAATCCCATTAAATTAACCACAAACACATGACCTTGAACAGATAAAGGACATCTCCTAAACAACCTTCACATAACAACAGTTTCACCAAATGAACTAGTTACATGCATTCCCACATTTAACACCACAACAGGGATATCAAGCAAATGTTCATACTCACTTAAGATATATGAATGCGTAGAACCAGAATCAATCAAAGATAACAATGACAATGATTGCAAAGTGAAAGTACATGCAATCACATCGGTGTCATTACGTCCCCCACGATGTGCATACACCCTCGCAGGACCACCACCCTTAGGTTGAACAACTACAACATGTGCTACAGCTCTCTGACCATCATCTCCATGCTGAAGTTACCACAACCGCGGCCACGGCCTCGCTGTGGTGCAGCAACTGGTGCTCTAACCTTACCACCTCCAGTCAACAACGGACAATCACGTCTCAAATGGTCAGCCGAACCACAACTTCAACAAGAGTTAGATGCCACAGCCACAGGAACCTACACCTCTCGTGCCAAACAAGGACAGTCTCGCCTCATATGCTCACGCGATGTAACCCCCGTAGCCCGGTCTAGACGGTTGACCCGAACTACGAAGATTACACGGGGAAAACCAAAGTCAACCCGAAAGTCAACTTCGATTAACGACCCTTTTTTTTTCTTTTTAGTCTTGTCTAGATGCGCATTAACCTTAAGTGTGACCATACAATCAACATATTAAAAGATCACAAACATCAGAGATCAAACAGGGACCCAATTGAACAAATTACAACTTTAGGGACCAAATTGTAAATTCTGATAAATTAAGGGACTTAACCCAAATTAAAGTTACCATCTTGAAATTAGTCATGTTTCATGCTTCTCTGTGAAATCTCAGCTCAAAAGGACATCCATAGCTCATGCAATTGATCAAACATGATTCAGGACCAAAACGTAAACAAAACGAAACATCCAAAGATACTTTTAACTGATTTAAACGGTTGGGTATCGATACTCCACGTGTAGTATCGATACTCGGGGAAGGCAGAACCCAAACTCTAACAGAGGTATCGGTACCCTTCCCCTGGTATCGATACTCCACTCATACGGTATCGATACCTGTTCAGAGGTATCGATACCCCTGGGCAGAAACATGCATATTTGGCTCAGGTGTATCGATACCCCAAGCCCGAGTATCGATACCCCTGCCTGGAAACAACTCAAAATCAGCATCAAACATGCATTAAACACCCAATTAACATCACCAAACCATATCATTGAATCATACAACATGCAAGGACCTCAATTGCATCAATAATTCAACATTTAAACATCACATGTGAAAAGCCCCAATTCATATAGCATGCTTCCTACTTAAGCTATCATTCAAGCAATAAACCTTCATAAGCAAGCAATAGGAAATCAATCCAAAATCCAGCAATCCAAACAACAATTAACATCCATAGGGAGTCTCAAACACCTCCCAAAACATACACATTGGTCCCCCATTGCCAAATCAACCAAAAGCTAAAATGTTTAACAAAACCTTCCATACATTGAGCTTTACTTGAACTTGTATGCTTGCCTTCTCTTGCTGCCCTCAAAGTACTCTAATGCTCTGCATTATTGAATCAAGAAAACGAGAGAGCGTAAGCCAAAGCTTAGTGAGGAGTGCTCTTTAAAAACCGTTCAATAATGCAATTAAAACCATTTGTAAATCATGCTTGTAAACAACCTTTACACATGCTAAAAGCATACTTTAAATCAAGCAATATCATGCTTCCACATTTCATTTAAACAAGCATCTCATGCTTCAACATAAACATTAAAACATGCATCTCATGCATCTCATGTACTATACATGTCATATTGGCTCAAGTGATACATTTCATTTAGAAATCAAGTTCAACAACTTTCCCCAAGGACTTTTAAACACCTTGGACCCCAAGGACTTTTAAACACCTTGGCCATGGACTTTTAAACACCATGAATGGACCACACAAGGACTTTTAACCACCTTTGTGTCCGTAGCTTGAAATACCCCAAGGACTTTTAAACACCTTGGCCCCAAGGACTTTTAAACACCTTGGCCCCATGGACTTTTAACCACCATGGAAAGGAGCACCTAAGGACTTTTAACCACCTTAGTGTCCGCAACAAGATTCATCCAAGGACTTTTAACCACCTTGATGATCTTAGGTAACAAGGCTCACTCAAGGACTTTTAACCACCTTAGTGACCTTCACTTTTACAAACCATCACTTGCCAATACACACTTTATACATCATATAATCCACTGTTTTAAAGCATTTAAACCAAGCCATTACATCATGCATTTCAAAGCATTAAATCCTCATTTAACAATGCATTAAAAACAAGGCACTCTTACCTAGAGACACCTTCAACACATGGCTTAAATCATCAGCATAAATCATGCTAAAACATCAGCAATTAACATGCTAAAACATGCTTTTAAAACAGTAGCAATCATGCAAAATCATCATTTCACATTTCAAAAAAACATGGCCACCACTTTAAGAGAGTAAACCGAAAACTTACACTTGAGCTTAGCAAAGTTGTTTAGACTTAAACTAAGCTCCCAAAACCTTCAACCTTTGGTTTAAAAGCTGAAAATCCATTTTCACTCACCGATTACCACTTCGCTTCAAGCCAAAGCACCAAAACAAGCCTCCGGATCAACAAATCTTGGATCCTAGGATGCCTCCCCTGTTTCAACACATTAAAGCAGAGGATTAATGCATCATCATGCATTAATTGCTTCAATGAAAGCATCAAAACTCGCTGCTCTCACTAGACCTCCATTTTCGGCCACCAAACACAACCGAAAATGCATCCGGAACACTTCTAGACAAAGCCCAGCCACAAACCAGCAAAACCTTACCTCCTTTAACATCATTTAACATCTAAAAACAACCTACAACCATCCTTATACCTCCAGCAACACCAGATCCACAAGATCACCACAAAAGCTACCTTAAAACACAAGCTAAAATTAGGAAACCCAACCAATCCGGGATTGCATCAATCAAGACTCATTTCCACATCAATTTAATGATCATTTAACATCAAAAACACTTCTCAAAACACTGATTTAACAGATCAAACGAAAATCAAGTGAAATCATCAAAATCTTGCATAATTAGCCAAGATCCATAAATCAACCTTTAAACCTTTAATCAATTACCAAATTAGGATTGAAAACTTTAGGAATTTCATTAAAGAACTTGAAGTTCAGAGGAGAAGGACGTTCTTACCTCCAAACTTGTATTTCTCCACTTTTTGGAACCAAAATGCTAGTTGAAACTTGTAGAAATTGAAGAGGTTTTGAAGATATGTTGATTTGCAATCAATTGAGAGTTGAGAGGAGGAATTTGGGTGAGAAAAACAGAAACAAAACTCTGTAAATGGAGTGTTTGGGTTGAGAGAAAAAGAGAGAAAGAAAATGGGAAGTTAGATGAGAAAATAGCAAAATGAAGTTTCCCTCCTTTTTGGATCTTTAAAATCAGATAATTGGCTTATAAAACCTTAGAAAAATCTGGAGAAATAACCTTTGGATTAATAGCTCCTTAAAGATTCAAAGTTTCAACCCTTTATAAAATAGCCACCAAACTTTCAAAAATTACATTTTGGTCACTAGCCAAAATGTCACACTTCCGAAACTCATTTTCCAAAATTGATTTCACAGTTCACTTAATTATAATAAAAGATGATTTTAGAACATTTTTCCATATTTTTAATGCAACCCGAACTAGGCTTTCCCAATTTAACCTCTTACGATTCGAACAGCACTTTGACCAACCGGTCAACGCCCAAGACTTCCAAGCCCAAAACCGGGGCGTTACAACTCTCCCCCCCTTAAGAAATTTCGTCCTCGAAATTTACCTGAAGGAAAGAGATAAGGAAACTGCTTCAGCATATCTTCCTTCCGCTCCCACGTGGCTTCCTCAACACCGCGATGCTTCCACAGCACCTTCACCAACTCAATGGTCTTGCCACGAAGAACCTTGCTATCTGAATCCAGAACCTTCACCGGTTCCTCATCATAGGTCAAATCCGGATTCAATTCCACTTCCTCCACAGGCAACACATGCGGAGGATCAGATCTATACCTCCGGAGCATAGAAACATGGAACACATCATGAATCTTCTCCAGCTCCTGAGGTAACCTCAACCGATACGCAACAGGACCCACACGCTCAACAACCTCATACGGTCCAATGTATCTAGGGCTCAGCTTACCCTTCCGACCAAACCTCATCACCTTCTTCCAAGGCGAAACCTTCAAGAACACGCGATCACCCACCGCAAACTTTATCTCCTTACGCTTCAAATCCGCGTAAGACTTCTGCCGATCAGAAGCAGCCTTCAACCGCTCACAAATGAGCTTCACCTTCTCGGTGGTACCTTTCAACAAAGCAGGCATCGAAACCAACTTTTGACCAGTTTCAGCCCAACACAGAGGAGTCCTACACTTCCTCCCATACAGAGCCTCATAAGGTGCCATCTGTATACTTGCCTGAAAACTGTTGTTGTAAGCGAACTCAACCAAAGGCAAATGCTTCTCCCAAGAACCTTGAAACTCTATCACGCAGCATCTCAACATATCCTCCAAAATCTGAATAACACGCTCAGACTGGCCATCCGACTGAGGATGATAGGATGTACTGAAATGCAACCTTGTACCCAGAGCTTGATGCAAACACTGCCAAAAACGCGATGTGAACCTCGGATCCCTATCCGACACGATCGACTTAGGCACACCATGCAACCTCACAACCTCAGCAATGTACAGCTCTGCCAACTTATCCAAAGAAAACGTAGTATGCACAGGCAAGAAATGTGCACACTTCGTCAGGCGATCCACAATCACCCAAACAGAATTCTTCTTCGACGGAGACAAAGGCAAACCAGATACAAAATCCATGGTAACCCTCTCCCACTTCCATTCAGGAATTTTCAACGGTTGCAACAAACCAGAAGGAACCTGATGTTCAGCCTTAACGCGCTGACACACCAAACACTTGCTTACGAACTCTGCCACATCCTTCTTCAAACCTACCCAATAGTACTCATCACGAAGATCGCGATACATATTTGTACTACCAGGATGCATAGCAAAAGGACTACTATGACCTTCAGCCAGAATAGCATGCCTCAACTCAGCATCTGCAGGCACTACTATCCGACTACCAAAACACAACACCCCATCCTCATTAAAACAGAAATCCGAAGGTCTACCCTCCGCGATATCCTGAACATGAGACACCAAGGAATCATCCAACAACTGCTTATCCTTGATCAACTGAGCCAACGAAGGTTTCACTTGCAACTCAGCAACAAGACCACCATCCTGCGATATGCTCAAGCTAGCAAACATAGCTCTCAGCTCAACAGCTACCTTTCTACTCAAGGCATCCGCAACAACATTGGCCTTTCCAGGATGATACTCTATCGTCAGATCATAATCCTTGAGCAACTCCAACCAACGTCGCTGCCTGAGATTCAACTCCTTCTGAGACATCAGATACCTCAAACTCTTGTGATCCGTGTACACAGTACACTTCTCACCATACAGATAATGCCTCCAGATCTTCAGAGCAAAAACCACTGCAGCCAACTCAATATCATGCGTAGGATAATTGCGCTCATGCACCTTCAACTGCCGCGACGCATAAGCCACAACCTTACCCTCTTGCATCAGCACACACCCCAAACCAACATAGGATGCATCACTGTAGACTACAAACTCTTTCCCTGATTCAGGCTGAATCAAGATAGGAGCTTGAGTCAAAGCCATCTTCAGCTTCTCAAAAGCTTGCTGCCTCGCTTCTGTCCACTCATACTTAACATCTTTCTGCAACAACTTCGTCAAAGGAGCAGCAATCTTGGAAAAACCATCCACAAACCTTCGGTAGTATCCTGCCAGACCAAGGAAACTACGAACCTCCTGAACAGACTTAGGAACTTTCCAATTCATCACTGCTTCAATCTTCTGAGGATCAACACGAATCCCCTCAGCTGAGACCACATGCCCAAGAAAAACAACCTCCCTAAGCCAGAACTCACACTTGCTCAACTTAGCATAAAGCTGATTCTCCAACAAAGCTTGCAACACAATCCTCAAATGCTCTTCGTGCTCTTCCTCAGTACACGAGTACACAAGGATATCATCAATGAACACCACAACAAACTTGTCCAGGTATTCATGAAAAACACGATTCATCATGTCCATGAAAGCAGCAGGAGCATTTGTCAGACCAAACGGCATCACAAGAAACTCATAATGCCCATACCTTGTCCTGAAAGCTGTCTTAGGCACATCCACATCCTTCACCTTCAACTGATAATACCCTGACCTCAAGTCAATCTTAGAGAACACAGCAGCTCCCCGAAATTGATCAAAGAGATCATCAATCCTCGGCAAAGGATACCGATTCTTGATAGTCAACTTGTTCAGCTGACGGTAATCAATGCACATCCTCATCGTGCCATCTTTCTTCTTCACAAACAAGACAGGAGCACCCCAAGGCGAAACACTCGGCCGGATGAAACCACGATCAAGCAACTCTTGCAACTGCGTCTTCAGCTCCTTCAGCTCCTTAGGTGCCATTCTATAGGGAGTAATGGACACAGGAGTGGTATTCTCATACAGCTCAATACCAAACTCCACCTCGCGATTAGGAGGTAAACCAGGCAACTCCTCAGGAAAAACATCAGGAAACTCCTTCACAACCCTGATATCCTGCACCCTTAGCTCCTTCGAACTAGGATTCATCACAAAAGCTAGAAAAGCTTCACAACCTTGCCTCAGCATCCTGCTCGCCTCCAAGGTAGAAACAACATTGGCAAGAAACTTCACATTCTCACCAACCACCACCACTTCATAATCATCCGCAAGCTTAAGCGAAACCCGCTTATTCTCACAATCCACAACAGCACGATGCTTAGCAAGCCAATCCATACCAAGGATCACATCAAAACCATAAAAGGGCAACTCCATAAGATCAACAAGGAAGACATGCTCTTGAACAACCAAAGGACACCTTCTATAAAGCTTACGAGTCACAACAGTTTCACCAAAAGAACTAGTGACTCTAACACCAACATCCAAAGACTCAACAGGCAAACCAAGCAACTCAGCATGCTCACGAAGAATGTATGAATGCGTAGATCCAGAATCTATCAAAGAAAGCAATGACAAGGATTGCAAAGTAAAGGTACCTGCAATCACATCAGCATCATTCCTTCCTTCGCGCTGAGCATACACCCTCGCTTGGCCTCCACCCTCAGGTTGAATAGCCACAACATGAGCTACACCGCGCCCACCTTCCTCTCGCCTCTGAAAATTACCACGGCCGCGCCCACGACCTCTCTGCGGTGCCGCAACAGGAGCACGCTCTTGACCACCAGCCATCCTCGGACAATCACGCCTCAGATGATCAGCTGAACCACAGTTCCAGCACTCATAACCAGCTGCTATCACAGGAGCTTGCACCTCCCTCCCAGCACGAGGACAGTCACGCTTCAAGTGACCACGGGAACCACAAATCCAACAAGCACTAGGGTCAGCTCTAGCATTGCCACCCCTAGCAGGTGCACCTCCACCTCTCTTAGACGAAGACTGAAACCTCTGATCACGCCCTCTCTTGTTCCGACCACCACCGGAACTATACTCAGCAGCTCTCTTCCCAGAACTAGCTCCAGCACCTTTAGCAGACAAACTCAGGTTCATCTCAATGTCCTTGGACCGACTAACCAGCACATCGAAATCATTGTACTCAGCTGCCAACATATAGGTCTTAACCTCCGTCACTAAACCATAACGGAACCTTTCGCACCTCTCGCGCTCATCAGGTACCAACTCCGGTGCATACTGGCTAAGACGTACGAACTGTACCTCATACTCAGCCACGCTCATGTTCCCTTGGGTCAAAGACATGAATTCACGCTTCTTCTCGTCCAGATATCTAACTCCCAGATATCTCCTCTTAAACGCATGCTGAAAGAACGTCCAAGTAACATCAGCATCAGCCATCCCAGAGATTGTGGTCGTCCACCACGTATAAGCATCACCTTGCAGCAGTGACACCACACATCCCAGCTTTTGCACATCAGTGCAACTCATCTGTCCCAAGACACGCTTGGTACTCTCCAGCCATGCTTCAGACCTCTCAGCTGACATACCCCTAAACTCAGTCCCACCAAGACTGCGCAAACGTTCCAAGGGTAGTCTAGCACCAGCATCTCCTTGATGCCCAGCTCCTTGAGCTCCAGCTACTGCTGCTCGAAACGCACCCGCAATAGCTTGTACCAGCACAGACATGTCAGGCATCGCTTGCCCCTGACCAACCTCAGGTCCTGCAGCTCCAGCACCAGCTGCCTCAGCTCCAGCTCCAGCTCTTTCCCTCTCCGCACCACCACCACCAGGTGGAGGAGGAGGTATCACAGCACTACCCGTGTGCTCATCATTCACATTCCCTTCCGGGGTCGTAGCTCTCGCGCTACTCCTTAACTCTCTACGTGGTGCCATACTTTTACCATGCATAACGATACAAAATAAAACAAGTCAGGACCAGCAAGGTAAGCAAATTCCAAGTATTCAAGCTCAATTTATTTCAAAAACAACATCATCTCTTTAGCTTTTGTTTGGCAATGGGTACCCTCATCATGCATCATCACAACATGCATCACATACACATCATCATATCATATCACTAAACATGCTTTCACTCAACAAGCATACAAACCAAACCATGCTTCAATCATGCATACACACATTCCCAATTACTCGAGAACTCAGCTCTGATACCACCAAATGTAACCCCCGTAGCCCGGTCTAGACGGTTGACCCGAACTACGAAGATTACACGGGGAAAACCAAAGTCAACCCGAAAGTCAACTTCGATTAACGACCCTTTTTTTTCTTTTTAGTCTTGTCTAGATGCGCATTAACCTTAAGTGTGACCATACAATCAACATATTAAAAGATCACAAACATCAGAGATCAAACAGGGACCCAATTGAACAAATTACAACTTTAGGGACCAAATTGTAAATTCTGATAAATTAAGGGACTTAACCCAAATTAAAGTTACCATCTTGAAATTAGTCATGTTTCATGCTTCTCTGTGAAATCTCAGCTCAAAAGGACATCCATAGCTCATGCAATTGATCAAACATGATTCAGGACCAAAACGTAAACAAAACGAAACATCCAAAGATACTTTTAACTGATTTAAACGGTTGGGTATCGATACTCCACGTGTAGTATCGATACTCGGGGAAGGCAGAACCCAAACTCTAACAGAGGTATCGGTACCCTTCCCCTGGTATCGATACTCCACTCATACGGTATCGATACCTGTTCAGAGGTATCGATACCCCTGGGCAGAAACATGCATATTTGGCTCAGGTGTATCGATACCCCAAGCCCGAGTATCGATACCCCTGCCTGGAAACAACTCAAAATCAGCATCAAACATGCATTAAACACCCAATTAACATCACCAAACCATATCATTGAATCATACAACATGCAAGGACCTCAATTGCATCAATAATTCAACATTTAAACATCACATGTGAAAAGCCCCAATTCATATAGCATGCTTCCTACTTAAGCTATCATTCAAGCAATAAACCTTCATAAGCAAGCAATAGGAAATCAATCCAAAATCCAGCAATCCAAACAACAATTAACATCCATAGGGAGTCTCAAACACCTCCCAAAACATACACATTGGTCCCCTATTGCCAAATCAACCAAAAGCTAAAATGTTTAACAAAACCTTCCATACATTGAGCTTTACTTGAACTTGTATGCTTGCCTTCTCTTGCTGCCCTCAAAGTACTCTAATGCTCTGCATTATTGAATCAAGAAAACGAGAGAGCGTAAGCCAAAGCTTAGTGAGGAGTGCTCTTTAAAAACCGTTCAATAATGCAATTAAAACCATTTGTAAATCATGCTTGTAAACAACCTTTACACATGCTCAAAGCATACTTTAAATCAAGCAATATCATGCTTCCACATTTCATTTAAACAAGCATCTCATGCTTCAACATAAACATTAAAACATGCATCTCATGCATCTCATGTACTATACATGTCATATTGGCTCAAGTGATACATTTCATTTAGAAATCAAGTTCAACAACTTTCCCCAAGGACTTTTAAACACCTTGGACCCCAAGGACTTTTAAACACCTTGGCCATGGACTTTTAAACACCATGAATGGACCACACAAGGACTTTTAACCACCTTTGTGTCCGTAGCTTGAAATACCCCAAGGACTTTTAAACACCTTGGCCCCAAGGACTTTTAAACACCTTGGCCCCATGGACTTTTAACCACCATGGAAAGGAGCACCTAAGGACTTTTAACCACCTTAGTGTCCGCAACAAGATTCATCCAAGGACTTTTAACCACCTTGATGATCTTAGGTAACAAGGCTCACTCAAGGACTTTTAACCACCTTAGTGACCTTCACTTTTACAAACCATCACTTGCCAATACACACTTTATACATCATATAATCCACTGTTTTAAAGCATTTAAACCAAGCCATTACATCATGCATTTCAAAGCATTAAATCCTCATTTAACAATGCATTAAAAACAAGGCACTCTTACCTAGAGACACCTTCAACACATGGCTTAAATCATCAGCATAAATCATGCTAAAACATCAGCAATTAACATGCTAAAACATGCTTTCAAAACAGTAGCAATCATGCAAAATCATCATTTCACATTTCAACAAAACATGGCCACCACTTTAAGAGAGTAAACCGAAAACTTACACTCGAGCTTAGCAAAGTTGTTTAGACTTAAACTAAGCTCCCAAAACCTTCAACCTTTGGTTTAAAAGCTGAAAATCCATTTTCACTCACCGATTACCACTTCGCTTCAAGCCAAAGCACCAAAACAAGCCTCCGGATCAACAAATCTTGGATCCTAGGATGCCTCCCCTGTTTCAACACATTAAAGCAGAGGATTAATGCATCATCATGCATTAATTGCTTCAATGAAAGCATCAAAACTCGCTGCTCTCACTAGACCTCCATTTTCGGCCACCAAACACAACCGAAAATGCATCCGGAACACTTCTAGACAAAGCCCAGCCACAAACCAGCAAAACCTTACCTCCTTTAACATCATTTAACATCTAAAAACAACCTACAACCATCCTTATACCTCCAGCAACACCAGATCCACAAGATCACCACAAAAGCTACCTTAAAACACAAGCTAAAATTAGGAAACCCAACCTATCCGGGATTGCATCAATCAAGACTCATTTCCACATCAATTTAATGATCATTTAACATCAAAAACACTTCTCAAAACACTGATTTAACAGATCAAACGAAAATCAAGTGAAATCATCAAAATCTTGCATAATTAGCCAAGATCCATAAATCAACCTTTAAACCTTTAATCAATTACCAAATTAGGATTGAAAACTTTAGGAATTTCATTAAAGAACTTGAAGTTCAGAGGAGAAGGACGTTCTTACCTCCAAACTTGTATTTCTCCACTTTTTGGAACCAAAATGCTAGTTGAAACTTGTAGAAATTGAAGAGGTTTTGAAGATATGTTGATTTGCAATCAATTGAGAGTTGAGAGGAGGAATTTGGGTGAGAAAAACAGAAACAAAACTCTGTAAATGGAGTGTTTGGGTTGAGAGAAAAAGAGAGAAAGAAAATGGGAAGTTAGATGAGAAAATAGCAAAATGAAGTTTCCCTCCTTTTTGGATCTTTAAAATCAGATAATTGGCTTATAAAACCTTAGAAAAATCTGGAGAAATAACCTTTGGATTAATAGCTCCTTAAAGATTCAAAGTTTCAACCCTTTATAAAATAGCCACCAAACTTTCAAAAATTACATTTTGGTCACTAGCCAAAATGTCACACTTCCGAAACTCATTTTCCAAAATTGATTTCACAGTTCACTTAATTATAATAAAAGATGATTTTAGAACATTTTTCCATATTTTTAATGCAACCCGAACTAGGCTTTCCCAATTTAACCTCTTACGATTCGAACAGCACTTTGACCAACCGGTCAACGCCCAAGACTTCCAAGCCCAAAACCGGGGAGTTACACGCGATCCACATACCCAACAAGAACTAAAAGCCGATCTATCCTGAGCACCCTGACCATAAGCTCCATGTCTAGGCCTTCCTTCGCCTCGCCTCGCATCAGAGTGAAACTTCTTACCACGGTGCCCCCTATTCTGTCCACCTCCAGGACCAAAATCTGTAGCTCTCTTACTCGAGCTAGAACCATCCACACGAGAAGTCAAACCCATACTCTGCTCAATATCCTTGGCTCACGCCACCAACACTAATCAGAGGCCAACATCAAAGTCTTCACCTCTTGCACCAAACCATAACGGAAACGATCGCAACGATGCCTATCACTTGGCACCAACTTAAGAGCATATTGGCTCAAACGAACAAATTGAACCTCATACGCAGCCACAGTCATGCTACCCTGAACCAAAGACATGAATTCATGTTTCTTGTCATCCAAGTATCTAACGCTTAGATACTTCTTCTTGAAAGCAGCGTGGAAGAACTCCCAATCCACCTCATTAGGCTCCAAAGTCGCAGTTACAATCGTCCACCAACTTTAAGCATCACCTTGCAATAATGAAATATCACATCCCAGCTTACGTTCATCATTGCACCCTATTTGATCCAAAATTCAGATCGTACTAGCCATCCAAGCCTCGGATGCCTCGGGCAACAAACCATGGTACTCAACACCGCCCAAAAAGTAGGTGCTTGCACTTTCACTCTGGAAACAGTAGTCTGGAATGCTCTAGTCATCGCCTAAACTAAAGGCGTCAAATCACCCAACACAAGCCCAGCTTGCCCATGTTGTCTGTCCTTGCTCCACACCCCTAGGTGGAGGCGGTAGAGGAGGTAAATTCCCATAGGACAAACCTTGTTCTCCTTATTTCCATGTCCTCTGGAAGCAACAATCGTACCCAACCGCAACTCTCTCCTCGGTCCAATTGTGCTATTATAATTAAGGCATGATAATAAAACACAACAAAATAATCAGGCAAGCTTCAAGCAAGGATCCAAGACTTCCAATTCAATTTAAAACACTTTAACTATAGTAATAAGGCAATGGGTATCCCAATTTCCCCCAAGCATAGTATAAGGAAAACAACATACGTATCACAAGCACCGTGCACAACAATCAATCGGATTCATCCCATAACATCATCATGTATATAACAAAATACATACATCACAACCATCATACATGACAGAAATATCATTAATTCATCAACAACATGATTATAACAATCATCGTGCAAAGAAAACATCATCATTCACTTGGAATCACATAACATCAACTTTCCAATAACTTACCATTATCTCATTCTTTTGCAACATGGCTCTGATACCACCAAATGTAACCCCCTCGACCCGGTCTAGGCAAAAGACTGAACCGAACGAGTCACACGGGGAATATTGAAGTAAATTAGGAAAGTTTATCTCAATAAATGACCCTAATTTTTTTCTTTTTTTCTTTTCTAGATGCTCATCATTAGCCTAAGTGTAAAGACTCACAACGGAACAATTAACATCTCAAACAAACGTCGATTAAGCACTCAATTAAATTCAATCACGTTTTAGGGATCATTTTGTAATTTTAGCAAATTACATGGACAACTTCAGTTTTTAAGTTACCAACCTTTAATTAGTCACATTGCATGCTACTTTGACAAATCTCAGCTCAAAACGATCATCCAAGCTCATTTAATTGCATCCACAACATTCAGGGACTGAAACATAAAGAAACAAAACTTCAAAAGATTCAAATAACCAACTTAACAATAGGGCGTTTTGGAACAAAGATCCCAGTATCGAAACACCATGTTTCGGAACGGGTCTTAGTGTTTCGGTGCACGAGGTCGTTTCGAAACAGCTTCCAACCCTTAGGCCATTTCAGGCTCACCGTTTCGGTACAACCTTGGGAGTACCAAAACACATGGGTCTGTAATGACACTTTTTTGCTGGTTTTTCACACTTTATTACAATCATAATCATTCCAACATGCTTCTAACATGCATACAACATATCTAAACATCAGTTCTCAGTCATTAATGGCATATTCATCATCATAACATGGAAAATTGCATCAAAGGTAAACTATAAGCATGCAACCTAGTGGCAAGCCAAGAAAAATACCAAAATGCAAAGTAAAGCATAAACCAAATACCAAAGGCCATTTACAAGTCTAAAACAGCAAATCAAACTTGCTCAAAAAGACCAAATACCAAAGGCCGTTTACAAGTCTAAAATAGCAAATCAAACTTGCTCGAAAGGGAGTTTCCACAAATATCCCAACAACACAACGGATCCCTTCTCGCCCTTATTACGTATAGTCTAATCGAACGTACTTTTGCAAAAGAAGTTTCTTGTGATCCCATGTTGCCACCAAAACCTCAATTATTTGCATTGATGGAAAAATGAGAGCGTAAGCACACAAGGCTTATTGAGAAGGTGTAGACTCTTTGGGTGAATGATTATTTGCTGGCAATAGGCCTAAAAGATATTGGAAAAGTGTTAACACAGTGCCAAGAAAATCTATTGCATGCATGTATACACGATCTGCAAGTAATACAACAATTAAGTTGAGTATCGATCCCACAAAGATTGTGTTGGAATTCGAATGCCTTGTTTGATTACTTGTCTTGAGAAAAAGATTTGTTTGATTGGAAGTAGTTTTGAAAATTGAAAAGAAATGAAAAGGAAAGTTTAAAATGTTGGCAAGGGGAGTGCCTTGGCAAATGATGAGCATTGGCAAGGAGTTCATGGTTTTCACGCTATTCATGCCATGCCAGCCTTTAGTAAATCATGTCTTGCCATTGTTTGTCGAGCAGATTCAAAGGTAGTAATGCTTCTGTCGATAGCATTGCCCTAAATTAATTTTGGAAAAACCCCTATATGTCTATAGTGAATGTTGTTTTCATAAATCAATTTGATTAAGTGTCAATCTTTACTCCCGAGGGGTAGATTTCACTCCCGAAGTAAGTTCATCTACTTGAACATCTTCTCTCGAAGCATCTCGCCTCAGTATCTAGGATTTGATCGTTGCCACCCAAGTCAGTCATGATATTGAGTTGCAATAGGCTAACTATGTCAGGTGTCGCTTGGCATAGTATTTTTAAAAGAGAGTGCCAGTTATCACTTGGCAGCACACTTAAAATAGAAAACACTCCATATAGGAAAAACAATGTCGAGGGAGTGTCGATTTATTAAAAACTAAACAAAAACATAGCGTTCAAATGCAATCACCCCTCACCAACGATGAAATTAGTTCATGGTGAGGGTATCAACCAAAAAAACATAATCGTTTTTGACATCCATTATCATTAAAACTTAATAAAACAAATAAACCAAAGAGAATGGCGAGAAGGAAGTCTCTCGATGCAGCCCTTCACGGTTCAGGCTCTCGGTCAAGCTGGTCGAACCACCTCTCCTTGGTGCAGCCGGTTGTGATCAATCCTCTCAGAAAATCTTTTCACTTTGCTCTTCGCAATTGATCTTTAAATAGGCGTGTAAAGGATGCTAGGATAAGCCTTTGAATTTGAAATTTGAACACTCAAGGGATGTAACACCCTCGATCCGGCCTAGACGAGCGACCGAACCAAACTGGTCACACGGGGAATATTGAAGTAAACCGAGAAGGTTTACCTCAATAAATGACGTTATTTTTTTTCCTTTTATCTTGTCTAGATGCTCGTTACAACCCTAAGTGTTTAAGGTTGCAGCGGATCAAACATAACATCAAACGAATATAAATTGCATGCAAAAACAACTTTTAGGGACCAAATTGTAAACTTTCCAAAATACAAAGATTCTTCCCAATTTTAAATTACCGTATTTAGATTAATCATATTACATGCATCTCTGTCAAAACGCAGCTCAAAATAACCATTCAAACTGATTTAATTGCATGCACAACATTTAGGGACCAAAACCTAAAGATTCAAAATATTCAAAGATACCTTTTAACCAATTTAACTACCACCGTATTGATACCCTTAGAGGGGGTATCGATACGCCCACGACGAAAGCAACATTCAATAATTCAAAATTTATCAATTATATTGGCCCACAAGTGATCATCAACATACTCATTTCTCAAAACGTATCGGATACACGGATTCCCAAGTGTTGTCCCAACACGTCAACATTCTCACCGGTATCTCAAGGTTCACACACAAAAGCTACCCTTCACCGTTGTGACACTCGTGGTGGACTATTCGGAACCTTACAACCCTTCAACACCACTCATCGGTAGATTTATAACCCCACTAACGAGAGACGGGACACAACTCAATTTCATCAATCGTTAGGGTACTTTGGTGGAGTTTTCGGTACATTCACAATCCCTCAACATCCAAGGAGACTTGTTTATAATGCACTCAATCCTATAGCCGGCTAACTATATCCGATTTCATTTGTAAACCACTTTACACAACATCACTTGCCAATATAATTCTCATTTAGCATAAACATCATTGTTTTCTAATCATTCACAATAAGTCATATTTTCAAGCATCAAACCATGCTTCATAAAACATGTATAAACACAAACATACAAGGATCACTAACCTAGTGCATCCTTTAACAATATGGCACCATCAACAGAAAATCACATACTCAAATCATGCTTTAAAACAGTAGGTAAACACATATAAAATCAAGTGCATCCACAAGCTTATAATAGCACAATCCGAGGGAGAAAATCACTTTACTTACTTCAAAACTTAGTAAAGCATTTCAAGCTTACACTAAGTTCCCAAAACCACTTTTAAGATGTTTCAAATTTGGAAATCCCATTTCTACTCACTGACACTCGAAACCTCAATCGTCGACGAGAAAATCAAGCTTCCAAAGTCCCCGGAACTTCGTCAAATGCTTCCAAAGAATCCTCCCCTATTTATACCACACAAGAATTGAGGATTAATGCATCTCAATGCATTAAAACAACCAGCAAACACTAAAAAACCGCAGCTCTGCCCAAAGGCACCAAAAAGCCTATTTGAAACAACCGAAAACTCAATCACTCTTACTCGAAACTTAACTCACCCATCAACAAACACTTCCATCACATTTTAACCATGAATCAACATCCAAAAACATCCTAATATCATCCTTATACCTCCAGCAACTCAAATTTCACATTTCCAAGCCAAAAACCCAAAAGTAACAACCTAAACTTTAGAGATCGAACATAATCCATGATTATTATGATTAAGGCTTTACTTTAACATCATTTAAAATCCAACCCTAAAACTTTAAAATAATTCTGAAATCAATCAAAACAGTGCCCAACCGTAAATCATGGAAAATCATCAACTAAGCCATTTTAACCCATTTTTCATTAATCGAATCATAAAACTCAGTTAATAATAATATTTAAGAAGACAAGACTTGGGAATTTCATTAAAGATCCTTGATTAGAGGGTTGATCAACTATTACCACCAAACTTAGCTTTTTCCCTCAATTGACAAAGATTTTGCAAGCAAAACTCAAAGCTCCATTGATTAAATTGATAGATCAATTTTAGGAAATCAAAAGAAAAGAGAAAAGATGATAAAATCTGATATTTGTGAGAGAAAAGAAAGTGTTTGGCTGTTAAGAAAGTGAGGAAATGGAAGTTACGTAAAATCCTCTTTATTTCATTAAAAATCCCTTTTAATTAAAAGCTTTTCTTTTTATTCCGTTTTAATAATACTATTTTTAAAATTGGTCAAATTAAGGGGAAAAGGCTTTTAAACACATGTAAGCTCTTTAAAGATTCCAAGTCTTGACTTTCCAAGACCCATTTTCTAAAATCGGTTTCCCCATCCTTCAATATATGTTTTTAAAAGATTTTAGCAATTTTTTTATAATTTTATCACATCTCGGACTACGTTTTCCCTGAACCGCTTATAAAGGCTTGAATCTCCAATTCTAGGTTCGACTAACCTAAACCGATACCCAAAACATCTAGGCCCAAAACTGGGGCGTTACAACTCTCCCCCACTTAGGAAATTTCGTCCTCAAAATTTTACCTGAAGGAAAAAGATGCGGAAACTGTTGAGGTATGCCCAAAGACCAATCATATGATGATTGAATAGACATACTATTTTACTAGATTTATCAAGTAATGGCATTGTCGTTATTATCATTTGGTATGTTTCTGTGCATCAAACTAACCATTGGATAATAATGTCCATACAATAATACGATTATTGTTAAATAGGATCCTTAGTCGAATATTATTACGGGTATGGACAATGATAATATATAAAGACTAATATGTGGTTGATGACAAGTGTTGTCATTGACATAGAGATGTCAAAATCAACACATAAGTATTTGTTAGAGAACAACATACTGGATTGACCCGCTATGAGCATGTTTCTTGGGTAATTATGTGACAGTCACAACATTGCTCATGATAAACATATGTATAATCCTCAGACTTGAGATCAACATGATTTCAACATAAAAATTTATGCATTTTGACATAGTCAAACATGTTTCGTAACTGACTACATTATAAAGACTGATGATTGGATACATTATGACCTATGTAGTGAAATATGGTTGATCAAGAAAGGATTTGTCCCTCCTACATAATGGGAGAAATATCTTCGGCCACTTGATTGAGTGAGATTAGAAAATGCATGGCCATGCTCGAACATTATGATATGAGATATCATAGAGATTCGTTTATCATAATCTACTCAAGACATCAAGAAACACTAGATGGACAACACAAGTGTGACTAACCCATGACTTGTGTTCATCTAAGATATAAAGGACAAAAGGATGAAATACATAAAGGAAGTTTATTCAGGAATTAGGAAACTCAAACCATGACTTCATGCAACTTAGGTAGCAATGATGTATTGCTAGATGCCACTCATTGTTTGTAAAATTAGAACAGTTCTAATTTTGCTGCTAACGTTGCATGAACCTACAAGGGTCACACCCTTCGAATGAAACGAACAAAAATTGGAAACCATACTCCCTATTTTAGGGAGGTTGTCGAAAATCTCCTATGGGATAGGGGAAATCAGAAACTCCCTTAAATGGGAATAATATTAGATAAATATTGTATTTATCAAATATTATTTAGAGTATAGAAAATATTTAGAGACTTAAATATTATAGAATAAGATTCTAGAAATTTAAATATATATTTGGAATTTATATAATTTATATTTAATTCCAAGTTTATGTAGAATTAGATTCCACATAATTAAAAATATATATTTAAATATATTTAAATCCAAGTAAAGATAGAATGAGATTCTATATAATAAAAATATATATTTGGATTAAAAATAATGTATATTTAAATCCATGTTTTATGTAGAATAAGATTCTACATAATTAAATATATATTTCATTTAATATTATTAAATATAATGTATATTTAATATAAACCCATTTCAATTAGAATTAGATTCTATGAATTTTGGTTGAACTTGGATTTAAGGAATTCAACTAGAATTAAGTCTGTGAATACTATTTAAAGGGACAAGGGCTAGCAACCAAATCATCCATCTTCCTCCTCTTGAAGATTTCGACAACACCCCTAGGGATTCCCCACTCGAATTCGACATATCCCCGAAAGCTCTCTGAGAAGTTGTTCGATATTTTTCTAGTGTTACTTGCCCACTAGCAAATCCCTGAAGGTTCCCTTGCTCGATTGTAAGTCCCGGTTGAACTCCTGGTCGATTTCAGACTCTCTCAGGAATCCCTAGAGGGATTTCGACCTCTCCTCGGAAGGTGTTCAAACCTGTCGAAATTTATCCCTAAGTGTTAGGAGGCGGAAACTTTGTTCGGGTGGACTCCGTAGAGGTCATTGCTAACATGTGACGATTCCGGTTTTACTTGACGTGGTTATTCCGACATACCGTCGGTTTTCCAGTTTCCAGAGTTTTAAAAAGGTAACTCTTCATCTTTTCACCCCGGATTCGTTCCTGTACATGGATCCTGGCTGGATTACGTCAGATTAATTTTTCCGCTGCACCACGGGGTGTACCGACGTGACCCAACAGTGGTATTAGAGCCACTTGTATCATACGAATTCGGACTTAAATTCTTGGGTGATGTTTATGTATGAGATGCATGTTGTTTGATTCGATTTAGATATTTATCGTTTACCGTATCACACCTAATAAAGACTTATTTCGATTATCACTGAATGATTAAGAGTTAATCATAACTATGTTAGGTTGCTTCAATGTTAAATGTTAACATGTTGAGACTAATAGTTAGTCTAGAGAACAAGTAGTTGTTCGTAGTTTCATAGATTTATGAAATCTCTGAAAGGGCTTCTAATTTGATAAAAGTTATCAAGCTATCTTTCACGGTGAATCCATAAGAGTTATGGTTAGACGTTATGAAAAATGCATGTCTAGGATTGGCATCATCAAAGACCTGGTATTTAAGTGTGCCTAGTGCACCACCTCTCTTTCATGTTGACCTACCTGGTACATTTGTTCGTTAACGCAAATGGTTTATGAAACCTCGTGATCCTTCTTTGGCCCATTAACCGCAACATAGGGATAATCAGTTTAAAACTCCTTAAACACGTCGTTACTTTGTTCGCACGATGTTTGAAATGCATGTTAGATTGCACGGTGTTTGTTTTGCATGGTTATAGCCCATAGCCTTTATAGTTTTGGTTTTCATAAATACGGCCTGCGTGTCGTGCCTTTCTCTATCTTCTATTGTACTTCTCTTCTCATCTCACTCCCTCGCATGTAACGCGAGTTTCTGAAAATTGTAAATACTCATGGAGATAAAGCAAGAACCAAGGTAACAGCGTGGTGGGCCTTCCCTGGTGGACCGAGCGTTTTAGAAGCAGATTCTATCTTCAGTAGAATGGTCCTCCCATTGGCTTGGGACGGGTCGCCTTAGGTTAAGAAGGGCTATAATCATTGAATATTTATTTACCGCTTATATTTACCTTGTATGTGATGCAATGGATGTTTTATAAGCATGATTAAACATAGTTCTATTAATAGGATCAATGTTAAAATGATGAGATAATTAAGTAAATCCCTCACTATAATTCTAAGTCTGTTTTAACCATCCAATATTTACCCTCGTTAAAGCTTCAATCGATATAATGTGAGCTTTGCCAAAGCAATGTCACATTTATCTATCTTAGTTAAACGCGAAGAATAAGCTAGTGATATTCGCCGGTTGAGATATTGGTATTCACTTAGCTGGGTTGTTCTAATAGGATTAGAAAACCTAGGGGTTAAAAGTTTTGGATAATCATAAGATGATATAAAGAACAAAAGTTGTTCGCCAAAAGATGAGGAATTACATGAGATGTAATTAGTAAGGTGTTACTTACCTAAATAACCATTTCCTAAAATACTGGCCAAAGCTGATTTAGGAATGGTGAAATACGGATCCTCACTCACTAGAAAAACTATCGAAACATTTTTCCGAAATTAAAACTAGAGGGTTTTTAATTTTGAAGAAAATAGTGGGAGTAAATTTATAGTAAAGACCTATCTATAAATTTTAAAATTTAGTAAAACTTATGTAGCATATTTTCTTTATTGTAGAATTAATGGCAAATAATACTTTATCTCTGCGATCTATCCTTGAGAAGGATAAGCTCAATGACATAAACTTCCTTGACCGGTTCCACAATTTGAGAATCGTTCTCAAATAGGAAAAGAAGGAATATGTCATTGAAGAACATGTTCCTGATGAACCAGTTGCCACTGCTTCCAGAGCTGACAAAGACAAGTTTAAGAAACACATGGACGACATGCTAGATGTCGGTTGTCTTATGCTCCCCTCCATGACCACTGAGCTTCAGAAGCAACATGAGGACATGGTAGCTTATGATATGATTCAAAATCTCAAGGAGATTTATGAAGGGCAAGCTCGTCAAGAGAGGTACGAGACCTCTAAAGCTCTATTTCAATGCAAGATGAGTGACGGATCTCCCGTAGGAGCTCACATCATCAAAATGATGGGCTACATCCAAATGTTGGAGAAGCTCGGCTTTCTGCTAAAAGACGAATTAGCTACTGATGTCATCCTGCAATCGTTGCCGGATAGTTTCAATCAGTTCGTCCTTAATTTCAATATGAATGAAATTAACAAGACGTTGCCACAGCTGCTCGACATGTTGAGAACTGCTGAAATCAACCTGAAGAAGGTACAACCTAAACATGTTCTGATGGTCCGCAAGGGCAAGAAGAAAGATAAATCGACAACAAAGTCTAAAGGTGATGGTAAGACCAAAACCGATGGAAAGGAGGCATTGAAACCTAAGAAGGGAATCAAGAAGGATGGAAAATGTTTCCATTGCGGCAAGACCGGACATTGGAAGAGAAACTGCCCCACACACCTACAAGAAGTCAAGAAAGCAAAAACGAGTGAGGCATCAACCTCAGAGGCTTCTAAAGAGAAGGCATTAGAATAGACATGGACCTGCGAATGGAAATAAAGCAAGAGTTACTACATCATCCATTAGGACATGTGTTTTTGCTTAAATAGATTTGTTTTAGTTTTTTAAGATTATTATTTTGTGCCTAAGTTTTAGTTATCTTGTAAGGACAAGATATTTTAATTTTGAGATTATTTAAATAAATGTTATTCTTTTAATCTCTTATGGCACAACGAATCAATGTTCTTTAAACTAATCAAATCAATAATATTTATAAGATAAATAAAACAAATGACTAATCTCAAACTCATAAAAAGTATTAAGGTAATTTGATGAGATCAAATTCAAGAATATTTAAAGCTTGGTGAACTTTCAAAGAATATGGGATTGTCCCATAATTAAATCCCACAAGTGGAACGAAAAGTCTTTGAAAGAGAATCAAATATGTTAGACATGTTTTGATTCAGAACAAGTCATTTTCGACTTCTTTACACACTAGAAAAACAACTCTCATACTTAATCGTGTTTTTTTCGAAACGTCATATAAGATATGGACTAAGAATTGTTCTAGAATACCTTTGAAGTTTTAAGGTTACTTACATGTTAAAATGTTTACAAAGTTTGAACCTTAAAAACTCCATTTGTTGTTTATCCTAACGAGAACAAAGTGTTTGTTTCTCAAACGAGAGTTTTTCTTGAAAGAGATTAATTCTCACAAAGGGATATTATTTCTTCAACTTTAACGTGAACAAAAATATCTGTTGCTCAAATGATAGTTTATCTCAAAAGAGAATACTTATCACTAAGGGATTTCATTTTTCAACGAGAACAAAATGTTTGTTGCTCAAACGAGAGTTTCTCTCGAAAGAGATTACCTCTCACAAAAGAAAAAAATAGAATTTTGGAATGCGAAGAAATTTTAGACAACAAATTTATGAACCAAAGATTGAGAATGTTCCACAAATGATCAAGGAACATTGGAACAAAACACAACCATTGTGTTGACTCTTAAGAGAATACCATATACTTGAGAAATATGGATTTCTCACTATCCGTACATGGAAACACTCTTCTTTTCGGATCAAGATAAAGACTAGGTCTTATCAGAAAGCAATGGTGAGCCCAAAATTCGAGAAATGGCTAAGAGCCATGAGAGATGAGATGAAATCCATGTCTAAAACCAAGTATAGACTTTGGTTACCTAAAAGGGTAAAACCTAAGAGGTATGGTTGAGTTTTTCAAAAAGGAAAAATCGACATGGATGATAAAACATACAAAGGATGATTCGTCGCTAAAAGTTTTCGACAAACTTCATAGTATAGACTATGATAAAGCATCTTCCTTGTAGCTATGTTTAATCCATCTTAATCTCACTTGCAAGTAGTTACATACGATGATTATGAAATCAAATAGAGGAATGTCAAAACCACTTTCCTAAGGGAAAACTTGAAACAAATGTGTACATGACACATCCAGAAGGTTTTGTCACTCCAGTAAACACTTGGAAGGTATGTAAGCTACAAAGGTCTATCCGTAGACTAAGGCAAGCTTCTCGAAGTTGGGATATTCGTTTCAGAAGATACAATAAAAAAGTTTGGTTTATCTAGAAACAAAGGGGAGTCCTGTTTTCAAAAGAGCTAGTGGGAGCATTGTTACTTTCCTAAGTATTGTATGTAGATGACATACTCATCAAAAGGAACTAAAGATCGCAATCCGTTTTGCATTAATAAAAGATCCTGCGAGTTAGCAACATGAGATAGTAGCTAACTAAACAACATAGGCTGAATGTATTACAATCGACATAGCAATAAAGAAGGATGTTTGGATCTAAAGGGTTCACTTCTGAACTAAGGGTTGTTCCCAGCATATTAGATGCTATATAACTCCGTTATGATGGAACCTTTGCGTAAGCAAATAAAACCCAGATCTCATCAATAAATCCAAACATATTCTAAAGTGCTTACATCTTGGAGATGTGAAAGTATGCAACATACAGACAAAGTTGATAACTTTGTCAACTCCCTAACAAAGCTTTTGACACAGCATAAGCATGTCAGTTACACTAAGCCATATCGTATTAGATACGAGAATGATTGGTCTTAGTTCTAGTGGGAGATTGTTGGAGTATGCCCAAAGACCAATCATATGATGATTGAATAGACATACTATTTTACTAGATTTATCAAGTAATGGCATTGTTGTTATTATCATTTGGTATGTTTATGTGCATCAAACTAACCATTGGATAATAATGTCCATACAATAATACGACTATTGTTAAATAGGATCCTTAGTCGAATATTATTACGGGTATGGACAGTGATAATATATAAAGACTAATATGTGGTTGATGACAAGCGTTGTCATTGACATAGAGATGTCAAAATCAACACATAAGTATTTGTTAGAGAACAACATACTGGATTGACCCGCTATGAGCATGTTTCTTGGGTAATTATGTGACATAGTCAAACGTGTGTCGTAACTGACTACGTTATAAAGACTGGTGATTGGATACGTGATGACCTATGTAGTGAAATATGGTTGATCAAGAAAGGATTTTTCCCTCCTACATAATGGGAGAAATATCTTTGGCCACTTGATTGAGTGAGATTAGAAAATGCATGGCCATGCTCGAATATTATGATATGAGATATCATAGAGATTCGTTTATCATAATCTACTCAAGACATCAAGAAACACTAGATGGACAACGCAAGTGTGACTAACCCATGACTTGTGTTCATCTAAGATATAAACGACAAAAGGATGAAATACATAAAGGAAGTTTATTCAAGAATTAGGAAAGTCAAACCATGACTTCATGCAACTTAGGTAGCAATGATGTATTGCTAGATGCCACTCATTGTTTGTAAAATTAGAACAGTTCTATCTTTGCTGCTAACGTTGCATGAACCTACAAGAGTCACACCCTTCGAATGAAAAGAACAAAAATTGGAAACCATACTCCCTATTTTAGGGAGGTTGCCGAAAATCACCTATGGGATAGGGGAAATCGGCAACTCCCTTAAATGGGAATAATATTGGATAAATATTGTATTTATCAAATATTATTTAGAGTATGGAAAATATTTAGAGACTTAAATATTATAGAATAAGATTCTAGAAATTTAAATATATAGTTGGAATTTATATAATGTATATTTAATTCCAAGTTTATGTAGAATTAGATTCCACATAATTAAAAATATATATTTAAATATATTTAAATCCAAGTAAAGATAGAATGAGATTCTATATAATAAAAATATACATATTTGGATTAAATATAATGTATATTTAAATCCAGGTTTTATGTAGAATAAGATTCTACATAATTAAATATATATATTTCATTTATTATTATTAAATATAATGTATATTTAATATAAACCAATTTCAAGTAGAATTAGATTCTATGAATTTTTGTTGAACTTGGATTTAAGGAATTCAACTAGAAATAAGTCTCTGAATACTATTTAAAGGGACAAGGGCTAGCAACCAAATCATCCCTCTTCCTCCTCTTGAAAATTTCGACAACACCCCTAGGGATTCCCCACTGGAATTTGACATATCCCAGAAAGCTCTCTGAGAAGGTGTTCGATATTTTTCTGGTGTTCTACTTGCCCCCTAGAAAATCTTTGAAGGCTCATTTGCTCGATTGCAAGTCCCGGTTGAACTCCTGGTCGATTTCAGACTCCCTCAGGAATACTTGGAGGGATTTCGACTTCTCCCCGGAAGGTGTTCAAACCTGTCGAAATTTATCCCTAAGTGTTAGGGAGGCGGAATCTTTGTTCGGGTGGACTCCGTAGAGGTCGTTGCGAACATGTGACGATTCCGGTTTTACTTGACGTGGTTATTCCGACATACCGTCGGTTTTCCAGTTTCCAGAGTTTCAAAACGGTAACTCTTCATCTTTTCACCATGAATTCGTTCCTGTACATGGATCCTGGCTGTATTACATCGGATTAATTTTTCTGCTGCACCACGGGGCATGCCGACGTGACCCAACAGAAACTGTTTCAACATGTCCGCCTTGCTCTCCCACATGGCCTCCTCAACTCCTCGATGTCGCCACAACACCTTCACAAGTTCAATCGTCTTTCCACGAAGAACTTTGCTACTAGAATCAAGGATCCCCATTGGTTTCTCATCATAAGATAAATCTGGATTCAACTCAATCTCCTCAACATGCATCACATAAGACAGATTTGATCTATACCTTCGCAACATTGAAACATGAAACACATCATGGATTTTCTCTAACTCGGGAGGCAACCCCAACTGATATACAACAGGACCAACTCGCTCCAGAAGCTCATAAGGTTCAATAAACCATAGACTAAGTTTATCCTTACGTCCAAATCTCATCACCTTCTTCCAAGGTGATACCTTCAATAACACGCGATCTCCAACCACAAACTCAATCTCTTACGCTTTAAATTCTCGTAAGACTTTTGACGATCCGAAGCAGCCGTCAACCGCTCACATATGAGCTTCACTTTATCAGTTGTTCTCTTAAGCAAATCCGGCATGGAAACCAACTTTTTCCCCACCTCCTCCCAACAAAGAGGCGTTATACACTTTCTTTTATATAAAGCTTCATACAGAGCCATTTGTATGCTTTCCTAGAAACTATTATTATAGGAAAATTCCACCAAGGACAACTGCTTTTCCCAAGAACCTTGGAAATCTATCACACAAAATCTTAACCTATCCTCCAGCACATGGATAACTCGCTCTGATTGTCCATCCGTCTGAGGTTGATATGAAGTGCTGAAATTCAAGTGCGTACCCAACGCTTGGTGTAGACACTCCAAAAATCTCACTGTAAACCTCGGATCTCTATCCGACACTATAGATTTAGGCACACCATGCAAACGCACAATCTCAGCAATATACAACTTCGCTAGCTTATCTAACGTATACGTAGTATGCACAGCCAAGAAATGCGCACACTTCATAAGATGATCCACAATCACCCAAATGTAGTTCTTCTTTGATGGTGTTAAAGGCAAACCGGACACAAAATCCATCCTAATTCTTTCCCATTTCAATTTCGGTATCCTCAAAGGTTGCAACAACCCGGAAGGAAACTGGTGCTCAGCTTCCACATGTTGACAAACCATACACTTGCTCACAAAATCAGCAACATTCTTTTTCAACCCAACCCAATAGTACTCATCTTTCAAACCACGATACATCTTGGTACTACCAGGATGCAAAGCAAAAGGACTGTTATGAGCTTCAGTCAAAATAGTGAGCCTCAACTCAACATCCTCCGGCACAACTATATGACTTTTAAAGCATAAAACACCATCATCATTGAAATAGAAATCCGTTGCATTACCATCAGCTATATCCTGAACATGAGGCACCAAAGAATCATCAAGCAATTGTTTATCCTTAATTAACTGAATTAAGGATGGTTGCACTTGTAACTTGGCTATCAACCCACCATCACACGATATACTCAACCGAGCAAACATCGCTCTCAACTCAACAACCACCTTCCTACTCAAGGCATCGGCCACAACATTGGCCTTTCCAAGATGATACTCAATCGTCAGATCATAATCCTTAAGCAACTTCAACCACATTCGTTTCCTAATATTCAACTCTCCCTGAGACATCGGATATTTCAAACTCTTATGATCTGTGTAAATCAGACATTTCTCGCCGTAAAGATAATTCCTCCAAATCTTCAAAGCGAACACAATTGCAGCAAGCTTTAGATCCTGAGTAGGATAGTTGCGCTCATGCACCTTCAATTGTCTAGATGCATATGCTGCAACCTTCCCACCATGCATCAACACACAACCTAGGCCATCGTATGATGCATCACTATAAACCACAAACTCCTTACCCGATTCCGGTTGAATCAAGAAAAGAGCTTGCGCCAAAGCTTGCTTCAACCTTTCGAAAGCTTGTTGCCTAACATCTATCCATTCATAGAGAACATTCTTTTGCAACAATTTAGTCAACGGAGCAGAAATCTTAGAGAAACCCTCAAAAACTTTCGATAATATCCAGCCAACCCAAGGAAACTACGCACTTCCGTCACCGACTTAGGTGTTTTCTATTTCATCACTGCCTCGATCTTGTGTGGGTCATCTCGGATACCCTCAGCTGACATTACATGTCCAAGAGAGACAACTTCCTTGAGCCAAAACTCGCACTTGCTCAGCTTAGCATAAAGCTGTTTTTCCAACAATACTTGTAACACAATCCTCAAATGCTTATCATGATCCTCCTCAGTACGCGAGTACACGAGAATATCATCGATAAACACTACCAAAAACTGATCTAAGAACTCATAGAACACATGATTCATCATATCCATGAATGAAGCCGGTGCGTTCTTCTACCCAAACGGTATCACTAAGAACTCATAATGCTCGTACCTTCTCCGAAAAGTTGTCTTAGGTACATCTACATCCTTAACATTTAGTTGATAATATCCAGACCTCAAGTCAATCTTAGAAAATACTGAAGCACCTCGAAACTGGTCAAATAAATCATCAATCCTTGGCAAAGGGTTTTGTTCTTAATCATCAACTTGTTCAGTTGCCGATAATCTATACACATACGCATCGTACCATCATTCTTCTTTACAAACAAAATCGGTGCACCCCAAGGTGAAACACTTGGCCTCATGAACCCTCAATCAAGAAACTCCTAAAGTTGTGTTTTCAACTCCTCCAACTCTTTACGTTCCATCCGATAAGGAGAATAGACACTGAAGTCGTATTTTCATACAACTCAATGCCAAACTCAACTTCTCTACTTGGTGGCAAACCAGACAACTCTTTCAGAAAGACACCTGGAAACTCACATATTGTTCGTATGTCTTGTACTCGCACCTCCTTTGTTCCAGGGTTCATCACATAAGCTAGGAAAGCTTCACAACCCAACTCCATCATACGACTCACCGCAAGAGCCGAAATTGCATTAGACAAGAATTTCACATTCTCGCTTACGGTTACCACTTCATAATCATCAGCAAGTTTCAAGGCAACTCACTTAACATCAAAATCAACTACAGCTCTATGCTCAGACAACCAATCCATTCCAAGGATCACATCAAAACCGTAGAAAGGCAACTCCATCAAATCAACTAAAAACACATGGCCTTTAACAGATAAAGGACATCTCTTATAAAATTTTCTCGTAACAACAGTTTCACCAAAAGAGCGTGTTACTTGCATTCCTACATCTAGCATCTCAACAGGGATATCAAGCAAATGTGCATGCTCACTCAAGATGTATGAATGCGTTGATTCAGAATCAATTAAAGCTAACAAACACAAGGGTTGCAAGGTGAAAGTACCTGCAATCACGTCGGTCTCGATACGTCCCTCGCGATGTGCATACACTCTCGCAGGACCACCACCCTCAGGTTCAACAGCAAAAACATGAGCTACACCTCTCTGTCCATCCTCCTTTCATTGGAAATTACCACGAACGCGCCCACGACCTTTCTATGGTGCAACAACAGGTGCTTGTCCCTGACCACCTCCAGCTAATAAAGGACACTAACGGCTCATATGATGCTGATCCACAGTTCCAACATGAATTAGCCACCCCAGCCATAAGAGCCTATGATTCACAAACCACATGAGGACAATCTCGCCTCAAATATTCTTATGATCCACATGTCCAACAAGTATTCTGTTCAGATCTCACCATGTTACCCTGAACTGGCGCACCTCACCCAAAATTACCTCGCCTCGCCTCAGGCCAATATCTACGATCACAGTTTCTCTTATTTTGTCCACCACTATGACCTGAATCTGCAGCTCTCTTACTCGAGCTAGAACCACCCACACGAGACGTCAAACCCAAACTCTGCTCTATATCCTTGACTCGCGTCACCAGCACATCAAAATCAGTATAATCAGAAGCTAGCATGAAGGTCTTCACTTCCTGCACCAAGCCATAACAGAAACGATCACATCAATGCCTATCACTCGGCACAAATTCTGGAGCACACTGGCTCAAACGTACAAACTGAACCTCGTACTCAACCACTGTCATGTTTCCTTGCACCAAAGACATGAACTCATGCTTCTTGTCGTCCAAGTTTCTAACTCCTAGATACTTCTTTTTAAAGGCAGCCTGGAAGAACTCCCAATCCACCTTATTGGGTTCCATAGTTGTGGTCATAGTCATCCACCAACTGTATGCATCACCATGCAATAAAGAGACAACACACCCTAGCTTGCGTGCATCATTACACCCCATCTGATCCAAAATCTGGATTGTACTAGCCATCCTAGCCTCGGATGCTTCAGGAGACAATCCACGATACTCAACGCCTCTCAAATTTCACAAGCGTTCCAACAGCAAACCCAATTGCCTAGCCATATGTCCTTGCACTTGCACTTGCACTCTAGCAACAGCCTTGAATGCCCCAGTCATTGCATGTACCAAAGGCGTCAAATCACCCAACATCGGACCAGCCTGTCCGTGTTGCACTTGCTCCTCACCCCAGGTGGTGGCGTGGAGGAGGTAAATTCGCACCAGGCGAAACCTCGTTCTCCTGATTACTTTGCTCATCAGCTGGAGCAACTGATCCTGAACGTAACTCTCCCATCGGTCCCATTGTTCTATTATCATTAAGGCGTGAATATAAAACAAAACAAGAAATCAGGCCAGCTTCTAGCAAGGATCCAAGACTTTGAATTCAATTTAAAACACTTCACTACAGTAATAAGGCAATGGGCATCCTAATTTTCCCCAAAACATAGCATAAAGTATACAACGTACATGTCACAACCATCGTGCATCACAATAAATAAGATTCAGCCCACAACATCACCATATATAACAGCTCATACTTACATCACAATCGCCATACATAGCATCACTATCATTTAATCAACATTAACATACTTATAACTTTCATCGTGCAAAACAAACATCATCAAATACATACAATCACATCACATTGACTTACCATTAACTTACCTTGCATCTCATTCTTTCAAAACTTGGCTCTAATACCACCAAATATAACCCCCTCGACCCGGCCTAGACGAGCGACCAAACCGAACGGGTCATACAGGGAATATTGAAGTAAATAGGAAAGGTTTACCTCAATAAACGACCCTATTTTTTTCCTTTTATCTTGTCTAGATACTCGTTACAACCTTAAGTGTTTAATGTTGCAGCGAATCAAACATAACATCAAACGAATATCAATTGCATGCAAAAACAACTTTTAGGGACCAAATTGTAAACTTGACAAAATACAAAGGTTCTTCCCAATTTTAAATTACCGTCTTTAGATTAATCATATTACATGCATCTATGTCAAAACTCAGCTAAAAATAATCATTCAAACTCATTTAATTGCATCCACAACATTTAGGGACCAAAACGTAAAGATTCAGAACATTCAAAGATACCTTTTAACCAATTTAACTACCACCGTATTTATACCCTTAGAGAGGGTATCGATACGCCCTCGACGAAAGCAACATTCAAAAATTCAAAATTTAAGGTCGTATCGATACCCTTCTAGCCCATATCGGTACGCCCTAAACTAGTAGCCAAATAACGTATCGATACGCCCCCGTGTATAGATACACCCTTACATTTTACAAAGACCGTATCGATACACTATCAAGGGTATCGATACCCTATGGCGTGCAATGTTCCAAATTGCAGCTTTTACACACTTTAAACCATTCAAAGGCATCCAACATGCTTTTAAACATACCCAATGAAAACTAAACAACATTCCCTACACATACACAACAGTTTCAACCAACGAAACATGACAATCAACATCCAAGTTTTCTAAAGGCATGCTTCCTATGAAATTCAAGAATCTAAAAAATAAATCTCAAGTTAAAGCTTACGCAAACTCAAAGAGGCCTTTTACAATCATTGTAACGCCGCGGTTTTGGGCTTAGTAGTTTTGGGTGTTGACCGGTTTGGTCAAAGTGTTGTTCGAATCTAAAGAGGCGAAATTAGGAAAGCCTAGTTCGGGTTGCATTAAAAATATGGAAAAATGTTCTAAAATCATCTTTTAATATAATTAAGTGAACTGTGAAATCAATTTTGGAAAATGAGTTTTGGAAGGGTGACATTTTGGCTAGTGACCAAAATGTAATTTTTGAAAGTTTGGTGACTGTTTTAAAAAGGGTTGAAACTTTGAATCTTTAAGGAGCTATTAATCCAAAAGTAGTTTCTCCAGATTTTTCTAAGATATTTTAAGCTATATTCTGATTTTAAAACATATCAAAAGAGGAGGGAAAGCCATTTTCGCTATTTTGATAACTAACTTCCTATTTTCTTTTCTCTCATTTTCTCTCAACCCAAACACCTTCTTTCCAGAGAATTGTTTCTGATTTTCTCACCTAAATCTCTCCTTTCAACTCTCTTTTGATTCCTAATCAACATATCTACAAAACCTCATCATTTGCTACTTGATTCATCAAGGTTTTTGGTTCCAAAAAGAGGAGAAACTCAAGTTTGGAGGTAATAACGTCCTTCTCCTCTAAACTATCAGTTCTTTATTGAAATTCCTAAGTTTTCAATCCTTAATTGAAGTTTTATTAAAGGCTTTTGAGTTGTGAATTGGATCTTGGCTTATAATGCAAGATTTGGTGATTTTTGGTGAATTTCGTTTGATCTGTTAAATCTGTGATTTGAGATGTGTTTTTGATGATATTTGAACTCTAAATTGATAAGGAATTGAGTTTTGATTAATGCAATCCCAGATAGGTTGAGTTTCCTAAGTTTAGCTTGTGATTCTTGTTTGTTTTTGAGGTGATCTTGTGGATCTGATGTTGCTGGAGGTATAAGGATGTTATTAGGCTCTTTTTAGATGTTAAATGATGTTAAAGGATGTTAGGTTTTGATGGTTTATGGCTGGGCTTTGTTGAGAAGTGGTTTGGATGCATTTTCGGTTGTGTTTGGTAGCCGAAAGTGGAGTGTGGATGAGAGCAACGAGTTTAGGTGCTTTCATTGAAGCAATTAATGCATGATGATGCATTAATCCTCTACTTTGATGTGTTAAAACAGGGGAGGCATCTTTGGATCCAAGAGTTGTTGATCCGGAAGCTTGATTTGGTGCTTCGGCAAGAGGCGAAGTGGAATCGGTGAGTGAAATTGGGTTTTCGACTTTGAAACCAATGTCTTGGGAGCTTAGTTTAAGTCTAAACAACTTTGCTAAGCTCAAGCGTAAGTTTTCGGAAATACTCTCTAAGTTTTCGGAAATACTCTCTAGTGGTGGCCATGGTTTTGTTGTGATGCAATGTGGTTTATTGCATGATTTAAATACTGTTTTGAAAGCATGATTTAGCATGGTATTTGCTGTTTTTGTAAGCCATATGTTGAAGGAAGCTCAAGGTAAGAGTTCCTTGTTTTTGTACATTGATTAAATGTGGTTTGATGCTTTTAAATACATGGTGAATATGGCTTGGTTTAATGCTTTAAAACAGTGGATAAATTGATGATAATGATGTATATTGGCAAGTGATGTTTTGAAAAGGTTAAGGTCACTAAGGTGGTTAAAAGTCCTTGAGTGAGCCTTGTTTACTTAAGAACATCAAGGTGGTTAAAAGTCCTTGGATGGTTCTTGCTATGGACACAAAGGTGGTTAAAAGTCCTTGTGTGATCCTTTCCATGGTGTTTAAAAGTCCATGGGGCCATGGTGTTTAAAAGTCCATGGGGCCAAGGTGTTTAAAAGTCCTTGGGGCCAAGGTGTTTAAAAGTCCTTGGGGTGAAACTTGATACGGACACAAAGGTGGTTAAAAGTCCTTGTGTGGTCCTCTTTCATGGTGTTTAAAAGTCCATGGCCAAGGTGTTTAAAAGTCCTTGGGGCCAAGGTGTTTAAAAGTCCTTGGGGTGAAAGTTGATGAACTTGTTTTTAAAGAAATGGAATTTATCACTTGTAGCCAATATGACATGTATGATATGAAGCATGAGATGCTTGTTTTAAGTATGCTTTTGAGCATGTGCAAATGTTGATTTGAAGCATGATTTATAAGGTGTTTTATAAATGCATTATTGAATGGTTTTGTTGAGCATTCCTCACTAAGCTTTTGCTTACGCTCTCTTTCGTTTTCTTAATTCAACAATGCAGAACATTAGAGTACTTTGAGGGCAGCAAGAAGGGCAAGCATTCAAGTGAAAGTAAAGCTCAAAGTATGGAAGGTTTCTTAAGTACATTTTTAGCTTTTGGTAATTTGGCAATGAGGGACCTATGTGTATGTTTTGGGAGAGGTTTTGAACTCCCTAAGTATGTTGAATGTTGATGAGAATGATGGTTTTAGTGTTTGGCCTTTATATGCTTGAATTGGAAGTTTATGCTTGTATGGCTTGCTTGTGTAGGAAGCATGCCTATAGATTTGGGGCTTTTCGTATATGATGTTGTTTTGATGAATTGTTGATGCAAGTATGTCTTATATATGTTGAATTGCATGTTGGTAAAGTTTGGTGGCAATAGGAGCATGATTGGATGTTTAATTGTATGTTTAAGTTTGCATTTTGGGGCAACCTGTGCAGGGTGTTTCGGAACAGTGCCACCCGTTTCGGAACAGGTGCCTTAAACAAGCCCAGGCGTCCGAAACGGGAGAGACCGTTCCGAAACGGTTTGGCTACTGCCAGCCCGTGTTGCGGTACGCGTTGCGGAACGGCCCCGCGTTTCGAAACGGGCTCTGCCTGTTTCGGAACGGGTGACCGTTGGGGGCTGACATTGGCAGTTAAATGTTTTGAAATGTTTGCATTTTGGTCCTGAATCTTGTTTGTGCAATTGTATGAGTTTGGGATGTCCTTTTGAGCTGAAAATTCACAGTGAAGCATGAAACCTGACTAATTACAAGCTGGTAACTTAAATTTGGGTTAAGTCCTCATATTTATCAGAAATTACAATTTGGTCCCTAAAGTTGTAATTTGTTCAATTGGGTCCCTGTTTGATCTCTGATGTTTATGATCTTTGAATATGATGTTGTATGATCATATCTAAGGTTTAATATGCATCTAGACAAGATTAAAAAGAAAAAAAAAAGGTCGTTAATCAAGGTTGACTTTTGGGTTGACTTTGGTTTTCCCCGTGTGACTTTCTTAATTCGGGTCAACCGTCTAGGCCGGGTTAAGGGGGTTACATTTGGTGGTATCAGAGCTGAGTTCTCGAGTAATTGGGAATGAATGTGTGCATGATTGAAGTATGTATGCCTTGTGTGCTTGTTGATTGAAAGCATGTTTAGTGGCTTGTGATTTGGATGCAATTAAGATGTATGCTATGATGTAGCATGTTATGGGTACCCATTGCCAAATAAAAGCTAATGAAATGATGTTGATTTTGAATGAAATTGAGCTTGAATACTTGGGTTGCTTACCTTGCTAGGCCTGACCTTGTTTTATTTGCATTGTGATTGCATGGTAAAAGTATGGCACCACGTAGAGAGTTACGAGGTAATGTGCGAGCTACGGCTCCTAATGAGAACGAGAATGAGGAAAACACGGGTAGTGCGGTGTTACCTCCTCCTCCACCTGGTGGTGGTGGTGCTGAGGGAGAAAGAGCTGAAGCTGCAGCTGGTGCTGGAGCTGCTGGACCAGAGGTTGGTCAGGGGCAAGCTATGCCTGATATGTCTATGTTGGTACAAGCTATTGCGGGTGCTTTTCGAGCAGCAGTAGCTGGAGCTCAAGGAGCTGGGCATCAGGGAGATGCTGGAGTTATACTACCTTTGGAGCGTCTGCGCAGTCTTGGTGGGACTGAGTTCAGGGGTATGTCTGCTGAGGGTTCTGAAGCTTGGCTAGAGAGTACCAAGCGAATCTTGGGTCAGATGAGCTGCACGGATGTGCAAAAGCTGGGTTGTGTTGTGTCCTTGCTGCAGGACGATGCGTATACGTGGTGGACGACCACCATAGCTGGAATGGTTGAAGCTGATGTGACTTGGACATTCTTTCAGAATGTGTTCAAGAGGAGATATCTTGGTGTGAGATATCTTGATGAGAAGAAGCGTGAATTCATGTCTCTTACCCAAGGGAGCATGAGTGTGGCTGAGTATGAAGTGCAGTTTGTGCGACTCAGTCAATATGCACCTGAGCTGATACCTGGTGAGCGGGCAAGGTGCGAGAGGTTCCGTTATGGTCTTGTGACGGATGTTAAGATGTATGTGCTGGCCACCGAGTATGATGATTTTGATGTGTTGGTGGGCCGAGCCAAGGACATTGAGATGAACTTGGGTTTATCTGCGAAAGGTGCTGGAGCAAGTTCTGGCAAGAGAGCTGCTGAGTTTAGTTCCGGTGGTGGACGGAACAAGAGGGGACGAGATCAGAAGTATCAGTCCTCAGCTAAGAGAGGTGGTGGTGCACCTGCTAGAGGAGGCAATGCTAGAGCTGACCCTAGTGCTTGTTGGATCTGTGGTTCACGTGGTCACATGAAGCGTGACTGTCCTCGTGCTGTGAGAGAGGTACAAGCTCCTGTTGTGGCAGCTGGTAATGGATGTTGGAATTGTGGATCCGCAGATCACTTGAGGCGAGATTGTCCTAGGTTGGTTGGTGATCAAGTGTGTGCACCTGCTGTTGCTGCACCACAGAGAGGTCGTGGGCGCGGCCGTGGAAATTTCCAGAGGAGAGAGGAAGGTGGTCGTGGAGTGGCCCATGTTGTGGCTATTCAGCCTGAAGGTGGAGGCCAAGCTAGGGTGTATGCTCAGCGTGAAGGAAGGAATGATGCGGATGTGATTGCAGGTACCTTTACTTTGCAATCCTTGTCATTGCTTTCTTTGATTGATTCTGGATCTACGCATTCATACATTTTGCGTGAGCATGCTGAATTGCTTGGTTTGCCTGTTGAGTCTTTGGATGTTGGTGTTCGTGTCACTAGTTCTTTTGGTGAAACTGTTGTGACTCGAAAGCTTTATAGAAGGTGTCCCTTGGTTGTTCAAGAACATGTTTTTCATGTTGATCTTATGGAGTTGCCCTTTTATGGTTTTGATGTGATCCTTGGTATGGATTGGCTTGCTGAGCATCGTGCTGTTGTGGATTGTGAAAATAAGCGAGTTTCGCTTAAGCTTGCGGATGATTATGAAGTTGTTGTGGTTGGTAAGAATGTGAAGTTTCTTGCCAATGTGGTGTCTACCTTGGAGGCGAGCAGGATGCTGAGGCAAGGTTGCGAAGCTTATCTAGCTTTTGTGATGAATCCTAGCTCTAAGGAGTTGAGGGTGCAAGATATCAGAGTTGTGAAGGAGTTTCCTGGTGTTTTTCCTGAGGAGTTGCCTGGTTTACCTCCTAACCGGGAGGTGGAGTTTGGAATTGAGCTGTATGAGAATACAACTCCTGTATCCATTACTCCCTATAGAATGGCACCTAAGGAGCTGAAGGAGCTGAAGACGCAGTTGCAAGAGTTGCTTGATCGTGGTTTCATCCGGCCGAGTGTGTCACCTTGGGGAGCACCAGTCTTGTTTGTGAAGAAGAAAGATGGCACTATGAGAATGTGCATTGATTACCGTCAGCTGAACAAGTTGACTATCAAGAATCGGTATCCTTTGCCGAGGATTGATGATCTCTTTGATCAATTTCGGGGAGCTGCTGTGTTCTCTAAGATTGACTTGAGGTCAGGGTATTACCAGTTGAAGGTGAAAGATGTGGATGTGCCTAAGACAGCTTTCAGGACAAGGTATGGGCATTATGAGTTCCTTGTGATGCCGTTTGGTTTGACAAATGCTCCTGCTGCTTTCATGGACATGATGAACCGTGTGTTTCATGAATACCTGGACAAGTTCGTTGTGGTGTTCATTGATGATATCCTTGTGTACTCGCGTACTGAGGAGGAGCATGAAGAGCATTTGAGGATTGTGCTGCAAGCTTTGTTGGAGAATCAGCTTTATGCTAAGCTGAGCAAGTGTGAGTTTTGGCTTAAGGAGGTGGTGTTCCTTGGGCATGTGGTCTCAGCTGAAGGGATTCGTGTTGATCCTCAGAAGATCGAGGCGGTGATGAATTGGAAGGTTCCTAAGTCTGTTCATGAGGTCCGTAGTTTCCTTGGTTTGGCGGGATACTACCGAAGGTTTGTGGATGGTTTTTCCAAGATTGTTGCTCCTTTGACAAAGCTGTTGCAAAAAGATGTTAAGTATGAGTGGACGGAAGCGAGACAGCAGGCTTTTGAGAAGCTGAAGGCGGCTTTGACGCAAGCTCCTATCTTGGTTCAGCCTGAATCAGGGAGAGAGTTTGTGGTCTATAGTGATGCATCCTATGTTGGTTTGGGGTGTGTGCTGATGCAAGAGGGTAAGGTGGTGGCTTATGCATCGCGGCAGTTGAAAGTGCATGAGCGCAATTACCCTACGCATGATATTGAGCTGGCTGCAGTGGTTTTTGCTCTGAAGATCTGGAGGTATTATCTGTATGGTGAGAAGTGTACTGTGTACACAGATCACAAGAGCTTGAGGTATCTGATGTCACAGAAGGAGTTGAATCTTAGGCAGCGGCGTTGGTTGGAGTTGCTCAAGGATTATGATCTGACGATTGAGTATCATCCTGGAAAAGCTAATGTTGTTGCAGATGCCTTGAGTAGGAAGGTAGCTGTTGAGCTGAGGGCTATGTTTGCTAGCTTGAGCATATCGCGAGATGGTGGTCTTGTTGCTGAGTTGCAAGTGAAACCATCGTTGGTTCAGTTGATCAAGGATAAGCAGTTGCTCGATGATTCCTTGGTGTCTCATGTTCAGGATATCGCGGAGGGTAGACCTTCGGATTTCTGCTTTAATGATGATGGTGTGTTGTGTTTTGGGAGTCGGATAGTAGTGCCCAATGATGCTGAGTTGAGGCGTGCTATTCTGACTGAAGGTCATAGTAGTCCTTTTGCTATGCACCCTGGTAGTACTAAGATGTATCGTGATCTTCGTGATGAGTACTATTGGGTGGGTTTGAAGAAGGATGTTGCGGAGTTTGTGAGCAAGTGTTTGGTGTGTCAGCGAGTTAAGGCTGAACATCAGGTTCCTTCTGGGTTGTTGCAACCGTTGAAAATCCCTGAATGGAAGTGGGAGAGGGTTACCATGGATTTTGTATCTGGTTTACCTTTGTCTCCATCGAAGAAGAATTCGGTTTGGGTGATTGTGGATCGCCTGACGAAGTGTGCGCATTTCTTGCCTGTGCATACTACGTTTTCTTTGGATAAGCTGGCAGAGCTGTACATTGCTGAGATTGTGAGGCTGCATGGTGTGCCTAAGTCGATTGTGTCGGATAGGGATCCGAGGTTCACATCGCGTTTCTGGCAGTGTTTGCATCAAGCTCTGGGTACAAGATTGCATTTCAGTACATCCTATCATCCTCAGTCGGATGGTCAGTCTGAGCGAGTTATCCAGATTTTGGAGGATATGTTGAGGTGTTGCGTGATTGAGTTCCAAGGTTCTTGGGAGAAGCATCTGCCTTTGGTTGAGTTCGCTTATAACAATAGTTATCAGGCGAGTATACAGATGGCACCTTATGAGGCTTTGTACGGGAGGAAGTGTAGGACTCCTCTTTGTTGGGCTGAAACTGGTCAAAAGTTGGTTTCGATGCCGGCTTTGTTGAAAGGGACCACCGAGAAGGTGAAGCTCATTTGTGAGCGGTTGAAGGCTGCCTCTGATCGGCAAAAGTCTTACGCGGATTTGAAGCGTAAGGAGATAGAGTATGCGGTGGGTGACCGTGTGTTCTTGAAGGTTTCGCCTTGGAAGGAGGTGATGAGGTTTGGCCGGAAGGGTAAGTTGAGCCCTAGGTACATTGGACCATATGAGGTGGTTGAGCGTGTGGGTCCTGTTGCGTATCGGTTGAGGTTACTTCAGGAGTTGGAGAAGATTCATGATGTGTTCCATGTTTCTATGCTCCGGAAGTATAGATCTGATCCTTCGCATGTGATGCCTGTGGAGGAAGTGGTTTTGAATCCGGATTTGACCTATGATGAGGAACCGGTGAAGGTTCTGGATTTGGATGGCAAGGTTCTTCGTGGCAAGACCATTGAGTTGGTGAAGGTGCTGTGGAAGCATCGAGGAGTTGAGGAAGCCACGTGGGAGCGGAAGGAGGACATGCTGAAGCAGTTTCCTTATCTCTTTCCTTCAGGTAAATTTTGAGGACGAAATTTCTTAAGGGGGGAGAGTTGTAACGCCCCGGTTTTGGGCTTAGTAGTTTTGGGCATTGACCGGTTTGGTCAAAGTGCTGTTCGAATCTAAAGAGGCGAAATTAGGAAAGCCTAGTTCGGGTTGCATTAAAAATATGGAAAAATGTTCTAAAATCATCTTTTAATATAATTAAGTGAACTGTGAAATCAATTTTGGAAAATGAGTTTTGGAAGGGTGACATTTTGGCTAGTGACCAAAATGTAATTTTTGAAAGTTTGGTGACTGTTTTATAAAGGGTTGAAACTTTGAATCTTTAAGGAGCTATTAATCCAAAAGTAGTTTCTCCAGATTTTTCTAAGTTATTTTAAGCTATATTCTGATTTTAAAACATATCAAAAGAGGAGGGAAAGCCATTTTGGCTATTTTGATAACTAACTTCCTATTTTCTTTTCTCTCATTTTCTCTCAACCCAAACACCTTCTTTCCAGAGAATTGTTTCTGATTTTCTCACCTAAATCTCTCCTTTCAACTCTCTTTTGATTCCTAATCAACATATCTACAAAACCTCATCATTTGCTACTTGATTCATCAAGGTTTTTGGTTCCAAAAAGAGGAGAAACTCAAGTTTGGAGGTAAGAACGTCCTTCTCCTCTAAACTATCAGTTCTTTACTGAAATTCCTAAGTTTTCAATCCTTAATTGAAGTTTTATTAAAGGCTTTTGAGTTGTGAATTGGATCTTGGCTTATAATGCAAGATTTGGTGATTTTTGGTGATTTTCGTTTGATCTGTTAAATCTGTGATTTGAGATGTGTTTTTGATGATATTTGAACTCTAAATTGATAAGGAATTGAGTTTTGATTAATGCAATCCCGGATAGGTTGAGTTTCCTAAGTTTAGCTTGTGATTCTTGTTTGTTTTTGAGGTGATCTTGTGGATCTGATGTTGCTGGAGGTATAAGGATGTTATTAGGCTCTTTTTAGATGTTAAATAATGTTAAAGGATGTTAGGTTTTGATGGTTTATGGCTGGGCTTTGTTGAGAAGTGGTTTGGATGCATTTTCGGTTGTGTTTGGTAGCCGAAAGTGGAGTGTGGATGAGAGCAACGAGTTTAGGTGCTTTCATTGAAGCAATTAATGCATGATGATGCATTAATCCTCTGCTTTGATGTGTTAAAACAGGGGAGGCATCTTTGGATCCAAGAGTTGTTGATCCGGAAGCTTGATTTGGTGCTTCGGCAAGAGGCGAAGTGGAATCGGTGAGTGAAATTGGGTTTTCGGCTTTGAAACCAATGTCTTGGGAGCTTAGTTTAAGTCTAAACAACTTTGCTAAGCTCAAGCGTAAGTTTTCGGAAATACTCTCTAAGTTTTCGGAAATACTCTCTAGTGGTGGCCATGGTTTTGTTGTGATGCAATGTGGTTTATTGCATGATTTAAATACTGTTTTGAAAGCATGATTTAGCATGGTATTTGCTGTTTTTGTAAGCCATATGTTGAAGGAAGCTCAAGGTAAGAGTTCCTTGTTTTTGTACATTGATTAAATGTGGTTTGATGCTTTTAAATACATGGTGAATATGGCTTGGTTTAATGCTTTAAAACAGTGGATAAATTGATGATAATGATGTATATTGGCAAGTGATGTTTTGAAAAGGTTAAGGTCACTAAGGTGGTTAAAAGTCCTTGAGTGAGCCTTGTTTACTTAAGAACATCAAGGTGGTTAAAAGTCCTTGGATGGTTCTTGCTATGGACACAAAGGTGGTTAAAAGTCCTTGTGTGATCCTTTCCATGGTGTTTAAAAGTCCATGGGGCCATGGTGTTTAAAAGTCCATGGGGCCAAGGTGTTTAAAAGTCCTTGGGGCCAAGGTGTTTAAAAGTCCTTGGGGTGAAACTTGATACGGACACAAAGGTGGTTAAAAGTCCTTGTGTGGTCCTCTTTCATGGTGTTTAAAAGTCCATGGCCAAGGTGTTTAAAAGTCCTTGGGGCCAAGGTGTTTAAAAGTCCTTTGGGTGAAAGTTGATGAACTTGTTTTTAAAGAAATGGAATTTATCACTTGTAGCCAATATGACATGTATGATATGAAGCATGAGATGCTTGTTTTAAGTATGCTTTTGAGCATGTGCAAATGTTGATTTGAAGCATGATTTATAAAGTGTTTTATAAATGCATTATTGAATGGTTTTGTTGAGCATTCCTCACTAAGCTTTTGCTTACGCTCTCTTTCGTTTTCTTAATTCAATAATGCAGAACATTAGAGTACTTTGAGGGCAGCAAGAAGGGCAAGCATTCAAGTGAAAGTAAAGCTCAAAGTATGGAAGGTTTCTTAAGTACATTTTTAGCTTTTGGTAATTTGGCAATGGGGGACCTATGTGTATGTTTTGGGAGAGGTTTTGAACTCCCTAAGTATGTTGAATGTTGATGAGAATGCTGGTTTTAGTGTTTGGCCTTTATATGCTTGAATTGGAAGTTTATGCTTGTATGGCTTGCTTGTGTAGGAAGCATGCCTATAGATTTGGGGCTTTTCGTATATGATGTTGTTTTGATGAATTGTTGATGCAAGTATGTCTTATATATGTTGAATTGCATGTTGGTAAAGTTTGGTGGCAATAGGAGCATGATTGGATGTTTAATTGCATGTTTAAGTTTGCATTTTGGGGCAACCTGTGCAGGGTGTTTCGGAACAGTGCCACCCGTTTCGGAACAGGTGCCTTAAACAAGCCCAGGCGTCCGAAACGGGAGAGATCGTTTCGAAACGGTTTGGCTACTGCCAGCCCGTGTTGAGGTACGCGTTGCGGAACGGCCCCGCGTTTCGAAACGGGCTCTGCCTGTTTCGGAACGGGTGACCGTTGGGGGCTGACATTGGCAGTTAAATGTTTTGAAATGTTTGCATTTTGGTCCTGAATCTTGTTTGTGCAATTGTATGAGTTTGGGATGTCCTTTTGAGCTGAAATTTCACAGTGAAGCATGAAACCTGACTAATTACAAGCTAGTAACTTTAATTTGGGTTAAGTCCTCATATTTATCAGAAATTACAATTTGGTCCCTAAAGTTGTAATTTGTTCAATTGGGTCCCTATTTGATCTCTGATGTTTATGATCTTTGAGTATGTTGTTGTATGATCATATCTAAGGTTTAATATGCATCTAGACAAGATTAAAAAGAAAAAAAAAGGGTCGTTAATCAAGGTTGACTTTCGGGTTGACTTTGGTTTTCCCCGTGTGACTTTCTTAATTCGGGTCAACCGTCTAGGCCGGGTTAAGGGGGTTACAATCATAAATCCAGAAACTAAACATGCTCAAATACGGAGTTTCAGCACATCTCCCGATTAAACCATGGATCCTCCATTGCCCTTATTACTCTAGTCCGTAAAACGAAACATACATTTGAAAAGTGAAGTCTCCTTAGATCCCCTTACAAGTTGCTGCATACAAGCTTAATGAGGAGTGATCAAGACTCAAAACAACATCAATGCTTAAAATCATTTTATACCATTTGGAAACCATCATGCCCTCTTTGAAATCCATGCACTTCATTAATAAAATCAGCATGTTATACAGCATGCAACATGTATTACATACTTCAATAGCAAATCATTTTCTAAAACTCATTCCAAGCTTTTCCATGCATAGTTACCTTATGCAAAGCTTAAAAAGGTAAAACATGCATTTTAGTCACATTATGCATCCATAAACATTTCATAACAATTTATCAATTGTATTGGCCCGCAAGTGATCATCAACATACTCATTTCTTAAAACGTATCTGTTGGGTTTGTAGCACACTCGAATCGATCATCGAAACCGTCAAGGAGGGTTGTAAATGTTTGGTGGTTGAATTGGATAAAATCAAAATAAAGGTAGACAAGTGACACAATGATTTTAGAGTGGTCCGGCCTTCTAACAAGCACCTACATCCACTACCTTAGCACACCACTAATGATTTCCCAATTCACTCAACAATGAATTCGTTCACTTTTCTCGGTTTAGGAGGAAACCGTTACAACCCTATCTTTTGGACTTGGCTAAGATAGAACCAACTCTAGTTATTCTCTCAAGGCTAAACTAGAACCTCTCCTTTTACAAGGGATTTGTTTGGTAAACTAAATACCTCTCTAGGTGGGTGTTTACACAAATTTAAGCTCACAAGTGTGTAAAAAGAATTTGCAATAAAGCACTCTCTAAAGACAATGTACAAGAGAATAGTAAAATAAATATTTAGACTTTAATTCTCTTTACCATATTGCTTGGATGTTGTCTCTAACCATCTTCAAGTGTTCTAGCCTTCAATTTATATTTCCAATTGAGTTTGTAGTTGTTACTAGCCATTAGGGATGTTTTGGAGCCGTTGGGGTCTTCATTTCTCATATTAATTGCAGTTCTAGTGCCTACCGTATCGGTACATGGGTACCCGTATCGGTATGCCCTTCTTCAAAACTAGCCATTGGACTCTTTCCAGCCTATTCGTATCGATACGCTAGGGAGCGTATCGGTACGATCTGCACTTTAAAAGACCGTTGGGAAATAGCCGTTGGGGGTTGTTAAAGCATGGATCGGTACGCTTAAAGGCGTATCGGTACGAACCTTGTTCGTATCGATACAGGCAAGCCTATATCGGTACGGGTTTTGGCAGAATCAAATATGGAGTAAAAAAGGTATCGATACGGGGTGTACCGTATAGGTAGTGTTGAAAAGCCAGGTTTGAGTACTTTAAGATGTTTAAAACTTTGCCAAAAACCTTTTTAAACACCTCAAACTTATTTTCAAGTTGTTTGCACTTAAAGACATGTTTTAAATTCTTTTCAATTTAGTCCAAAACATTTTTCAATTATTATATCAAAACACTTAGTTCTTCAATCTCCCCCTTTTTGATATAATAAAACCAACTTGAAAAATTGTTTGGGATTCTCCCCCTTTAAGTTTAAAATTTTGAATAAGAGATGAAATATAGAAAAGTGATTAAAGCTCCCTCTTATTCATTTGAAAAACACAATTTTTCAAACCAATCTCTCCCCTTTTTTGTTTTATCAAAAAGAATTCAAATACTTTTAGGCTCAAAATAACAATGGAGGTTTAAATTTTGAAACTATTAAAATGTTTGGTTTTAAAAGTGGCTCCCCCTTACTCATTGCATCATATTAGGCTTAACAAATAATCCAAGACTTCAAAACAAAAATTAGATAACCAAATGTACAAAATGAAAGCATTAAGCTTAGAGGTTACCCAATCTTCTTCTCATGTGTGATTTGAGCATTCTTTGATTTTGCTTTCCTTGCCATTGCTCGAACACACCTACAAAAGACATTTACTTGGACTTTGGTATCCAAATTGCTTTGGATCCATTAACATTAATTTCAATGTCTTTATTCCCTTAGGAACTCATACTTGTGTAATCCTATAAGATTTTTCTTCTTAATAGGACAAGTATGTAAGGAATGATCATGATAATGACAATGTGAGCATTTTGCCATTATGTGACAAGATGAATTATTAAAAATGATTTCTTTTTCTTTTGTTAAGCTTTCAAGCTTAACTTTCAAATCAAGATTTTCTTTTTCTAAAACAGCTTTACTTGTTTTTGAAAACTCTAAATCATTTTTCAAAATTTTCTTTTGGTTTTCAAAATCCAATTTTGTTTTCAAAAGAAAATCATTTTCAAATTCAAGTTTTGAAATCATTTTCTTAAATTTGGAATTCATGGTCTCAAACTCCAAAAATAATTCATCAAAAGTATCTTGCAACTCATCGAAAGAGTAAGAATAAAGCTCACTTGAGTTAAAAGATACCTTAGGCTCATAGAGAGCCAAAACACCATCCACCTTAGGATTGGAGAGAATGTTTGCACATGATTGAACATCATCTTTTTTTTTCTTCCTTCTTGTTTCCATAAAGCTTCTCAAGTTTCTCCCACTATTCTTTGGCACTTTTGCATGAGGAGATCCTCTTGGAAACTTCTTCGTTAAGGCCACAATAGAGAATTTGCATCGCCTTGGTGTTTAGCTTTGCCTTCGTCTTGTTGGCACTCTTTTGCTTTTTCTACTTTTTCAGAGCTTCCAAATACCCATCTTCAATGATGTCCCAAACCTCATAGTCTTGAGACTTGATGAAGAATTTCATGATATTTGCCCATTGAAAGTATGCTTCTCCTTCGAAGAGCGGAGGACACGAGATAGAGCGGTCTTCTTCAAATCTTGTCATTTTCTTGAACGGTGGACTTCGAGAAAATGATCTTTACTCCCGGATGTTAGTCCTTCGATGGAGACAAGGCTCTAATATCAATTGTTAGGTGGACCAAATGATTGATCAAAGCCAAAAGGGGGGTGAATTGGGTTTTTAAAATTTTGGAGATGAAATGGAATGAATAAAAATGAAGAACAAGCAATTATAATGGTTCAAGTTCCAAATGAACTCTACATCCACTATCTTAGCTCCCACTAAGGATTTTCCAACAACTCCACTAGTTGATCTTCCCCTTTTCTAGGCTTAGGAGGAAACATTTACAAAACCGGTCAATTTTCTACCCAAAATTGACCCCAACTCTCACTTGGTTACAAAGAAGAAAATAGAAGGCAATGAGGATATCTCTCAATACAAATTTTCCCCTTTTAATAAAAGCACTCAACCCAAATTGAAGATACAGGATAAGATTTACACTCAGTACAATTTGGGATTTTTACAAGAATGAAAATTTTGGAACAAGAGCTTGGATTTTGTGTATGGATGTTTCTCTTAGGATCAATAGTTGTTGTTGGTCTTCAAATGGCTTCTTTTTATACCCTCTTCATTGATTATAGCCGTTTGGGTGGTTAGGAAATAAATTGTAGTCGTTGGAACCCTCTCTTACCACCATAAATGCACTTCTGCAGCATATCGTATCGATACTCGAGGAGGCGTTTTGATATCTGTCTCACAAAAATAAATAGTTGTTGTACAAATATAAGAAAGGTGTATCGATATGCATACAGGTGTATCGGTACGTGTTAAGGAAGCATATCGATACGGGGAATACCGTATCGATGCAATTTTTTCAACATAGCTCACTGGAGGATATCGTATCGACACATGCTATAGCGTATCGATACCCTATTTAAAATTCAGTTACCATCCAACTACCAAGCCAACGGTCAAAATATTTAAAGCTCTGATTTTAAAAATATTTTTAAAGCGTATCGATACAGGTGAGATCGTATCGATACTTGATTCAAACTCCTTGGGATTTTATAGAGATGACGTATCGATACAGATGGAATATGTTTCGATACCCCGTATCGATACAGTAAAGAGCGCATCGATGTGTTTGTCTCCAATAGCCAAATTTCTAAAAAATGTATCGATGCCCTTAGGGGCGTATCGATACTCATAGACGTTTTTGAGCAGTTTGGCCTTGGAACACTTAGAAAAAGTTTAGAGTTTGAGTTTTTCAAACTAGAGCAAAGCTTTGATGATTTGAAACCTTTTATGGGACTTAAAATTTTATTTAGAGATTTCAATTTGGTCCTTAAAACACTTTATTATATCAAAATCAAACATAGGTTTTACAATCTCCCCCTTTTTGATATAACAAAACCAAAGATTAAAATTTTAAGTCTTTTGAAAAACTTTGGGAAACAACTCCCCCTTAATGGTAGCTAGGTAAATTTTAAGATTAGAGTTTAAGTTAGCTTGTGAACTTCCCTCTCCCTTTTTTTGTTAGATAAAAAAAAAGACATAAGCTATAAAGGCATAATAATAAACCAACAACATTTAAATATATAATCATAAAGTTCATAACTTAGAGAAACATCAAACTTAAAATCCAAACATAAATCAAAGCATAGGTTTTAAAATGATAAACTTAATCCTAATATGATAAACTTAGTCCTAAAAACATAAATCAAAGTGCATAAATATAAATCCTAAGATGACATGAATGAGATGCAAAGACTAATCTAAGACTCGTCTCCATCACCATCTTCTTCATCTTCATTTTCATTGGCACCATCGTTCCTCCTTGATTGACGTCATTCATCGTGGAAGGTCGTAAGAGAGATATTCATAGAATTATGCTCGGGCTCAATGGAAGTGATACACTTTTGTACATAAGTCATGCGATCTTCCAAGCTTGTGAAGTGAGTATCAATGACGGCAAACCCAAAAATCATGACTTGATCTATAGAACCAATTCTCGTGCATAAGCCTGTGAATTGTTCATTAAGGTAGGTCATGAGAGAATACATGGATGGAGGAGGAGCTTGAGGGGCTATGGGAGGATTTGCAATCTCTTCGGGTATAACATCACTAGGAAGCTCAGAAAGGCGAAGCCGATTACCATTGAAATAAGGAAACTTGCCCCGAGATAGAGACCTCTCATCAATCGAATTAGTGAGATTCGTCGGATAATCATGAGAAAAAATTGATCTCTTTATTAGTGAAAAAGTAGCTCAAAGTCGTGCCATAAGTGAATGAAGTAACAAGAGTGGTGTGATGATGTTGAAAGAGGAAGACTATCACTGCAAACATAATGCTAGCAAGGTTAGGACGTTTCCTCTCGCGAAAGCATCTAAGCCAAAAATTATCAACTTGGCGGATTGCAGAATATTTTCCTCTGGATGGCCTAAACCACCAAGTGATCATTAGATGAAGGATGCGGTCAAGAGCATTTAAAACCGTGACGGATTCCGCCAAAAAATGTCCAAGAGAACCTTCATCGTCAATACCCTCATCCTCGAAATCCAAACACATCACAAAGAGCCTCGACATCGATGGTAATCTTCTTACAATCTCAAGTGTTGTCCCAACACTTCAGTATTAGATACACAGATTCCCAAGTGTTGTCCCAACAATTCATACTGTCTCACCGGCATTTCAAGGTTCAGACATGGGAGCTACCCTCCACCGTTGTGACACCTGTGGTGGAGTATTCGATACCTTACAACCCCTCAACACCACTCATCGGTAGATGTATAACCCCACTAACGAGAGACGTGACAACTCAATTTCATCAATCGTTAGGGTACTTGGATGGAGTTTTTGGTACATTCAGAACCCCTCAACATCCAAGGTGACTTGTTTATAGTGCATTCAATCCTATAGTCGGCTAACTATATCTGATTTCATTTGTAAACCACTTTACACAACATCATTTGTCAATGTAATTCTCATTTAGCATAAACCTCATTATTTTCAAAGCATTCACAATAAGCCATATTTCCAAGCATCAAACCATGCTTCATAAAACATGTATAAACACATACATACAAGGATCACTTACCTAGTGCATCCTTTAACAATATGACATCATCAACAGCAAATCATATACTCAAATCATGCTTTAAAATAGTAGGTAAACACATATAAAATCAAGTGCATCCACAAGCTTATAATAGCACAATTTGAAGGAGAAAGTCACTTTACTTACTTCCGAACTTAGTAAAGCATTTTAAGCTGACACTAAGTTCCCAAAACCACTTTTAAGATGTTTCAAAGCTAGAAATCCCATTTCTACTCACCGACTCGCGAAACCTTAATCGTCGACGGTGAAAATCAAGCGTCTAAAGTCCCCGGAACTTCGCCAAATGCTTCCAAAGAATCCTCCTCTGTTTATACCATACAAGAACAGATGATTAATGCATCTCAATGCATTAAAACCACCAGAAAACACTAAAAACACGTAGCTCTGCCCAAAGGCACCAAAAAGCCTATCTGAAATAACCGAAAACTCAATTGATCTTACTCGAAACTTAACCCATCCATCAGCAAACTCTTCCATCACATTTTAATCATAAATCAACATCCTAATATCATCCTTATACCTCCAGCAACTCAGATTTCACATTTCCAAGCATAAAACCCAAAACTAACAACCTAAACTTTAAGAGATCCAACCTAATCCGGGATTATTATGATTAAACCTTTACTTTAACATCATTTAACATCCAAAAGAAACTTTAAAATCATTCTCAAATCAATCGAAACAGTGCCCAAACGAAAATCTTGGAAAATCATCAACTAAGCCATTTTAACCCATTTTTCATTAATCGAATCATAAAACTCAGTTAATAACAATATTTAGGAAGCACAAGGCTCGGGAATTTATTAAAGAACCTTGATTAGAGGGTTGATCAGCTCTTACCTCAAATCTTAGATTTTTCCATCAATTAACAAAGATTTTGCAAGCAAACCTCAAAGCTCCATTGATTAAATTGATAGATCACTCTTAGGAAATCAAAAAGAAAGAGAAAAGATGATAGAATCTGAGATTTTTGAGAGAAAAGAAAGTGTTTGGCTGTTAAGAAAGTGAGGAAATGGAAGTTACGTAAAATCCTCTTGATTTCATTAAAAATCCCTTAATTAAAAGTTTCTCTTTTATTCTGTTTTAATAATACTATTTTAAAATTGGTCAAATTAAGGGAAAAGGCTTTTAAACACATGTAAGCTTCCTAAAGATTCTAAGTCCTGCCTCGTTTTTAATTTATTCCTTAAAACCAATTTTGCACTTTTTACAAAATGGCCACTTTCCAAAATCTTGACTTTCCAAGACCCGTTTTCTAAAATTGATTTCCCCATCCTTCAATATATATTTTTAAAAGATTTTAGCAATTTTTTATTATAATTTTATCACATCCTGGACTACGTTTTCCCTGAACCGCTTCTAAAGGCTCGAATCTCCAATTTTAGGTTCGACTAATCTAAAACATCTGGGCCTAAAACCGGGGCGTTACAAGGGATAAGGCTTGTGATCACCTTTATCCAGATTTGAAGTGATAGGCTGATAAGGTGATAAGCTGATTAGGCTAGGACTGACGTCATCGTGCTGGCGCAGCTCTAGCATCCCAGCTTTGCATGGTTCTGCCAATCGCGCTTAGCACTGCATATCCGCTATTTTTTCAGAGATTGATCTAATCCTTATTTTCTCGAAGCCTGATCTGGTCCTATTTTTTCGGGTTCAACAGCTAATTGGCATGACATCAAGTTCTCTTCTCTGCCAACCGATACTTGGCAATGTTTGGTCTTTCTCTGGCAACAGCTACTCGGCATCCTCCTTGTCATCGTTTCCTGCCTACGATGGTTTGCTCTGCTCATTTATGTGCCAAATACTATGCCAAATCTGCAAAAATATCAACAAAAACATCCCTTCACTCTGGCATAGCACTAGTTCCTAACTCTTTATGAAAATGCATGATTTTGTGACCTAAATGCAAATAAATGTACTTAAAAGACAAGAAAAAACATGTGAAATAGGCATGAAAAAAAGTACTTTTGGAGCGTCAATAGGAGGCTCAAAAGAAAAACAACATCAATGCATTAAAACCATTTTTCATGTCCACATTGAAATCTCATTTTAATTTCCTAAAACATCATTTGAAAACCACAATGTCCTTTTAAACCATGCACTTTCTTTAACCAAAAATCATCATATTACACCTCATGCTACATGTACCATGAATCAACAGCAAGTTCCATTGCTACACTCAATTTAAGTCTTCCCATGCATAACTGCCTTATGCAAAGCTTAAAGAGTAAAACATGCAAAAACCACATTATGCAACATAAACTATTTCATAATACATCATCAATTATATTGGCTTACAAGTGATCACTAAGCAAGTTCATATCTCAAAACCACATATCGGATACACGGATTCAACAAGTGTTTACTCAACATTTCAAGCCATCTTAACCGGAATTGGTACACACACAACCAAAGGTACTATATCAACTGGGTACAATCATAACCCACGGAGACACCAACCCCATCATCGGTTAGATGCTTAACCCACTAACGAGAGACGGGACACCAACCTCCATGATCATTAGGGTACTTGGACGGAGACACGGGACACCAACCCCTCAACATCTGAGGTAACTTTTATAGTGCACTCAATCCTATAGCCGGCTAACTATATCTTATATCATTTATAAACCATTTTCACAATATCACTTTCCAATATAATTCACATTTAACCACATATCTCACTGTTTTCAAAGCATCATCAATAAATCATATTTCCAAGCATTAAGCCATGCTTAAAATCACAAGTATAAAACATATACTTAGGATCACTTACCATGTGCATCATTCATCATCACATCAATAAAAACAGTAAACCATATACTTTAATCATGCTTTAACACTAGGTAACATGCATTTAAAAATCAAGAGCATAAACAAATCCATAATAGCACAATCCGAGGGAGAAATTCTTTATGCTTACTTCCGAACTTAGACAAGCGTTTTAAGCTTACATCTAAGTTTCCAAAACCACCTTTAAAGCATTTCAAAATTGGAACCCACGTTCTCACTCACCGACACACGAAACCTCAATTACTCGACGCGAAACTAAGCATCCAAAGCTCCCAAATCTTTATCGGTTGCTTCCGAAATGTTTTCCTCTATTTTAACCACATAAGAATAGAGGATTAATGCATCTCAATGCATCAAAATATCCCGCAAGCAAACCTATCTCGTTGCCTTGCCCAAATCCACCAAAACGCACATCCAAAACAACTGAAAACATCATCGATTACTCTACAAACTCAACCCAGCCAAAATCTAACACTTCCAACCATTTATTATCATTGATTAACATCCAAAAGCAATCTATTAACAACCTAAGTTTCGGGATTACCATGATCAAACCTCAATCTCAACTTTATTAATCTTCCAAAACATGATTGAAATCAATCATAACGTAGCCAAAACAGATTCAATACAAAAATTACATAAAATCATCATTTTAAGCTTGGTTTAGCCATTTTCTTCAAATCAATTACAAAACCTTATTAAGAACCACAATTAAAGAGCCGAATACTTAGGAATTTCATTAAAGAACATTGATTAGAGGAGAAGCACGAAAATTACCTCTAATCCCTTGCTATTCCTTCAATTGACAAGATTTGGTAAAAATCTTCAAGAATCTTTTTAGATAAGTTGAGAAAACTCCTTAGAAAAAATTTGGAAATCAATGTGAAATGGAAGAGAAAGATCTCTGGAAGTTTTGAAAGAAAAGAGATGTTTGGCTGATGAGAAAAGAGAGAAAATGGAAGTTACGTCAAAAATGAATTTGTACAAGCTAAATCCATTTTTAATCAGAACTCCTTTAATCTTTTTAGTAAAACCACAATTAAAACATGTCAATTAAAGGGATAGTTGATTATATCCAATATAGCTCCCTAAAGATTCTAAGCTTTGGCTCTCTTACAAAATAGTCCTTTAAAAATAGTTTTCCATTTTTATGTTTTAGTCACTAAACTGAAATGTCTACTTTCCACATGTCATTTTTCAAAATTGAGTTTACCATACCCTTATATATATTAAGCGGATTTTAGAAAATTTCCCCATATTTTTATCATTTCCCGAACCATGTTTTCCCTGAACCAACCCCGAACAAACTCGGATCTCTAGCCTAGGTTCTACGGACTCCGAACCTAACCTACAAACTCATAGGCCCAAAACTGGGGCGTTACAGCCTGAGTATATTCATATGAGGTCTCGAGAAAGTATTTCCTATCTACTATGTTGTACGGTGGGAAAGAGTTAAACGGCGCGACACGTGCTATGTTAGGTTTAGATATCTATTTTGATCACAACTTGTTGGTTGCAACCAAATGTACCAAGATCCATTTTAAGTTTCCTTGGAATTTATCTCTATTTTCTCACTTGCATTCATGACCCACTTATACACTTATTTAATCTATTTACATTCAGTGACAACTACAAATTACAACAGTCCTCATGAGATTCGACAACACAACAAACACGCCTTGTGTGTGTCCAGTCTATTACTTGTGTTGGAATTGTATGTTTGCTCTTATTACGTGTTGGAACGTAGAACACCACGTAGAGTAGTGGAATATTAGGAATCATTTTGAGCTAGATGCTCCATAATAGAAATAACTTCAGTATAAGTTTTGTCAAGAAGGGTTCCATCTAGGGATGTAAAAACAGGTAATCGGATGGGTTTCAGGTCGGGTATTGTCAGGTCAGGTAAAATCGGGCACATGTCATTTCAGGTCATTTTTCTGTTTTTGACTTGACTCGAGTTGGGTGCGGGTCTATCTCAGGTCGGGTCCATTTCAGGTCATGTCCATTATAGGCCGGGTCCATTTCAGGTCGAGTCAAAACAGGTCGGGTCCGAAGCAGATAATTGACAGGTTAATACGGGTTCGGATACACTTTAGGTCGGGTTCATTTCAGGTCGAGTCCATTTCAGGTCGGGTTCGTTTTAGGTCGGGTCTATTTCAGGTCGGGTCTATTCAGGTCGGGTTCATTTTAGGCCGAGTTCATTTTAGGTCGAGTCCATTTCAGGTCAGGTCTGTTTCAGGTCGGGTTCATTTTAGGTCGAGTTCATTTCAGGTCGATTGCATTTCAGGTCGGGTGCATTACAGGTTGGGTGTGTGTATGTGTGCGTGCGTGCGAGCGAGCGTGCGTGCGTGTGTGCATGTGTGCGTGTGCGTGTGCGTGTGCGTGTGCGTGTGCGTGTGCGTGTGCGTGTGTGTGTGTGTATGTGTGTGTATGTGTGTGTGCAGATAATTGACAAGTTAATTCGGGTTCAGATACACTTCAGGTCGGGTTCATTTCAAGTCGGGTTCATTTCAGGTCGGGTTCGTTTTAGGTCGGGTCCATTTCAAGTCGGGTCTGTTTTAGGTCGGGTTCATTTTAAGTCGAGTTCATTTCAGGTCGGTTGCATTTCAGGTCGGGTGCATTTCAGGTTGGATAATTTCAGGTCGGGTATGTATGTGTGTGTGTGTGTGTGTGTGTGTATGTGTGTGTATGTGTGTGTTTATGTGTGTATGTATGTGTGTGTGTATGTGTGTGTGTGTAGGTGTGTGTGTGTGTGTGTGTGTGTGTGTGTGTGTGTGTGTGTGTGTGTGTGTGTGTGTGTGTGTGTGTGTGTGTGTGTGTGTGTGTGTGTGTGTGTGTGTGTGTGTGTGTGTGTGTGTGTGCTCGTGCGTGTTTGTATCTGTGTGTTTGTGTGTGTGTGTGTTTGTGTGTATGTATGTGTGTGTGTATGTGTGTGGGGGGTGGGTAGGTGTGTGTGTGTGTGTGTAAACCTCTAATCCCTAAAATAATCCCTTAAACCGCAAACACTAAACCTCAAACCTAATTTTAAATCAAATATAGACCAAATAAAAAACATAACAAAATTTTCACTACTAAACCCTAAATTAATCCCATTACCCTAAACACTCCACTAGACACATTTACCCCTAAATCCTAAACACGAACCCCTAAGTCTTACAATTACTGCTAATTAATAATTAGTGTGCAAGTATAATCCACAACTCCCTAAACTAATCACATAACCCCAAACACTCCACTTGACACATGTACCCATAAACCCAAACAAAAATCCTTATATCTTACAACTACTATTTACTTATAATTAGAGTGCAAGACTAATTCCTTAATCTCAACCCCAAAATCTTACCATCACTATTCACTAATAATTTAAAATTATAACGAGTTAAATTGAAACATAAAGGTCAAAATTAGGACCTCAACGTAAAGTACCAAAGCATGGGAGGACTATAGTAATAATTTTTCTTAAACTAAAAAAATGGAGGACACTTTCCCACCAAATCCAATTTGCGCGCTGCTTCAATTAAGAAGATTTTTTTGCCCAAAAATGTTTTCCTTTTTCTCTTCCCTCCGGCAGCTGGCCTCCCCTTCCCTGCCTTTTTTTTCTTTTTTTCTTTTCTTTGTTCTTCTTTTTTCGGTCCGGCTCTCTTTATTTTCTGTTTACTCGGTGTTTCGGTGCTCCTTGTTCGGTTTGTTCCCGAGGAGTTTCTGATAATAGCAGTGTAGTCTCATTTATTCTCTACTTTCGAGGGTATGGAACTAACAATTTCGAGTGTATGGATTCTCAAGAACTCCCCGATAATGGTAACAAGGGTCTTCGCTTCATGTTACTTCGAATCGCTTTTGCCCTTCTTTTCCCCATCTTCGCTTTCTTTTTCTTTATCATTTCTCGTCGGACTCCTTGCCATTTTCATGGGGAACTATCAATTTCCAATCATATTTTTGTTCCCACACAATGCAAGATAGTCTCCAGCGGTATGCTTCTCTCTATTTATCTTTACTAATCAAACTTTGACATCTCTTTCTTTAATATTTTAATTTTCTTTCTCATGATTAATCTCTCCTTTTTTTTAGCTTAATTTTCCGTTGGATCTAACAATTTCACCTGTTATTCTTATTTCTTGTCAATTTTTATTATTTCAAATCAGGTGTAGATATTAGGTCAACTAAGATTTGTGAGCTTGGATTGTTGAAATATAAGCAAAGCATGTGTTTTATCCTTTAGAGAAGCAATTTTAGATGCCGGTATGATTATTACTGGACCTCAGTGTTCAAGGTAAATATTATCTTATCTAAGTCACTAGCTTCTCTTTTTTTTTAATAATTCTGGAAAATATGGGCGTTCCTTAATTGTGGTACATCATATGCAGTTTCATCTTGATTATTTTCCTAAGATATATTGATTGGTTTTTGGGATTTGCCAAATCTTGTAATTTAGTGAAACTGATAAGATCTGTGAAAATAGGAAGGCAATGATATAAAGTACTCTAAAATGACAATACTTATATTATATTGTCTGCAAAACAATTGCAGGTGGAGTACAGAGACCATTCTTTGGGTCAAACGTAACTTGCCTTAACAGAGGCGCCGAATGAAGCCCTTCCTCTTAGTTGCAGGCCTAATTTGGTGCTGCATGGTTGACCAAAGATAAGTTTAAGATATTTTTTTCGAGTTCCTATTATTTTTATCTTTGGTTGTCTTTATTTTTCATCATTTTTTTAAAATTGTGGTTTTGGGTTTTCTTCAACAGATAACTTCAGTTCTCACCAAGCCAATTGAAGGGCAGAAGACTGGAACAAGTGGACTTAAGAAAAAGGTAAATTTTTTATTGATGTTGCAGTCATTTTTATTTTTGTTTGATAGAATTGAAATTGGGTTGGGATTAATCTCTTAACAAAAAATTTTATTTGTTGCAAGTTAAAGTTTTTATGGAAGAGAACTACCTTTCAAATTGGATCCAGGTTTGAATTCTTTTTACATTTCTTTTTTTGACTTTCATTTCATTTGTTTTAGTGTTTAAAAGGCATTGATGGGTTGAACTTGTATGTCTGCAATCGTTGTTCAATTCATTATCATCTGAGGATTACAAGAATAGAATTTTGGTATTAGGAGGCAATGGACGATACTTTAACCGCGAAATCATGCTAGTTCAGTTTCTTCCTTGTCCATGGCATTTTCATTCTCAAGCTTAAGCTAATATGACATATCAAAGATTTGTTTTATTATACATTACGTATGACCATTTTGAGAACTTTAATGTTAATCTGTTATATGTTTTCCTGTTAAAAGAATAATAGTTTTTGGCGGTTATGATAATTTTACTCTGTTCAATCTCATTTTGCCGGACTTTAAGTCAATCAAAGTTGTATCTAGCTGAGCATGACCATTTTACAGGTTGCGTGGGTCGGCATCGTGAAGAATCCGAACATTACCAGCGAGTGTTTTCAGGTTGTTAGGTCGAAAACAGGAGAAATGTTGTGTTTTATTTATGTGTTTGTTCTTTTTTCCTATAAGTTGCGATCAGTTTTGTTTTAGCTCTGTTCTTTCCTTGTTCTTCACCTTTTATAGTGATTTAAAATCAAAAGTATCTGAATTCTCATATGGAAAAATAGCCATTCAGCTCCACGACAAGACTAATTAGCTGGATTGATAACCATTGTTTACTTACACATCAGAAAATGTGACTTAGAGAGTTAGAGTTGCATTTAAACTTGAAGTTCATGTTTTTCTTATGTTGATAATGACTGATATTATCTGAAACTGAATTTGTTGAAATGGAATGGATGGTCATGATTCATTATCATATCTTGGCTTTGATAGTTAAAATGCGTGCTAAATTTATGTACTTTACGGATGCAGCTTCGGTTGTCGGACTAATTATTTTGAGTTTTTATTTTTGCTTATAGTGTCATGTACGTGGGAGATCTTTTATAGTTCAGCTTGCATTATGATTCTATGAAAAATCAGGTATGAATTTTACGTTTTTTTGCTATGTATACAGGCATACGTGTCTGTTCCTTTGAACTTATGAAATTTATGCTTTTGTGCAGGATTTAGGGTACAGTAAAACCTATCTGATCTCTCTTCATGAAATACTCAAACTCGGGTGAACTTTAAATCAAAATCATCTTTTATTCCTTCTCATTTCTGATCAAGCAGATATGACATTTATTCCGAGCAAGAATTGTATTTTCACATACATGTCTGTTAGAATTTATCTGAACATTCCTTCTATGCTCACAAATCAATTTTTCATTTTAGCTAAAATTGATATTTTCTTTTTCACTTTCAACGTTGTATTCCTCCTGTTATTGGACATTTTGATTGATTGTGGCTTCCCTTGCTTATTCCTATAAATTTCTTTGGCTCGAGCTTTCGGCAATGCAAGGTCCATCCAAAATTATAGACAATTCTAGTTCCATCCAATAATATTCGTTTATGTAGTTCAAATTACTAAAGGTTAGATAAGAATAATTAATAACTCTAGAATTTTTTCCGATTAATAAAAAAACAATTATCTTGAGTATGTTATAATTTAACATATATTTTGTTTTAATTTGTAAATCTAAAATTTTATTTAAGTTACCAAGAAAAAAATTAATCTAATTTATTTTATAACGTAAATATTTTTTTGAATACGATAAGTAACGTAAATATTAATTAAAAATAATTGGTAAATTATCAATTACTTAATATTTTTAATAATTGAGATAAAATAATATGTTTAATGTATTAGATTAGAAGTATAATATAATGTCTAATTTAATATTTTTTAATTTCATAAATTATTTGTATTACTTGGCTTAATATTTTTATTTTTTAGTATTCACTCTTCATTAAATTTTTGTAGTTGATAAATTATCATTTACTTAATATTTTTTCAATTTTAATACTTAATATATATATATATATATATATATATATATATATATATATGCGCGCGCACATACATCATATATGTATATCAATATATGTAGGTGTATATGTATATATATCATATATGTATATCAATTTATGGAAGTTTTTAACTCATCAAGTCAGATTTCGAGTCAATATCAGTTCAGGTCAACAACAGGTCGGGTTTAAAACAGGTCGGGTCCATTTTAGGTCGGATCCGTTTCAGGTCAGGTCCATTTCAGGTTGAGTTCATTTCAGGTTGGGTAAAATCGGATCTCGGGTCAATTCAGTCGGGTAAATTCGGTTATTTGCCAGGTCGGCTTCGGGTTCGGGTTCGTTTCAATTGGACGCATGTTGAGTTTCAGGTTCGCAGTAACATGTCCAATTCGGGTTCGGGTCGTTTTCAATCGGACGCAGGTCGGGTTCAGTTACTACAGTAACAGGTCAAATTCGAGTTCGGGTCAACAACAGGCGGTTACAGATCAGGTTCAGGTCATCAAATCATCAGGTCAAATCAGGTTCTGACTTGAGCAGGTTTCCAGATCGGGTCAGCTTTTTACATCCCTAGTTCCATCAACGAATGTGTTGACCATTGATCATGTGTGGGGATTCAACTCATAAAACAATATTTCGGTTTCTGCCCAATGTTGGAAACCATGTGATGGAAAACGTCAAAGCAAATCCTTGTACCAATGCCATGCATCATGTAAATTCTCATCATCACATTGAATGTTGATATATCATTTCGGAGCTTGGCTATCCTATTAGGGGTTTGAAATCTCAAAAGAAATTTATGAGACAAATATGTCCATGTGGTGATAGAACCAGATGAATCACATTCATTCAACCACAATCTTGCTCTACTCGTCAAGGAGTAAGGAAACAATTTTAGCTTCAAAGCTTTATCGTCGCCAAAAACTTGATCGGCGTGCAGCAGTCACTAGAATTGTGTTGACTGATGTCACAACATGGGTTCAAGCAACACATCCATAAGTAGTATAAAATGACTGATTAAGAAGTGTCCTTAGAGATTGGTGATTAGGTGACCTGAAAGGCTAATATTTTTAAGATTTAGCTGCAACAAAAATGAAGATAAATTGTTGAAGATTTATGTAGGTGACAAGCATAAAAATGAAGTAATGTGATGATATCAAGGTGTGAGAGCTCAGCATACAACGAGAAGTAGTCCTAGCAAAGTATGAATGAATGCTAGGATGAAAAATAATGCAATGTGTCCACAATTGCTGCCACAAAAATCACTGCACTCTCAACACTTTAGTATGAGGAATTATTCCTTCTCGGGAAATAATCTAAAGGCAAGTACCGATCAATTTCTCAACATCAACATAATAAGGTTGATATGAAACAAGAAGAGGCTTTCCCACCAACCTATTCATATCTTTCGAATACTCGAAACAACGAATATTACCAACTATTATAGCTTCGCTCAAAGTCTAGAAACTCCAAGACATTAAGAGGACCCTAAATTGTGTTACAAAGTATACAATCCAAGACGATAATAAAATAAATAAAAGAAAACTTTAATCAAATAAATAGAAAAGAAGAATAATGAAACCAGATTAAAGTTGAGGCCTGCGAAGAGCAGTTTCCTTAAGACAAATTTCGACCACTCCGCGGTGCTTGAGTTTAATTGATCGTTCGTCTCCCAGGATACAACAACAAGAAGATCTTCTACAGAAGCACGTACTGAAGAGATCTCGAACTTGAGCCTTGTCTTAGCCTATCACCGGTGAAAAGAAAAACCAGAGAGAAAACGATTTTTGGAGTGATTTGAAACTGAAGAGAAGCATTCTTTATATAGGGGAGTGGAGGAGGAAAAATATGGAAGGTAAATATTCCGAATTAAGGTCATTGACTTTATATCCGAGCAAAATCGGAAATAATCAATTAGTGCCTTATTTAAACGGATATATTCCTTATGAATTGATTTAATACCTTTTAATATCCGATTTAATGAAAGTCACAAATTATTCTATTAAATTCGGAATATTCAAAAAGATATATGTTATATAAGGAAAATATTTAATTCGAAGTGGGTAAAAATATCCGCAAGTTCTAAGTGGAACCCGACCGGTCCGGACATTCGCGTCGTCCACGACGTGCAAGCGCGCCCCAACCCGAATGGGTTCGACGAGCTTCGATTTGCACCCCCCTGCGCCTGCGCATGAGGCATAGTATTCAATCAAGTCATTCAATGACTCCCAAGTGGGTTGGTGTATTTAAACCATTCCCAAGTTTGTTATCCCACCCATGTGGGATAAGGGGTTCATATTTTCCTTAACACAATTCATAACAACCTCACTTTGAGCATCAATTTCTCATTCATTTCTCAACCTTTTTGAGCATATGAGATATCGTTGTAAAGGTCTCATGGAGTAGAATATAAATTGATAAATTTATCATTCGAACATCCACCTTTACCACTAGTAAATATGGCTCAAAGTTTCCAAATTCTCACATTTTTCCAACAAATTGTTTGTAAGTCTTGGCTCCTCTCGTAGTCGAAAAAACCATGATGAATAACTCTCGTTAATCCATTCATGAAGCAATAAAAATAGCAGTGAGTGAGGGAAAATGATATACATTAAAATCTAAAAGGTAAATATAAAAATATTCTAAACATAATCCAAAATATTCATAATTGAAATGTCAAGAAATAAACAAATGAATCATCTGTTGATCGAAAACAGAGTTTAGACTTGACTGGCCCAACTCTTCATGCTCGGCAACAACTTCCTTTAAGAATGGAGTTTCAAAGTTGATGCCTTGTTGATCTACCTTGATGGAGGAAGTTAAGCTGCCATGGAAGGAGCTTAAGAGCTTAGTGAAGAAGATGACAGAATTTTTATAAATCAAATCTGATCCCCTGAGTAATTCGTCTCTCTTAAATCCTTGATTTTTCATCATTATAACCTCTTAGATTTCCTTTCTCTCTCTCGTTTTTTTTTTCTCTCCAGACAGATGCAAGCAAGAGTGGTCAAAATAGCAGTCAATGGAAGAAGAGAAAAATTGTTGATTATGTTGTCTACGGACATGTTCGCAATTTGACACATTTCGAGAAGCGTTAATCCAAGTATGAACCTATCTTGTCGAGACAAATACTAACAGAACACTTGCTGCCAAGTTATAGCAATGTCTGACCATTTATAAGCACATTTCAGCCCAAAAAATCCACAAAATACATATAAGCTCAAGACAAATGAATGAGATGAAAAACTAAATATTTATATGCAAAATACAAAGTAAAGTGCAAAAGTACAAGCTAAATCTAGGGCAAAAGATGTAACACCCCAATATTTGCATATTAGAGTGAATGAATATGACAAAAAACGGTTAATTCCTCTCTCTTAAATCCTTGATTTTGCATCATTATAACTATTGAGTGGATCAATGGATTGATCAAAGTCAAGAGGGGTGAATTGAGTTTATAAAATTTTGGTGAATAAGTGGAATGAATAAAATTGAAGAACAAAGCCATTTAGAGTGGTTCAATTTCCAAATGAACTCTACATCCACTACCTTAGCTCCCACTAAGGATTTCTCAACAATTCCACTAATTGATCTTCCCCTTTTCTAGGCTTAGAAGGTAACCTTTACAATACCGATCAATTTTCTACCCAAAATTGACCAAACCCTCACAAGGATACAAAGAAGAAATTTAAGGCAAGTAGAATATCTCACAATATAAATTTGCCCCTTTTGATACTAGCACTCAACCCAAATTGGAAAACAATATAGAATTTTCAAACAACACAATTTGGGATTTTACAAGAATGAGACTTTTGAGCACTAGATCTTGGATTTTTGTATAGATGTTTTTCTTGGATGCAATAGTTGTTGATGGTCTTTAATAGGCTTGATTTTATACTTTCTTCATTAATTCTAGTCGTTTGGGTGGTTAGGGAATTGATTATAGCCATTGGAACCCTCTCTTTCCACCATAAATGCACTTCTACGGCCTACTATATTAGTACGCGGGGAGTCGTATCGATACCTGTCTCAAAACAGAAAGAGCTGTTGCACAAATATAAGAGGGGTGTATCGATACGCGTGTAGGCGTATCGATACGAGTTAGAGAAGCGTTTCGATATGGGCAAGACCGTATCGATGCAATTTCTCCCACAAAGCTCACTGGAGGATTCCATATCAATACGGGTAAGAGCGTATCGGTACGGGTTAACCAACTCTTTAAAAATTTGTTACCTACCAACTGACGTCCAAAGGTCAAAAACATTTAAGGTTTCTGAATTTAAAATTCCTTAAAAATCGTATCGATACGGGTGATACTGTATCGGTACGACCTTCAAACTCCTTCTAATTTTATAGAGAGAGCGTATTGATACAGATGCAATATGTTTCGATACCCTATTTTGATACGGTAAGGGGCGTATCGAAACGGATTTCTCCAGTGGCCTAGTTTGTAAAAAATGTATCGATACGGCAAGGAGCGTATCGATACGCATAGACGATTTTCAGTAGTTTGGCCTTGGAACACTTAGAAAATATTTTGGAGTTTGAGTTTTTCAAACTAAAGTAAAGCCTTGTTGATTTGAAACCTTTTGAGGGACTTAAAAATTTATTTCAAGTTTTTAATTTAGTCCTTAAAGCACTTTGTTATATCAAAATCAAACATAGGTTTTACAATCTCCCATTTTTGATATAACAAAACCAAAGCTTAAAATTTTTAAGTCTTTTTGAAAAACTTTTGGAAAACAACTCCCCCTTAATATATAGGCTAGGTAAATTTTAAGTTCAAATTTTAAGTGAGCTTGTTCCCTCTCCCCTTTTTGTTAGATAAAAATAAGAGACATAGGCTAAAGGCATAATCAATAACCAAGCAATATATAATAGATAAACATTAAGTTCATAAATAAAGAAACATCAAAATAAAATCCAAACAATAATCAAAGCATAGGTTTTAAAAGGTAAGCTTAATCCTAAGAACATAATTCAAAGTGCATAACTAGAAATCCTAAATGATATGAATGGAATGCAAAGATAATCTACTACTCTTCTCCATCGCCATCTTCATCATCTTCATCATCATCTTTGTTGGCATCATAATTCCTCCTAGATTGACGCCACTCATCATGGAAGGCCGTGAGAGAGATGTTCATCGAATTGTGCTCGACCTCAATGGATGAGATACGCTTCTCCACATTCGTCATACGATCTTCTAGGCTTGTGAAGCGTGTGTCTATGGCGGCAAACCCCGAATTCATGACTTGATCCATAGAAGCAATCCCCGTGCGTAAGCCCGTGAATTGTTCATTGAGAAAAGTCATTAGAGAATCCATGGGAGGAGGAAGAGCTTGAGTAGCTTGAGGATTGACAATCTCTTCGGGAATTGCATCACTCGGAAGCTCGGAGATGTGAATCCAATTTCCATTGAAGTAATGAAACTTTCCCCTAGAAAAAGATCTCTCATCAATGGGATCGGTAAGGGGTGTAGGATAGTCGTGAGAGCAATTAATCTCCTTTTGAGTAAAGAAATAGCTCAAGTCGGTGCCATAGGTGAATGAAGTGACAAGAGTTGTATAATGATGTTGCATGAGAAAGACAATCTTCGCAAACATGATGCGAGCAAGGTTAGGTTGTTGTCTCTAGCGAAAGCACCGAATCTAAAAGTCATCAACTTGGCGGATGGTTGAGTATTTTCCTCCCGAAGGCCTGAACCACCAAGTGATCATCAAGTGTAGGATGTGGTTTTGAGCATTTAGAACGGTTACGGAACCCCCCAAGACATGTCCAAGAGAATTCTCATCTTCGATAACCTCTTCCTCAAACTTAAAGACAACACAAAGAGATGAAACATCTACGGTAATCTTTTTGCCCATGAGATAGGAGTTAACGGCAACAATATTACCCAAGGGATCGGCAACACACTTGGCATTAGCATAAAATATCAAAACCAGATTGTGAAAGAAAAATCCCAGAATTTGTATAAAATCCATGAATTTCCATTCTTGGAGCAAAGGCAAATAGACAAACTTGAAGCGCTCCGAATTAAGAAAAGGAACGGAAATTACCCTCTTCGGACGAATCTTATAGTTTTGAAAAGATCGGAAGTAGGTGAGTTCTCCGAGAGTTCTAAAGCGTCGTTGATAAATAAGAGTCAAGTTAGGACGTGTGCCATCATCGGGATTGGATCCTTCACCAACTTCGCTTATAGTACGCGCTCTCTTTTTGGGTGCCATTGTCTAGAAAAATCGATTAAAACAATGTGTGCATGCATTAATATTCACATTCAATCCCGTGTAAATCAATAATCAAGGTTTAAAAGAAAATTTTTGAAATACAAAACAAAAACAATAAGGTTTGATAAAATTTGTTTTTGAAAAACAAAACAAAACAAAAAGAATTTTAAAACAAAAATCATAAAGAAAGTAAAAAGAAAAAGAGTTTTATACCTTGATATTGAGATTGGGAGGAATGGATGAAGATTTTGCACCAAATTAATGGAGAGCCTTAAGTCTTGGCTTGATTTTTGAAAAACCCTCAAGAGATTTTAAGTTTTGTGGTGAAAATATGAGGGATTGAGAGGCTTTTTATAGAGGAAAATCGGCTAGGGTTTTGAAATATTAGTTTTGGTAAAAGTGAAACTCTTTTAATGCCATTAAGTAGTTGTCTGCGCGATCGAGTATCGATACGCCAAAGGGTGTATCGATACGGAGGTAAAATGATAATTCCTTGGAAACGCGTGTCAAGGGACCGTATCGAAACGGATGGCATCCGTATCGAAATGTTCACAACTCGTATCAAAACAGGTTTAACCGTATCGATACCCGTAAGAGAGAAAATGCAGTCTGGTCAACTAATGAAGTACTCGTATCGATACGCATAAGGCCGTATCGGTACCTTATGCCCAAAAATGCATTTTTGGATTTTAGAACAACCAAAGGCTCAACTTTAACATCTCTTAAATGAATGCAAATGATGTATGAGCAGATCTAAGCTTATTCAAACAGAAGCATACTCCCCCTAGCTATAAGCATGATTTCTATCAAGATCAACAACACATAAACATGCATTTTCACAAATTCAAGAAATTTTAACCTCAAAAGAGTCCTAAAGGGTCAAGATAGGCTAGTTAGACCTAACTCTCTCCTAAGGGACCAAAAACGTTCTTTGTCTAGAGGTTTGGTAAAAAATTTCGCTATTTGGTTCAAGGTGTCAACATACTCTATAACAACATCTTGCTTAAGGACATGATCTCTAATGAAAATATGCCTTATTTCTATATGTTTGGTTCTAGAGTGTTGGATGGGATTTTGGGTTAGGCATGTAGCACTAGTGTTGTCAAACTTAAGGGGTATGGTTTCAACTTTAACTCCATAATCTAAGAGTTGTTGCTTCATCCAAAGGACTTGAGCACAACAACTCCCTAAGGATATGTACTCGGCTTCAGTGGTAGATAGAGCTACACTATTTTGTTTCTTAGAGAACCAAGATATGAGCATACTACCTAGGAATTGGCAAGTTCCCGAAGTACTTTTCCTATTAATTTTACAACCCCCATAATCCGCATCCGAATAAGCATGAAGGTTAAAGGTTGAGTCTCTAGGGTACCAAAGACCTAAACAAGGAGTATCTCTAAGGTACCTAAAGATCCTTTTAACGGCTATAAGGTGAGACTCTCTAGGACTAGATTGAAACCTAGTACACAAGCAAATACTAAACAATATATCTGGTCTACTTGCGGTAAGGTAAAGCAAAGATCCAATCATAGAGCGATAAAGCTTAGAGTCAACACACTTACCTCTTTCATCTTTGTCAAGCTTTGTAGATGAGCTCTTTGGTGTGGCTTGAGGCTTTGCATTCTCCAAGCCAAACTTCTTGAGCATATCTTTCACGTACTTTGCTTGATTTATGAAGGTTCCATCATTTCTTTGTTTGATTTGGAGTCCCAAAAAGAATGAGAGCTCCCTCATCATGCTCATCTTGAATTCACCTTACATTAACTTAGCAAATTCTTTACAATGACATTCATTAGTAGATCCAAAGATAATATCATAAACATATATTTGCACTACTAAGATGTTATTTTTATATCTTTTTATGAAAAGTGTAGTGTCCACCTTACCTTTTTCAAAAACTTTTTCAATCAAAAAATTTGAAAGCCTTTCACACCAAGCTCTAGGAGCTTGTTTTAAACCATAAAGTGCTTTGGTTAGCTTAAAAACATGATTTGGAAAATTTTGAATCCTCAAAACCCGGTGGTTGTTCTATATACACTTCTTCATTTATAAAACCATTTAAAAATGCACTTTTCACATCCATTTGAAAAAGCTTGAAATTATGATAAAATGCACTTTTAAATTTTAAACTATGTGTTTTTGTCTATTCCGATAATAATTAAAGAACCAACCAACCCCTTAGTGCAATTAATGCCCCATCAAATTCAAAATATCCATGAATACCAAAATTTTTCTCCCACGAACCCCAAAACCTTTATGTCAGCTAACCTTCATCAGCGCCTCACCGTGACTATCACGGTGTTGACTTTACTATGGCTTGGCAAAAGATAAAATATTTAGTGTAAAATGCAAGAGAATATTGCTAAAGGTGAGTCTTATGTGTGCAAGTATATACGGTCAGCAAGTAATACAACAATAAGCTGAGTATCGAATCCACAAGGATTGACCAAGAACTTATTTCTTCAATGTTTACTTGTTTGAAAGAATTAAAAGTGTTTGAAATGTTTTGGGTTTTAGATTAAAAAGATGGCAAAAACAGTGTAGTGAAAATGAAAGCAGTCAGGCAACAAAGTGTTCAATTGAATGATGAGCGTTGGCAAGGGATGCTTAGATTTCATGCTACTTTTGCAAGCCTTTAATAATGTCCTGCCTTGCTTTATTGTCGATCAGATTAAAGATAGTATTACCTCTGTCGATGGCAATACCCTAAGTTAATCACGAATAAACCCTTATATGTATATAACAAAGTTTTTCATTAATTAACTTGATTTAGAAAAATCATGTAGTAGCAACTGATCGTTGCCCCTGAAGTTTGTTAAGATATTAAGGTGCAATAAGCACACAATGCCAATTGTAGTATGGCAATAGATTTAGAAAAATCATGTACTATCATATAAAAATAATGCCAAGGCATTCTGATTATTAAAAACCAAATATAAAATAAGTGTCCAACCGAAAAACTTCATCGTTTAACATAATTATTTTTTAAAATAAAAAAAATAAAACTAAGAGAATGGGCATGAAGGAGATCTGTCGATGCAACCTTTCGAATGCTCTAGAGCTCTTGGTCTTAGTTGGTCAAACCATGTGGCCTCTCGGTTCACCACAGTGCAACCTCTCGTCAATTCTCCCTTTCGAGTGCTTGCTCGATCTCTTTAAATAGGCTTGCGTGGGAACCCTGGGATAAGCCTTTGAGTTTGAAATTTGAATGCGCAAGGGATAAAACGTGTGATCATCTTATCCAGATTTGAATCCTAGTGATGATGTGTACAAGGTGCAACAAAAACTTTGACCGGTCATCGGACATCAATCCTTTGCCAGTCGAGCTTGGCATCGTTTTGTCCATCTGTGCCAACATTGTTTCGGCAATTCTCTACCCCATTTCTTAAGTTCTGCGCCATCGCTTCTCTACTATGCCTGCCTGCTTGTGTCCTGCATCAAAACCAACAAAATAACCCTTCATACTAGCAATGGAATAGCTCCTTAACTCCTTATGTAAATGCATGATTTTATCATCTAAATGCAACAAATGTACTTGATGTGCAAGCAAAGGCATTGCAAAATAAGCATAAAATAGTACTTTTGAGGAGTTAACACATGGCCCTACCCATCAAAAACGTCGTCGCACCTCGCCCTTACTCACGCGATAGCACCACCGTTCACCATGAAAGTCAATTTGAAGAATCGTCAGAATCCAAAAGGTCTAACCATTATGTCTTCACAATTCATGTCATCGTCCGACGTCGGTGAGAGTCACCATCGCAACCTTCATGCTCCATGTACCATGGTGAGCAAAATTGTCTCAACCGATCGTTGTCTCCTTTTCGTTTTGTGCGTCGTCAGAAAAGTTCAAGACCTTTTGATTTCCTTATTATTTTGATTGTAACCTTCGTTGATCCAAGCTCGGTAAGCTTCAAAATCCTTTCTATTTTGTTTTTCTCGTTATTTTTTGCTATTTAATGGTGTTTTTCGGGCGTTATGTCCACGCGTGGCTTATACGCGCCGTTGGGGGAGAATTTCGGCCACTATGGTTGGTTCTCCATTGAACTGAGTCAGTTTGCCCATGAGTTGAACCATTCTCTGGCTCAATAAATCGATAGTAGGCTTGTTATTCTTAAATGTGGGCCCGCCTGCTTAAGGCCCAATGGCCTTAGCTTAGACCAAATTCGTTCTAAGCCCAATAACCTAACCCGAGTCTGACCCGACCTGAATCTATCTGACCTGACCTGAATCTTTCCAACCCAACCTGAGTTAACCCGGTTGACCGTTGACTTTGATCAAAAGTTATTTTTTTCCTAAAAGTCCTATTGTGGGTTTTTTGATGTCATAAGTTCGATTTTAAAGTCTGTTTCGCGAAATTCTAACTCGAAAGCATCTGTATCTGACCTTGAACTCGAGCATGCATATGTAATTAATTATTTCATTTATGAGAATTTATATTGAGTTATGATCGGACCAGAAGTGTATTTATTTAAAGGTACCTGAGATTCTCCTGATTAACAGTCTGCTCGACTCGGCTTTTCTCGATCCATTCACCCTCGTGCATCCGTATTTACTCGTATGATCTTAAAGAATCAGTGAAATTATTAAGTTAGAATATTATTCTCTGGTAGTAACCTTATTCTGCTACGATCTAGGATTTATCACTACTGTAGAGCATAACGAGGTGAGGCAAGTGTTTAGTAGACCCTTCTAGCTAGCTTTTTGAGGTATATTCTTTTTGTGTTATATTACTGTTTTAACTAACTAATGAAATGTGTTATCTAAATCAATTATGGAATGTTTCTCTGATTTGAACATGATTACTTTTTTGTTTTGAAAGCATACTTACTTTATCTGCTGGAAAGTATACCCTATGGCTGATTTGAAATTAGGATCTCTAATTTATGTTTTATTGGTATAAAATACATGTATTTCTTTTGATTTCTTATGATACTACTTCTTCTTCTCAACTGATTTACTTGGGTATACTCTTGAGATATGATTTGAAGTCTTTGCAGGTACTGTCTTAATTCAGTTGGTAAATCCTTCTGGTAGGCTCCTACGTCGAATGGTCCTAGGCTAAGTCCTTCAAGACATAAGATATCCCCTTAGGTAGGCTCCTATGCCCAATGGTCCTAGGGTAAGTCTTTTAAGATGCAGTTTTTGGGGAACTGTATATCGGTGTTTAGTCAGAGGGTAGCTAGGTTTTAAATAATTCATACATGTCTGAAATATTTAAATGTTTTATTTGTACTTTAGAACACACTGAGCTCCCTAGCTCACACCCCTAAATCTTTCCCCTTTCAGATACTTTTGGATAGACTTCCCGGACATGACACATGGAGGATCGACACATTCGTACTCATCTTCTATTGTAATGTTCCAATCTTCCACATTGTCATTATTAGGGTGACATGAGCCTATATTTTGATAATGTGTATTTTACTATAATGGTGGCATTATTTTGTAACTAAATTCTGATACGGGTTTAAATTAATTATTGGGTATTAAATATCTATAGTTTATAAATACAATCTTTTAAGGACTTTAATCTTTAAATATTTTCATAAAAAGTTTCCGGTATGGATTGTGACCTCATGAAATTAGACTTAACGGATAGGTGGGTCTAGGGGGTTACAAAAGAAGTACAAATACAACTCCTTTTTTGGGCGCTATGAATTGCAAATATTTATTTTTCAAGTATTTGCTTGATCAAGATGACACTAAATGGATGGATTATAAATAGTAATAGCACCATTTCAAGCATAGAAAAACACATGTTGGATAAATTTGAGAAGTATTAGAGTGATGTGAATGGTATCATGATTGTTGGCACACTATTAGACCTAAGGTACAAAACAACGCTTTTGGTGTATTACTCTCGGGATATTTATGGGGTTGTTAATTACGAAGTTGAAAGAATTATGCAACTATGTTGGGAATTGGTCAAAGAGTATGAATCAAAAATTGCGTCGTCATATACCAAACCTTAATTCTTAAGTACATCTCTAGATAGTGAAACAGTTGTTCATAAAATTGTGAGATTTTGATGCTTTTGTTTCTTTCTTGAAACAAAAGAAATTAAAATTCACTTACGAGTTAGATCGCTATTTGGAGCTAGATATCATTACTAGAAAGCCAGATTTTAACATGTTAAAAACCAACTGAACCTCAATTTCTCGGATCACAAGTTATCACTAGAGATATTTACGCAATACTTGTTTCTATTGTTGTTTCGAAGTTTAGTTTTAATACGAGAGGAAGATTGGTGAATGCCCAATTTAAAAGACTCCACCCATCAACTGTAGAAATTTTAACATGTTGTCAAAATTAGTTATGGATCGAAGAAGGTACAACAATATGTATCGTCTTGGTTATCTTTATTCTTATATTGCGTCTATTATTTTCTTATTAGATTTTATTTTTATTTATATCATTTTAGAATTAATTTCAAATGAAACAAACTCCTACTAAATACATTTTGATGAAATCAAGGCATCAATCAATATGAAATAACGGTAGTAAATAATTTCATGTTTATTATTTTTATTATATTATTGTTAATATATTTTGATTCAATGAATTTATTTATAAGTTTTGTGTGGTTAAAGAAACTTGAAGAAATTAAAGTCAAAAATAATAAAGGATTTTTTTATTTGGATATTTATGCTTATGTCTGGGTTTTTTATTTTTGTGGTTGTTGGTGTTGATGAACTTAGTTTAACTTTGCTATGGACTTATGTTTATATTTGTGTTTGAACTCGTTTTTTTATGCTTGTATTTGAACTTGTGTTATGTGTTTAGACTTTATTTAAACTTGTTTTTATATGGTTAGACTTGTATTTGAACTTGTTTTTATGTTTTTAACTTGTATTTGAACTCCTTTAATGTTTTTAACTTGTATTTTCCTTTCATGTATTTAAATTTGTATTTGAACTTATGTTATATTTTATTTTTAATTTGCTTGTTTTATGGAAGTGTGTGAACTTTACTTGGAATGAATGACAGTGGATTAAATTAACTTTTGGATTTCATTCAAGTGTTATTCAATGCTTTGCCTTTCTATTACAAAATTGTATTGACTGCATTTGTAAAATGTATGGTTGTTATGTTTTATAAATTATTGTAGTGACTAAATTATAATTGTGCTTGAAATGAATGGCAATAGATAAACATGTATGGCTTGTATGGTTATTGCATTTGAAAATTTTACTATTTTCCAATTTGATATTTAATTTGTTTATCAATTTAATATCTAAACATTTTATAAAAAGAATAATTCAGAACAGGTGAGTCGCGATCAAGTCTTCAATCCAAAAATCGGAGCATGATCGGGGTGGATAATTTCCTTTTCCATGTCGGGGTGGATCAGAACTGGGGTCAGGATGATCGAAATATTGTCATGCCCAGTCTCGTTGTCATCCCTAGATATACTTGTGACAATGGTGAATGGAGGAGATTGAAGCCCCAAACTATGCCTCTTTTGGTGCTCCTAATTAATAAATGGTTTAGGGTTTATGAATTAGGTTAGGGTTTATGGTTAGAGATTAGGGATAGGGTGTACTTTTTAGGGTGTGTGGCGTAGGATGAGGAATTTAGGGTTAGTGTTTAAAATTTAATTTTTTAGTGTTTTTTAGTGTGGAGCATAGAAAGAGGCATAATTATAGGGTAGATGATTTTTGTTGGAATGGAGGAGCATGAGAAAGAAAAGGTGTAGAAAATAAGAAATCATACCATGGTTCTTTCTATCTACATCTATTGAAATAAAAACAATCTAGTTTCATTAGTTTTTTTTTTGCATGTATCTTTTTATTAAGTATATCCTCACTTATATTTACTGTAAATTAAATTAAAAATAAATTTTACTTATTTGATAAAATTAAAACATGAGAGAATTAATAAAATTAATTGTTTTTGTTTGTAGAGACCATAGATTGAGGTTGCATCATAGGAGTGAAGGGGATTTGTTCCATTTTCCTTGGGAAGAGGGGCAGAGGTTTTGTTGATGATTATGAATTGAGTTTGAGGGTAATACAAATAGGGCCTCGTGATCGGAGAAGGCAGATCCCTCTAGTCACGTGGCCCTCTTTTGACTACCCAAAGACCCCCTTCAGTTTCGGAGTATAAATTCCATTCAACACCACTTCCAACTCTTCAACTCACAAATATATATATTAGCCTAATTTCTCTATCCAATACTCCCACTCTGTCTGCCTGACTTGTTTTCTTTTTCTCTATTCAACGCTACTTGTACATACTATTACTAGTAGTATTTGAACACATATTTATACTTAGTTTATTGTTCTCTAAAAGCCTGTAACATGCAACCTGGGACCCTCTTTGTCTGTATCTTTATGTCTCTCTTGCTATTCAAGCATGTACCTCTCTCCATTCCCGTGGACTGCAGGTGCTGCTGACTGCTATTTCACCATTTTATTACCTTATAAAGCTACCAGACAAACGACTCTCCTCAGTCCTCAGTTCCCCACCCCTCTCTCTCCCAGCTTTACATTCAAACACTATATTATTGCACTTGGCTCTCAGTTTTACTGTTTGGTTCGTACTACCCCTGCCATTACCCTTTAAACCATCAAATTCTTACTTCTTCTTCCATTTGCAATCCCCTAGTGCAGAAGTTGAGGCTTTGGCACATAATCATAGAGATTAGAGAAACAGATTGAGAAAACAATGCATAGGTGCGGTAGCTCTCAGGGAAACATGATGGGTCCATGTTCATGTGGTCTGTTTCAATGCTCCTGGCTGTTTTCCATGTCCAACTCCAACCACAGATCTTGCGATGAAACAAACATGTACCCTTTCACGTCTTCTTCATCTTCCGTCGATTGCACTCTCTCCTTGGGAACTCCATCAACTCGTCTCTCCCAAGACGATGACAGGCACATCCGCCATGAACGTACCTCTCGTAATCCTTGCAACTTGTTCCAAAACAAGAACGCACCTTATTCACACCAAACCACGAAAGCTAGCCGCGGAAGCAATGGAAATAGCAGTAACAGCTCCGGCAATGATCCCCTCTTAGCTCGCCGCTGTGCCAACTGCGACACCACTTCTACACCGCTTTGGAGGAACGGGCCGAGAGGTCCAAAGGTAATACAGAAGCTTACAAATTCCAACAATTCTATATGTATCTCAATCTCTTGTTTGTTTCATTGCAGTCACTTTGCAATGCCTGTGGAATTCGATTCAAGAAAGAAGAAAGAAGGGCTAGCGCAGCAAATGCAAACAACAACTCATTAATGCTGGAACAGCAACACCATGGAAATCACCATAACAATTCATGGGTTCATCATCAGTCGCAGAACCAGAGAATGCCATGTTTCTCTCCTCTTAACGAATTCAGGTTCATTGAAGATAGTGATCGAGATTCCGACATCGGCATTCCTTTCCTTCCTTGGAGACTCAACGTTACAGATAGACCAGCAAGCCTTGTGCACGACTTTACAAGATAAAAGGAAAAATCAACAAATAAAGAAGAAACCTCTCTTCCCATTGACGGTCAATATCATGCTGCAAGAGCTCGAAGTGAAGAAGCAGATTATAGCTGTTGGAGTTTATAATTCTGTTTGATTTGTTTATGCTATGTCGTTTTGGTTTTTATGTTTGTTTTGGCTTTAATGAAACGATGCGTATAGGGATAATAGCATAGAGTCCAAACGGTGTCGTATTTGTTTGTTAGGGTTTAAAGGACTGGCAGCAAGCTGTCATTCCTATCTTTTTGGCCGTTGTGATTTGGATGAATCTCTGAGGAGGTTACTCTGTCTGTTTCCCTATTCTGTTTCCTTTTCTTCTTAATCGAAATCAGCAAGCTTTCAGTTACTTGCATTACAAGGGTATCAGAGCTACAGCGATCGACAATATGGTAGAGACGAGGCAACAACTGAATCAGGCGGCCACTTGGCAGTCGGAGTCGGAGAGGTTGCAAACGGAAATTACAAAGCTCGACGAGAAATTGGAGACGAGATTGGCAGAATTCAAAGTTCAGCTGATGGTCGACTTCAAGAAATTGTTAGATGATTCGATTGGGCGAGTGATAAGCACAACGAACACAGCTACGAACACTCCGGGCACATCGGGGACGGGTCCGACGGTCTCTAACCCGGACAATGCAGATCGATCTGGTGAGGCTGTGAACAATGTGAGGCCAGAGGTGATTGTTCCAGATACAGATGAGCCTAAGGAACAACCCGAGGATCAGGGCTACACGGGCAATGTGGCCTATAAGCTATTGTGTCCCAGGTTCGATGGATCTGACTTTAAGGGTTGGCTCGCGAAGGTGGAACAATATTTTGAAGCGGAGCGCATACCGGAAAACTCCAAGGTGCGGTTGGTGATGTTACACTTGGAAGGGAAGGCGTTGCAGTGGCACCACTTTGCAACCAAAAACAATACCGAGCTAAATCTGATTTCCTGGAGTCAGTACCTCACACGAATGAAGGAAAGATTTGCCCCTGGCGGTTTTGAAGATCCTTTTTCAGATCTGGTGGGATTGTGGCAAACCGACTCTGTGGAGAAGTATTATGAAGACTTCATTGATCTCCTGAATCAGGTAAACCTCCCTGACGATTACGTTCTGAGTTTGTTCAAGGCCCACTTGCGAATAGAGATCAGTCAATATGTACAGTTGTTGCATCCTACATCATTGTCTGAAGCATTTCAAATGGCAAAGCATTTAGAAAGCATGTTCTTCCCAGGCCCTAAGAGAACTTATTCGAATTTTAGTAGGACTGTGGCACCTTCAGCTATCTCAATTCCTCCTAGACCTGCTTTAGTGGGATTCAAGGGTTCTGCTAGTGGGATTAATTCATCAGGCCCCTCTATTGCTTCTAGAAACACCACTCCTAAAGTGATGAGTCCGATCCACCCTAAGGGGCCTAGTAATAGTAATGCTAGGGGTACAGGGAAGCCTTTATCTGCTGCTGAGGTTGAGGAGAGACGCAGGAAAGGTCTTTGTTTTTGGTGTGCTGCGAAGTACTCCCCAGGACATAAATGCCAGAAATCTCAGATGTATCAGATTTTGGTAGAGGGAATCGAGGAAGAGGGTGATCAGGAAGAATTTTTAGACTGTGAGGATCATGGAGATTTGACTAATCTGGAGGGACCTGGGTCAGAACCACCTGTGTTATCCTTGCAAGCTATGTGGGGCACTGCTCACTGGGAAACAATGAAGTTAAGGATCAAGGTGGGTCACTTGGACTGCATTGCCTTACTTGATTCTGGCAGTACACATAACTTCATCAGTTTGGCTGTGGTGAAGAAGTTAGGGTTACCAGTGGACAGAAGGAAGCAATTGAGAGTCACAGTTGCGGATGGTAATTCCATGGGCACTGAAGGAGAATGTTTGAATGTAAAGTGGGAGACACAGGGCCATTCTTTCCTATCAAACTTTTTGGTGCTCACCCTGAGGAACTGTGATGTGGTGTTAGGAGTACAGTGGTTTTCTCAGTTAGGAGCCATTAACTGGGACTTTGCAGATTTAAGGATGGAGTTTTTGCTGAATGGGGAAACCATAAGGCTGAAGGGGTGCAAGGCAGAGGCATTTCAGTGGACTGGAGCTAGGGAGTGTGCTAAGTTGATAAGAAGCACCAATAGCCCCTGCAATGTATCTATGATGGCTTTCAATGTTCAGTTAAGCATGAAGGGAGAGATTAAGGGTGGAGATCAAGAGATGCAAGCACTTTTGAAGAAGTATGAGGATGTTTTTGCAGAACCAAAGGCTTTACCACCTGAGAGAGCTCAAGACCACAGAATTCCTTTGGTTGATGAAGGGACTGTAATTAAGATGAAGCCTTATAGATACCCTAGTATCCAGAAGGATGTAATTGAGAAGATGGGGGCTGAGATGCTGCAGTCTGGAGTCATAAGAGACAGTACAAGTGCATTCCCCTCTCCAATTGTGATGGTAAGGAAGAAGGATGACTCCTGGAGGATGTGCATTGACTATAGGAGACTGAACCAGATTACCATGAAGGACAAATTTCCAATGCCTGTTATTGAGGAGTTGTTGGATGAGTTGGGGAGAGCCAGGGTGTTTTCTAAGTTGGATCTGAGGTCAGGGTACCATCAGTTAAGGATGTGGGGCCCAGACATCCACAAGACAGCATTTAGGATCCAAGGACACTATGAGTTCCTAGTGATGCCATTTGGGCTCACTAATGCGCCTGCAACCTTCCAGGGGCTCATGAACAAAGTCTTTAAGGGGCTACTTAGAAAATCAGTATTGGTTTTTTTGATGATATACTGGTTTACTCAGAGAGTTGGCAGTCTCATTTGCTAGATTTGGAGAAGGTTTTGAAGATTCTGAGGGAGCAGAAGTTATTTGCCAAGCAGAGCAAATGCAGCTTTGGAGCCACTGAAATGGACTATCTGGGGTATGTCATTTTAGGTGGAGTAATCTCAATGGACAAGGAGAAGGTCAGATGCATTATGGAATGGCCATCTCCCAAAACCTTAAAGGAATTGAGAGGATTCCTTGGCCTTTCAGGATACTACAGAAGGTTCATCCAACAGTATGGTTGGATTGCAAAGCCTCTTACTAATTTGTTGAAGAAGGAAGGGTGGAAATGGACCCAGGAAGAAGAGGATGCTATGCAGAAATTGAAAGAGGCCATCAGTTCTGCTCCTACACTGGCTCTACCTGATTGGGACAAGGAGTTTGTAGTAGAAACTGATGCTTGTGATATGGGAATTGGGGCTGTGTTGACTCAAGAGGGGAGGGCATTGGCTTTTTTCAGCAAGGGCCTAGGAGTGAGACATCAAGCTTTGTCTGTGTATGAGAAAGAGATGCTGGCTGTTTTAGTTGCTGTGAAGAAGTGGTCTAACTATTTGATAGGGAGGCACTTCAAGATAAGGACAGATCACCAGAGCTTGAGGTTTCTCACTGAAAATCAGGCTGTGACTCCAGCTCAGCAGAAATGGGTGATCAAGATGATGGGATATGATTTTGAAGTATGCTACAAGAAGGGGATCAACAACACAGTGGCTGATGCTTTATCTAGGAGACCTGTGGTTGCTGAATTACAAAATTTGTTTGTGAGTACTCTTTCCACTGATTTTATAGTCAAAATCATTAGTTCATGGGAGGATGATGAGAGGATTCAGAAGATAATTAAAGAGTGTAAAGAGGGGACTGGAAGACACTCAAAATATCACTGGGATGGAAGGCTTTTGAAGAGGAAGGGTAGATTAATAGTGGGCCATAATATGGAATTGAGGAAGGAGCTGTTGATCCTTTTCCATTCTAGTCCTTTAGGGGGTCATTCTGGAGCTAGTGCCACTATCAAGAGGATGGGAGCCTTACTGTATTGGAAGGGGATGAGGAAGGAAGTGAAAAGGTTTGTTAGAGAGTGCCCAACTTGTCAGAGGAGCAAAAGTGACTTGACCCACCCTAGGGGCCTTCTGCAACCTCTACCCATACCTGAGACAGCCTGGTCTTCAGTTAGTATGGATTTTATTGAAGGGTTGCCCAAGTCAGGGAAGAGTAATGCAATGAAACGTATCACGATGATGGCGACGCTTACATGGTCTTCTCTTCGTTTCTTGTAGTCAAAATTCTTTTTATTGTATTTGCTTTCTTTTGTTTGTCTCCTTTGTCCGTCTTCGAATGGGATCATTCTATGTTGTTACTGTTAGTTGCTTTTCAACTTCTTTTACTTTTCTTTCACTTTCAGTTTTATCACTTCTTCTTCTACATCAGATATCAAGATCAAGATCTTGCTCAGTTCAGCACCGTCAGATTCGATTACTGATATTTCTTTCCCTGATGTATTATTATGTAATAATATAAGAAAGCAGTACGTGTTTGCTTACATATTCAACAATGCCACCTTTTTATGTTTATGAACTGAAGTTTGCTTTACCTGTGAGACTCTGGCTGTGCTCTATATCTGCTTCAGTTTCCTTTGTACTTCCCTGAATTTCACGACTGCCAGAGAAAATGGTTTTGTTGATGAATCCGATCGTCCAAATACGTTGCAATTTAACAATTTATGATTGTTCTGAGTGGATGGAAATCGAGCTTCTTTTATTATGCCCCCACCTTAAAAAACGAAGCTGGGAGTTATGTTTTAAAGTTAGGGTTTATGGAACTGAAGATAAAAAGATAAGATTTAGGGTTTAAAGTTTAAAGTTAAATTATTTTAATATTCGGAGATGGAAATGAGCTTAATAAACCGGGATTTTTGTTGGTTTTGAGTTGGAGGAAACTGTGCGTTACAGGCATTTAGCAATGCAACAATTTGTGGTATTAGCCCCACTCGTATTCTTGAAACTTGACTGTCAAATTGGCCTCTAATGCACAACTTGGGTCATTCATTCTGCAAAATGCAAACCCTATTTTTTCCCACGATTATTTTAATTGCATTTCTGTTTTTAATTTGATGTAATGGAATAAATGGATTATGAGGGAGCCTAATTACCAAAAAAGAATGTTTATTAAGGATAAGCAAAAAGGAGAAGTCAGATTTGAAAACAGAGCAAAGAAGGAATAGGGTGGTCATGCTTCGACCTTGAATGGAGCAAACAAACAAACCCCACATTTCAAAACTTTTAGACAGACATTGTCTACCCTCGAGATTGACTACTATGCCCAGACATTATCTTGGATCTTTATAGGTTCAACGTCTGTCTTCTTATTTATTTATTTATTTATTTATTTATTTATTTATTTATTTATTTATTTATTTATATGCTCAATATCTATCTATTTTTTTAATACTATCAATGTAAAATGCTTACTAAATTTAATATAATATATAAGATACAAATATTACTTAATTTGAATTTATTGAGTTGTTCCAAAAAAAAGTGTTGTTCTCTTTAAGAGATCCGGGTTCGAACAGCTTGTCTGTAAAATTTATGTACATTCTTCAAAGAGATAAAAATAAAGAAGAGTTTCCTTAAAAAAAGAGAGATATTATCATGTAACCATACTATTTTATTTTTAAAAAACTTAATTCAATTTAGTATTTACTTTATAAACATTAAATGTAATTTATATACAACTCTAAACCTAGTTACAGTCCAAAATGTTTTCTTCTATTTTTTTCTTTAAGAGTGTCGTCACCGGCTAGGATTGATTAAAAATCGATTTATTTATTTGACGATTAGATCCAAAAATTAGATATTAGTTCAATTTTTTATTTTCGGATAATTTGGATGAGATATATAGAGAAAAAAGTGCATAATCGGATTGGTTACAATTCACAATATTTAAGTTTCGAATTTTCCAAAAACATGAAGAATAAAAGGTATTTTACTATATTGAGGGTTAATTATCATCTTGATCCTTTCTGTTTTGATTGTAGTCTAATTTCACATAATTACGTACAACTTTGACTCTTTCAAGATCTATTTTATTAAATTTTATCTCTCAACATGTTTTCTTTATTTTTGTCATTTATTTTATTTATTGCATTGTATACTTATTATTATTTTTATTTTATTATTATAAAACATCACTATTATTTTCTCCATAGTCAATCTAATTTATTATTATTTTGATTATATAATATATTTTCTTCTATTTTATTATATTATTATTATTATTATTATTATTATTATTATTATTATTATTATTATTATTTCATTATTTCTGTTAGTACCTATAAACACTCACCGCCACATGTCAAAACCACACAACTCGCAAACATGACCGAACAACTCGCTGCGAGCGGTATCGCACAAAGGATATCCAACAATCACGTGACAACGCATTCGATCTACCCGACACTTTTCGCAGCCTGTGGCGAACGGGTAAGACCGTAAAAGACATCGCATCCAACGATCATGTGACGACACATGTGATCGCTACAGATGACAGTGCAAACCTAGGACGTCAAGTCATAGCTAGTCAAATCAGCACGCCACGACAACCTAGTCATGACACTTGTCCAAGTAATATAAAAGGGACAAGCAAAAGAGAAAAAGAGGGAGATCTTCCATTTTAAGTATCATCAACCTGATCAAGGAGGTGATATTCGAGCTCCAACCCAGAACGACCACCTGGGTCACCATCAGACCACCGTTTCCGACTCTTGTTCACTTTGATAGTCAACAATTGGTGCACGAGCGTGGACCGAACACGCGACCTCTGGATTCTTCGGCAAGCCTAAAAATTCTTAAAATGAGTGGAGATAACCAAGACAACCCAAACGAAAAAGCATTGGGAGAGGGTAGCTTGACGGATCAACTGACAGCGGTGGCCATACAACAGCTGCATCAGTTTCAACATAATTTCCGACAACAATTTTGGGAGCAACCCCTCTGGTTTATAGGGAGCCAGGGTGCGCAACAAACAAGGGGGCATCACCGTCGGAGGTCGGCAACTAGTAATTTCTTGAGATGCAAAAAGGATAAAAGAGCGTGGAAGAATCTTTGTTGCTTTCAAAATAGCAAGATGAACAACATAAAAAGTTCATACATGACCAAGCTAAACAACACAGAATCACAGAGGAGAAGAGCAAAAAACTGGTCAGGCGATTGTCCAAAAAAATGCAAATAAAGCGGGCTAAGGGGAGCGGATTATTCCCCAACAAGAAACTAGGGGGCAACAACCTCAAGAGCCAGAGGAGTATTATGAAGATTCAGAGGATATGGACTACAGTCCCACAAATGAACAACATGCACTAAGGGAAAAGATATAGTGATTAGAGAAGAATTTTCAGAGCATCCAAAGTCTTCGCCAGGATGATTTTTCTAAGAATCCCTAAAGGTATAAAAACGAACTCTTATCTATGGACATTCTAGAGCACCATGTATCTACATCTTTTAAGGTCCCAAAACTGATGTACAATGGAAAATACGACCCTCAAGATCACCTATCACACTTCCTGAACCATATGGATTTATTTGGTGCTTTCGATCAAGTTAAATGTCGGATATTCTCAATGACCCTCAAGGACTCTGTTCAAGCTTAGTATCTCTAGCTCCCAGCGAATTCAATTTCCAGTTTTGACTAGCTGACAAACCTGTTTATGAGTCACTTTTTAGCGAACAATGTATTGAAAAAGTCGCAAGCGTATCTCATGTCCTTCATTCAAAAGCCAGGCGAACCTCTGCGAGAGTTCATCCAGTGGTTTCATACAGAAACCATGCAGACCAAAGAAGCTTCCAACAAGTTTGTTATCTCTGTTTTCATCAATGTCACTTCGCATCAGCACCTTAAGTATAATTTATTAGACCGACCGCCAGCGGCGGTATCAGAATTGTACGAGAAAGTTCAACCAGACACAGAAAATGAAGAAACAGAGAGCATGAGGACCATGGTACACGGTCTACAACATGTGAGCCTGAGGCAAGATGATCACAGTCTCAGTAAGGCTCAATAGCCGAGATCGCAGGACTACAAAAGAAATAATCAGAATAATAGGGATACTATACATATGATAATCGGGACACATGAATGGTGGAACCAATTAAGCTCCAAACTCAGGGTGCGTGCACAAGAAATAATGTTAGTTTCGTCGGGAATAATGAAAAAGCTAAAACATAGGGACTCATGACGAGTCTCATTTTTTGAAAAGGAGAAGGACAATATTTTGGATGAAGAAGGGGCATGACGTCAATATGTATAGTGATGTCGTTCGGTTTAAAAAATGCAGGGGCAACATACCAGAGGATGGTCAATAAAATTTTTCATTATTGGATAGAAAGAAATATGAAAGTTTACGTAGATGACATGTTGACCAAGATTACTTCTTTTGGGAACATTTAGTCGACTTACAAGAGGTCTTTCACATCCCACGCTTGTACAAGACGCGTTTGAATCCCAAAAAATGTGCATTCGTGGTAGGGGCAGGAAAGTTTTTAGGATTTCTAATCTCGGAAATGGGCATCGAGGTGAACCCAGAGAAGATAAAATCGTTTTAGAGATATGACACCCTAACAAACACTAGAGATATCCAGAAGCTCAACGACAAGGTGGTCGCACTGAACAGATTTCTGTCCAGATTGGCGGATAAGTGCCTTCCATTCTTTAAAGCTCTAAAAGGTCATTTTCAATGGACAAAGGACTTCCAGGAAGCGTTCGACCACTTAAAGAAATAATGGCCAGTCCCTTCATGCTAGCACTGCCTAAAGAGGGAGAGACCTGTCTTATGTACTTGGCATCTACTGATGAAATTGTGGCAGCAGAACTAGTCCGTCAGGAGGAGGACGTTCAAAGACCATTTTATTACATCAACAATGTCCTACAGCAAGAGGAGAAAAGATATATGAGGATAGAAAACTTGGTTTTCGCTTTAATAACAACTAGAAAGCTCCGCCATGACTTCCAGGCACATCAGGTAATTGTTTTAACATACCAACCTTTCAAAGAAGTTTTAGGAAAGGTGGATGTTCAGGGACGGATGATAAAATAGGAAGTAAAGCTTAATGAATTTGCAGTTGGATATCGACCGTAGAAATCAATCAAGGCTCAGGTTTTGGCTGACTTTGTTACAGAATGCACGTTCCCAGGTCAAACAACAACTCCGTATGTTGAAAATGTTGATGTCAGTAAAGAGACACAGGACGCACAACAACATTCCTCTCAGACTGAGGAGGGGAAAACCACTAGCACCAAACCTTGGACTTTGCATGTTGATGGGTCAGTGGCTGTCAGTGGAGCAGAAGCATGTGTGCTTTTAAGCGCACCCAACGCAGAGGAAGAATGGAAATATGTGCTCAGCTTCGCGTTCGCTCTATCTAATAACGCAACAGAATATGAAGCTCTGGTAGCAGGACTAGAGCTAGCAGCCAGACTTAAAGTGAGTGCATTACAAATTTTTATCGCCTATCAGTTGATAGCCAAACAATTGACAGGCGAATATGAGGTCCATGATGAAACACTCCTCAAATACTATCAAAGGGTGAAAGGTTACAATAAATACATTTATTATTAACACATTGTTTATAAACATTTTATTTCAAAAGCAATAAAATTTTTGCAGGACTAATTTTCCATAGTGCAGGACTGTTAGCATAGTTTAGTCAATACCGCATAACACAAATACCACAAGGAGATAACGCTACAGCAGATGCTTTAGCAAGGTTAGCAACAACGCCCGAAATTCAAAGGAGAGGCATATTTATGATGGAATACCGAGAGTATCCTTCTTTTGCAAAGGAAAGCCAAGTATATCAACTCGACACAAGTGATACTTGGATGACCCCAATTGTAACGTACATAAAAACATGAGTGTTACTTGAAGATTGGGCCCAATGACTCAAAATAATGTGACGAGCTGCCTAATACACTGTTGTCAATAACGTCATGTATAATATAGGATTCACACAACCGTTACTGCAGTGTTTAGGACCTGAGGAGGCTAAGTACGTATTACAAGAAATCCATGAAGGGGTAAGTGGGAACTATCTAGGTTTGCATTCCTTAGCGCAGAAGGCGATCAGGCAAGGTTTCTACTGGCCTACAATGTGAAAAGACACTAAGGAACTAGTAAGCATGTGTGTACCATGTCAAGAATTTGCCTCAATCCCAAGAAAACCAACAACAATACTCAAGTCCATCACAAGCCCCTGACCGTTCGCAATTTAGGGTTTTGACATCCTAAGCCCATTTCCACCAGCAATAGGCCAGCGAAAGTATCTGGTGGTAGCATTGGACTATTTCACCAAGTGGATAGAGGCGGAGCCGTTAGCAACAATCACAAAAAAAAAAACAAATGGAGAAATTCTTATGGAATTTCATAATTTGCAGATTCGGCATTCCTCACACAGTAATCACGAACATGAGACCTAATTAAAGAGGAGGTTTAAGGAATTCTTCAGACTTCCTGTAACGCCCCGGTTTTGGGCTTAGTAGTTTTGGGCGTTGACCGGTTTGGTCAAAGTGCTGTTCGAATCTTAAGAGGTGAAATTAGGAAAGCCTAGTTCGGGTTGCATTAAAAATATGGAAAAATGTTCTAAAATCATCTTTTAATATAATTAAGTGAACTGTGAAATCAATTTTGGAAAATGAGTTTTGGAAGGATGACATTTTGGCTAGTGACCAAAATGTAATTTTTGAAAGTTTGGTGACTGTTTTCAAAAGGGTTGGAACTTTGAATCTTTAAGGAGCTATTAATCCAAAAGTAGTTTCTCCAGATTTTTCTAAGATATTTTGTGATATAATTCTAATTTTAAACAAATTAAAAGAGGAGGGAAAGGCATTTTGGCTATTTTGATAACAAACTTTCCAATTTTCTTTCTCTCATTTTCTCTCAACCCAAACACTTTCTTTCCAGAGAATTGTTTCTGATTTTCTCACCTAAATCTCTCCTTTCAACTCTCTTTTGATTCCTAATCAACATATCTACAAAACCTCATCATTTGCTACTTGATTCATCAAGGTTTTTGATTCCAAAAAGAGGAGAAACTCAAGTTTGGAGGTAAGAACGTCCTTCTCCTCTAAACTATCAGTTCTTTACTGAAATTCCTAAGTTTTCAATCCTTAATTGATGTTTTATTAAAGGCTTTTGAGTTGAGAAATGGATCTTGGCTTATAATGCAAGATTTGGTGATGTTTGATGATTTTCGTTTGATCTGAATTAATCTGTGATTTGAGATGTGTTTTTGATGTTAATTGGACACTAAATTGATAAGGAATTGAGTTTTGATTAATGCAATCCCGGATAGGTTGAGTTTCCTAAGTTTAGCTTGTGTTTCTTGGTTGTTTTTGAGGTGATCTTGTGGATCTGTTGTTGCTGGAGGTATAAGGATGTTATTAGACTCTTTTTAGATGTTAAATGATGTTAAAGGATGTTAGGTTTTGATGGTTTATGGCTGGGCTTTGTTGAGAAGTGGTTTGGATGCATTTTCGGTTGTGTTTGGTGGCCGAAAATGGAGTGTGGATGAGAGCAGCGAGTTTAGGTGCTTTCATTGAAGCAATTAATGCATGATGATGCATTAATCCTCTGCTTTGATGTGTTAAAACAGTGGAGGCATCTTTGGATCCAAGAATTGTTGATCCGGAAGCTTGAATTGGTGCTTCGGCAAGAGGCGAAGTGGAATCGGTGAGTGAGTGAAAATGGTTTTCGGCTTTGAAACCAATGTCTTGGGAGCTTAATTTAAGTCTAAACAACTTTGCTAAGCTCAAGTGTAAGTTTTCGGAAAGTACTCTCTAGTGGTGGCCATGATTTTGTTGTGATGCAATGTGGTTTATTGCATGATTTAAATACTGTTTTGAAAGCATGATTTAGCATGGTATTTGCTGTTTTTATAAGCCATATGTTGAAGGAAGCTCAAGGTAAGAGTTCCTTGTTTTTGTACATTGATTAAATGTGGTTTGATGCTTTAAAATGCATGATGTATATGGCTTGGTTTAATGCTTTAAAACAGTGGATTAAATGATGAAAATGATGTATATTGGCAAGTGATGTTTTGAAAAGGTTAAGGTCACTAAGGTGGTTAAAAGTCCTTGAGTGAGCCTTGTTTACTTAAGAACATCAAGGTGGTTAAAAGTCCTTGGATGGTTCTTGCTATGGACACAAAGGTGGTTAAAAGTCCTTGTGTGATCCTTTCCATGGTGTTTAAAAGTCCATGGGGCCAAGGTGTTTAAAAGTCCTTGGGGCCAAGGTGTTTAAAAGTCCTTGGGGTGAAACTTGATGTGGACACAAAGGTGGTTAAAAGTCCTTGTGTGGTCCTCTTCCATGGTGTTTAAAAGTCCATGGGCCAAGGTGTTTAAAAGTCCTTGGGGCCAAGGTGTTTAAAAGTCCTTGGGGTGAAAGTTGATGAACTTGTTTTTAAAGAAATGGAACTTATCACTTGTGGCCAATATGACATGTTATGATATGAAGCATGTGATGCTTGTTTTAAGTATGCTATTGAGCATGTGCAATTGATGATTTGAAGCATGATTTATAAATGTTTTATAAATGCATTATTGAATGGTTTTATGAGCATTCCTCACTAAGCTTTTGCTTACGCTCTCTTTCGTTTTCTTAACTCAATAATGCAGAACATTAGAGTACCTTGAGGGCAGCAAGAGGGTCAAGCAATCAAGTGAAAGTAGAGCTCAATGTATGGAAGGTTTCTTAAGTACACTTTTAGCTTTTGGTAATTTGGCAATGGTGGACCTATATGTATGTTTTGGGAGATGTTTGGAACTCCCTAAGTATGTTGAATGATGTTGAGAATGCTGGTTTAAGTGTTTGGCTTTTATATGCTTGAATTGGAAGTTTATGCTTGTATGGCTTGCTTGTGTAGGAAGCATGCCTATAGATTTGGGGCTTTTCATATGTGATGTTGTTTTGATGAATTGTTGATGCAAGTATGTCTTATATATGTTGAATTGCATGCTGGTAAAGTTTGGTGGCAATTGGAGCATGATTGGATGTTTAATTGCATGTTTTAGTATGCATTTTGGGGCAATCTGTGCAGGGCGTTTCGGAACAGTGCCACCCGTTTCGGAACAGGTGCCTTAAACAAACCCAGGCGTCCGAAACGGGAGGGACCGTTCCGAAACGGTTTGGCTACTGCCAGCCCCTGTTGCGGTACGCGTTGCGGAACGACCCGTGTTTCGAAACGGGTTCTGCTTGTTCCGGAACGGGCGACCGTTGGAGGCTGACATTGGCAGTTATATGTTTTGAATTGTTTGCATTTTGGTCCTGAATCTTGTTTGTGCAATTGTATGAGTTTGGGAAGTCCTTTTGAGCTGAAATTTCACAGTGAAGCATGAAACCTGACTAATTACAAGCTGGTAACTTTAATTTGGGTTAAGTCCTCATATTTATCAGAAATTACAATTTGGTCCCTAAAATTGTAATTTGTTCAATTGGGTCCCTGTTTGATCTCTGATGTTTGTGATCTTTGAGTATGATGTTTGTGTGATCACAATTAGGGCTAATGTGCATCTAGACAAGATTAAAAAGAAAAAAAAGGGTCGTTAATCAAGGTTGACTTTCGGGTTGACTTTGGTTTTCCCCGTGTGACTTTCTTAATTCGGGTCAACCGTCTAGGCCGGGTTAAGGGGGTTACATTTGGTGGTATCAGAGCCAGGTTTCTCGAGTAATTGGGAATGAATGTGTGCATGATTGAAGTATGTATGCCTTGTATGCTTGTTGTTTGAAAGCATGTTTAGTGGCTTGTGATTTGGATGCAATTGAGATGTATGCTGTGATGTAGCATGATGTGGGTACCCATTGCCAAATAAAAGCTAATGAAATGATGTTGATTTTGAATGAAATTGAGCTTGAATACTTGGATTGCTTACCTTGCTGGGCCTGACTTTGTTTTATTTGCATTGTGATTGTATGGTAAAAGTATGGCACCACGTAGAGAGTTACGGGGTAATGTGCGAGCTGCGGCTCAGAATGAGAATGAAAATGAAGAGAACACGGGTAGTGCGGTGTTACCTCCTCCTCCACCTAGTGGTGGTGGTGCGGAGAGGGAAAGAGCTGAAGCTGCAGCTGGTGCTAGAGCTGCTGGACCAGAGGTTGGTCAGGGGCAAGCTATGCCTGATATGACGATGTTAGTACAAGCTATTGCGGGTGCTTTTCGAGCAGCAGTAGCTGGAGCTCAAGGAGCTGGGCATCAGGGAGATGCTGGAGTTAGACTACCTTTGGAGCGTCTGCGCAGTCTTGGTGGGACTGAGTTCAGAGGTATGTCTGCTGAGAGTTCGGAAGCTTGGTTAGAGAGTACCAAGCGAATCTTGGGACAGATGAGCTGCATGGATGTGCAAAAGTTGGGTTGTGTTGTGTCCTTGCTGCAGGACGATGCGTATACGTGGTGGACGACCACCACAGCTGGGATGGCTGAAGCTGATGTGACTTGGACATTCTTTCAGAATGTGTTCAAGCGGAGATATCTTGGTGTGAGATATCTTGATGAGAAGAAACGTGGGTTCATGACTCTTACCCAAGGGAGCATGACAGTGGCTGAGTATGAGGTGCAGTTTGTGCGACTCAGTCAGTATGCACCTGAGCTTATTCCTGATGAACGGGAGAGGTGCGAAAGGTTTCGCTATGGTCTTGTAACGGAGGTAAAGGTGTATGTGCTGGCCACCGAATATGATGATTTTGATGTGTTGGTGGGCCGAGCCAAGGACATAGAGATGAACTTGGGTTTATCTGCGAAAGGTGCTGGAGCAAGTTCTGGTAAGAGAGCTGCTGAGTATAGTTCCGGAGGTGGACGGAACAAGAGGGGACGAGATCAGAGGTATCAGTCCTCAGCTAAGAGAGGTGGTGGTGCACCTGCTAGAGGAGGTAATGCTAGAGCTGACCCTAGTGCTTGTTGGATCTGTGGTTCACGTGGTCACATGAAGCGTGACTGTCCTCGAGCTGTGAGGGAGGTGCAAGCTCCTGTTGCGGCAGCTGGTTATGGATGCTGGAATTGTGGTTCTGCAGACCACTTGAGGCGAGATTGTCCGAGGTTGGCTGGTGATCAGATGCGTGCTCCTGCTGTTGCTGCACCACAGAGAGGTCGTGGGCGCGGCCGTGGTAATTTCCAGAGGCGTGAGGAAGGTGGTCGTGGAGTAGCCCATGTTGTGGCTATTCAGCCTGAAGGTGGAGGCCAAGCGAGGGTGTATGCTCAGCGTGAAGGGAGGAATGATGCGGATGTGATTGCAGGTACCTTTACTTTGCAATCCTTGTCATTGCTTTCTTTGATTGATTCTGGATCTACGCATTCATACATTTTGCGTGAGCATGCTGAATTGCTTGGTTTGCCTGTTGAGTCTTTGGATGTTGGTGTTCGTGTCACTAGTTCTTTTGGTGAAACTGTTGTGACTCGAAAGCTTTATAGAAGGTGTCCCTTGGTTGTTCAAGAGCATGTTTTTCATGTTGATCTTATGGAGCTGCCCTTTTATGGTTTTGATGTGATCCTTGGTATGGATTGGCTTGCTGAGCATTGTGCTGTTGTGGATTGTGAGAATAAGCGTGTTTCGCTTAAACTTGCGGATGATTATGAAGTTGTTGTGGTTGGTGAGAATGTGAAGTTTCTTGCCAATGTTGTTTCTACCTTGGAGGCGAGTAGGATGCTGAGGCAAGGTTGCGAGGCTTATCTAGCTTTTGTGATGAACCCTAGTTCTAAGGAGTTGAGGGTGCAAGATATCAGAGTTGTGAAGGAGTTTCCTGGTGTTTTTCCTGAGGAGTTGCCTGGTTTACCTCCTAATCGCGAGGTGGAGTTTGGAATTGAGCTGTATGAGAATACAACTCCTGTGTCCATTACTCCCTATAGAATGGCACCTAAGGAGCTGAAGGAGCTGAAGACGCAGTTGCAAGAGCTGCTTGATCGTGGTTTTATCCGGCCGAGTGTGTCACCTTGGGGAGCACCGGTCTTGTTTGTGACGAAGAAAGATGGCACTATGAGGATGTGCATTGATTACCGTCAGCTGAACAAGTTGACTATCAAGAATCGGTATCCTTTGCCGAGGATTGATGATCTCTTTGATCAATTTCGGGGAGCTGCTGTGTTCTCTAAGATTGACTTGAGGTCAGGGTATTACCAGTTGAAGGTGAAGGATGTGGATGTGCCTAAGACAGCTTTCAGGACAAGGTATGGGCATTATGAGTTCCTTGTGATGCCGTTTGGTTTGACAAATGCTCCTGCTGCTTTCATGGACATGATGAACCGTGTGTTTCATGAATACCTGGACAAGTTCGTTGTGGTGTTCATTGATGATATCCTTGTGTACTCGCGTACTGAGGAGGAGCATGAAGAGCATTTGAGGGTTGTGCTGCAAGCTTTGTTGGAGAATCAGCTTTATGCTAAGCTGAGTAAGTGTGAGTTCTGGCTTAAGGAGGTGGTGTTTCTTGGGCATGTGGTCTCAGCTGAGGGGATTCGTGTTGATCCTCAGAAGATTGAGGCAGTGATGAATTGGAAAGTTCCTAAGTCTGTTCATGAGGTCCGTAGTTTCCTTGGTTTGGCAGGATACTACCGAAGGTTTGTGGATGGTTTTTCCAAGATTGCTGCTCCTTTGACGAAGCTGTTGCAGAAGGATGTTAAGTATGAGTGGACGGAAGCGAGACAGCAGGCTTTTGAGAAGCTGAAGGAGGCTTTGACGCAAGCTCCTATCTTGGTTCAGCCTGAATCAGGGAAAGAGTTTGTGGTCTATAGTGATGCATCCTATGTTGGTTTGGGGTGTGTGCTGATGCAAGAGGGTAAGGTGGTGGCTTATGCATCGCGACAGTTGAAAGTGCATGAGCGCAATTACCCTACGCATGATATCGAGCTGGCTGCAGGGTAAGGTGGAGGCATTATCTGTATGGTGAGAAGTGTACTGTGTACACAGATCACAAGAGTTTGCGGTATCTGATGTCACAAAAGGAGTTGAATCTTAGGCAGCAACGTTGGTTGGAGTTGCTCAAGGATTATGATCTGACGATTGAGTATCATCCTGGAAAGGCTAATGTTGTTGCGGATGCCTTGAGTAGGAAGGTAGCTGTTGAGCTGAGGGCTATGTTTGCTAGCTTGAGCATATCGCGAGATGGTGGTCTTGTTGCTGAGTTGCAGGTGAAACCATCGTTGGTTCAGTTGATCAAGGATAAGCAGTTGCTGGATGATTCCTTGGTGTCTCATGTTCAGGATATCGCGGAGGGTAGACCTTCGGATTTCTGTTTTAATGATGATGGGGTGTTGTGTTTTGGGAGTCGGATAGTAGTGCCTACTGATACTGAGTTGAGGCGTGCTATTCTGACTGAAGGTCATAGTAGTCCTTTTGCTATGCACCCTGGTAGTACTAAGATGTACCGTGATCTTCGTGATGAGTACTATTGGGTGGGTTTGAAGAAAGATGTTGCAGAGTTTGTGAGCAAGTGTTTGGTGTGTCAGCGAGTTAAGGCTGAACATCAGGTTCCTTCTGGGTTGTTGCAGCCGTTGAAAATCCCTGAATGGAAGTGGGAGAGGGTTACCATGGATTTTGTATCTGGTTTACCTTTGTCTCCTTCGAAGAAGAACTCTGTTTGGGTGATTGTGGATCGCCTGACGAAGTGTGCGCATTTCTTGCCTGTGCATACTACGTTTTCTTTGGATAAGCTGGCAGAGCTGTACATTGCTGAGATTGTGAGGCTGCATGGTGTGCCTAAGTCGATTGTGTCGGATAGGGATCCGAGGTTCACATCGCGTTTCTGGCAGTGTTTGCATCAAGCTTTGGGTACAAGGTTGCATTTCAGTACGTCCTATCATCCTCAGTCGGATGGTCAGTCTGAGCGAGTTATTCAGATTTTGGAGGATATGTTGAGATGTTGCGTGATTGAGTTCCAAGGTTCTTGGGAGAAGCATCTGCCTTTGGTTGAGTTCGCTTATAACAATAGTTATCAGGCGAGTATACAGATGGCACCTTATGAGGCCTTGTACGGGAGGAAGTGTAGGACTCCTCTTTGTTGGGCTGGAACTGGTCAAAAGTTGGTTTCGATGCCGGCTTTGTTGAAAGGGACCACTGAGAAGGTGAAGCTCATCTGTGAGCGGTTGAAGGCTGCCTCTGATCGGCAAAAGTCTTACGCGGATTTGAAGCGTAAGGAGATAGAGTATGCGGTGGGTGACCGTGTGTTCTTGAAGGTTTCGCCTTGGAAGAAGGTGATGAGGTTTGGCCGGAAGGGTAAGTTGAGCCCTAGGTCATTAGACCATATGAGGTTGTTGAGTGTGTGGGTCCTGTTGCGTATCGGTTGAGGTTGCCTCAGGAGTTGGAGAAGATTCATAATGTGTTCCATGTTTCTATGCTCCGGAAGTATAGATCTGATCCTTCGCATGTGATGCCTGTGGGGGAAGTGGAATTGAATCCGGATTTGACCTATGATGAGGAACCGGTGAAGGTTTTGGATTCGGATAGCAAGGTTCTTCGTGGCAAGACCATTGAGTTGGTGAAGGTGCTGTGGAAGCATCGAGGTGTTGAGGAAGCCACGTGGGAGCGGAAGGAAGACATGCTGGAGCAGTTTCCTTATCTCTTTCCTTCAGGTAAATTTCGAGGACGAAATTTCTTAAGGGGGGAGAGTTGTAACGCCCCGGTTTTGGGCTTAGTAGTTTTGGGCGTTGACCGGTTTGGTCAAAGTGCTGTTCGAATCTTACGAGGTGAAATTAGGAAAGCCTAGTTCGGGTTGCATTAAAAATATGGAAAAATGTTCTAAAATCATCTTTTAATATAATTAAGTGAACTGTGAAATCAATTTTGGAAAATGAGTTTTGGAAGGATGACATTTTGGCTAGTGACCAAAATGTAATTTTTGAAAGTTTGGTGACTGTTTTCGAAAGGGTTGGAACTTTGAATCTTTAAGGAGCTATTAATCCAAAAGTAGTTTCTCCAGATTTTTCTAAGATATTTTGTGATATAATTCTGATTTTAAACAAATTAAAAGAGGAGGGAAAGCCATTTTGGCTATTTTGATAACAAACTTTCCAATTTTCTTTCTCTCATTTTCTCTCAACCCAAACACTTTCTTTCCATAGAATTGTTTCTGATTTTCTCACCTAAATCTCTCCTTTCAACTCTCTTTTGATTCCTAATCAACATATCTACAAAACCTCATCATTTGCTACTTGATTCATCAAGGTTTTTGATTCCAAAAAGAGGAGAAACTCAAGTTTGGAGGTAAGAACGTCCTTCTCCTCTAAACTATCAGTTCTTTACTGAAATTCCTAAGTTTTCAATCCTTAATTGATGTTTTATTAAAGGCTTTTGAGTTGAGAAATGGATCTTGGCTTATAATGCAAGATTTGGTGATGTTTGATGATTTTCGTTTGATCTGATTAATATGTGATTTGAGATGTGTTTTTGATGTTAATTGGACACTAAATTGATAAGGAATTGAGTTTTGATTAATGCAATCCCGGATAGGTTGAGTTTCCTAAGTTTAGCTTGTGTTTCTTGGTTGTTTTTGAGGTGATCTTGTGGATCTGTTGTTGCTGGAGGTATAAGGATGTTATTAGACTCTTTTTAGATGTTAAATGATGTTAAAGGATGTTAGGTTTTGATGGTTTATGGCTGGGCTTTGTTGAGAAGTGGTTTGGATGCATTTTCGGTTGTGTTTGGTGGCCGAAAATGGAGTGTGGATGAGAGCAGCGAGTTTAGGTGCTTTCATTGAAGCAATTAATGCATGATGATGCATTAATCCTCTGCTTTGATGTGTTAAAACAGGGGAGGCATCTTTGGATCCAAGAATTGTTGATCCGGAAGCTTGAATTGGTGCTTCGGCAAGAGGCGAAGTGGAATCGGTGAGTGAGTGAAAATGGTTTTCGGCTTTGAAACCAATGTCTTGGGAGCTTAATTTAAGTCTAAACAACTTTGCTAAGCTCAAGTGTAAGTTTTCGGAAAGTACTCTCTAGTGGTGGCCATGATTTTGTTGTGATGCAATGTGGTTTATTGCATGATTTAAATACTGTTTTGAAAGCATGATTTAGCATGGTATTTGCTGTTTTTATAAGCCATATGTTGAAGGAAGCTCAAGGTAAGAGTTCCTTGTTTTTGTACATTGATTAAATGTGGTTTGATGCTTTAAAATGCATGATGTATATGGCTTGGTTTAATGCTTTAAAACAGTGGATTAAATGATGAAAATGATGTATATTGGCAAGTGATGTTTTGAAAAGGTTAAGGTCACTAAGGTGGTTAAAAGTCCTTGAGTGAGCCTTGTTTACTTAAGAACATCAAGGTGGTTAAAAGTCCTTGGATGGTTCTTGCTATGGACACAAAGGTGGTTAAAAGTCCTTGTGTGATCCTTTCCATGGTGTTTAAAAGTCCATGGGGCCAAGGTGTTTAAAATTCCTTGGGGCCAAGGTGTTTAAAAGTCCTTGGGGGTGAAACTTGATGTGGACACAAAGGTGGTTAAAAGTCCTTGTGTGGTCCTCTTCCATGGTGTTTAAAAGTCCATGGGCCAAGGTGTTTAAAAGTCCTTGGGGCCAAGGTGTTTAAAAGTCCTTGGGGTGAAAGTTGATGAACTTGTTTTTAAAGAAATGGAACTTATCACTTGTGGCCAATATGACATGTTATGATATGAAGCATGTGATGCTTGTTTTAAGTATGCTATTGAGCATGTGCAATTGATGATTTGAAGCATGATTTATAAATGTTTTATAAATGCATTATTGAATGGTTTTATGAGCATTCCTCACTAAGCTTTTGCTTACGCTCTCTTTCGTTTTCTTAACTCAATAATGCAGAACATTAGAGTACCTTGAGGGCAGCAAGAGGGTCAAGCAATCAAGTGAAAGTAGAGCTCAATGTATGGAAGGTTTCTTAAGTACACTTTTAGCTTTTGGTAATTTGGCAATGGGGGACCTATATGTATGTTTTGGGAGATGTTTGGAACTCCCTAAGTATGTTGAATGATGTTGAGAATGCTGGTTTAAGTGTTTGGCTTTTATATGCTTGAATTGGAAGTTTATGCTTGTATGGCTTGCTTGTGTAGGAAGCATGCCTATAGATTTGGGGCTTTTCATATGTGATGTTGTTTTGATGAATTGTTGATGCAAGTATGTCTTATATATGTTGAATTGCATGCTGGTAAAGTTTGGTGGCAATTGGAGCATGATTGGATGTTTAATTGCATGTTTTAGTATGCATTTTGGGGCAATCTGTGCAGGGCGTTTCGGAACAGTGCCACCCGTTTCGGAACAGGTGCCTTAAACAAACCCAGGCGTCCGAAACGGGAGGGACCGTTCCGAAACGGTTTGGCTACTGCCAGCCCCTGTTGCGGTACGCGTTGCGGAACGACCCGTGTTTCGAAACGGGTTCTGCTTGTTCCGGAACGGGCGACCGTTGGAGGCTGACATTGGCAGTTATATGTTTTGAATTGTTTGCATTTTGGTCCTGAATCTTGTTTGTGCAATTGTATGAGTTTGGGAAGTCCTTTTGAGCTGAAATTTCACAGTGAAGCATGAAACCTGACTAATTACAAGCTGGTAACTTTAATTTGGGTTAAGTCCTCATATTTATCAGAAATTACAATTTGGTCCCTAAAATTGTAATTTGTTCAATTGGGTCCCTGTTTGATCTCTGATGTTTGTGATCTTTGAGTATGATGTTTGTGTGATCACAATTAGGGCTAATGTGCATCTAGACAAGATTAAAAAGAAAAAAAAGGGTCGTTAATCAAGGTTGACTTTCGGGTTGACTTTGGTTTTCCCCGTGTGACTTTCTTAATTCGGGTCAACCGTCTAGGCCGGGTTAAGGGGGTTACACTTCCACATTGTGCTGACCCAGAGTTTGGTAAAATCTCCACAGGCAAATGGCCAAGTTCATGGCGGTAAATAAGAAAATAATGTATGCACTTAAGAAGAAGGTTGGCGACGCGAAGGGAGCATGAATAAAGGAGCTACTTTTAATATTATATGCATTACGAATAACCTCCCACACCGGTACAGGTAACAAATACTTTTAACAAAGTTCAAGGTATTACAACTATATTATCTATATTTCTCTCACAGGCGTAAAGATACTTGTATTAAACCCATAATTATCTCAAAGAAGGAGAAACACCATTCAATCTCACATACGACACAGAAGCAGTCATAATGGTAGAAATAAATGTCCCTACGTATAGAACCACACATTATGATGTCAATACAAACGACGCAGCCATACGAATGCATCTCGACACACTCAAAGAAACTAGAGATGATTTAGAGATAATGGTGGAAGCAATGAATCAATTCGTTGTGCGGTACTATTATTCTTGTGTGAGCAACACCAAATTTTGGCCGAGTGATCTAGTGTTAAGGAACACAAAGGTCAGCAAACCCCCAATTGAGAGGGGAAAGATAGCTCCTACATGGAAAAGGTCGTACTAAGTTCGTAAAGTAATTGGATTTGGGGCGTATAACCTTGTAGAGTTGGATGGAAAAGAAATTCCAAGAACGTTGAATGCCAAACACCTAATGAAATTCTATGCATGAAACACTACGGATTATTCAATACAAGCAATGTGCGAGAAATATTTACTGCATCTTGTGTCCCAAAATTAAATAAAGGGTCGTATGAGAGTTTGCCATTTTCAAGAAGTGTGCACAAAGGGATCAGCTCAACGACCACTACTTCCAAAGCAATCGAGCAAAATTAACTAAAGGTTCGTATAAGCGTCCGCCACTTTCAAAAAGTGTGCACAAAGGAATCAACTCAATGATCGACGCTTCAAGAGCAAGCGAGCAAAATTAAAAAAGGGTCGTATGAGCGTTTGCCACTTTCAAGAAGTGTGCACAAAGGAATCAGCTCAACGATCCTTGCTTCTAGATAAATCGATCAAAATTGAATAAAGGGTCGTATGAGCGTCCGCCACTTGCAAGAAGTGTGCACAAAGGAATCGGCTCAACGATCGTCGCTTCCAGAGCAAGCGAGCAAAATTAAATAAAGGGTCGTACGAGAATCCACCACTTTCAAGAAGTGTGCACAAAGGTACCAGCTCAACGACCGCCATTTCTAGAGCAAGCGAGTAAAATTAAATAAAGGACTGTATGAGCGCCACTTTCAAGAAGTGTGCATGAATGAATCAGCTCAACGATCGCCACCTCCACATCAAGCGAGAAAATTAAATAAGAGATCATATGAACCACCCACAAACACATTATTTACAAGAACGAGACTATATTGTTCACACGAGTATGCCATCTAATCTTCAAGTATCCCAAAATTCAGTATTTAAAAATCCACCATTAATGCAAGATTATTATTATCGATTTGAAAATAATAATGAATAAATACAATATCATTGGGAAGCCAGTAGCAACACGCAGATCTTCCAGAGGGCACAAACCAAAACACTTCACCATAACTAGGGGTGGGAATTGTCGGGTACCCAGGTTTCGAGTACCCGGTTCATCCGGGTACCTCAATCTTCAGCCCGTGTCCTGGCCCATCTCATCCGGGTACCCGAAACACCCGTGTACCCGCCTATTTTTTTAATTCTAAAAATTAAAAAAAATCACATATTAAACACAAAAATATTTTTAAAAAATTTAAACTTAAAACTTAAAAGTATACAATACAAACATAAAAAGAATTTAGAGATTTAAATTTATTTTTAGAGTAAAATATTAAGAAACTTAAAATAAAAATATAATTGAAAATATAAAAAATATATATTAAATATTATCGGGTCGAGTCGGGTACCCGGTAACTTAAAAATCTTTGCTCGTGTCCTGAGAAAATTCTTGGGTCGGGTACTCGGCCCAGTCGGGTAAATTTTTTTAGAGAATTACCCTGTATTTTTAAATTCGGGTCATTGGATCGTCGATTCGGGTCAACCGAGTCGGGTATTTTTGCCCACCCTTAACCATAACTATAAGAAACATACATGGAAAAGCCGATATGGCAGCAGAGCAAGCAAAGTAAAAACTCTTCGACGACTGAAAGTAGCATACTGATAGCAGAACAATGTATCACCGTTATTAAGGAAAAAAGTAACTGTGAAAATGCGATCATCGATAAGTGATATGCAATTCATAGGAATAAGAATTTGTACAAAACTATTCCAGGAAAATAATTATGTTTGCAAATACAAATATGCAAATAGAAATATTGTAAATAATCGCACGCCATAGGAAAACAACCCATCCATTCAAAATTAATACATCGACGGACAAATTAATACAAACCAAGTAACCATGACATTCCAAATACTAATACAGACAAGTTTTCTTATACAAACGAAATAAATAGATACTACAATTACACAACCATATAAACGGGATAGGGAACTGCTTAAAAATCTTCTTAAATGAACTCGATTCAGGGAAGCCTACAAATCAGCAGCAAGTCCCGCAGTTGAGATAAAAGTTGGCTTCTTAATGTGGCAGACATAATACATGGAGATGACAGAAATTTCTCCCATTTCAGCTTCAACTTCGCCTTAAGAGTCATCTGGTGCGAGCTGTTTATTGTCACAGTTGTCGACGCCACAAGCACCACAACTGACAAACGAGCAGCCACCTTGATCTTATATATGTGAGGGAAAGGACAAATGCCCATCACATTCGCAGGTTCGGCAATGCGACTTGCATTCGCAGCGTCCCGATATAGTTCCATACACCAACAAACATTAGCGCCCGGAGAACCTTGCTCTAAAAATCATCCGAACATATTGTATGTTGGCATTCCTCACTACAAAAGGCTACTCATAGATTTCCGAATGCTATTGTTTGTGGAAACAAATGACCCAGATACGAAACAGAACTCCCCCAAGATCTATGAAATGCAGTTTCTACACATCGCTCGTCACCATAAATATATTTTCTTTCCCTCTTCTCAAGACATGACAAACAAAGCTATACAAAAGAAAACGACAAAAGAAAGAATTGACCACTCGTAAAATGAGTTTATGAAAATAAAAACCAAAAGGGAGTCCTATTTATAACAAAAAGTGAGAATGTTAAGTTCAGACGTTTCAAATTAAAATATGGAAAATTGCTAAGATGAGCATTTAATTCTCAGATCTTGAAATCTCGAGCAAACAACTAAAATCATGCAACCCTAAGATTTCTAATCAATAAATGCACGGGCAGACAAATGCATTTGTCGTGACCAATCAAAAACTTTCTCCGTCATCATGGTCTGTCTTGAGTTGTCTAAATCACCATAAAGAACTAATAAGCACCAAGAACAATGCATGAATCCCAAAGTAAACAATAACAATCAAAGTAACACAAGTCAATAAATTTATAAGATAAGACGGGTCGAGTTACAGTAATAGCAAGCATGACACACATCAAAGTAGACCATCTCTCATATGCGACTCCTCCTGACCCGAGCGGCGGTCGAAAAATGCAACAAAAGATTTCAAATAATGGAAGTTATTTTCCACAAATCTAATTTTAAAGGAAGTAAAATTCTCTTACCTAAAATAAGTATTTGAACATACACCAAATATCCATTTATATTGGAAAGAGAAATACAACTCAAAGTTATTTGTATCACTATCGCACAAAAGGCAAAGTGCAATTGCAAACCTCATACAAGGAACCACACCTTGAAAAGAAACCTGGCGCGGGTAAGGTCATTTCCAAGGTATGCTCCTTGTTAGACGTTTGTAATCATAAATACGCTAAAGCAAAATCGAAACCTTTAAAGAAGAGAACAAAGAATAATATATGAGATCACAATATTTTCATTAAAGATGCGCCCTAATTATAGCCATCACATAAAAACCTACCTTATTGGGAATACTGAAATTTTAAGCGGCAATTGTCATTAGATACCTGAATCTTCCAAAATTCAAAAGTTAAAATAAAAAAGTCCATCATTCACGGAAAAGAAATCCTGCCACAAGCAAGGAAAGAAATTGTAACCCCCTTCGCCCGGCCTAGACGGTTGACCCGAACTACGAAGATTACATGGGAAAACCATAGTCAACCCGAAAGTCAACCTTGATTAACGACCCTTTTTTTCCTTTTTAATCTTGTCTAGATACATGTTAACCCTATGTGAATGCTCAAGAAACATATATGAATAAGGCACAGTGATCGAACAACAAAGAGGGACTCAATTGCACTTAATACAAGTTTAGGGACCAAAATGTAATTTTTGTAAATTAGAAGGTCGAAACTGATTTTAAAATTACCATTATGAAATTAGTCACATTACATGCTTTCCTGCCAAATCTCAACTTAAATGGAAATTTCAAACTCAAGCAATCGCAACATCAACATTTGGGACTAAAATGTAAAGCTTGCAAACTTCAACACCATTCAAATCAGTGCCCAACGGTAACCGGTTTCAAAACATCACCTGCCGTATTGGAACAAGGACTGAAACGGCGTTGACCATTTTGAAACGCGGGTTGGTTCCGAGACTAGTTATGAAACAAGGCCTTCCAGTAGCCAAAACGTTTCGGAACGCCCCTTAGCGTTTCGAAACACGAAGGCCATTTCAGGCCCCCATTTCGAAACACTAGAGGGTGTTTCGATACGGTTTGCCCAGATTCAGCAGCAAAGTCTGGTTTTTCAAGCATAAACCCACTCAAACACTACCTAATGACTCCCTAACCATGTCAACATATCATCATACATATAGGGTACATGTTTAGAACTTCAAAACACATTCAAAACATCAAACACGGTAAACTCATATTTCTAGAGGCATGCTTCCTAGCCAAGCAACCCAATAAGCAATCCAAACCTCAATCAAGCATTAAAGGCCATTTACAATTCAAATCACTCAAGGCAAACATGCCACAACCACAGGGAGTTTAACACATCTCCCAAAACATGTCTTAGGTTCCCATTGCCAAATTACCAAAACTAATAGTGTATGAAAACATCACCATACATGAGCTTGGTTTCCCTTGGACACTCTTAACTTCCTTGTTGCCCTTAAACACTTCAGTTATCTGCATTATTGGTAAAAGAGAGAGCGTAAGCACAAATGCTTAGTGAGGCATGCTCTAACAAAATCATTACAATAATGAATTTTTAGAGAACACTTTTAACAAAGCCTTTAAATCACATGCACTTCTCTTTCTCATGCTACCAAGCATCTTTTCCAAGCATCTCATGCTTCTTTACAATCAATACAATATATTGGCTTTCAAGTGATAGTTCATAACCCTTTCATCACAAAACACAATCGGATACACGGATTACAAGCGTTGTCCCACACGCTTCATACACACTACCGGACTACACAAGGTGGAGTTTATCGGTACAATCACAACCCCTCAACACCCGTGATGGAATTTAACGGTACAATCACAACCCCTCAACATCACTCATCGGTAGTTGTATAATTCCACTAACGAGAGCAAGGGACACATAACACAAGATCCACACACGGACTTTCAACCATCGTTGTGATCTTACCTCACTCGTTAGGGTACTTGGATGGAGTTTACGGTACAATCATAACCCCTCAACATCCAAGGCGACTTTACTTACGGTGCACCCAATCCTATAGCCGGCTAACTATATCCGATTCAAGTACTTTAAAACCAATTCATCACTTGCCAATATACATCAAATACCATCATCAATCCACTGTTTTAAAGCATTAATCAAAGCCATTAACAACATGCATCACTATGCATCATAACCACATTATTAACACGTCAAACCAAGGATCTCTTACCTTGAGCATCCTTCAATACATGGCTTTCAAAACCAGCATTAATCATGCTAAAACATGCTTACAAAACAGAAATTAAACATGCAATTTATAACCAATGCATCAAACCACTTCTTAACACATCCGAGGGAGTTTTTCCGAAAACTTACTCTTGCGCTTAGCTAAGTTGTTTAGACTTAAACTAAGCTCCTAAAACCTCCAAATAATTGTTTCAAAGCTGGAAAACCATCTCCACTCACCAATTACGTTTCGCTTGCTTGCCAAAACACCAATTAAGCCTCCAAATCAACTCCAAAGGTGTCCGAAGATGTCTCCCCTGTTTTAGACACATCAAAGCAGAGGATTAATGCATCATCATGCATTAAAATCTTCAGCCAACACACCTAAACTCGCTGCTCATCCTAAAACCAATATTTCGGCTACCAAACACAACCGAAATCACCTCCAAACTCCTCCAAAACTTTACCCAGCAAAGATCCATCACTTCTAATCATTTCTAAACATCAATTAACATCCAAAATAAACCTAAACTCGTCCTTATACCTCCAGCTATAATAGAACACCAAGATCACCTCAAAAACCACCATTTTCACAAGCAAAAACTTAGGAAACACTACCTATTCAGGATTGGATTGATTAAACCTCATTTCTAATATCATTTAATATCCAAAATACATTAAAGAACCACCTCAAAACAGAGCCCAATCAATCTCAACGAAATTCTTCAAGATCTCTTCCAAAATCTTGAGTTTTAAGCAAAAAATCAAATCTCTAACATTAAAACCATTTATAAAACTTAAATTAAGGATTGACAACTTGGGAATTTCAGTAAAGAACTGAGTATTTAGAGGAGAAGAACAATCTTACCTCTAAATGGTGATTCCTCCTTGATTTGGGCAAAATTCCTTGAAAATTCAATGTGGAAATCAAAAGGATTTGATGCAAGATTGATTAGGAATCAATAGATGATGGAAATCTCATCAATTGAAGTGAAAATCTACGTGAAAGTTGCTGGAGAAATAGTGTTTGGATGATGAGATTTTGAGAGAAAAATGAATGAGAGAAAATTAGGAAATGGTAATTATGAGAATATAAAAGTAGTTTCCAACTTTATTTGATTTAATTAAAACATTAATTAAATCACCCAAATTAAGGAAAAATCTGGAGAAAAACATTTTGGGTAATTAGCTCCTTAAAGATTCAAAGTTTCAATCCTTTACAAAACAGTCACCACTAAACTTTTCAAAAATCGCATTTTGGTCACTACACCGAAATATAGTATTCCCAAACCTTATTTTGTAAAATTGATTTCACCACTCTCTTATATATATTAAAAAAAGATTTTTAGATATTTTCTATATTTTTAAAACATCCCGAATTAGGCTTTCCCTAAAACCTCCTTTTATATTCGAACCGTTCCTCAGACCAGTCCGACCAAACTCTAAACTTCTAAGCCCAAAATTGGGGTGTTACAGAAATTTCAAAACATTCTAATCCTTTTGCATTAAAATACGGAAGATTCGTAATGATATCAAAATGCATCCAGACACGAATAAAAATAACAATAACTAAAATAATGCAACAGACAAAAAAGTAAGATAATTCATCAACCCCATAGGAAAGTTCTCCTTACACAAAAAATGGCGGATAACAATTATATACCCTTACCACAATAACCTAGTACATTGCTAACACCTACTACATCTACAATATCACTGCGATCATTCAAGGTAGAGGACACGTTGGGCTCAGAGGTAGGAGAAACCACAATGTCTTTATATTTCGCAGCAAAACTTTCCCACAAAGGTCTAGAAGGATTTCTCACATCGAAATCCGTGGTCACTTCGCAAAGAGCGTTAAAATCCACGTCAATAACATTGAAAGAGCCATGTGCTAACTGAAAGCTAAGAATGACAATGTCTCGTGATTTCTCCATTCCTTCGATCATAAAAATAGAAGTTCTATCTACAAATGCTTTAACTTTCTCAATCACATCCACGTTGTGAGTAGCTTCCAGCTCCAAAATTTCATTCCTATGAGACTCCCTTAGCTCAGTTAATCTCCTTGAGAAATTCGCAGAACTTTCATTTGCTGCCATTTTTGTCTACTCTAGCTCTTCCTTCAAACCTTGAATTATAGTTTCAAGCATCTTGTTTTTATCCGAATAATGCGATCAACCTCAACATCTTTCTTAGAGAATTCCTCTGAATGGTTTCTATGCAACTCTCCCACTCACGCCCATATGTCCGCCTCATGTCTCTCTTGTAGATCCTCTAAATGAGCGGTGTAACCTTCCACCTTTGAACGTAGTCTTTCATTTTCTTCAAGGAGAGTAGTATAACCTTCCAACTTCGAACGCATCTTTGTATTCTCTTCAAGAAGAGCCTTCGAGTTTCTCTCCATGTTAAACTACACGTAACCCAATTCATGGAATAAGACCCCAACCCCCTCAATAGTCCTCTTAGTACTGGTACAATGTTTAGAGGCAACAAAACTATTGGATTCTGAAAACCCCCTCCAAGGATAGAACACACTCCATGGAGTAAAAGGTTCACAACTTACACCATGAGAAACGTTAGGAGACAATGGCACAAAATGGGTCATTGCAGCTTCTGAAAATCCCACAGTTTCAACAGGTGCAACCACAAGGGGTATATCCTATGTAGAACAATGAACAAGAACAAAATCAATAAAAGTTGTTACTACTTTGTAGATACCAACAGAAAAAGTTTATTACAAATTAAATAGCAAAGTTTTTAAACTGAACGTAACAACACATCGCTTAAAATACCTATAGGCACACAAAACACATGCAGAGTAATAGGCAAGCTAGTAGGAGCAGCGGCCCCGACAACATTTGTCACAACCACATGATACGAGCTACATAGTTCAAGGGAACAAGGGGACTATCAGAGTTCGACCCATGTACATTGTTAACAACTTCAAGACCCAACACTGCATTTTCCCCAACATTCCATTGTTGATGGGAAAAACACGTCTCGTCAAACTACAAGTCCTCATTTGCCTTGCCACAGTCTCCCGCGCCACCTTCGCAACAATCAATGAGCTTCTTGTGAGGATATCTCGAATGCCAAGGGAACTTCCCACACAAGGAGTAGCAGGAACCATATCTATGGAAGATATCGTCGCAGTAGTCAAAGCCAAGACGTAGTGCAAACTTATTTCTTCGCTATCAAAACCCTCTGAAGACGCCACTTCAGCTAGGCCTCGCAAAATAATTGATCATCAATAGACGCAGAAAGTGATACGTCCGACATCGTGGACAAATCCTTCAATTCGTCAATCGCAGCCTACAAAGGAGAAATCCTTATCCCTATAAATAAAAGAGAAGCATATGTTAACAAGGGTGTGTCGTAGAGCACATCATAAAAAACAAAAACAATGGCATATATATGAATAGAAAAAACAAACCAATACTTGTATCCATCTGCCTCTTTGTCTTGCATTCCAAACGCAAGACCCCACTGTAAAGTGTCCAAAAGTCCTATATTTCATGCACTTTCCAACTCTTATTATTACTGTTTTTAAGCTCATTTTAGGCATAATTAGGCTCATGCATAGCAATTTATAGTATTTCATTGTTCTACCTTGCATTTATAACTTATCATTCATTTGGTGAACAAGAGATACCGTTTTAGTGTATTCTTGCTTGTAAGTACTAACGCCTGAATAAGGGAACCGAGGAACGGAGGAAACAACACTGAGAAGCAAACCCATGAGCTGTACTGAAGCAGTTCCAACAAAAGTAAGTTGCTGTCGAGCACCTGCCGAGCAAAGCCGCTGCTGACCTTACTACCTGCGGCAGCTGACTATGGAAGTTAGGAGAACCGGAGCGCGATCTATGGAGCTAAAACTCCTAAATCTATCCCCGGTGGTCATGTGATTTTCTGACGTCTATAGCAGCGGCTAGGGCTGCCGAAGTAAAATTCCCAAGCTTACTTGTGGGCTAAGGAAAACGAGGAAGAGTCCATATTCCAAGCAAAGAAGTATGCATTTAAAGTTATATTAAAGAGGAAAAGCTACTTTAGAGGACTTCTACTTCAAGGAGAACGTAGCCTAGTTTTGAGTCTATAAATACCCATTGTACTTCTAGTTTAAATCATGTTAGGTTTTGTATAGACTTTACTTGTGATCTTCCCTGCCGCCATGATCTAAATCCCAATTGGGTTAGGATTATGTTGTAACTAGAGAAACGGTTGTTTTAGGTTTTTGAGTTATTTCTTCAATAAAATATTCCAAGTTTACTTAATCATTGTTCTTCATTCTTTCAATCTTTCTACACCAGTCGTTTGAGAGAATCTATTTGTCGGGCACAAAGTGCAAGGCTCACGAAAGGGTTAAGTACGGTCACAGCGGGAGGCGTGACTAACTTGGTTCCACACTAGTCCACAAGTTTCAGCAGCTAAAAGGGATTACTAACCGAGTTGACTGACTTGGTTCCACACTAGTCCTCAAGTTATCAATCTCGAGCATCCTAACCTAGAAATAGGAGGGATCACTGTCGACTATCATGCCGAACTTGGAGTATCTGCCAGACTTACCGCCAGGACGTCTTTCCATTCCACCTGCCGAGACAGTACACACCCATGCAGTTGCAGTGACCTGCTGCGGCCGCGTGACAGGGTCGTAGTTTGCCGCCCACCATACCCGCCGAGGCAGCATATCGTGGCAGCAAAGGATAACTCATACCTATTACAACGCAGTTTTCACACTAAGTGGCAGCATAACCGTGCCTGCTCTATCAACATGATTCACCTATTCTCTTTTACTTGTGTTTTATTCACTTTTCAATCTCAACCAATCATTCACTTGTGTTTTTACTTTACCATTCTGCAGGAACTAAGGAACGAGATAAGCTGTCTAATCCTCATGGGACTCGACATCTTATATACTATAACTTGACAGGAGTGTTCACATGCGCTCTTACAAAAAGGGAACACCTTCACGCCCTACAAGTTTTTTGCGCCGTTGCCGGGGATTGATAACAACAAATTTTGTTTTTCAATTTCTGCACCTTTTTACTTTTTCTTTTATTCTTATTTTTAATCGATTTTTTTTACCGTGTCCTTTGCAAGTGTAAGACCAGGGCTAACCCTAAAGGAAACTTCATTATTTACGACGATCTTGAGCGTGAAACTAGACAAATCAAGAGGGAACTCAGGGAAGCCTTAAAGAACAAAGACATGGGCAAAGCAAAGGAAGAGACCATGGTAAACGAGGACTCTCCAATTGATGCCATCAATGGTAGTGGCGGTCAGCAAGATTTTCCGCCTAGAGGACCACAAGTACAATAGAGGCAAGACCCCCCTGATCCACCCCAAGTGCGGATAACTAGGGACTACCTTGAACATGACTTTCAAAGGTTCGAGCCAATAGTGACGGAACCAGAGATAGGGCCATATCATTTTGAACTGAAGCCCGTCATGTTAACCATGCTAAACACACTAGGGCACTTCGGAGGGACTGCCACAGAAGATGCTCGGCAGCATCTACGAGGATTCCTAGACATTTGCCGAGCATTCAAGATACATGGGGTACACCAAGACGTATTACGGCTAAGGCTATTTCCTTATTCACTGAGGGATAGGGCGAAACAGTGGTTGAATAACCAGCCAGCTGGATCTTTAACTTCATGGGGGAGCTCTGCAAGGACTTCCTAGACCGATTCAGCCCGTCCAACGTTACCGATAGGCTGCGGAATGAGATCACAACCTTTAGACAAGGAGATGACGAGCCGATGTACGAGACATGCGAGCGCTACCAACAAATGCTGAACAATTGTCCGCTTCACGATTTACCGGCTTGGACTCAGGTATTTATATTCTATAATGGGGTTAACTACCCAACTCGCATGTTGATAGATGCCTCAGTTAACGGGATCATCCTAGACAAACCTCCAGAAGAAGCACTACGGCTGCTCAACATAGCAACTAAAAACGACTATAAATACTTGATAGCTCGCTGGGGCGGTACAAGGCGGCCAACCACTGTAAATGAGGTAGAAGCCTCTGAATCTGTTAATGCCCGCCTCGACACTCTGACGGAACTGGTGATGAAAATGGTACAATCCCTATGGAAGGTCCATGAAGTAAAAGCTGTTGAGCCCTTCTGTGGCGAATGTGGGGCCAACCACGATTCCTCTGAATGCACAACATCTGCAAACTACATGGGACGATATGAGAGGAATAGCAAGCCATCCCAAAACACATAGAATCCTAACTGGAGAAACCATCCCAACTTCTCCTGGAGCAACCCAAAGACAACTACAAATCCATAACAGCTATAGGGAGGCTACCAGCAGAATCTGTCCCGGCAACAGACTCAACATCCACAACACAATAATTCACTAGAAGCAACTCTGAATAAAATCATGAAACAAACTGGTGAATTTATTGTTTATACAAATAAATTTATTGAAAAAACTGAGTCTTTTATGGACATGACGGAGATGAAGATGAACAACCAGGAGGCTGCTATTAAGAACCCGGAGACCCAATTTGGGAAGTTCACCGAAATCTACCATAGCCAGTCCGTGGGAGCATCATCCAGTAGCCCGCCATAAGCAGCCAGGCCCACTTTTGAACATTCCAAGGCCATAACTACAAGAAATGGGAAGCAACTGGATGAACCTAGGATGGTAGAACAACTAGGAACTCAGACGAAAAAAACAAGTAAACCTGCCCCAGCAGCAACACCGACTCCAGCCGCCCCAGCAGCAGAACATGAAACCAGCCCTGACAAGGATAATCCTCCCCAGACTAAGCCCCCAAGCAAGGAGCAAATAGAGGATATTCGCCCGCCAGCACCATTCCCTCAAAAGTTCAAGCAACAGCAGCAGGAGCACCAATTCAGAAAATTCTTAGATATTCTGAAACATGTGCATATTAACATACCTCTGATAGAAGCTATACAAAGCATGCCCAACTACGCCAAGTATCTTAGAGATATAGTTTCTAAGAAGAGGCAGATTGGGGAATTCGAGACGGTGGTCCTCACCGAAGAGTGCATGGCTATGTTGCATAACAAGCTGCCGCCCAAATAGACAGATTCTGGCAGTATTGTTCTGCCATGCAGGCTAGGCAACAAGCATGAGACCAGGGCCCTATGTGACTTGGGAGCCAGTACAAACCTGATGCCTAAGGCCGTCTTCGAAAAACTAGGTATTAGACCTGCCAAACCAACCTCCGTAATGCTTAAACTTTCTTATCACTCATTCGTGCAACCGGAGGGAAAGATTGAAGACATACTGGTCAAGGTGGGCAGCTTAATTCTCCCATCCGATTTTCTCATCTTGGATTATAAAGCCGATGAGAAAGCCCCCATAATTCTCGGGCGACCCTTCTTGGCCACGGGCAGAACGTTGATAGATGTGGAGCTCGGGGAGCTTACAATGAGGGTAGAGGACCAAAGCATAAGGATGAATGTGCTACAACCCTCGGAGGAAGGAAATGAATACACGAATGAAAGAGCTGCCAAGATAAGTGTGGAGACAGGCTAGGGCAGCAGCTGCCGCGACAGACCTAATGGCAGATTGAAGGACCCCATTACTCAGCATCTGAAAGAACAGGAGGACCCCCCAGGAGGGGAGAAAAAGAGACACCACCTCAGAAAGTGGTTATGTCTGGGAGATGCACCCCAAATGCACTCCCAACATAACTCAACTTTTATTTTAATTTTTTTACGCATTAGGATTAGAGTTTATTTTGTTTTAGGATAAGATTAATTTTCAGCATTTTATTTATCAGTAGTCATTTAATTATTTATGTTTTTATTTTTATTTTAGAATCAAGAATAAAAGAGCATGATTACAAAGGAAGACCAACACAAAGCCCGCCCATCATCCTGTCGAGTCAGCAGCCAGCGCGGAAAAGCGTAACGGCTAGTTGACCGCCAACGACACCGAAAATAACAGGCAAAAAAATCTGTAACGTGCGCTAGGAAATTGGACCGTTGATCATTTAATGCCGCCATGGCACTTCTCGACAGCTCCTATATAAGCCACTCACTCACTTCATTTTACTTCACTCCCATCTTTTTGCTAGCTTCTATCTTATTCTCATACTCTCTCACAACTTTCATTTCTATTTTCAGTTAGACTACAACCGTTCATATGGCCTCAACATCAATCCAAAAGCCCATCTATGCAAGGTTCTGATTCAAGGCAGACGAGGAGAGATATAAAGCACAATTCTCCAAGCAGGCCGTTTGGGAGGAACAAGGCTTCCATTACACGAAGCACACGGGAGACCATGGTCTAGAGCCTGCCTTGTTCTGAACCATCCACTACAAGGGATGGGAGATATTCGCTCAGCAGCCTGATATAGCGAACATCACTATAGTCAAGGAATTCTACCCCCATCAGCCCTGCCTAGACAAGCCATTCGTCTACATCCGCGGGGAGGCGGTCAAACTCAATCCTGCTATCATCAACAGATATTACGACCTTGATATGAACGACAACCCACATGAGGAATGGAGGCAGTCACTGACGGTTGTCCACTATGAGGAGATCAAGGCAAGAATCTGCAAGCTCAACACACCATGGCTGGGGGCAAACATGTGAGATTTGTCCAGCGCCGCCACCTGCTGCCTGAGGCGATGTTATGGAACACATTTGTGAAAAGGCGACTGCTGCTCACATCCCACAACTCAACAGTTGACCGGTTGCGCCTCGCCTTAATTCATAATATCCTGATAAACCGGCCGATCAACGTAGGGGAAATCATCTGCACGGAAATATACAACTGCTTCAAGAAGAAGAAAGGAAGGATGTACTTCCCATCCCTCACCACAAGCCTATGCACTAATATCCGAGTCCCGACAGAGCCCACAGATGAGTTCACAACTGCCAAAGAGGGCTGTACCAAAAAGGTCCGCATTCAGATGATGTAGGATGCGGAGAAAGAACCAGCAACGCCTAGTCAGCCCTCCGCCACACAGTTTGAAACGCCCACCACCCCCAGCAGTGCTAATGCTGCCCCAGACAGAGAAGTCCTCCCGCTGCTCCACACACTCCTCGAACACACAAAACGGATAGAGCAACAACAGTTGGCCTTCATGAACTACGTGGGGGAGGCCCAAGATTCCCCGATGGCTTATTTCATGCAAAAATTCCCTGGTGATGTGCCTACCATGCCACCCTTTTTTGAGGAGCTTGCAGCAGCAACACGAGCACAAGAACTTTACCAGCCGCCACTGCCCGCCAGACAGACCGCCGAGTTCCCTCTCCTATGCATTCTTCGCATCACTCAGCTGCCACCCCATCAAACACCGTGGAAAACTCCCCTGAGAGGCACCAACAGAATCTCTCCCCAACCTGCACAGCCAATAGAGTAGCAGACTCCTCCTTATCAGAGGAGATTGAGTAGCCGCCGCTGGAACCAGAAACAACACTAGTTACGACAACAACAACCATCACAATGGCATTCATCCCTCCGGTAGCACCCACGGAGGAAGGGACAAGGAAGAGGAAGCAGTACATAATAGCAGAAGAACCTGTGGACCTCGAGACCGAGTCAGAAGGAAGCGACGCAACTCCTGCCGTTCCCTCTGCCGAGCCTCTAGAAGAGCCACAACACACGCCAAAGAGAATCCAACCGCCACGGAAAACAAAGACCTCACTTGCTAGAACCGTTGCTAAGGCATCTGCCAGCCGCCACTTCATCATCCAAACATCTTCCTCCTCCTCAGCTAACTAGAATCCAGCCTCCTCTCAACCCTCAGCAAACTTTTAACTTATTTTTCTTTTCTTTTATTTTTCTTTTCTATTTTTCTTTTATTAGCTTTAACATGTATGTTTTATTTTCTTAACTTCTCTATTTCGTACATTGTACTTGCCTTAGTAATAATCGGAAAAGAAAAGTTTGTTATGACTTGTGCCTATTATAGGATAGTTGATTACTTTATTTTTCGCACTTAATTAAAAATTGAACTTAATCTTGGGAAAAAGCATGAATATGACTTAGATTTTTTTCTTTTTGCCTAAAAATGTTAAAAATCTGTGTTACTTGCTGAATGTGTTAAAATATTTGATGAACACTGCCTGCTTGTTTCCTTTGCAAAGTTCTAACGATAATTGCATGCAGCCGCCGAGGCAGGCAAAAGACACAGAAAAATGTAGAAAGACCATGGCAGCAAAATCAAAAACAAAGAAAAGTGTTGTGTTACCCTAGAGGTGCCCGCAATAGGCTCTAGGAAGAATCATGTGCGAGGACACTCCGCTCCTATCAAAGTCCATGAATCTAAAAGCCTAAAAGTGACGAACAAATTAGCATGAGTGAATGAAAGCCTTCACGAGAATACTCTACTCTAAGGGTTCGGGGTTCTATAGTTTGCTCCTATATAAACGTCAGACCTGGAAGAGTAGTTGTGATAAGCTGAAGCCCTCACTACCTTGATTAAAAATAATAATATGCTTAAATGTGCTGCCTTGGCAGCAACCCTTAAATTACATCAATATCTTTGTTTAACCCTTTATTCTGCGTATTCAACTTGTTTATAGATTTGCAAACATCACACATGCATTAGGAATTTAATTCTTAGTTGTTTTCTTGTTTATTTCCCTTCATTAAGTTTTATATATGTATAGGTGCCATGGCCTTGAGGCGAAAAATTAGATTAAAAACATGTTTTTCTTTCTGACTATTATTAGTACAAGTACTTTAGGTTGCATTGCTTGAGGACAAGCAATAGTTCGAGTTTGGGGTTGTGTAAAGTGTCCAAAAGTCCTATGTTTCATGCACTTTCCAACTCTTATTATTACTGTTTTTAAGCTCATTTTAGGCATAATTAGGCTCATGCATAGCAATTTATAGTATTTCATTGTTCTACCTTGCTTTTATGACTTATCATTCATTTGGTAAACAAGAGATACTATTTTAGTGTATTCTTGCTTGTAGGTACTGAATGAGGGAACCGAGGAACGGAGGAAACAACGCTGAGAAGCAAACCCAAGAGTTGTACTGAAGCAGTTCCAAAAAAAAGTAAGTTGCCGCTGAGCACCTGCCGAGCAAAGCCGCTGCCGACCTTGCTGCCTGCGACAACTGACTATAGAAGTTAGGAGAACTGGAGTGCGATCTATGGAGCTAAAACTCTTGAATCTATCACCGAGGGTCATGTGATTTTCTAACGTCTTTAGCAGCGGCTAGGGCCGTGGAAGTAAAATTCCCAAGCTTACTTGTGGGCTAAGGAAAACGAGGAAGAGTCCATATTCCAAGCAAAGAAGTCGGCATTTAAAATTATATTAAAGAGTGAAAGCTACTTTAGAGGACTTCTACTTCAAGGAGGATGTAACCTAGTTTTGAGTCTATAAATACCCATTGTACTTCTAGTTTAAATCATGTTAGGTTTTCTATAGACTTTACTTGTGCTCTTCTCTGCCGCCATGTTCTAAATCCCAATTGGGTTAGGGTTATGTTGTAACTAGAGTGAAACGGTTGTTTTAGGTTTTTGAGTTATTTCTTCAATAAAATATTCCAAGTTTACTTAATTTATTGTTCTTCATTCTTTCAATCTTTCTACACCAGTCGTTTTAGAGAATCTATTTGTCGGGCACGAAAGTGCAAGGCTCACAAAAGGGTTAAGTACGGTCACAGCGGGAGGCATGACTAACTTGGTTCCACACTAGTCCACAAGTTTTAGCGACTAAAAGGGATTACTAACTGAGTTGACTGACTTGGTTCCACACTAGTCCTCAAGTTATCAATCTCGAGCATCCTAACCAAGAAATAGGAGGGATCACTATCAACTATCCTGCTGAACTTGGAGTATCTGCCAGACTTGCCGCCAGGAAGTCTTTCCATTCCACCTGCCAAGACAGTACACACCCCTGCAGTGGCAGTGACCTATTACGGCCGTGTGACAGGGTCGTAGTTTGCCGCCCACCGTACCCACCGAGACATCATATCGTGGTAACCAAGGATAACTCATACCTATTACAACGCAGTTTTCACACTAAGTGGCAACATAACCCTGCCTACTCTATCAACATGATTCACCTCTTCTCTTTTACTTGTGTTTTATTCACTTTTCAATCTCAACCAATCATTCACTTGTGTTTTTACTTTGACATTGTGCAGGAACTAAGGAACGAGATAAGCTGTCCAATCCTCGTGGGATTCGACATCTTATATACTATAACTTGACAGGAGTGCGCACTTGCGCTCTTACAAAAAGGGAACACCTTCACGCCCTACACCCACCTTCATCATCTGAATCGGACACAACGGGCGAATGCGAAACTACTCGTTTCTTGCCTTTCTTTCCATGGCCAGAGCCAGATGAGAGGGGCAACAGGAGCAACAAAAGAATCCTCTCTAACCTCATCGGGAGGGGCATCTTCGTCAAGATATTTCCAAGGGCGAGTATGAACGCTAACGTGCTCGAAAAATAAATCATCTAGTTTATCTTCAGCACCTAGAAGAATCCTCGCCACTCATCCATTGCCTCTCTCACCGAAGGGCCAAGCCTCTACGCGAATAGGTATGCTCGCCAAAGAACCCTCGGGAAAAACATTCAAATCTACTTCATCCCAACCATTCGGACTTTTTCCCTCTAGACCATACACCCAAATATTTCTAACAGTGTATATTTCTTCACAACGCAAGGGCATATCGCTTTCCAATCTTCAGAGAAGTTTCAACTCAGCAAGAGAAATTTCTTCCATGCTAGGAGAGGCAACCCTATCCTTCGACGACTGATTCCATACAACCGAAAATGAAAAACTTCTAAAATTGCACTCTACCTTGATATACTTCATCCTATCTAGGCAAAGATTCAAAACATAATTACTCATCACAGTGCTCTTCCTTTACGATGACCAATAGTCACAAAACCCTCGTATTTTCCCCAATATTCCATCATTGATGGAAAAAACACGCCACCAAGGTCCACCAACTAGCCCTACTGAATTGACCCCTCGCCACGTCAAACCAGTTTAGCAATTTACGAAAAAAGAGTGTAGTGGCAAATGGAATCCAGCTTCAAAAGAAAAAAGAGGAATAAAAAGCCACGATCTCCCCTCGTTGGAACAGGCGCTCAGACGATATGACCCCTACAGCATGCTAAATCGATAACGAAAGTTATTAACCAGTGCTTTTCCTCGACACACTTCACTAATAAAGAGGTCTATCATGTAATGTTTCGCATACAACGGTCCGTCCTCAAGGAAAACCAACCGGTTTATTGATGATATTCATTATGTGACGCTTAACATAACCTTTATAACCACATGCCTTTCAAATTTCAAAATTTTCTCCTTAAAAATTTTTGCTCAAAAGAGCCCCCTCTAGACTCCTTAGGTTCACCAAAGGTCACTTTATAACCTTTCCTCACATGGGTGGCAATTGTTAGTACCTATAAACACCCACCGCCACGTGTCAAGACCACACAGCTCGCAAATATGACCGAAAAATCTACTGCGAGTGGTATCGCACAAAGTATATCCATCGATCACGTGACAACACACACGATCACTGCGGACGGCAACATAAGTTTCCCGAAAATTACATAACAACACATGCAATCTACCCAACACTTTTCACAACCTATGGCGAACGGGTAAGACTGCAAAAGTAATCGCATCTGATGATCACGTGATGTCGCACGTGATCGCTACGGATGATAGTGCAAACCTAGGATGTCAAGTCATAGTCAGACCAGTTGGCACACCACGACAACCTAGTCATGAAACCTGTTCGAGTAATATAAAAGGGACATGCAACAAAGGAAACAGAGGGAGATCTTCCATTCTAAGTATCATCAACAAAACCAAGGAGGTGATACTCGAGCTCCAACCTGGAACAACCACCTAGGCCACCATCAGACCACCTTTTCGACTCTTGTTCACTTTGACAGTCAACAATTACCATATATTATAATTTTTTAGTATTAGTATTATTAAATTATTTATTTATTGTTATCATTATTATTTTAGTTTTCTTTTTTTAAATAAGTTTACTACTAATGATTTGAAAAACCAGATATCCAATCCAAAAACCAGATATTTGAATTTTTTGAATTGGGTATAGGATCTGATTCAATATCTGAAAATGCATACCCCTACATCTTGCGGCCTAAGTGTCATCGTCTGGATTTTTTTCTTTTTCTTTGTTGATTTCTTTTGTTTTTAGCTCCAGATAAGAATTCATTCTGTTTTGGATTCATCCTTTTCTCATATCTTGCTGTGTTTGTTCGTTTGAATTTATGAAACAATTTTTATTTATCTGGTAGCGCGATTTTTGTCCATCTTTATGATAGTTTGGCATTAGTGTATCAATCATCACGATGCAATCTTTAATCAATGATGGTCAACAGTCTAGTATGATTAGACCACATAGAAAGAAATAAAAGTCAATTTCAGCTAAAATAAAATTTTAGCGACTAAAACGAACAATAATATCATCATTTTAAATTATTAAAAATAGAAAGAAATAGGGGTAAATTTCGTGTTAAATAAATTTTTAGGGACTTAAATGAACAATAATATTACAATATTAAAAATATTGGAATAAATTTGAAAAATTAGAAACAATAATATCTCTAATTATAAAAACAATGGACTAAATTTTAAAAATTACAAAGAAATAGGGGTGAATTTTGGCTAAAATATATTTTAGGAGATTAAAATAAAAAAATATATAATCCTTTTCAAAATATTTGACTAAAATTTAAAAATTAGAAAGAAGTAGGGGTGAATTTTGGCTATAATAAAATTTTAGGGTCTGAAATATATAAAAATATAATCATATTAAAAATATTGGACTAAATTTCAAAGATTAGAAAGAAATATAGGTGAATTTCGGGTTAAATAAAGTGTTTTAGGGACTAAAATGAATTTAACAATAATATAATCATATTACAAATATTTGACTAAATTATAAAAATTAGAAGAAATAGAGGTGAATTTCGAGTTAAATAAATCTTTTTAGGGACTAAAATAAAATAAAAAATAATATAACCATATTGAAAATATTAGACTAAATTATAAAAATTAGTAGAAATAAGTGTCAATTTCTAGTTAAACAGATATTTTTATGAACTAAAATGAAAAAATAAAAAGGAAAACTTAATGTGTATTTTACCCTTTTTATAGTCAATTAATTTTTGTGTTAACAAGTGATACACGATGCGTTCTTATTGGTTTATGATATTTTTTAACGAAATTAACGATTTGAAATAACCGCGTAACTATTTAAAGTTTAAATAGCAAAACGCTGAAAAATATATTAAAGAACAACTCAATACAAAATGCATCTTTTAGGGGGACAATGCTAACTTTAACATAAAATTTGGGTGTTACATTCGATCACTCCTATAAATACACGTAGTACACAAAGGTTTAGAGAAAAAAGGAAAATCACACAGTTACAAAGAAGAAACCGTTTATTCTAGGAGGTTTCTTTCTATTTTTTTTTCAATTTTCATTTGTTTTTTTGTTTTTCTTTTAATTATTTTATATTTTTTATTAAAATATTAGTTTCACATGTTATTAAATTTTAGAGAAAACATTGTTGGGAGGAACAACGTCGAACATAAATCGTAAGACGAACATGCATATTATCAAAAAAAATTAATTTTTAACATTTTAAAAGTTTAATTCTCTTTTAAATATTTTTATAAAAATATATTTTCAATAATAGTACTATTAAATAATGTTTCAATAATATATTATGATATTTTTTTTACATATTTTCATTAACATTTTCATATTCATAAACTTTGATACTTAATTTTTTTATTATTTGAATTGAATTTTAATTTGTACATGTTTTGAGATTAAAATGGTACTGGAGATGATTTTGACTAATAATAGTTTTGAAATCTTAAGTATCAATATATATGAAAAAGACTAATCACATAACTTAGGTGAGATGGTAATGACCTCTTCTAGATTAATCAATGGTTGAGGGTACGATCGTCGTCCTGAGTATGAAGTGACTTTAAAATTTGTGGCTAGCGTTTCTATATGAATCAATAGAACGTGAACGATTAGTCACTAGACTCATTCCACTGCACGCACGCACGCACGCACCCACCCCCCACACACATGTAACGACCCGAATTTCTGAATCGATGTTTGGCCGTTGACCCGAGTTACGGACCTTCGTGTTGGTTGAAGTAATTGGACCCATTGAGCCAAGTTTAGGCCTTGTTGAGCTACATGGGCTTGAGTAATGACTAAATTGTGACAAGGGTGAAAGTGGAGGGTCTTATGTTGGTAGTTGACCCATTTTTAAATAAAAGGTTGACCACTCTTTATTATTTTGTCTTTCACATGGGGAAAGGGGGGGACATAGTGATATAACCACCCTTTCTTCTTCTTCTTCTTCTTCTTCTTCTTCTTCTTTCCTATCAACTTCTCCATGGAACCCTTATCTCCCAAAGCCTAAAAACCAAATCTTTACCTTCCAAACTTTTATTTTGGGATTCATGAGTGAAGAAGAAATTAATCACCATTCTAAGAGCTTCATGAAAGTGGTTTCTTTTCTTAAAAAGGCGAGTTTGTCATTAATGGATTTTTGAAGGGTTTATACTTTTGGGGATTTTCCCATGTTTTTAAGGTTGTTAATCTGTAGCCAAACCTTTCCCTAGCATTTGGTTTAAGTCTTGTTTCGTCTCCTTATTGTGAGGTTTAAAGGTGGTGCTTTGGGGGTTCTTTCAAGCTTGAGTTGAGAGAGAAGTTGAAGGATTTTTGGTTGGAAGGCTTGATTCAGGTTTCTTGCTAAAATGTTAGTACATCTCTGACTCATATTCTTCTTAAAGATCATAAAGTGACTGCTTTGTTTGATTTTGTGGTTTAAGATTGTTAGTTTTGGTTTTAAGGTAGCTTAAAGCTTTGTAAATGGTAAATCTCGGATTAAATTTTAGTAAAGTGTAAAAATGGCAGTAAACCACCCTAATTTACTCATATAAGATGTAAGGTTGAGTTAAGGGTTAAAGGTTACGTTTTGGGGGCTTGGGAAGTGATTTCCCGAGCCTTGGAAGACATTTCTAGGCTTTGGTATTGGTGCACAAGGAGCTCGTACCAATACCCTATGTTCTGAATGATGAACATATGCAAAATTTAAAAAGAATATCCGTACAAGCTTGATCCGTATCGGTACCCCATGTTCCATTGATTTTCCAGTAGTGAAAAATGGTATTAGTATACTTGGAGGTGTATCGGTATCGAGGGAGTATTGATACATGGTCTCCGTGTATCGGTACGAGGTTAATGATCAACCCCCTCCCATGTGAAGCTGAGTACCGATATGCATAGGGTGGGTATCGGTACTTAGAGAGGCGTATAGTACTCGATGTTTGGTATCGGTACCCACTAGGCAATCAGCCCGAAAAAGTGCATTTTGAGTTTGAGGGGCTTATAATCGAAGACTATGGCCCAATGAGCTTCTAAGGTAGTAAAATGAAGGGAAAACTACACCGGTGGTCCCCAAACTATTACCATTTTCCTATTTTGGTCCCTAAACTATGTTTTTCGGCAAAATCGTTCCTTCTGTTACATAGTTCTCCTTTTTTGGTCCCCCGACGTTAAATAGCTAACGGTTTTGCTGACGTGGCATTTTTAAAATATTTTTTAATCATTTCTCTCTCCTCTTTAAAAAATGCCACGTCAGCAAAACCGTTAGCTATTTAACGCCAAGGACAAAAACAAGAGAACTATGTAATAGAAGAAACGATTTTGCTGAAAAACATAGTTTGGGGACCAAAATAGGAAAATAGTAATAGTTTGGGGACCACCGGTGTAGTTTTCCCTAAAATGAATTGTAAAATTGAGAAACTGAGATTTAACCCACATGGATGAGCGTATCGTGTAATAACTTGGTAAGTGATAAATTGAGATAACCTTGTTGGTTAGTGTCATGCCTTGGGGCATTAGCGTGATGGCTTGGCTTGGTGCCACTTACCTCTTGGTAAGGTGTATGAATGCTCAGAGAGCATGTATTATATTATGATTGTTATAAAGGAATCCAGATGTCCTAGTGTCAGTACTACAATACTTATATAAGGAGATGCGTACTTCAGGCTGAGTGAACATGTACATCCGATGTACCCACGGTCTAAGTGATCTGGGTGCGGTTAGAAACTTATTCGTGGCTATGGTGATCTGGATAATGTATTAACTCGATAGGTTGAGTAAGCTCGAGTAACCTAATAGGCTGAGTGACCTCAAGTTAGGACTACTTGTGGCTAATGTGATCCAAGTATGTCTAGGATGTATCCGTGGCTATGGTGATCCGAATAGGGTCCATCTAACCGACGACCGCGTGAGCACGGGTAAACTAAGGCTTTTTTGGCCATTATGTAGATTATGTATGCATGTATTTATGTATGTTGTGTAGATTCTATGGAAGATAGCTTATGAATGTGTTAACTCGATGGGCTAAGTGAGCTCGAGTAACTAGATGAGCTATGTTCCCTCGAGTGTAGCAAAGTATTGTGGAACATGCAAGACTTTTGGTAGACTTAATGTTGGCTTGAGATAGGTGATCTAAGAACTCTATCTATTGTAGGCTAGATAATTAACTCTTAGATAGTGAACCCTTATCTATGCTATCTAAACTATATTTATCTTGCATGCTCGTTTTGTAACGACCCAATATTCATGTTAGTGAATCGAGTTATAGGCCTTTATTTTTGAAGTCTATGTTAAGGATATTTAATCTTGGGCCCATTATATTAGGAGATTAAATATTTGAATTTTAAAGATGGAAAAGAGGAGTGTAATACCCATTTTATGTCTGGGCTACAATCATTTTTTTTCTCTCTAGTAATATTGTTATATATTATTATTACTACAATAAAAAAGGCAAGAAAAGCAAGCAAAAAAGAAAAAAAGAAAATATCGTGGATGTCAAGGCATCCACGTTAAAATTGTCATCACAACTCACCTCCCCCAATTGCCTATAAAAGGCGGGGGAGGCAAGCCATGGAGGAGAACACACATGAATTAAGCCATTTTGAAATGGCGCAAGGGCAGTGCCCTTTCGGTGAGAGCAGTGTTCTCACCGCTACCTGATGGTTCGATTAATCATTCGATCGATGTCTTGCTGAGATTCGTTCGAGTCGTTTTCATGGCTGGATGATGCGAAGATCTTGTTAGAGGTCGATCGAAGTTCTTCATTTGAACTTGTAGTAGGGTAAATTTTGATCTTTATCTTTGTATTTATTTTAATGTTGGCTTAGATATAGGGTAATTAATATACATGTATTGACACATTTTTGTAATAAATATATTTGGTATGCCATGTTAGTATATTTTAAGTTATATAATTTATTTACAATGTTATTTTGATTATTGGTATATTTTTAGATTTTGTATGCCATGTTTGTATGTTTTAAGTTTTATGAATTATTCACATGAATAAAAAATATTTTGTTTAATTGAATTTTAAATTAAAGCCTTTTTTAGGGATTATCGTGAAAAACATACCCCGAGCGTAGGGGTGCCTCTCTCCGCTAGTCTCTATTACGAAATATTTTTTTAACTCTAAATTATAAATTTTAAAATAGGTTTCCCTCATTCGGGAATCTAATAGAAATTATGCCCTGAGCGTAGGGGTGTAAATTCCTGTTATACACCAAAATTATGCCCTGAGCGCAGGGGTGTAAATTTTCCTTCTTACAAAGAAACACTCTTTTCAATATTTTAAAAGATCATAATTTTTAAATTAAATTCGAATTCATAATTTTCATCATTAAAACATCATGTAATCGACTAGGTACCAATTTTTGGGCGTTGTGGGGATGCTCACCCTTCCCCACGCGTAACCGACTCTCGAACCTGTTTTTCTGGCTTTCGTAGGCCAAAACTCGTTATTTTAGTAAAAAAGAAAAAAAAACAAGTTTTTATTAAAATAAACGGGTCTTCAGGTGATCCAATCTCACTTAAACTAAAGTAAACAAAGGATTGGTGGTGACTCCCCGTTGTTACAACTTGGCGACTCCGCTGGGGACCTTTATTTTGAGAGTCAAGCCACGAGTCGATTATTTTTTGTTTTAACAGATGTAAATTATGACTTCGGTTTAATTTAGTTTTGTGATCTCTGTTCTTTTACTTATGATTTTCTTACAACAGTTTTTGAAAAATTCGCCGAGTTCTCATATCATAAGTTGTGCACCCGAGCTCCGTCCCTTTTAAGTGGGAGCAAGAATCTACTCCTTCGTGCGGTACTTCCTCAGTATAGGATGGTGGATCACTTCTGGGATACATCCGTACCTTTGTCTTCGTGAGATTTTTATCTCCGTGCAGACCCAAGAAAATGTATCCTCCCGAATCGATATCCTAACGTCAGTTCAAGTACCGCTAATTTAGAACCAAAACCACATATAGTGAACCGTAGGAGCCAACCTTTTATAGCCAATGCAAGACTCTGCCCGTTAGCGGTCACCCTGTTTAAGTTTTTATACCTTTACTTGCCTTTTATGTAAAAAAATTTAATGTTAATTTTTGTCGTATTCATCTTTCGATTTATTCATTCAATTCTTTTATTATGAACTAACCATTTTTTTCTTTTTGGTGATCACACTGCATTAAGTCATTCATGTTGCATTAATTACATGACACCACTATAACATTTTAATTTTTGCATTCACCAGCATGAAGTATTGATTCACAAATGGTTCCTAATTTGAAAAAAGGATCTGTCATCGGGAGAAAATCTAGTACCCTAGATATCGATGCAACATTCAAAAGTTGCGAATAAATCCTGTAAATTCAGAAGTTGTGCCACGAGAATCATATTTGAATAAGTACTTTCACATATAGGACATACACCTTTCATTACATTTCAAATTTTGAAACCGGTCCCAGGGAAGCCCCATGCCAACAGATACCGGATGAGGCAAAGTTGGCCAATCTAACATCATGTTGAACCTATGCAAAAGCCCGGTCCATGGGCATTTTCAAATAACCTCTGGGCTCATATAGTCACAATGCCTTTACAAGGCCCCAATCTAAGAGCATTCCTCGATGAGTTCAGAAAGCGAGCCTTCGATGTCAAGTCAGACTTCTGCATCCTAGATGACTACATTAATTATCGTATGTAGCACTTCGTCAGAGCCAAAAGTAATGACCTTCCATGAACAAATACAACAAATTTATAGACTCGACCGGGGGCAACATAACACGGTCACGAGAACAATGAAATCCCTTCAAGAAGAGGCAAAAACATACTTTGAGTACGCTTCAAGAGCAGTCTTAGACGAAAATGTTGAGGCATTCACCCGAGCAAGTAATCCACTAGATGATCAAACCCAAGGAAGGTTGGGGAACCCTTATATACAAGGCACCAAGCACTGAAGCAAATATCCGACTACCATAGGGTCATAGGCATCCCTTTGAGGGGCAAAACAGAATCCCTCATTCACATATTCATCATTCTACATTACCTGCATGCATCGTACAAGTTATCATGCATTTAAGCTAGACAAATGCATTAAGCACAAAGTTAGGTACATCCATAACACATTTGTTTTTGGCTTGAACGTATAAACAAGTCCATTAAAAGAAGACTAAAGAGCCTCAACTCTGGGGGCAACAACATTTTGGCCAACCTTTAGCCCGAAAGGAGGACGAATATGCAAGAGGCTCAAAAATCCAGATAACAATGGTAAAATTTTCTGAGCAGATTATTAACTAATGTTTCATTTTTTTCTCCTTAGGGTCATGACTCCCTGACATGAAGTAGAAGAATCAACTTTTTTCCAATCTCCACCCCGTCAATGGTGGTGGGCCACTTTAATCCAGATTCTGCATCTCCGATGATGGTGTTGCAAGTCAATTTCCCTTGAAAAGAAAAAAGAGATGACGTAGAGGTTGTTCAGCTCAAAAGTTCAAATTTAGAAAAGAATAAGGACAATGAAAATTTAGGGGGGGGGGAATTCTGAACAAAAATGGACTAGAAGATCAAGCTAAGCCAGAAAAAAAGATGACTTCTGCAAGGATTCCATCACGTCTGACATCCTCAAACAAGAAAGAGCAAATAGTTGTCAACGATTTCCAGCATCCTTGACACGAAGGATTGGAGCAAATATGAAAATATTGTCCAACTCCTTCAACTAAGAAAGAACAGACAAACGTTAACAAGTTCCAACATCCTTGACACTGAGGAGTCAATTAGCCAAATCAAATATTCAGATCAAACCTTTTAGTTTTACTATTCTAAAATAAAGAAGTTAATTGATGGCTCATTTTGACCAGGCAATTTTTTAACTTTTGAAGGTCCTATCTCACCCGTAACATGGTGTAACAAGATCAACTTTTTTATAGATTCTCCAACAAGTGGTGGAACAGATCAACTAAACAAGTTTTTCTCCCTGGAGTTGCAGTAGAAAACATTTCACCACAACAATTTCATCTCCCTGAATTTGTAGTGGAATGAACACGATGGCAAACATGTATCCCTGAATTTGAAGTGGAACAAATACAACATGATAACAATTTCATCTCTCTGAATTTGTAGTGGAATGAGCACAAACAACAATTTCATCTCCCTAAATTTGTAGCGGAATAAGCACAGACATCAAATTCATCTCCCTAAATTTGCAGCGAAATGAGAACACAAAACAACAATCTTGTCTCCCTAAATTTGGTAGCAGAACAAAGATACAACAAACTCGTCTACCTGAACATGCAACAGAATAAGCACAAACACAAGTTCATCTCCATAAAGATGCAACATAAGAAACGCGATGGAAAATTTGTTTCCTGAATCTGTAGTGGAACAGAATAAGCACAAACACAAGTTCATCTCCCTGAGATTGCAGGGGAATAAATGCAACAAATAGATCATGTCTCCTTGAGGATGCAGTGGAATGAATCATTTAGTTTACTTGCCCCAAAGAAGCAGAATAAAAGAACAATTGGATAGTCCTATGCCCTTTTAGAAGATAAGACAAGGTGATCAAAACCCATGAGGGTCAAGACTCCCCGCCATGATGTAGCATATTCTCTTCACCATTGATAGTGTAGCACACCAATTGTTTTTCCAGGTCTAATTTTGCCATTGATGGTGTGACTAGACCAAACATTTTCTTCGGACCTCATCTTTAGATTTAAAAAAGCAAAAAAATCAAAATAAAAAAAGTAAAATTAAAAATAAAAAAAATCCAAAAATGATAAAAAGAAAAATCCAAAAAATCCCTGAAAAAAGAAAAAGAAAAAACACAACAATGTGAAAACCCGAAAGGGCGCTTTGACAAAAAGAAGAAAAGAAAAAAGAAGGGTTCAAGATGAAAACCTGAAAAGGTCGTCTTGAGATTAAAGAAGATTTTGAGTTGAAAACCCGAAAAGGGTAGCTCAAATTTTGATCAAACTATCTTCCTCAGATCATGGCTCTTTGTTAGGGTTGTAGCTTGATCAAAATCAAACTCTCAGATCATGCCTCTTCGTCAGGGTTGTAGCTTGATTAAAATCAAACTCTCAAATCATGCCTCTTTGTCAGGGTTGTAGCTTGATCAAAATCAAACTCTCAAATCATGCCTCTTCGTCAGGGTTGTAGCTTGAAAGAAATCAAACTCTCAGATCATGCCGCTTCGTCAGGGTTTTAGTTTGATCAAAATCGAACTCTCAGATCATGCCTCTTCTTCAGGGTTGTAGCTTGATCAAAATCAAACTCTCAGATCATGCCTCTTTGCCAAGGTTGTAGCTTGATCGAAATCGAACTCTCAGATCATGCCTCTTCGTCAGGGTTATAGCTTGATCAAAATTGAACTCTAAGATCATGCCTATTCATCGGTGTTGTAGCCTAATCGAAATCAAATTCTCAGACCTCCCCTCTTCGTCAGTGTTGTAGCTCGGTCAAATTTCTGGTCTTGCCTCTTCATCGGTGTTGTAGATGGACCAAATATGCGAAAATCCCGATCATGCCTCCTCGTCAATGTTGTAACTGGATCAAAATAACTTCAGACCCTGCCTCTTCGTCGGTGTTGTAGCTGGGTCAAACCTTACGAAGTCTTGGTCTTGCCTCTTTGTTAGTGTTGTAGCTTGACCAAATATGCCAAAATCCTGATCCCGCCTCTTCGTTAGTGTTGCAGCTGGATCAAAACAACTTTAGACCCCACCTCTTCGTCGGTGTTGTAGCTGGGTCAAACCTTACTAATTCTTGGTCTTGCCTCTTCGTCGGTGTTATAGCTAGACCAAATTCACTAAACTCCCGATCTTGCCTCTTCGTCGGTGTCGTAGCTGGATCAACCTTACTAATTATAGACCTTGCCTCTTCTTCGGTGTTGTAGCTTGGTCAAAACTTACTTATTTTTAAATTCATCTCCTCATCTATGTTGCAGCCAGAAAAAGAAGGAAAATGTTTGTCAGATCCTTTCTCTTCATCGGTGTTGTAGCTGGATCAAACATCAGAACCTTCATCCTTTGGTCTCGTCACTTTTTCAGAGTTGCAGCTAAATCAAAACTATTTTTGGTAAGTCCGACAGAAATGTTGGCACAACGTGCTTAAACACGGTAAGTTTAAGACAATGGATAATTCAAATGTCCATAAAAAATCCATTTTTGCGAATGGTCAGAGGAAAATAAATCCTTTGGAAAAATCCAATGTCATGATTGGTATAAACTGATTGTACCCAAGGGGAATGGTACAACTAGCCCGAAGCAAACGGCTACCGGTAAAGGCAAGTCAAAACCGTTGATCCCTGTGCATTTGCGAAAAATGCAAAAAATAAATCTAGGAGCTGAGTTGGAGGTATTTTCTGGATCCAATGTTAGAACCTTCGTTATTGGATCTTGTCTCTTCGTCAGAGTTGTAGCTAAATCCAAGATTAGAGCCTTTATCATTCGATCACGTCTCCTCAGATCAACTATCAGAACCTTCATCCCCCGATCCTGTTTCTTCGTCAGTGTTGCAACTGGATCAAGTTTTGCAGACCTTGTCTCTTCATCAGTATTGCAGCTAGGTCAAATTTTCTCTAGGTATTACGTCGTCGTCAGAGTCATAGCAAGCCGACATTATATATCTTCCCCTACGGGTCTCCATAGTTTGAAGAGTCTCTCTCCAGCGGATCATTCCATTTTGAAGACTTTGCCTACAAGAGCGGCCGGGCAGATCAAGCGGATTTCAAGGAGTGGTGGCCAGAGAAAGGAACCCAAACCCGACCGAACATAAAATGATTATTCTTTTGTCTTTGCTCTATTATTATATGTCCGGGCTATAATCACTTTTTTTCTTGAGTAATATTATTATATATTATTATTATAATAAAAAAGGGAAAAAGCAAGCAAAAAGAAAAAAAGCAAATATCGTGGATGCCATGCAAGGCATCCACGTTAAAATTGTCATCACATCTCTCCTCCCCCAATTTCCTACAAAAGGCGGGGGAGGCAAGCCATGGAGGAGAACACACATGAATTAAGCCATTTTCAAATGGCGCAAGGGTAGTGCTCATTCGGTAAGAGCAGTGTTCTCACCGGTACTCGATGGTTCGATTAATCATCTGATCGAGGTCCTACTGAGATTCGTTCGGGTCGTTTTTATGGCTAGATGATGCGAAGAACTTGTTAAGGTTCGGTCGAAGTTCTTCATTCGCGCATGTAGTAGGGTAAATTTTGATCTTTATCTTTGTATTTATTTTAATGTTGGCTTCGATATAGGGTAATTAATATACATGTACTGGCATGTTTTTGTAATAAATATATTTGGTATGCCATGTTAGTATATTTTAAGTTATATGATTTATTTACAATGATCTTTTAATTATTGGTATATTTTTATATTTTGTATTCCATGTTTGTATGTTTTAAGTTTTATGAATTATTCACATAAATAAAAAAATATTTTGTTTAATTGGATTTTAAATTGAAGCCTCTTATTAGGGATTATCGTGAAAAACGTACCCCGAGCGTAGGGGTACCGCTTTCCGCTAGTCTCTATTACGAAATATTATTTTTAACTCTAAATTATAAATTTCAAAATAGGTTCCCCTTATTCGGGAATCTTACAGAAATTATGCCCTGAGCGTAGGGGGTGTAAATTCTTTTTATACATGAAAATTATGCCCTGAGCGTAGGGGTGTAAATTTTCTTTCTTACAAAGAAACACTCTTCTAAATATTTTAAGGGATCATAATTTTCAAATTAAATTTGAATTCATTATTTCCATTGTTAAAACAACATTTAATTGACTAGGTACCAATTTTTTGGTGTTGTGGGATGCTCGCCCTTCCCGATGCATAACCGACACCCGAACCTATTTTTCTGGCTTTTGCAGACCAAAACTCGTTATTTTAGTAAATATGCAAAAACATGTTTTTATTAAAATAACCGGATCTTCAGGTGATCCAATCTCACTTAAACTAAAATAAACAAATGATTGGTGTCGACTCCCCGTTGTTACAAGGAGAGAAGGGAAAAAAGAGAAAATGGAAAAGTAAAAAGTGGATGGTGAGAGAGAGAAGAGGAAATGAGAGAAAAGTTGAGGGAGGAGTTTTGAAACTCTAATCTACCGAGATCTTGCCATCCATTTTCGACACCTCTACCACCACTGTGTTTATCTCGTCGAGACGAGTTCGCCGGCACCAGCGGCACCACCATCAAAGTCGCTATCAGAGGGGGTGAGAGAGAAGAAGTTTCAGGTCATTTATGTAACACCCCACGCCCGTTTAGGAGTGAGAGGCATTACGCAAACAGGACACATGACATATAACATGTAATCATAAAATCGAACATGTAACATCAACGAATCAGAGTTGCGCATCTTATAACACATTTAACATTCTATAACAAACAATACACTTGGGTGGGCCAACAAAAACTTTCCTAACATATATCATAACATAACAATCCTTTTGATTAAACATGTAAATCATATAACATAATCAACCTAAACTAACTTACTGACCATATTAAACGTCTATACACTTTCAAACATTCATCTAAAATTCCATTCCATTCAATCCAATTCATGTTTATATATATATATATATATATATATATATATATATATATATATATATATATATATATATATATATATATATATATTCGACTAGCATCTTACAATCATATATACATGTATACATTCATATACAATACAATCAGTCCTAATTAAATAGGGATCATGTTCGAACAACATCAAAAACAACCTAGGCGCATAAGAAACACATTTAAACTTACATCAAAACCATCCTAATATTCGAATCCAACATAGCAATAACATGAAATTTCCATTTCAAATTCAAATATCTAAAGGCATGTATAATTCTAAGTTCACATCACCTTACATATACAACTTCTATCATATTCTATACCATTCGAATAACCTATTATACAAGCAATACATAACATTTTCATTTGCCATAATTCAAATATCAAAACATATAAACCATACACATTATTTGTAAGACCATATCAAGACAAAATCAAACTTAACTATGTACATATATTCCAAATATAGTCATAACAATTTGTTTATCCAATATATATCATGAAATTATGTCTTAAACATATACAAACCATATTAACATATACATGATACAAAAATGCATGTGACATACTCTAAACATGTAACTATGCCACCATCTAGGAGTAAAAACAAAGCTATATCATACTTGAGACTTAGCTTGTGATTGCTCCTGGATCAAAATAGCTAGCTTTCAGATATCAGAGACCTGTTATTTTGGGAAGAAGGAAACAAAAGAGTGATAAGTACAATTTGTACTTGGTGAGGTAGTTCCTATAACTTACTAATACAATCTTTTAAGTGTGTTATTCATATAATTAAGGTTACCTAGCTAGGCTTAACACCGAACAAGTCTCACCTAGCTAGCTTATCTCATGCTCAAGTAGACTTAGCTAGTTCCATTCGTATCACGTGAAAAGTCATACAACATACTCACATTCAATGTCAAACAACATACCAATGTATAACACAACCAAAGAACAAGAATCATATCATATCATTGATCACATTTTTATATCATTCAAATAGGGTCATAACTCTTATCAATCATATCATTTCATATAACATGTAACCATGTATCCTTTCACCATTTCATTGATCATGTAAAGTCTTATTGCAAGTTCAATTAGGTTTTGCCTTGGATGATTAAGTGGACTAGGTAATCAAGTCAATAGGTACCAAGTACCAATATAACAGTAGATGCTCAAAGAACCAAAGATCAGTAGATACACAATGTATCGAGGTGTCTAACTACACCATTCAACTTGTAACTTGTAATAGTAGATGCTCAAAGCATCAATAGGTGACTAACCACCTTTAAATCAATAGAGCTCAAACTCTAAGGCATGCCCTTCTACCTAAGGACCACTAGTCAACCAAGGTCTTATTAAGATTTTTAATTTCTGACATGAACAAAAAAGTGTTTATCAATCACATTACAAGGCTATACAACATGTTCATGTCAACATTGCACTTGAATCATTCAAGTTAAATAAACAACCAATTTTCAACAAGCATATCATATCAATTCAATCACGTACTCATCAAAAGTAGTAGCTAAATCTCATATATAGGCTTATCTCATGAAAGTCAAATAACTAATACATCATAACAAATCAAATAGATCATAACTATACTTAACTAGTACTAAACATGTACCATTTATTCATTTCCTTTAATCCTTCTTCAATTACCATTAAATTTACCAAACCTTTATTAGATTCATTCCATGCTTCATATTTACTCATCAAATAATCATAAAAACATTGGTTAGGATACTAATCCTAACCCTAAGATCAACCACACTCACAATACTCCAAAGCTTAGGTTGATTCTTTGATCACTATGCCTTTCCTCCTCCTATTTGATTGCTCAACCCCTGAATCCTCAAAGATTTCTTCACAATCTTGATCTTGAACATTCAGATAACACATAAGAAACACATTAGAAATCAATTCAATCACATTTATTCATTTATTAAAACACAAACATTTAATCAACATGAAACTGCCCCTAAACTGGCAGTTTGAGCACCTTACACTAATCTGCCCATAAAGTTTTACACACAACTCCAAATTAGTAGTTCTTTACCAATCCATAAAGCTTATGTACACAGCTTTAATTCTATGTATGGATCATATTTTTCCCATTCCTACATTAATACAGTTTAATACTTTAATACATGACATTTACAATGGCCTAATCTGTCCATTATTTGCAACATGTAACTTTAGTGACCATTTGACCTATGATCCATTACACATTTGATTCTGAGTTTTAACCACTTTTAAACAAATAAAATAAAATTATTAACAAGTTCCAATAATTTCAAAATCAGGGCATTAAGGTCCCTTAATAAGTAATTTTCCAAGATTAGTCCAAACTAGTCCTTTAACTATTTTATTGACTTTAAACATCAATCCCATGTCCTTAATCATATTAAACATGATACTAACCATATATTACTAAGTTCCCCGGTTTCACAACAATTCTCCCAAATTTAAAAATCATCAAATAACCCCTAAAACAATTTCAGAATTCAAATTTAATCTAAACAATTTCCAGTTTCGTTTCAAATGTGACCACTTTACTTCCAACTCAATTTCCAGCAAACCCAACAACATTTTCATGCTTCCAAGACCTCTATTTTATAGTATTTTTCATGCTATACCACGTTTTCCTATAGAAAGTTTTCTAATTCGAATTCCATCATGCTTAAAAATCAAAATTTCTGAAGAGCAGTGTTTTAGTACAAATCTAAGCAGATTTCAAGTTCTAAGCTAAGTTCAAGCAAATTTCCAGATTTTATTCAAATCTAACTTAAACCCAGCAATGTATATGAATAATCAAGCATTTTAACATGAATTTCCAGGATCAAACAAACTCAAAAATCATTTAAAACAAAGATAAACACACAAGAATCAATCGGGTAGCACAACTTTGAACTTACTTGAAATATAGGTTACATGCATGAACATAGATGATCTTTAAGCCTAAAATCAACCACACTCACAATACTCCAAAGCTTAGGTTGATTCTTTGATCACTATGCCTTTGCTCATCCTATTTGATAGCTCAACCCTTGAATCCTCTAGGATTTCTTCACAATATTGACCTTGAACATTCAGATAACACATAAGAAACACATTAGAACTCAATTCAATCACATTTATTCAAGCACAAACATTTAATCAATATGAAACTGCCCCTAAACTGGCAGTTTGAGCACCTTACACTAATCTGCCCATAACTTTTTACACACAACTCCAAATTAAGAGTTCTTTACCAATCTAGAAATCTTATTTACACATCTTTAATTCTATGTATGGCTCATATTTTCCCATTCCTATATCAATATAGTTTAATACTTTAATACATGGCATTTAAAATGGCCTAATCTGTCCATTATTTGCAACATGTAACTTTAGTGACCATTTGACCTATGATCCATTACACATTTGATTCTGAGTTTTTAACCACTTTTAAACACATATAGTAAAATTATTAACAAGTTCCAATAGTTTCAAAAACAGGGCATTAAGGTCCCTTAATAAGTAATTTTCCAAGACTAGTCAAAACTAGTCCTTTAACTATTTTATTGACTTTAAACATCAATCCCAAGTCCTTAATCATATTAAACATGATACTAACCATATATTGCTAAGTTTCCCTGTTTCATAACAATTCTCCCAAATTTAAAAATCATCAAATAACCCCTAAAACAATTTCAGAATTCAAATTTAATCTAAACAGTTTCCAGTTTCATTTCAAATGTGACCAGTTTACTTCCAACTCAATTTCTAGCAAACCCAACAACATTTTCATGCTTCCAAGACCTCTATTTTATAGTATTTTTCATGCACTACAACTTTGTTCGATGTAAATTTTTCTACTTCAAACTTCATCATGCTTAAAAATCCAAATTTTTGAAGGGCAGTGTTTTAGTACGAATCTAGGCAGATTTCAAGTTCTAAGCTAAGTTCATGCAAATTTCCAGATTTTATTCAAATATGACTTAAACCTAGCAATGTATATGAATAATCAAGCATTTTAACATAAATTTACAGGATCAAACAAACTCAAAAATCATTTAAAACAAAGATAAACACACAAGAATCATTCGGGTAGCACAACTTTGAACTTACTTGAAATCTAGGTTACATGCATGAACATAGATGATCTTTAAGCTTAATTTCTAGCACTTGCATGTATTTCTATGGCTTCTAATCTCCAAATTTTACTCAAGCTCTCAAGTTCTCTCTCTTCTCTCATGCATTTTCGGTGGTGAAAAATGGAAAGAAAACAAATGGTGGAATACACTTGTTTTGTTTCTAACATAGGTGGCCAGTCATACACGGAGAGAGGGACACTTGGATAGGTCTCTCACCATGTATTTATCCACTCAAATCCCACTATGGCTTTATTATATAATATTTTAACTCTCACTAATAACCTATTTTCTTGGTCCTTTAACTACTCAAAGTATTTTACATTTTAGGTTACAACCTCTTTTGTACCATATTTCAGGTTATACTTCATTCACGCCATATTTTAGGCTACAACCTACTTTTGCACTACATTTCAAGTTGCACAATACTCATACCACCTTATAGGTTACAACCTGTTTTTACACAACATTTCATGTTGCACAATACACGTACCACATTATAGGTTGCAACCTATTTTTACACAACATTTCATGTTGCACAATACTCGTACCACATTATAGGTTACAACCTCTTTTTACACAACATTTTAGGTTGCACAATACTCGTACCACATTATAGGTTACAACCTATGTTTATCTTCTTTATTATCTAACTTAGGGGTTTTCATCTAGGGTAGTTTTAGGGTGTTACAGTTGAGTTGAGGAGGTTAGAGTGCTCAGAATGAAAAACAGAGGCCACCATCGTGTTCACAATTTTGAGAATAGTCGGCCAGTGAATTTTGGTCCTTGTCCGCCGCCACACGCACCACACGTGTTGCCGCCTACACGTAGGCGTTCTTCAGCAACGGTTGTAGCTTGATAGCCGGCTGGTTTGAGCCGATTGGGCCAAGGCGGCTGGGTCGAGCCGGTTGGGCCTAGCCAGCTTGGTTGAGCCGGTTGGGCTAAGCTGACCTATCAAGCCGATCCAGATCGGTCCACCGATCCAAGCTGCCGTTGACCCTAAGTTGAGCCGTAGTTGACCCCGAGCTGAGTCGTCGTTGACCCCTAAGCCAAGCCACGTTGGCCGAGCTGTTGAATGTATTTAAGGGAAATCTACCTGGGGGTTTCTTGGTGTTCTAATATCGTTAGCACATTCTGTTTTTGCAAATTCGAACCTGGTAAGTTTTTTTACGTGTTTGAACTTGTGGATTAGTTAGTGAATGAGGTTAACTAATATTGGTGGTATTCGTATATTTATGAGGATTGTTCTGGCTTGAATACTAGATCAAGAAGAGCGTTTGAGGAGCTCGAGTAAGGATTTACTGAAAATCACTTAAGGTTAGAAAACCTCGAACTACTATTCCTAAATTAGTATTATAAATATGATTACCTTGCGTGTTAGTATCTGCAAATTAGGTTGATGATGAATATGCATGTTTGGAGACCCATAGTATGATATTTGAAATTTGTGTGAGGCATGATGATGTTGTGAATACGATGAGACTCATGGAGGCTTTAGAGATCGCATAGGGTTGTTTGAGATGCTCATATTATTATTTGATTGATTGATAATCATGATACCTTATATGCTTGTTCGAATAGATTGATGTGATTTGATGATATTTATGCTTAAAAGTTAAATACCCAATTAAATGATTATGAAGCCAGTAATTAATATTAATTGAATGATCACGTTAGTAAATGTTGACTGACTAACACTTAGCAAACAATTGATGAATTAATGTAAATATGCAGGGAAATAATGCCAAGAATAGTTCTTTTTGCGTGCAAGTATACACAACCAGCAAGTAATACAACAGTAAGCTGAGTATCGTATCCACAAGGATTTTCTAAGAATTAAATGCCATGATAATTACTTGTGAATTGAAATGAATAAGTTGGTGATTGAGACCGGATTTTAATTAAGAAAATGACTAAGGAAAATACAGTAAAAACTTAGGCAGATTGACAAACAGATGAATCAAGATGATGGATTAGAGATGACAACAATTAATAACTTCCAGTCATGGTTTGATTGCCGAGTAGATTTTAAGTTAGTATTGCCTCTGTCGATGGAAATACCCTAAGTTAATCACTTTAAAACACCTATATGTCTATAGTGTTGTTTTCAAACAATTAACTTGGCAAAGTTTCTATCTTTACTCCTAAAGGGTAGATTCACTTCCGAAGTAATCTCATCTTCTTGAACATCTTCTGCCGAAGATTCTCTCCTTAGTATTTGACAATTAATCCTTATCTCCTAAGTCTGTTAAGATATTAAGAGATGATTAGCATTCAATTCCAACTATCGTTAGGCATAAATCTAATAAATATAAGCACTAGCAAAATAGAAAAAAATGCCAAGGCATTCAATTATTAAAAACCTAAAAATCAAGCATTCATCGCAAACATCCCAACCAACTTAAGAAAATTAGTTCATGGCTGGGGAAACCATCAACAAATCATCATTTTTTTAACATCACAATCATAATAGAATTAAAAACTAAGAGAAATGGACAAAGAATGAGATCCATCGATGCAACCCTTCAATGGATCCAAAGCTCTCGGTCACAGCCTGGTTGAACCACAATTTTCCCTCTACTATCTTTCTTCACCACGACGTAGCCTCTTTGGCTCATCAATGGGCTTCCTTTATATAAGCGCTCGTGGAAACCCTAGGTTGAGCTTGATCTTGAAAGTTTGTGACGCACCAAGATAAACGCGTTATCTTCCTATCCTCTTTTTTAATTTAGGGCTGACATGGTCTTCACTAACAACTAACTGTCCGGACATCAGTTCATCATTCGATTGTGAACCGAGCTTAGCAATTCTCATCCTACTTTTGCCAATCACAACTTGGCATTTCTCTTCTGCTTCTCTGGCTTTTCTGCCACTGCTCCTGCCAACTTCTACTGACATGCCCACAAAGCAAGAAAATACCCCTTCACTCTGGCAATGGAAGCATTCTTTAACTCCTAGATGCAAATGCATGAATCTACTAGCTAAATGCACAAATATGTACTCAAAGTCAAGCAATAACATGTCAATATATAGGTGAAAATAGAACTTTTTAGGATTTAACGGTAAACAAACCCTAATGACTTTCATAAGCTTTAGGGATCGAATAAAGCATTGTATTATCGAAATTAAAGAAATTGTGTGAACCCATGAATAGGGTATCAATATGAGCTTCAACCGTACCGATATGTGATAGGGGACCGTATCGATATGGGTCGACCCGTACCGATACTTGTGGAAATTTAGGATTTCCAATAAGCAATTCCAATATCGGTACGCGTGTGAGTATCGATACCTAGAGGTACCATACTGATGATTGTGCTCGAGTACAAGTAACCATTGAACGGAATAATTTATAATGCTAATAAAATATAGAAATTGACGTGGAATATTAATGAGGTAATATGGATTAATAAGATAATTAATGAGGATGATTAATGTACTCTTTAATAATGTATAAACAAGTAGGTAAACTTAAAAGGGTGGCTTGATAATTGATAGAAAACATAGAGTTTGGTGATCATGTAAATGTTGTGCATCGTATTATAGTTGTATCTATGTTGTGTGCTGTTTGGACACTTGGTATGTTTATGAGATGTTCTTATGTGCTTTGTGGGCACTTGATTGTTTGTAAGCGGATACCCAGTGGGGGAAATAGTATGTTGCAACACCATGGTTAAAGATTCATGAATGTATGATCTCGATGCTTAGTGGTCGCGGGCCTCATTCGAATATGCTTGATGAGAGATTCCGAGCATGGGTGTATGATCCCGATGCTTAGTGGTTGTGGGCCTCACCCCATAAAGAGTATGATCCTGATGCTTAGTAGTCGCGAGCCTCACCCCAGAGAGTGTATGATCCGGATGCTTAGTGGTCGCGAGCCTCGCTTAGAATGAATGATTGTGATGTTTAGTGGATGTGGGCCTCGCTCCTATATTGTGGTATAATGCTTATATGCTATGTGAAGCTTATGCATCCTTGTTGGTTGTTATGTGTTTAGGTGACTAGTGGTAGCGCCACATGTTTATTTGTCTGTACTTATTGCTCGTACTAGCTTGCATGCTTATGTTTATAGTTAGCATTAATTATAGTAGAGTAGATGTGTACCACTGAGCTTTGTAAGCTCAACGCTCGAATTTTTTGTTTCTGTTTGTAGGTTGATTGTCAGATCGGGGAGCACTATCAGTATGAGAATCCAACATGTGATGATTCTAGAGTACGATACTTGTGTTTAGTGGGTTTTGTATTCATGGTACCTTACGCGGTGGAGTCTATAATTCTTATTTTTAAAATTGTATTCATCAAGTTTTCCGTTTGTAGGTTGATTATCGGATCGGGGAGCACTATCAGTACGAGAATCCAACTTGTGGTGATTCTAGAGCACGATGCTAGCTAGTATTGTCGGGAATAAGCTCGAGCCTTTGAGACCTTGTGGGAACCCAACCTTTGGTAATGAGAATGTTGAACTGTTTCACATTTATCGTCATTTTCGTAGTGGTTGTGTAGATAATGGTATAATGGGGTTGTGGGACACTTTTGACCGTTTGACAGATGCCTATGTGTAGTTCAACACTCAAGAGTCCTCGGACTGTCAAAATGTTTGTTTATATTTCTTAGAGGTGGAGTCAGGACTTCCTCCCTATCAAGAATGTGAATGGATGTTGAGGTAAGGCCAATTAGGACGTCGGTGCCCATCGCCCTTGTTAGAGGACACCAACCCAGTTGAGAGAGTTGGAGATTGAGTTGCGAAGTTGCAACTTGAACGAGGTTACTTTTGTCTGAGTGTTTCGCAAAAGGGAGAGTCGGGCTTGTTCGCTAGTAAGAAGTTGGTTCGTTGGGGGGTAATGCTTAAATCGTTACTTGTCTCCAAAGGTGGATTACTTGTTTAACCGATTGTGAAATACATGTGTGTTATTTTGGGATTGGTGCTACAATGAGATGTTTACGGTTAGAGTGTTGGAGGCTAGTAAATTCGAATTGAATTTTGGAATGAAGAGGTCTCCTTTTAGAGTGTATCGTGGTAACATTTGATGTCTGTAGTAATGTTTGAGGTGTTTCAGCGATGATAGGATGGGGGCACCATATTCTCTCAAATATGAGTTTGATGCTTTGCGTGACACGTGTGAATGTATAAGAAATATGGAAATATAAGTGTTGGCAAGATATTACCTTAATGCCCTTGTGTGTGGGAAATGTTAGTTACCGTGTAATGAGTTAAGGAAGCAAGGGTTTGAGACTTCATAAATGCTTTTGATTTGTATCACAGTTTCCTTGGAACGAGCTGTGGAACATTGGTGGAGATCCGAGTTGTGTGAAACTGTAACGCCCCGGTTTTGGGCTTAGAAGTTTTGGGCGTTGACCGGTTCGGTCAAAGTGCTGTTCGAATCTAAAAAGGTGAAATTAGGAAAGCCTAGTTCAGGTTGCATTAAAAATATGGAAAAATGTTCTAAAATCCTCTTTTAATATATATAAGTGAACTGTGAAATCAATTTTACAAAATGAGTTTTGGAAGGGTGACATTTTGGCTAGTGACCAAAATGTCATTTTTGAAAACTGCGTGACTGTTTTAAAAAGGATTGAAACTTTGAATCTTTAAGGAGCTATTTACCCAAAGGGAGTTTCTCCAGAATTTTCTAAGATATTTTAATGTTTAATTCTGATTTTAAAACAAAAGAAAAGTGGAGGGAAATCATTTTTCCTATTTTGTAACTAACTTTCCATATTTTCCAATTTTCTTTTTCTCTCATTTTCTCTCAACCCAAACACTATCTCTCCAGAGATTTTCTTCTGATTTTGTCACCTAAACATCTCTTTTCAATCCTCTTTTGGTTGCTAATCATCTCATCAACAAAACCTCACCATTTGCTAGTTGATTCTTCAAGCTTTTTGGTTCTAAAAGAGGAGAAACTCAAGTTTGGAGGTAAGAATGTCCTTCTCCTCTAAACTCTCAGTTCTTTACTGAAATTCCTAAGTTCTCAATCCTTAATTGGTGATTTATAAGTGGTTTTAAAGTTGTGTAATGGATCTTGGCTTTAAATGCAAGATTTGATGATTTTTGATGGATTTTCGTTTGATCTGTTAAAGCTGTGATTTGAGGTGTGTTTTTGATGATAAATGAATGTTAAAATGATATGGAATTGAGTTTTAATTAATGCAATCCCAGATAGGTTGAATTTGCTAAGTTTAGCTTGTGATTCTTGGTTGTTTTGGAGTGATCTTGTGGATCTGTTGTTGCTGGAGGTATAAGGATGTTAATAGGTTCTTTTTAGATGTTATATGATGTTAAAGGATGTTTAGTTTTGATGGTTTATGGCTGAGCTTTGTTGAGGAGTTGTTTGGATGCATTTTCTGTTGTGTTTGGTGGCCGAAAATGGAGTGTGGATGAGAGCAGCGAGTTTAGGTGCTTTCATTGAAGCTATTAATGTATGATGATGCATTATTCCTCTGCTTTGATGTGTTTAAAACAGGGGAGTCATCTTTGGATCCAAGTGGTGGTGATCGGGAAGCTTGATTTGTGTTTCGGCAAAGAGGCGAAACGGAATCGGTGAGTGAAATTGGGTTTTCGGCTTTGAAACCAATGTCTTTGGAGCTTAGTCTAAGTCTAAACAACTTTACTAAGCTCAAGTGTAAGTTTTCGGAAAAACTCTCTAGTGGTGGCCATGGTTTGTTGTTGTGCAATGTGGTTTATTGCATGTTTTAAATTCTGTTTTGAAAGCATGATTTAGCATGGTTATTGCTGATTTTGTAAGCCACATGTTGAAGGAAGCTCAAGGTAAGAGTTCCTTGTTTTTGAACATTGTTTAAATGTGGTTTGATGCTTAAAAATGCATGATGTTTATGGCTTGGTTTAATGCTTTAAAACAGTGGATAAATTGATGATAATGATGCATATTGGCAAGTGATGTTAAGGTCACAAAGGTGGTTAAAAGTCCTTGTGTGAGCCTTGTATATTTAAGAACATCAAGGTGGTTAAAAGTCCTTGGATGGTTCTTGGTAAGATCACAAAGGTGGTTAAAAGTCCTTGTGTGGATCTTGGAAAGTTTATGAACATCAAGGTGGTTAAAAGTCCTTGGATGGTTCATGGTTAAGGCTCAAGGTGGTTAAAAGTCCTTGGAAAGCCTTGGTTACTTAAGAACTCCAAGGTGGTTAAAAGTCCTTGGGAGATTCTTGTTAAGGACACAAAGGTGGTTAAAAGTCCTTGTGTGTTCCTTGCCATGGTGTTTAAAAGTCCATGGGTCCATGGTGTTTAAAAGTCCATGGGGATAAGATTACAATGGTGTTTAAAAGTCCATGTGTGAATCTTATGAGAATTGTATCACTTGTTGCCAATATGACTTATTATGAGTTAAAGCATGAGATGCTTGTTTTAAATGTTTAAGAACATGTTTAATGTTGCTTGAAGCATGATTTATAAATGAGATTTATAAATGCATTATTGAATGGTTTTAATGAGCATTCCTCACTAAGCTTTTGCTTACGCTCTCTTTCGTTTTCTTAAACCAATAATGCAGATCATTAAGGTACTTTGAGGGCAGCAAGGAAGGCAAGCAATCAAGTGGAAGTTATGCTCAAGTATGGAAAGGTTTTCTTATACACATTTAGCTTTGGGGTACTTGGCAATGGGGGACCTATGTGAATGTTTTGGGAGATGTTTTGAACTCCCTAAGTTTTCTTAAAGTTGTTAATAATGTTGGTTTTGTATTTGGCCTTTTTGTGCTTGGTTTTTGAAGGATTTATGCTTGAATGGTTTGCTTGAGTAGGAAGCATGCTTAGATTTGGGGCTTTTCATATATGGTGGTTTTATGCTGATTGGTTGATACAAATATGTCTCTTGTATGTTGAATTTGTTGCTGGTAAAGTTTGGTAGCTTTTGGAGCATGTATGGTTGATCAATTGTGTGTTTGAGAAAGCAATTTGCTGCATTCTGTGCAGGCTGTTTCGGAACAGTGTCTACCGTTTCGGAACGGGTGCCTTGAATCAGCCCAGGCGTCCGAAACGGGAGACACCGTTTCGAAACGGGAAGCTCTCTGCCAGCCTTCATTTCGGTACGTGTTGCGGAACGGCCCCGCGTTTCGAAACAGGCTCTCCCTGTTTCGGAACGTATGACCGTTGGGGGCTGACATAGGCAGTTAAATGTTTTGGAATGTTTGCATTTTGGTCCTGAATCTTGTTTGAGCAATTGTATGAGCTTGGGATGTCTGTTTGAGCTGAAATTTGGCAGTGAAGCATGGAACCTGACTAATTTCAAGTTGGTAACTTTAATTTGGGTTAAGACCTTATAATTTACAGAATTTACAATTTGGTCCCTAAAGTAGTAGTTTGTTCAATTGGGTCCCCGTTTGATCTCTGATGTGTATGATCTTTGAGCATGATGTTTATATGATCATAACTAGGGTTAATGTGCATCTAGACAAGTTTAAAAAGAAAAAAAGGGTCGTTAATCAAGGTTGACTTTCGGGTTGACTTTGGTTTTCCCCGTGTGACTTTCTTAATTCGGGTCAACCGTCTAGGCCGGGTTAAGGGGGTTACATTTGGTGGTATCAGAGCTGAGTTCTCGAGTATTTGGGAATGAATGTGTGTATGATTGAAGTATGTATGCTATGTATGCTTGATGAGTGAAAGCATGTTGGGTGATTTGTGAATTTGATGCAATTGAGTTGTATGCTGTGATGAAGCATGTTGTGGGTACCCATTGCCAAATCAAAGCTAATGTAATGGTGTTGATTTTAAATGAAATTGAGCTTGAGTACTTGGATTGCTTACCTTGCTGGACCTGACTTTGTTTGTTGCATTGTGATTGCATTGTCAAAGTATGGCACCACGTAGAGAGTTGAGAAGTAATGTGCGAGCTACGGCTCCGAATGAGAATGAAAATGAGGAAAACGCGGGAAGTGCGGTGTTACCTCCTCCTCCACCTGGTGGTGGTGGTGCTGAGGGAGAAAGAGCTGAAGCTGCAGCTGGTGCTGGAGCTGCTGGTCCTGAAGTTGGTCAGGGACAAGCTATGCCTGACATGACGATGTTGGTGCAAGCTATTGCTGGTGCTTTTCGAGCGGCAGTAGCTGGAGCTCAAGGAGCTGGGCATCAGGGAGATGCTGGAGTTAGACTACCTTTGGAGCGTTTGCGCAGTCTTGGTGGGACTGAGTTCAGGGGTTTGTCAGCTGAAGGTTCGGAATCCTGGATGGAAAGTACCAAGAGGATCTTGGGTCAGATGAGTTGCACTGATGTGCAAAAGCTGGGTTGTGTTGTATCCTTGCTGCAGGATGATGCTTATACGTGGTGGACGACCACTATAGCTGGGATGGCTGAAGCTGACATAACTTGGACATTCTTTCAGAATGTGTTCAAGAGAAGGTATCTTAGTGTGAGGTACCTGGATGAAAAGAAGCGTGAGTTCATGTCTCTTACCCAGGGGAGCATGATTGTGGCTGAGTATGAAGTGCAGTTTGTTCGACTCAGTCAGTATGCACCTGAGCTGGTACCTGATGAGCGGGCGAGGTGCGAAAGATTCCGTTATGGTTTAGTGACGGATGTGAAGATGTATGTGCTGGCTACCGAGTATGATGATTTTGATGTGCTGGTGGGTCGAGCCAAGGATATTGAGATGAACTTGGGTTTATCTGCTAGAGGTGCTGGAGCAAGTTCTGGTAAGCGAGCTGCTGAGTTTAGTATCGGTGGTGGACGGAACAAGAGGGGACGTGATCAGAAGTATCAGTCTTCAGCTAAGAGAGGTGGTGGTGTACCTGCTCGGGGAGGCAATGCTAGAGCTGATCCGAGTGCTTGTTGGATTTGTGGTTCACGTGGTCACATGAAGCGTGACTGTCCTCGTGCTGTGAGGGAGGTGCAAGCTCCTGTTGTGGTAGCTGGTAATGGGTGCTGGAATTGTGGATCTGTGGATCACTTGAGGAGGGAGTGTCCTATGTTGGCTGGTGGCCAAGTGCGTGCTCCTGTTGTTGCTGCTCCGTAGAGAGGTCGTGGGCGTGGCCGTGGTAATTTCCAGCAGAGAGAGGAAGGTGGTCGAGGAGTGGCCCATGTTGTGGCTATTCAGCCTGAGGGTGGAGGTCAAGCTAGGGTGTATGCTCAGCGGGAGGGGAGGAATGACGCGGATGTGATTGCAGGTACCTTTACTTTGCAATCCTTGTCATTACTTTCCTTGATAGATTCTGGATCTACGCATTCATATATTTTGCGTGAGCATGCTGAATTGCTTGGTTTGCCTGTTGAGTCTTTGGATGTTGGTGTTTGTGTCACTAGTTCTTTTGGTGAAACTGTTGTGACTCGAAAGCTTTATAGAAGGTGTCCTTTGGTTGTTCAAGATCATGTTTTTCATGTTGACCTTATGGAGTTGCCTTTCTATGGTTTTGATGTAATCCTTGGTATGGATTGGCTTGCTGAGCATCGTGCTGTTGTGGATTGTGAGAATAAGCGAGTTTCGTTGAAGCTTGCAGATGATTATGAAGTTGTTGTGGTTGGTGAGAATGTGAAGTTTCTTGCCAATGTGGTTTCTACCTTGGAAGCGAGCAGGATGCTGAGGCAAGGTTGTGAAGCTTATCTAGCTTTTGTGATGAATCCTAGTTCTAAGGAGTTGCGCATGCAAGATATCAGGGTTGTGAAGGAGTTTCCTGGAGTGTTTCCTGAGGAGTTGCCTGGTTTACCCCCTAGTCGTGAGGTGGAGTTTGGAATTGAGCTTTATGAGAATACAACTCATGTGTCCATTACCCCTTATAGAATGGCACCTAAGGAGCTGAAGGAGCTGAAGACGCAGTTGCAAGAGTTGCTTGATCGTGGTTTCATTCGGCCGAGTGTGTCACCTTGGGGAGCACCGGTCTTGTTTGTGAAGAAGAAGGATGGCACTATGAGAATGTGCATTGATTATCGTCAGCTGAACAAGTTGACTATCAAGAATCGGTATCCTTTGCCGAGGATTGATGATCTCTTTGATCAATTTCGGGGAGCAGCTGTGTTCAATAAGATTGATTTGAGGTCAGGATATTATCAGTTGAAGGTGAAGGATGTGGATGTGCCTAAGACAGCTTTCAGGACAAGGTATGGGCATTATGAGTTCCTTGTGATGCCGTTTGGTTTGACAAATGCTCATGCTGCTTTCATGGACATGATGAATCGTGTGTTTCATGAATACCTGGACAAGTTCGTTGTGGTATTCATTGATGATATCCTCGTGTACTCGCGTACTGAGGAGGAGCATGAAGAGCATTTGAGGATTGTGTTGCAAGCTTTGTTGGAAAATCAGCTTTATGCTAAGCTGAGCAAGTGTGAGTTTTGGCTTAAGGAGGTGGTGTTTCTTGGGCATGTAGTTTCTGCTGAGGGGATTCGTGTTGATCCTCAGAAGATTGAGGCGGTAATGAATTGGAAAGTTCCTATGTCTGTTCATGAGGTCCGTAGTTTCCTTGGTTTGGCAGGATACTACCGGAGGTTTGTGGATGGGTTTTCTAAGATTGCTGCACCTTTGACGAAGCTGTTGCAAAAGGATGTTAAGTATGAGTGGACAGAAGCGAGACAACAGGCTTTTGAGAAGCTTAAGGTCGCTTTGACGCAAGCTCCTATCTTGGTTCAGCCTGAATCAGGGAAAGAGTTTGTGGTCTATAGTGATGCGTCCTATGTTGGTTTAGGATGTGTGCTGATGCAAGAGGGTAAGGTGGTTGCTTATGCATCGCGACAGTTGAAGGTGCATGAGCGCAATTATCCTACGCATGATATTGAGCTGGCTGCAGTGGTTTTTGCTCTGAAGATCTGGAGGCATTATCTGTATGGTGAGAAGTGTACGGTGTACATGGATCACAAGAGTTTGAGGTATCTGATGTCTCAGAAGGAGTTGAATCTTAGGCAGCGACGGTGGTTGGAGTTGCTCAAGGATTATGATTTGACGATTGAGTATCACCCTAGAAAAGCTAATGTTGTAGCGGATGCGTTGAGCAGGAAGGTAGCTGTTGAGCTGAGGGCTATGTTTGCCAGCTTGAGTATATCGCGTGATGGTGGTCTTGTAGCTGAGTTGCAAGTGAAGCCATCTTTGGTTCAGTTGATCAAGGAAAAGCAGTTGCTGGATGATTCTTTGGTACCGCATGTTCAGGATATCACGGAGGGTAGGCCTTCGGATTTCTGTTTTAATGATGACGGTGTGTTGTGTTTTGGGAGTCGAATAGTAGTGCCCAATGATATTGAGTTGAGGCGTGCTATTCTGACTGAAGGTCATAGTAGTCCTTTTGCTATGCACCCTGGTAGTACCAAGATGTATCGTGATCTTCGTGATGAGTACTATTGGGTGGGTTTGAAAAAGGATGTTGCGGAGTTTGTGAGCAAGTGTATGGTGTGTCAGTGAGTTAAGGCTGAGCATCAGGTTCCTTCAGGGTTGTTGCAACCGTTGAGAATCCCTGAATGGAAGTGGGAAAGGGTTACCATGGATTTTGTATCTAGTTTACCTTTGTCTCCATCGAAGAAGAATTCGGTGTGGGTGATTGTTGACCGTCTGACGAAGTGTGCGCATTTCTTGCCTGTGCATACTACGTTTTCTTTGGATAAGCTTGCGGAGATGTACATTGCTCAGATTGTGCGGCTGCACGGTGTGCCTAAGTCGATTGTGTCGGATAGGGATCCGAGGTTCACATCGCGTTTCTGGCAGTGTTTGCATCAAGCTTTGAGTACAAGGTTGAATTTCAGTACATCCTATCATCCTCAGTCGGATGGTCAGTCAGAGCGTGTTATCCAGATTTTGGAGGATATGTTGAGGTGCTGCGTGATTGAGTTTCAGGGCTCTTGGGAGAAGCATTTGCCTTTGGTAGAGTTTGCTTATAACAATAGTTGTCAGGCGAGTATTCAAATGGCACCTTATGAGGCTTTGTACGGGAGGAAGTGTAGGACTCCTCTTTGTTGGGCTGAAACGGGTCAGAAGTTGGTTTCGATGCCGGCTTTGTTGAAAGGAACTACCGAGAAGGTGAAGCTCATTTGTGAGCGTTTGAAGGCAGCTTCTGATTGGCAAAAGTCTTACGCGGATTTGAAGCGTAAGGAGATTGAGTATGCGGTGGGTGACCGTGTGTTCTTGAAGGTTTCGCCGTGGAAGAAGGTGATGAGGTTTGGCCGGAAAGGTAAGTTGAGCCCTAGGTACATTGGACCATACGAGGTGATTGAGCGTGTGGATCCTGTTGCGTACAAGTTGAGGCTACCTCAAGAGTTGGAGAAGATTCATGATGTGTTCCATGTTTCTATGCTCCGGAAGTATAGATCTGATCCTTCGCATGTGATGCCTGTGGAGGAAGTGGAATTGAATCCGGATTTGACCTATGATGAGGAACCGGTGAAGGTTCTGGATTTGGATAGCAAGGTTCTTCGTGGCAAGACCATCGAGTTGGTAAAGGTGTTGTGGAAGCATCGTGGTGTTGAGGAAGCCACGTGGGAGCGGAAGGAAGACATGCTGAAGCAGTTTCCTTATCTCTTTCCTTCAAGTAAATTTCGAGGACGAAATTTCTTAAGGGGGGAGAGTTGTAACGCCCCGGTTTTGGGCTTAGAAGTTTTGGGCGTTGACCGGTTCGGTCAAAGTGCTGTTCGAATCTAAAAAGGTGAAATTAGGAAAGCCTAGTTCGGGTTGCATTAAAAATATGGAAAAATGTTCTAAAATCCTCTTTTAATATATATAAGTGAACTGTGAAATCAATTTTACAAAATGAGTTTTGGAAGGGTGACATTTTGGCTAGTGACCAAAATATAATTTTTGAAAACTACGTGACTGTTTTAAAAAGGATTGAAACTTTGAATCTTTAAGGAGCTATTTACCCAAAGGGAGTTTCTCCAGAATTTTCTAAGATATTTTAATGTTTAATTCTGATTTTAAAACAAAAGAAAAGTGGAGGGAAATCATTTTTCCTATTTTGTAACTAACTTTCCATATTTTCCAATTTTCCTTTTCTCTCATTTTCTCTCAACCCAAACACTTTCTCTCCAGAGATTTTCTTCTGATTTTGTCACCTAAACATCTCTTTTCAATCCTCTTTTGGTTGCTAATCATCTCATCAACAAAACCTCACCATTTGCTAGTTGATTCTTCAAGCTTTTTGGTTCTAAAAGAGGAGAAACTCAAGTTTGGAGGTAAGAACGTCCTTCTCCTCTAAACTCTCAGTTCTTTACTGAAATTCCTAAGTTCTCAATCCTTAATTGATGATTTATAAGTGGTTTTAAAGTTGTGTAATGGATCTTTGCTTTAAATGCAAGATTTGATGATTTTTGATGGATTTTCGTTTGATCTGTTAAAGCTGTGATTTGAGGTGTGTTTTTGATGATAAATGAATGTTAAAATGATATGGAATTGAGTTTTAATTAATGCAATCCCGGATAGGTTGAATTTCCTAAGTTTAGCTTGTGATTCTTGGTTGTTTTGGAGTGATCTTGTGGATATGTTGTTGTTGGAGGTATAAGGATGTTAATAGGTTCTTTTTAGATGTTAAATGATGTTAAAGGATGTTTAGTTTTGATGGTTTATGGCTGAGCTTTGTTGAGGAGTTGTTTGGATGCATTTTCGGTTGTGTTTGGTGGCCGAAAATGGAGTGTGGATGAGAGCAGCGAGTTTAGGTGCTTTCATTGAAGCTATTAATGCATGATGATGCATTAATCCTCTGCTTTGATGTGTTTAAAACAGGGGAGTCATCTTTGGATCCAAGTGGTGGTGATCCGGAAGCTTGATTTGTGTTTCGGCAAAGAGGCGAAACAGAATCGGTGAGTGAAATTGGGTTTTCGGCTTTGAAACCAATGTCTTGGGAGCTTAGTCTAAGTCTAAACAACTTTACTAAGCTCAAGTGTAAGTTTTCGGAAAAACTCTCTAGTGGTGGCCATGGTTTGTTGTTGTGCAATGTGGTTTATTGCATGTTTTAAATTCTGTTTTGAAAGCATGATTTAGCATGGTTATTGCTGATTTTGTAAGCCACATGTTGAAGGAAGCTCAAGGTAAGAGTTCCTTGTTTTTGAACATTGTTTAAATGTGGTTTGATGCTTAAAAATGCATGATGTTTATGGCTTGGTTTAATGCTTTAAAACAGTGGATAAATTGATGATAATGATGCATATTGGCAAGTGATGTTAAGGTCACAAAGGTGGTTAAAAGTCCTTGTGTGAGCCTTGTATATTTAAGAACATCAAGGTGGTTAAAAGTCCTTGGATGGTTCTTGGTAAGATCACAAAGGTGGTTAAAAGTCCTTGTGTGGATCTTGGAAAGTTTATGAACATCAAGGTGGTTAAAAGTCCTTGGATGGTTCATGGTTAAGGCTCAAGGTGGTTAAAAGTCCTTGGAAAGCCTTGGTTACTTAAGAACTCCAAGGTGGTTAAAAGTCCTTGGGAGATTCTTGTTAAGGACACAAAGGTGGTTAAAAGTCCTTGTGTGTTCCTTGCCATGGTGTTTAAAAGTCCATGGGTCCATGGTGTTTAAAAGTCCATGGGGATAAGATTACAATGGTGTTTAAAAGTCCATGTGTGAATCTTATGAGAATTGTATCACTTGTTGCCAATATGACTTATTATGAGTTGAAGCATGAGATGCTTGTTTTAAATGTTTAAGAACATGTTTAATGTTGCTTGAAGCATGATTTATAAATGAGATTTATAAATGCATTATTGAATGGTTTTAATGAGCATTCCTCACTAAGCTTTTGCTTACGCTCTCTTTCGTTTTCTTAAACCAATAATGCAGATCATTAAGGTACTTTGAGGGCAGCAAGGAAGGCAAGCAATCAAGTGGAAGTTAAGCTCAAGTATGGAAAGGTTTTCTTATACACATTTAGCTTTGGGGTACTTGGCAATGGGGGACCTATGTGAATGTTTTGGGAGATGTTTTGAACTCCCTAAGTTTGCTTAAAGTTGTTAATAATGTTGGTTTTGTATTTGGCCTTTTTGTGCTTGGTTTTTGAAGGATTTATGCTTGAATGGTTTGCTTGAGTAGGAAGCATGCTTAGATTTGGGGCTTTTCATATATGGTGGTTTTATGCTGATTGGTTGATACAAATATGTCTCTTGTATGTTGAATTTGTTGCTGGTAAAGTTTGGTAGCTTTTGGAGCATGTATGGTTGATCAATTGTGTGTTTGAGAAAGCAATTTGCTGCATTCTATGCAGGCTGTTTCGGAACAGTGTCTACCGTTTCGGAACGGGTGCCTTGAATCAGCCCAGGCGTCCGAAACTGGAGACACCGTTTCGAAACGGGAAGCTCTCTGCCAGCCTTCATTTCGGTACGCGTTGCGGAACGGCCCCACGTTTCGAAACAGGCTCTCCCTGTTTCGGAACATCTGACCGTTGGGGGCTGACATAGGCAGTTAAATGTTTTGGAATGTTTGTATTTTGGTCCTGAATCTTGTTTGAGCAATTGTATGAGCTTGGGATGTCTGTTTGAGCTGAAATTTGGCAGTGAAGCATGGAACCTGACTAATTTCAAGTTGGTAACTTTAATTTGGGTTAAGACCTTATAATTTACAGAATTTACAATTTGGTCCCTAAAGTAGTAGTTTGTTCAATTGGGTCCCCGTTTGATCTCTTATGTGTATGATCTTTGAGCATGATGTTTATATGATCATAACTAGGGTTAATGTGCATCTAGACAAGTTTAAAAAGAAAAAAAAAGGGTCGTTAATCAAGGTTGACTTTTGGGTTGACTTTGGTTTTCCCCATGTGACTTTCTTAATTCGGGTCAACCGTCTAGGCCGGGTTAAGGGGGTTACAGAAACTGTTTTTTATGATAGTGGTGCTGACTCGATTAGAGTTAAATAAGATTTCAAGATCTTTGAGGATATTTATTTCATTGTCAACGCTGTATTTTTATGCTAGAAGAGGGAAGGTTGTGTGCACCTCAATAGTGTGAAATTTTGGGTACTCTGACCTTTAAGGAATTTGAGATTTGGATAACGACGTGATTCGAAGTAATTGAGGACTCTTGATCGTGTGATCGATCACCACCTAAGTAAAGTGAACTCGGTAAGTGATGGATTGTACGGAGTTATTTCAGGTTAAAGTATCCTACTGTGCATGTGGGGCGATGAAGGATCACAAGTGATGGTCATGAAAGAGAGTACCGATACTAGCTCTATGCAGTAGCGATACTCAATTCATCTGGTGTGGGTGCTGATCGGACAGTATCGGTACTCATGTGCTTTGTTAGTTAAGCTCCGAGTTGAGGATTGGGTAACTTTGGAAGCTGCGAGAAGTAGCATCTGATTTGAATTAAAATGATACAATGTCATGATTAGGGATGGGCATGGGTCGGGTTTTTGGTCCATCCGAACCCGACCAGAAAATAAATACCCTAAACTCGCACCCGACCCGAACATTTTCTTTAAAAAAATCTGACCCAACCCTACCTGAAAATAAATATACTAAACTTGACCCCGACCCGACCCAATCTATAGAAAAAAATAATTTTAGGGACCTAATTGTAAGAAAATAATTTTAAGGGACTTAATTGTAAAAAATATAATTTGAAGGACTAAATTGTAAATAAAAAATTCAATTTTAAGGATTTAATTTTAAAAAATATAAAAGGGGACATTATTATAAATATCCCTAAAAATTTAGGGGGAAATTGCACAATTAGGCACGGGTCGGGTCAAGTCGAATATTTTCTACCCTAAATTTGAATCCGACCCGACCCGAGCTCACCCTTAATAAAAACCTGACACAACCCCACATGAACCTAATTTTTTCATTAAAAAATCAGTCCCGGTCGGGTCGAGTCTGAACCCGACCAGATCAGGTAAAGTGCCAATCCCTAATCATGATTGAATTTAGGTCCGATGGTTTCTGATGGACTTTTAGATCTTGATGTGGGTTTTTACAGAAAGAAATGTCCAGGCAAGAGATTCTTCCTATATAGTACAATGGTCAGTATATGGTGAATTTTAGGAGTGACAGTTTGTACCAAACTTTCGAAGCTTGTTTTGGGAGACAATGTGGAGTCGTGTGGTTAAGATAGTGATAAGTGGTTGACTTGCCGTCAGTTGGGAGTCTAACATTGAGTTCTTCAGAGTTGTTGTGATGCTTCAGTGTTCCTTAACGGAAATTAAATAGATGATCGTGAATCTTGTAAAGGATTGTGAGTGCATAGTTTCGATGAGATTTCGTTGAGTAATGGTATTTTCCTTGGTAAGTATTGTTCATTATTTTTCGGCAAAGGCGGGATCTAGATAGGAAGTCTACTTGGATTGGTTGTGGGTTAGGTTGTATGATACTACGGTGTGTACATGCTACCTTTTGATAAGAGATTCAAGGTTCGTGACGGAACCTTATCCCTTGGTGGGATTTCTTGCGATGGAAGATCTTAGTGCGGGTAGAGATGACATGTTTTCCAGACACATTATAGTTTGAAATGTAAGACTCTTGTGATATTGATAAGGGATGCCATCAGAGTTAGAGTCTCCTTTAAGGAGTCGCCACGAGAGGAATCGTTTTGTTTTGTTGCAACGGCTGTTTAACTTCCTATTTTTACAGATCATACGAATTTGTGGAAGGATTTTGTTGTGCAACAATCTTTTGGGTTCTACAGCATAAGTTAAGTTTCTTTGATGACGTATTCGTGTGACAATTTTGTCAGGGTATCGTTGGGTTTTGCTTGTTGTCTATAATGCAACTGAGCGACGATGGATTCCTTCTAAGAGAAAAAATCAGTTGAGATTATGTTTGTATCGTTAGAAGACAAGGGTTATAAGAGATCAAAGTAGCGCATCGGAAGTTACTTGAGATCTTGGAAGAGTTATTTAAGTTTCAGAATCTTGTTTTGATTTATGGATACGAATTTCGAGCTTGAAATTTCTTTCAAAAAGGGGAGAGTTGTAATGACCCAATTTTCGGGTTAGTGAATCGGGTCTCGAACCCGAGTTATGGGCCTTTATTTTGGAAGTCTATATTAAGGATATTTAAGCTTGGGCCCATTATATTAGGAGATAAAGTGTTTGAATTTTAAATAGGGAAAAAGGAGAGAAGGGGAAAAAGAGAAAATGGAAAAGTGAAAAGTGGGTGATGAGAGAGAAAGAAGAGAAAAGGAGAGAAAAGATGAGGGAAGAGTTCTGAAAATCTGATCTATTGAGATCCGGTCGTTCGTTGTCGACACCTATGCTGCCATTATGTTCATCTCGTCGAGACGAGTTCGTCGGTACCAGTGGTACCACTATCGAAGTCACCGTCAAAGAGGGTGAGAAAGAGAAAGTTTCAGGTTGTCGAGTTAAAGGAGTTAGAGTGCTCAAACGAAGAACAAAGGCTACCATCATGTTCAAAAACTCGAGAACAGTCGACCGGTGAAGTTTGGTCACCATTCACCGCCAGAGGCCGCCACACACGCCACACGCACTGTCGCCTGCGTGTGCTCTAGTTGCGGTTGGAGCTTGATAACCGGCTAGGCCGTGTCAATTGGGCCAACCCCCAAGCCGCCCTGTCAAGTTTATCCAAACATGGTGCACCGAGTCGAGCCGCCGTTGACCCCGAGCTGAGCCGTTGTTGACCTCGAGCTGAGCCGCGTTGACCGAGACGTTGACTTTTCTAAGGGACCCTACTTGGGGGTTTCTCTACGTTTTGATTCTGTTAAGACAATCCATTTTTCCAAATTCAAAACCAATAAGTTGTTTTTATGCGTTTAACCTTATGGATTAGTTAGTGAATGAGGTTAACTAATTCGGTGGTATTCATATATTTATGGGGATTGTTCAGGTTGGAATACCAGATCAAGAAGAGCCTTTGAGGAGATCGAGTAAAGATTTATTGATAATCGCTTAAGATTAGTGTACCTCGAACTCACATTGCTTCATGAGCATTATAAATGTGATTGCCTTGTGTGTTAGTATCTACAAATTAGGTTGACGATGAATATGCATATTTGAAGACCGGTAGTATGAGATTTGATATATGTGTGAGGCATGATGATGTTGTGAATATTATGAGACTCATGGAGGCTTTCAAGAATGTGTAGAGTCATTTGAGATGCTCGTATTATTACTGGATTGATTGATAATCATGATGCCTTGTATACTTGTTCGAATAGATTGACGTGATTTTATGGAAATTATGCTTAAGGGTTAAATACTTGATTAAATGATTATGAAGCCAGTAATTAATATTAATTGAATTAACGTGTTAGTATACAAACTCTAATGACTTTCATAAGCTTTAGGGATCAAATAAAGCATTGTATTATCGAATTTGAGGAAATTGTGTAAACCCGTGAATAAGGTATCGATACGAGCTACAACCATACTAGTACACGATTGGGAACCGCATCGGTACGAGTCGACCCATACCGTACTTGTAGAAATCTATGATTTCATGTAAGCAATTCCAGTATCGGTACATTTAATGGAGCTCCTTTGTAATGTTTTAAATTATTATTCTATGTTTTCAACCATTAGATTTAATATTTTTGGAAAATACCTTGTTTGGGCTAAACCTAGTTGAGAATTTTTATAGAAACGAGTTGGGCTTAAGGCCCAAATGTGACATTTGGGTTTAGGGTATTATATTTAGTGATATCAGAGCTTAGGTTTAGCCGGTTCTAGGAAACCCCATCGTGTTATAGGTGTTTAGTAAGGTGTCTAGTTAATACAAGCCCTTAAATTATGTTCGTACTTCTTAAGACTAGAATCACAATGGTACGTCCAATGTTGCGATGCTAAGATGGTTACCTTCGTTGCGAAGATAGGCGTTGAGCCACTAATAGGAGCGATTTTGGGGGTGAGGTTGCCCCGAATTGTTGAGATGCGAGTTTGTTGAATGATGTTAGAGTCGAGGATGTATCCTTCTCCCGCCACTTGAATGGTGTCTTCATTGAGTGTTGTGGTCGCTCGAAGCCTTCAGATACGTTATGAAAGTTTGTGGCAAAGAATCTTCATCGTTATACGTGAATAACATTTGTGATATGGGTACAGATAACCCACTTACAAAATCGATTAGTGGATGCATGTTGGTTAGAGGAGTATCATCGCCCTTCTCAAAGGAGTCTTGCTGATACTTGAGAAGTATTACAACCCTTCTCAAGGGCATTTCTCGGAGATAGTGGTTTCGGGATCCATTACTTTGTTAGAGTGTGACTGAAGTTAGACGATCTACAAGTTTAATAGAGCTACCTTCTAAAGAGTTGTTACACTTTGAAAATTGCTTGGGTTAATCAAGCGCGATGCTAGCCAGTATTGTCGGGAGTGAGCTCAAACCTTCGTGACCTCGAGGGAACCTAACCTTTAGCAATGAGAATGTTGAATCGTTGCCCTTCTACCATGATTTTTGTAGTGGTTGTTTAGAGAATTGCACAAAGGGGTTGGGGGCATGTTTTACCGTTTGGCAGATGGCTATGTGTAGTTCAACGCTCAAGAGCCCTTGGACTGTTAGAATGTTTGTTTATATTTCTTGAAGGAGTCGTAGGGACTTCCTCCCTATCAAGAACGTGAGTGGATGTTGAGGTAAAGCCAATTTGGACGTCGGTACCCATCGCCCTTGTTAAGGAACACCAATCCAGTTGAGAGAGTCAGAGATTCAATTGCGAATGTGCAACTTGAACGAGGTTTCTTTTGTTTGAGTGTTTCTCCCAAGGGAGTGTCGAGCTTGTTCGCTAGTAAGAAGTTGGTTCGTTGGGCGTGGTGCTTAAACTGTTACTTGTCTCCTAAGGTGGATGACTCGTTTAACAGATTGTGAAGTACACGTATGTTATTCGATGATTGGTGCTAGAATGAGATGATTACAGTTAGAGTGTTGGAGACTAGTAAATTCGAAAAGAATTTTGGAATGAAGATATCTCTCTTTATAGCGTGTCGTAGTAACGTTTGATGTCTGCAGTGATGTGTAACAACAGAGTCGCCACCGATTCCTTTTATTATAGTAGGCGGACCAGAAACCTAAAAACCAAGCAAATCGAGGGTACAGGGGCATGATTATGTGTGGGAAAGGATTAGCACCCCATCACGCCCGCAAGACCGCATTTACTTGATCACTAATATTTTCCTTTATAATCTGGATACGTGCATGCAAGGATTAATGCAAAAATCAACGAAGTTCTAAATTGGCCCGAATTCGCTAATAGTTGAGAAAACTCGGGTCAATTTAGACACAAAGGGATTAAGGCTTTAATCCTTAAAATCTGAGAATATAGTCTCGCATAGGAGTTTTGATCATTCCCACAATGGCTAGGGGAAAATCAAGTTAACCCTAACTGAGAAGACACTTCATTTTTCATGATGCAAGAAAATCTCTTTTTAAATGAGGTTTTATACTCTTTTTAGTTTTTATGGGTGGTTTAGTTTTTTAAGTTAATTATTATTCTTTTTAGAAGCACGTGTTTAAAAAAACTAATCCTAAAAGGTCTTATTTAATTATTTACATTTAAAGAAAATATATTTACGTTTCTAAAAATAACCTAAATGAACAAAGAAAAAATAACAAAAATATAGAGACATTATTTGGGTAAAGTACCTCAAAAAAATCACTTGTATTGCTCTTGAGTTTTATGTGTTACAAAGAATGAATCTTGTCTGTGTGTGTTTTTCTCTCTTTCTCCGTGTCTAATTACATTGGAATGAAGCCTATTTATAGGCTTCAAGAAAGCCCGAAAACCTAAAAAACCTAAAACCCTAAAAGCATATTCCCTTCTTATGCTCAACATTCTTGGAACGGGAATAATGCCATTCCTTGGCACCAAACTCTTTCCTTACATTCAATTAAATCCAGAATGAGTTAAAACAAAGAGAAAAATGTCTAAGCTTAACTTTAATTATGAATAGTCAATAAATTAATTGAAAATTCTTGATAAAACCAAATTCCCGTATTGAATCCGTATACAGTTTTCTGCACGCGATGTCTTCATTAAAATGAAAATATCTTGACCAGTTGAGCTCTCAACGTCCGATTGAGGTGTTTCAAGATGTGTTGGAAAGGTAACTGAAAGAAAATCAATATGTAAGAAGACACCATGTCCCAAAAAGGCTTGGATCCTATTGGAAATTTGCCATAAGTGCACAGTGAGGAATCCTTGCATATAGCTTGACTTTTCATACTTGTCGAGCATGATCTCTTGTAATCTTCCCATATTTGACATGGTTAGGATTTTGTGTGGTCTACAAGATAAAAGCTAAAATACATTAATAAAAATGAGATAATAAAAAATGGGTCAATTGGGCCGTTATTCATGGAATCCTCTTTTTATTTTTTAAATAGACTCTAATATATTTACAAACATAATATTTAAAGGGTCAGATAAAATTTGGTGACTAAAACTGACACTCTTTGCTCATTCTCGTAAAACATGAATTGGGAAAATAACAAAAGGAACCGATTTTACGGCCATGGTGGTTGAACAATGTGTTCCTCAAAAGCGGAAACGGACATTTCTTCAAATGACTCATTGTTCCGAAGCGCCAGTGAATGAATCAATTGACATTTCTTCTAAAGATGCAACTCGTTTCTCCAAAGTGGCATAAACAAACTCACTTGTCCTTTCGAAGAGACAATGGACAAAGCGATTCCTCAAATGAACTATTTCTCTGAAGCGACAGTGGACAAATCAAATGACTTTAGTCGGTGAAAAGTCTTATTTCTCTGGAGCGGCAGAAACAAATCGAATAAAACTAGTGTGCCATTCCAAAGCGGAAATGGATCAAGTAATTCTTCAAATGACTTATTCCTTCGAAGCGATAGTGAACAAATCAAATTACTTTAGTCAGTGAAAAGACATGTTTCTCCAAAGCGACAGAAACAAATCGGATAAAACTTGCGTGCCATTCCGAAGTGGCAATGGACCAAGATATTCTCAAATGACCTTTTCTTCCGAAAAGGCAGTGAACAAATCAAATGACTTTAGCCGGTGAAAAGATTTGTTTCGCTATAGCGGCAGAAACAAATCAAATAAAACTGACGTGCCATTCCGAAGCGGCAATGGACCAAGTGATTCTTCAAATGACCTATTCCTCCGAAGCAACAATGAACAAATCAAATGAATTTAGTCGGTGAATAGACTTGTTTCTCTAGAGCAGCAGAAACAAATCGGATAAAACTAGCATGCCATTCCGAAGCGGTAATGGACCAAGCTATTCTTCAAATGACCTATTCCTCTAAAGCGGTAGTGAACAAATCAAATGACTTTAGTCGGTGAAAAGACATGTTTCTCTGGAGTGGCAGAAACAAATCGGATAAAAATGGTGTGTCATTCCGAAGCGACAATAGACCAAGCAATTCTTCAAATGACCTATTCCTCCGAAGTGACAGTCAAGAAATCAAATGACTTTAAATGGCGATACGACTCCCATCCCTGTGGATATTGAGTCGGTGAATTGATCTACTTCTTCAACAAATGGTAAAGTGACTCTCACCCCTACATACACTGAACCGGTAAGGGTGCCTCTCGCCCCTGCAGGCACTGAATCGATAAATTTCCATTCTCCATGGGCCTGAATGGATAGACCATATGCTGAAAAAGAAGGTTTCCATTCTTCATGGGCCTGAATAGATAGACCAGGTTGAAAAAAAGGTTTCCATTCTTCATGGGCCTGAACGGATTGTCCATATGCTTAAAAAAGGCTTCCATTCTTCTTGAGCCTGAACAAATAGGCTTTAAAGGTTTCCATTCACCATGAGCTTGAACGGATAGGCTATAAAGTTTTGCATTCACCATGGGCTTGAACGGATAGGCTATAAGGGTTTCCATTCACCATGAGCCTAAACATATAGGTTATAAAGGTTTGCTCCTTTGAAGTGATATGGGGTGTCTTTCCCCTAAAGTGACATAGGGTGTCTTGCGACTATGGCCTCCTATGAAAAATGGTGTGGGCTGTCTTTCCCTTGTATTCCTATCAAAATGAAACAAATTCTATGATTGTGACGAGTTAGGATGAACTTAGGGATGCCTAACTCATGAATGCATGATATGTTTTATAGGAAATATCCTTAAGAAGGGACAAAAACAATTATTTATTATTTCTTGATTAGCCATCTTCTTCAGTTAGGTTGATTCATCTTCATGATATAGTCCAAATTATGCATGTAATGCAAAGACGCGTGTAAACTCATGATGCATGTAAACTTATAATGCATGTAATGCAAAGATGCATATAAGCCCATGATGCATGTAATTCTCTTTTAGGATATGTTTCTTAAATCTTGCTCAGATCATTCTACTTGAGTTCTGCCTTCTGAGGAGTCAACTCAATCTTTATGCCCCAACAAGCTATTTCCCCCAGAACTTTGAACTTTTTGAGCTCTTCATTGCTCAAGTTACTTTCAACTTCACATCATGTCTGTTCGCATGTGAACTCATCTTGTCATTCCATGGGTAATGATGCCCCACTACTAAAGGCTTTGGGAGGAACTCCTTCTGGCCTTTTCAATCTGGCTGGACTTAGGCATCCTATCATGGCTTGCTTATGGAGGGAATCTTTTCCCCGCTCTTGCATTTCTGAGATCTTTCAAACATGAGCTTTTCTTCTAACACTTGTGCCCCTTATGCAAGGTAATGCCCTATTAGACCTTGGGCTCAGCTATCTTTAGCGTGATAGAGTTGTCTCTTGATGATGGCTACACCACTTCTTGATCTCCATTTTCACCGGCAAATGAATTTTGTCATATTCAGCAACGCATCCTTCACGCGAGTATGAACATTTACTTCTGGATCCCTACAATTGGAAGTCATACCAAGAAATCTTTTGTTTTTTTTCATGAATTTATGTTAATCTACTTGTAACATGGTTGTGAATTGTAACACCCGGGTTTAGGGGTCGGGTGAAAGTAATATTTAAATAATATTATGGGGTTTTGGTTTTACAATTAAAATAATAATATATTATTTTAGGCTTCATGATTTCAAAGCAACAAATTATGTTGGACCAAATTGATTGAAACTCATTTTCTTATGGATTTTAGAATAAATGGAGTTGTCATCTCATTAATGGCAAAAGGGTAAATAAATGGGCTTTCAAAATTAAAACCCCCCTTTTCACTAAAGTGAGCCTTGTCATCTTCTTCTCCACCCTTGTTTCCCCATTTCCACTACAAAGAAGAGGGTTTCTCTTCATTTCACCATTTCAACTCTTTCAACTTCATTTTAGGAGCTTTTCAAATGGTAATTGTGTTTTTGACTTAGCCTTGTCTTCCTCTTCATGTTGGTACCAATATTTCTCATTATTGTTCATGACTTTGAAATTTGAAGTTTTAGGGTTTTGTTTAAAAATGAGAACTTTATGGTCTTTAACCTAAGCTATTGATTTATTATTGTTATATATGTTGTTTACTACCCATAAGGTCCAACATAGTTAATTTTTACATGGTTTTATGTGGAATCCCGAATTTGGGTTTTAATGGGTTTTTTGAAGGGTTTTGGGTGAGTTTTGGGGTTGTTTTTGGTGGGAATTGATAGCCCAATGGTAGTACTATGGATAGGGGTTGAATTGGGATCATTTGTGGGTGCATTGGATGTTGGAAACATGGTTTTTGGACATGGTTTCGGGGCTGCCCGAGTTTGCTAGAAATGGGATTTGTTCATAGCTTGTAACGTTGTAAATTGTGATTGAATTGTATTACGGGTTGGTCTTTTGATGTTGGGCTGATTTGGGATTGCTTGAATTGTGTTTGAGGTTGTTTAGAAGCGGGAATTTGTGTTGGAGAAGCTTCAGGAAGAAATCCGGGATTGTGAGAGTGGTTGCTTGCTTGGCTTGGAGCTTGGAAGCTTAGGTGGGTGGTTAAATATTTTTTAAATGGTTTTCAAGTGTTGGTTCAAGCATGTGAACTAGGTTGGGATTGGTAGACCCACCTAGAGTTGGGATTAGGGTGGTGGCCTAATCCCAAACTTTAGTTAGAGACCTTGGTTGATCTTTAAAGTGTTGAATTATGCCTCATGTTTAATCATGCTTATGGTGGTTATGCTTATGTTGTTATACATGTATGTGGAGGCATGGCTTAATGCATTGTTACATGCATGTTGATGATAAATGTGATAGAGATATACATATGTATGAAATATGATGTGATATTTGTGTTGTTGAGATGCATGTAGTGTTGACATGTGTAATGATGTTATGAGGTGATTGTATGATCCGAGGATCATGGTGAGTACATGCTAGGCATGGAAATGTGGCTTGTGCATGACGGTGAGTCATGGTGAGTACGTGCTAAGCACGGAAGTTATTATGAAACGGTATTGTGAAAGAGTAATGAAATGTGTAGTATTGGCACTAGTATGCTTGGGTACAAATGATCGATCATTAGGATGTCTAGTGTGCACACGTGAGTCAAAATGCGCGCGTGGTCTTGATGATGGTAGTCATCAAGATGGAGTACGGGTTCGCCCGGAAATCTTCATATATATATTAGTCGGTGATGCGTGGAATCCCATCGACGGGCGTAAGGATGAGTGGAATCCCCTCCGCGTGAGATGAGTCGTGAGGATGAGTGGAATCCCATCCACGTGAACGGTGATGAGTGTAATCCCACCGTCAGGTAATGGTTGAGTTGTTGGATGTGAGTTCCAACGGTTATCCGCGTATTCGAGTCATAGCTAGGTGCCAATACGGATTGTAGTTATGTTGCCAATATGTGATTAGTTGTGAGCCAATGTGATGTGGGATGTGTTGCTAACATGGTTTAATATATGTGATTTCATATGTTGTGGATTTAAACATGTTGAGCATGACATGATATTGAATATATGTTCATGCATCATCTATAATTATGGCTCATGTGGATCGGAGGTAAGATCATGCATTTTATCTTGGTTGTAGCTCGTGCTTGGACCCTGCATTGTCGAAGGTTTGTTTTATGAGCTTACCCTCACTAAGCTTTTATGCTTACGCTCTCTTTTGTTCGACAATACAGATCAATAGCTTGTGGGTGGCAAGGGCAAGGAAAGGTCTCCAAGTGTTGCTTTTGGTTAGCTCAATGTATGAATTTTAAGTGATTAAATGTAATAGTTAAGCAATGGGATAGGTGTTGTTGATTTGAATGCTTTGTTGTATGTTGTTTTGGTGTGGCTCTTGGATGCCTCATTTGAATTGTAAATCTTGCTTGTGATGCATGACTTGTATGCCTATATGTTTGTTCTAAGGCACGAGCCTTTATGTGCTTTACATGTCTCCTTTTGGTAAAAGCATGAAATTTTGGGATGAATGATGCTTGTTAGTGTTGGTTGCCTCGTATGCTTAGATTATGGTCGTTAAATGTTGAATGTATGTTTTTTGTGGCTAGAGGAGTCGTAAATCGCATTTAGAGTCGAGTTTTAAGTTGTTTTGCTGAAAATTGGAGACTTGCAGTGCAGGGCGTATCGATACGCCTAAGGGCCGTATCGATACGGTCTTGCCTGTAGGACACAGTTTTGGCTGGGTGTATCGATACACGGGGGTGTATCGATACGCCAAAGGGCCGTATCGATACGGTCTTGCCTATAGGACACAGTTTTGGCTGGGTGTATCGATACACGGGGGTGTATCGATACGGTTTTTGCTCTCTGGAATTCTGATGGGGCGTATCGGTACGAGTTTATCTCGTTGACCACAAGATGTTGACCGAGAAGGGCGTATCGATACGCTCAAGGGCTGTATCGATACGGTCTTCCTGTGTTGACCCTTGGGTGTTGACTTTGGTCAAGGCGTATCGATACCCTTGACAGGTGTATCGATACGGCCTGCTTAATTACAGAAAATGGGTTGTTTTACCAGTGATGTTTGGATGATCGTTTTTGTTTTGCTCTTGTTTCCGCTGACGTGTTTCACATAGGATATGGTAATGCATTTAGACAAGATAAATAAAAAGAAATTTTCTAGGGTTGCTAACCGAGGTGAGACCTTAACGGGTTTCGCTTCGGTTTTCCCCGTGTGGCCCACTCGGACCGGTCATCCGGCCAGACCGGGACGAGGGGGTTACATGAATAAACAAGGTAAAAACTTGAAATGGGAATTTAAAGGAAATTTAAAATGTCGTGGAAAAGGTAAAATCAAGAAACAAAGTCTGATGCTCCCGAATTCATAGCATGAATGATTCATGAGCCCATTAACTAGATAGCGTTCCTAATTACTACCCATTTAGATGGCTCTCTTTGACTCATCATTCCCCCAAATTAATTTTCCCTATTTTCTAATCTCAAACAAACATTAGAAGTTTTGAAGTCCTTGGAAAAAGGTGAACTCAATTCGGCATAATGTGTTCTGAAAACAAACTCCTCTTCTCAGATATCCTTATATGATTGAAATGGTTTTTCAAGGCTTGTAATGTGGCTAGCATTCATGGATACAAAAGAAAGGATATAAAGGACCAAATAAATGTTTGAGGGTGATTAAACCAAGGATCAATTCTTCTTGATGAAGTCCATGCTTTCTATTGCTTCATTAACTTCCTCTTTTATTTTCCTTTTTGGATCGATCTAGACTGCCCATTTTTGGGTTTTCACTCTATAGTTTCTCTCATTCTTTTTGCTTCGAGAATCTTCAACTGACACATGGTTCATGCGATGCTTGAAAACTTGTACTTTTCAACTTGGTGTTTCCTTCAATGGGGATATTTTCAACATTTTTCTTTCACAATTTTTTTCTTCTTTTTCATCTTTTTCTTTTTTTGGATACCCATCTTAGTCTGCATGTTGTTTTGCTCATATTGTTCCTTGCATCCAATGCACTCATTCTTGTTATCTTCGTAACATGGTCAAAACCAGTTACCTTTCTCATGAAAATAGACTTTCATCACTTTTTCCCCTCGTTGTGGGGAGTGATCCTTGGTTAGGGATCAACTAAAAGAAGGTAAAAAATACCAGGCTCAAAAGGGACAACAAGGGATACTTTTTCTTTTTTTGCGAAGGGAAATGAAGGAATGCCAAATCTCCTCTCGTACATGGATATCATTGAAGAAAATTTATCCTCAGTTGGTAAATGTTTTAAAGTTATCACTTAATCCAAAGGACTTAAACAACAATGTTTGAGAGGAAAATTCTCTCGAAATTTGCATATGGGATCTTTCCCATTAATCCTGAGCACATTTTTGTTTCCCCTTTATCGCAAAATTAGGTTTAAGAATCATTCATGCAATCAATAATAGGGGCCCAGCAAAAAATGGATAATATCACTACACCAAACTTGGTATATAGCGGCGCTTTTCGCGGCGTTTTTAGTGTAAACGCCGCTAAATTTGTACATATCGCAGCGTTTATACGTTAAACGCCACAAAAAGATAAATTTGCAGCGTTTTTTATATAAGCGCCACAATAAGTCACACTACAGTGGCGTTTTTCATATAAAATGCCGCAATTGTGTACTGCTTACTAGCGTTTTTATAAGAAACGCCACAATAAGTCACACTACAGTGGCGTTTTTCATATAAAACGCCGCAATTGTGTACTGCTTACTAGCGTTTTTATAAGAAATGCCACAAAAGAAGATACAACTCAGTGTTTTATTTTAAAGATTTACTTACTCACTCATAGTTACTATCCCTCACCCCGATCCCCAAATCACCCGTAATCCCTAATTTCCTCCATTATCGACCTTATTCACCTCTCACACCCTCATCTTGACTAGTGATACGACCCCCATCGTCGGCGAGATTCAGTGAGTTTTTCTAATTCTTCCCCTTATACTGGACTTCGATCTGCTTTGAGTTATGGGTTTTAGTTTATTTGATTGAGTTTTCATTTATTTTATTTTCCTGGTCTTTTGATTCTTGGGGTTTTTATGTGAATTTCTTCAACCTATGTCATCGTCGGCACTGCTATTGGTGTTGATCGAGAGGCTGTTGAACCATACTTGAGAGTTTGCAGCGTTGATGGCGTTTATCATCAAGGTTCCACTGGTACAGAAATTTTTTACCATATTCGTGTTAATCGTATACTCATATTCAATATTCACACCGAAGTTTGAGTAACATATGATGCAGCAATAAATACTTACATTATTGTGATTATCGATTTTAGATTTCGTTTTTGTAATTTAAAATCGGGACTCTTGCTACATATTCTCTCTGTGAGTTCTCTCCATTCTCTCCTATCTCTTGTTGCTGCCTTCTGTTGTTTTCTCTCATAGCTACTTGCTGTAGATAGCTTCATCTCTCTTGGATTAACCGAGTGACAGGTTTTTACATGTTGAGAAGTAAACATTCTTTAATTTATATATTGAAATATGAGAAATTAAGCTCCCAGCCTTTTAATCATTGAACTTGATAATTGATTTTTGTCTAAACAATTGTTATCCCAGCTGATGGCCTCTAATTAGCATAGTGCTATTTAACAATGTCTTTTGGAGTTGTGAGTCGGGAAATTTCTCTTATAAGGAGAAATACATAACTTTTATGGTTTATATGAAGAACATCTCAAAGAAAATGATTAATGCCATGGATATGGAGTTGCTTAGAAGAGTCGATGAGGGCAAGGAATCTTCTTATGGAGCAGAATGTTGCTCTTGATCTGGCCAGAAGAGAAGCCGAGATGGCAATCCGTGCTCGAAACGACTTCCTGGCCGTTATGAATCATGAGATGAGAACCCCCAATGCATGCAATTATCGCTTTGTCTTCATTGTTGCAGGAAACCGAGTTGACACCCGAACAACGTCTAATGGTTGAAACGATTCTCAAGAGTAGTAACCTTCTTGCGACTCTAATAAATGATGTATTGGATCTTTCCAGACTCAAAGGAAGGCAGCATATTAATCACTGCTTTTGTTGTGAAACCAGAAACACCGAGAGATTCTCGAGCCCCAAAATTTCTCCCTGTGCCAAGTGATGACTTTTATTTGCAAGTACAGGTTGGCTTGTCATTCTCGATTATAATAATCTGCTTTAGACTGCTATCAATGTAACTTTGAGGTTGATAATGTGTTTCTGTCTTTGCTTCTGGTGTAGGTGAAAGATTCAGGTTTTGGGATTAGCCCCCAAGTTGTTTACCAAATTTGCAGAAAATCAATCAACAGCAACACGAAATCTCGGTGGCAGCAGACTAGGCCTTGCTATTTGTGAGAGGTACTCTTTTTTCCCTTGCACAGCTTTTGAGCGAACCAATATACCTGTCTAACTTGTAGGTGCTGTAAACTTTTAGTCATCTTTCTTATTTTCTACATTTTTATAATGATATAATAAGGTTTGTAAATTTAATGGAGGGACGTATTTGGATCGAGAGCGAAGGTCTTGGTAAGGGATGTACTGCTATCTTCATTGTAAAACTTGGGACATATTTGCATACTTTTGCATTAAGTACCATGTTTGAATCGGAGCATATTCTTGATTGAAATTGATGACGGAGTGGTGTACTTGCACATTAAGTGCTGTGTTGAAATCGTAGGAAAAAAGAAGATTGTCTTTTTTACTAAGTTGTGTTGATATCTCCATTGTTGCATATCTTGTCACCACCAAGCTTCAGGCCAGTAATTGATTTAAATTTACTCATCATGGTGACATTTTTGTAAAGACATCTTAGTGGCATGCTAACTTCATCAATTCAAATTGAGATTTTACCAATGGGAAAAAATGTTAGATGCCTTCATGGATTTAATCTTTAGCATTTGGGTGCATATTTCCAGTTCCCTACTTCAATTCTACACCTTCCATGAGTTATATTTTTTCCTTGTTTTGAAACCCCGTAAGAAATGTTAAATTGGTCAATTCATAGATTATAGTCTAGAATCTAGATATGAGTTTAGTATCGCAATACTATTACATTTAAAGCGTTTTTTAAGCATTTTCCTTATGCTCGGATGGATTTTAAGCTTGTAGCTATTAGCATAAACTTTTAACATCATGTTTTTTGTTCACTTGAAATCTTTTGTATGTTAATTTTACAGCCTTCAACATGTTTTTTCCTAAAAGGAATATTAAAAATAAAAGCTGTTGTTCATTGTTGACATGTGAAGGTGTTTGTAATTTATTCTGATTTCAGGTTGAGAAGCAAAAGATTTTACAAGTAAGCAATGGAAAATCTGTGCATAGAACCGATGGATGCAGCAAGGCAGACCAGGACTTGGTAGGGAAGGGGCCAGTAGAGGTCAACTGCTGCGGATAAATCATGTGACCATGATTTTTAGTTTTTCTTTTTCATTTACATATAGTTTAGATTTTTCAAGTGTGTGTACACTGACATGGAGGACAGTTGTGCAGGTTGTTTCATAATTAATATGTGTAATGCATTTTAAATTATTATATAATATGTGTATGCTTTATTTGATTTTTTTTTGAAATATGGTGTTATTCGCGGCGTTTGTTAAAAAAAACGCCACTATAGAACATGATCTCGCAGCGTTTGAGTTTATAAACGCCGCTATAGAACTTGACTTTTTGCGGCGTTTGAAAAAAAAACGCCACTAAAGAACGCTTATTAGCGGCGTTTGAAACATAAACGCCACTATAGAACTTGACTTTTTGCGGCGTTTGTTATTACAAACGCCACTAAAGAACACTTATTCGCGGCGTTTGTAAATACAAACGCCACTGTAGATCTTGACTTTTTGCGGCGTTTTTTACCTAAAAACGCCGCGAACTATTGCGGCGCTACTTTAAGCGGCGTTTCTTGCGGCGCTTTCTTAAGCGCCGGGAAAGTTTTTAGCGGCGCTAAAAAACGCCGCTATAGGGTTAAAAAAACGCCGCTAAAGAACTGTTTTGATGTAGTGTATGGATATAATGAATAATTTATGAATGAAAGGAAAAAAAGGTTTGCCACTCGAGAAAATGAAAAAATTGCATCTTTTAAACAAGTAAAAAAACATAGTCACCCTTGCAAAAGATCCCTAATGCTCATGGGTAAAAGTAAAAGGATTGATTCTGATTATGACTTCGCAATTGTCCTAGAAACAGTAGGAAACTCCTCTACTTGTTCCATTTTCTTTTGAATTGCATTGAAGGGTTAGTTCTCTCATCAAGGTCCCATTGTCAACGCATTGCTCTTGCCAATTAAGTCTTCAACTCTTGATGGTTGTCAGTATTCGTAACCATGTATGTATGGTTTGTCATATGGCCATAAAAGAGTTCCCTCAAAGTCATCGGAGAAATCTCATTTTCTAACAAAGGTGGCTATAACAAAACTGTTGTGTATTGCTATCGTATACTGGTGGAAATCCTCGTTAGACATCTAGTCCACGCCTTGTAGCATAATCTGATTTGATATCATGTTGGTCATCTTCTTAACCTATTCAGAAGAAGCCTTTGACAAATCCTCATGTTTTCGTCGACTAACTCGACTCAGTTAGGCATGTCGTCAGGTATTAGACTCCAATATACAATAGATGAGCAACTTCTCGTCTTTGGTAGCACATGATCAAGTGTGTTGAGGGGAAGGTTTTCCTATCAATTCCTCCTTCTCAATGATCTCCTTATAATCTCTTTAGCCTTGTCTATAGTCTCGTTGAAGTTGGGAATTTCGAAGTTTTGATTCCACTTCTTATTTTGTACGGGCAGAGAGCTGCATCTTCCTTTGATCATCACATATATGTCCACCTTGATGCTATTGTAGTACTCGTTTTGTACTTACAGTCCTTCAATGGATCCAATGGTTAACATCAAATTTGAACTGTGGAGCTCAGCATTCATTTCTAGAGGGTGTAGTTATACAAAACTCACAAAAGTTTACAGAGATCAAGGCTTTTTCATCAGGAAACAGACAAAGAAGAAATTGTAGAGCTTCAGTGAGCTTGGATCTCAAACGTCAACTCTGGCGATAGGTGAGAGGCGTCTACTCTGGCCCATCTTAAGCAATTTTGAATGACCCATCTTTCAATCCTAGTTGGCTCTACCAATTTCTTGTTGTTAAAATTCGAACACCCATTCCTTATAATAGAATCTTCATTGTCACTTGACTAACTTTGGGAAATGTAAGACACTTCTTTCATATGTCCGCAACATGGGTTCACCCCACATAGTTAGTGGTAAATACATTCATCCTTGTTTGTGACTTCTACCTTGAACGTACAACGTTGCAAGGATAACCGAGAGCAAATATCAACAGGGCACTTTGTCTTGCATAGCAAATCACCATAATATTGCATATGTATTTTGTTTTCATGGATGGTCATCTCCACTGTCTTTGTTTTTTCATTCACATTTTTGTTCTACTCTAGTGTTCTTGTACTTCTGGTTGGTAGGCTTGATTCTTAAGCAGTTCTCTAGCCTCGATCTAAGGAGTAGGGATCTCCAGCATTCTGATTGGCAAATAAAGATGCCACTACAGACTAGGTTGAGCTGTAGTTGACACATCAATATTGAGTGAAAGGCCTCCTTGAATGGCTCAAATGAAAACATCTACACCTGATGACACTTCATTCGATCGTTCTGGTTTTCATGGAAGAAAGATTGGAGAACAAACAGACATTCTTTGTCATCTTAGGCACCTTCAGCGTGAGTTTTCAAATTCTTGTTTGTAGAGCATTTTGAATTGTTTGCATGAGAATCTTTGTAGCAAGGCTCATCTCCACCTTGAACATCTTCGAATGATATGTTCATTTGGGTTGTCATCGTCATCAAGGCTTGCACCACCATTAATTCTGTTTGCCGTACTTCTCAAGTTCTAATAATTTGAGTTTTCGAGGAATTATCGGTCCAAGTACTAAGCTCAGACCCTTTGTCTGGATTTGAAACTTCAAATTCTGGACTCCACCAGAATATGGATTTGAAATATTCCATTTGATGGGCCTTTGAGTGAAAATAAGCTACTCTGAATTTGGTGTCAACGGTCGTAATCGCCATAGCTGCTATTTGGGCACAATGTCTTGCTGAGCTTGAGCAATTTCATCTCTCAAAATTTTCTTTATCTTCAATGGCCATGATTCTGGTTCGTGCGCGAGTACCATACTTTTTCCGCTTGAGCTTAGTTCACGGATCTTTCCATAATTGGTCCAACGTGATGCAAATGGAGATGATGATGTGCATGAGGTATTGACGCACTCAATGGGATACAGTACAAACCAAACAATCAAAGAAACGATTTAGCATCTGGAATGAACAATCGTAACAAATTATATCAATGTTTTAGAAAATGATAAACCTTCCCACTGAAAAACAAACAAAATAAATGAGTTAGTGAACAATAATAAAAGAATAAAGCAAGAAAAGCGTTGTACATGAAATACAAGGATTATACAAAAATAAAACAATAAATAATAGAGGAAATAAAACCTATAATTTTTCACATGGCTCTAACAATGTGGGCTTTTTAAAACATACATTCATGTGGGTTAGGATCTCGAAAAGGTTCTCAAACCGTCCTTACCCCCTACTCCAAGGTGGATAAGATGTTCGAACCTATCCCATCACAAGCTTGCGGATCGAACACGGCTTAAAGGGAATGCATTTCCATTATGCTCGTGCGGAGGGTTACTCATGAAAGCATAAGTACTATGGACCCAGAAGACTTCCACTAGCCCATGCGGAGGGTTACTCACGAAGGCATAGCTATTTTCTTCCACTTAAGTTTAATAAAGCTCGGGTGGAAGGTTTATGTTATGATGCAAATAGTTTAAAGCACCAAAAATGCAGACAAAAAATGCAATGAAATACTAAAGAAAATAATTCGTGATCAGGTAAAAGTTTTGCCCTCGAATAATCCCCGGCGAAGTCACCAAGATGTAACAACAGAGTCCTCACCAGTCCCTTTTATTATATTAGGCGGACCGAAAACCTAAAAACCAACCAGATCAAGGGTTCAGGGGCATGATTACTTGTGGGAAAGGATTAGCACCCCTATCACACCCGCAAGACGACGCTTACTTAATCACTAATAGTTTCCTTATAATCTGGATGCGTGCATGCAAGGATTAATGCAAAAATCAACGAAGTTCTAAATTGGCCCAAATTCGCTTATAGTTGAGAAAACTCAGGTCAATTTAGACGCAAAGGGACTAAGGCACTAATCCTTAAAATCTGAGAATATCGTCTCGCATAGGAGTTTTGATCTTTCCCACAATGGCTAGGGAAAAATCGAGTTAACCCTAACTGAGAAGACACTTCGTTTTTCATGATGCAAGAACATCTTTTTTTAAAATGAGGTTTTATACTCTTTTTAGTTTTTATGGGTGGTTTAGTTTTCAAAGTTAATTATTATTCTTTTTAGAAGCATGTGTTTAAAGAAACTAACCCTAAAAGGCCTTATTTAATTATTTACATTCAAAGAAAATATATTTACTTTTCTATAAATTATCTAATGGAGTTTTATTTACAATTAAGGAGAAAGAATTATTTACCTTTTTTAAATGAATTACCAAGTTAGTTTTTATTTACCATTATTTATAATTAATAGATTATTTACCCTTTGAAGAAAAATTAAATAGGAATTTTATTTAACTATTTACATTTAAGGGAAAATACTATCTTACTAAGTTAATTATTAAAGGGTAAGTTATTATAGGAATCTAAGCTTGAAGTATTTACAATTTAAGTTTATTATTGGTAAATGAATATTTAAGTCATCTATATGGAAACAAACCTAAAGGTATTTATTTAAAATTATTTAGCAAGTTTTCATTAAATAAATATTTATTCTCAAGGAATTTATTTACCCTAATTTTATCAAGTTAAAATGCATGAAGATGAATAAATTGAAGAATGCGGTAAAATATGAACGAATCAAACAACGAATTTATGTGCATAAAATAAAAATAAATTAAAAGTAAAGAGGGAAAAGAAATTGCAAACAGTGGGAGCTTTTCGAAGCGAGGTACGGGCTTAACGAGGACACTGTTGTTGTTGCCTCTGTTAGACGCCGGCCACTGCACGCTGGCAGCATGCCGCCGCTAGTGCACTTGCTCCTGTGATTGTACCGACTCTATCCTATGACGATGAAGGATCCTCCACAAACTTCGATTAATTCGAGCTGGTACCCCTTGTTCTCCTTATTTGAAACCAAATGACCAAAGAAAGAAAAGATAAGAAAAATATAGAGACAATAATTGGGTAAAGAACCTCAAATATATCACTTGTACTGCTCTTAAATTTTCTTTGTTACAAAGAATGGATCTTGTCTGTTTGTGTTTTTCTCTCTTTATTTGTGTCTAATTACAATGGAATGAAGCCTATTTATAGGCTTGAAGAACCCTAAAAACTTAAAAATCTTAAAACTCTAAAAGCATATTCTCGTCTTATGCTCAACATTCTTGGAAAGGGAATAATGCCATTACTTGGGCATCAAACTCTTTCATTACATTCAATTAAATCCAAAAATGTGTTAAAACAAAGATGGAAAATGTCTAAGCTTGATTTTAATTACGAATAATCAATAAACTAATTGAAAATTCGTGATAAAACCAAATTCCTGTATTGAACCCGTATATAGTTTTCTACACGTGTTGTCTTCGATAAAACGAGCATATCTTAAGCTCTTGAGGTCCGATTGAGGCGTTTTAAGATGCATTGGAAAGTTAACTGAAAGACGGCCAATACGTAAGAAGACACTCTAGCCCAAAAATGCTTGGATCTTATCGGAAATTTTCCATAATTCCATTGCGAGAAATCCTCGCATATAGCTTGACTTTCCATACTTGTCGAGCAGGATCTCTTGTAATCTTCCCATATTTGATATGGTTAGGATTTTGTGTGGTCTACAACATAAAAGCTAAAATACATTAATAAAAATGAGATAGTAAAAAATGGGTCAATTGAGCCTTTATTCATGGACTCCTCTTTTTATTTTTTAAATAGACTTTTTTATAGACTCTAATATATTTACAAACATAAAATTTAAAGGGTCGAATAAAATTGGATGACTACATGATGTTTTAGGTGTTTTAGCGATGATAGGGTGGGACCCACCATATTATCTCTCGGATATAATTTTGATGCTTTGCGTGTCACGTATGAATTTATAAGGAATATGGAAATATGAGTGTTGTCGAGATAATTACCTTAATGACATTGTGCATGGGAAATGTTAGTTACTGTGTAATCAGTTAAGGAAACAAGAGTTTGAGACTTTGTAAATGCTTTTGATTTGTATTACAGTTTCCTTGGAATGAGTCGAGGAACATTGGTGGAGATCCGAGTTCTGTGAGACCATTTTTTATGACTATGGTGCTAACTCGATTAGAGTCAAATACGATTTCGAGATCTTCAAGGATGTTTTGTTGTATTGTCAAGGCTGTATTTTTCGCTAGAAGAGGGAAGGCTGTGTTCACCTCAATAGTGTGAATTTTAGATACTTGATCATTAAGGAATTTGAGATTTGGATAACGACGTGAGTTGAGGTATTTGGGGACTGTTGATCGCATGATCGATCACCACCTAAATAATGTGAACTTGGTAAGTGGTGAATTGTACATAATTATTTCTAGTTAAAGTATCATGCTGCCCAAGGATCGCAAGTGATGGTCATAAAAGGGAGTACCAATACTACCTCCATGTGGTACTTTGGTATTTCCAAGTGATGACTAAACTTATAATTTTAAATTAGAAATTTGATAGATCAAATTTTGAGTGACCCAAACATAGTACTTTAGATCCGGATCTGGACCATGGTGTTACAATGCACGCACAGGAAAGACTACACACTACTTAGATGAAAATTAGAAGTTGCAATGTATGATTTTGAATTTTTGTTATTATCCCACCTAAACAATAGGACTACGATCACAGTTAGAGTGGATAAGAAAACTCATTGGGCCACCCAAAATAAATTGGAGACTCTACTAATGCCTTCCTTTGCTAGCAGATCTGCGTGAGAATTCTCCTCCCTGTACACCACCTTGAATGAAGTATGCTAACATTTATCTATATTAACTTAAAATCTTTGATTGAGTTTGGTATAATAAATTAAGGGTAATTATAGTATTATACCATGCACTAGCGTTTCCACAAGCGCTCTAATGTTAAGGGTTAGAGATTCAATTTTGATTTTATAGTTTAAGGGTTTAGGTTTATGTGCTTAGCATTTAGAGTTAATGTTTAGAATTTAGGGGTTATAAGTAAAAACTTAAATCCCTACCATATTACCCTAAAGCCTAAACCCTAACACCTAAAGCCTAAACCCTAACATTAAACCTTAAATTCTAACCACAAACTCTAAATTCTAAACCCATAAATCAAATCCCTAACCCCTAAAATTAGAGTGCTTGTGGAAACAAAATGTTTCCACCGCTAGTGCATTATATATTTTCCCATAAATTAATGGGCAAGCTACCTATTTGATATCCCACCTATTCTCGTGTTTCTATTTTGGTCACTCTAGTAATTTTTTTGACAAAATAGAACCTAACGTTACGTTTTGTTTCTATTTTGCTACCCCGCCATTAAAAATTAACGACAAAGCTGGCATGACATTTTCTTATTAGGAGAGAGCAAATGAAAAAAATTAAAAATATCATGTCAAATTTGCCATTAATTTTTAACGACGGGTCCGAAATAGAAACAAAACGTAACGTTAGGTGCCATTTTGCCAAAAAAAAATTAGTTGAGTGATCAAAACAAAAATACGAGAATAGGTGGGATACAAAATGGGTAGTTTACCCTAAATTAATTTGGTACAAGCTCAGTCCATAAATTTAAAGAGTTAATTGCACCATGCATCCCTAAACTATGACGCTCGTTCTAAATTAGTCCATAAGCTTTTAGATGTTCCAATTTTGTCCTCAAAATTTGGCTCCCATTCTAAATTGGTTTTGAAACTTTTGAATGTTCCATTTTTATCCCCAAAATATGATCCTCATTCTAAATTGGTCCTCAAACTTTTTAAATATTCTAATTCCATCCTCAAATCTTCGTTTATTCCACATCATATTATTACATAATACACACTGTTGTGAATAAAATAAAGAATAACAAGAGAGATGAACAAGATCAAAGATGAGAGACAAAGAGAGACGCTTGTATTATATTCTCAATGTAGGGTTGTGTACAATGCTTTCTCCAAACTCTATATTTATAGGCCTAAGATGGAAACACTAATTCCAATGGGTATTAAACCCTAATAATAAAGTACATTAAAGTCTCATTAATTATAAGGATATCCACCATAAATAAAGATATTCATAGCACTCCCCTTGGATATCCATGAAGGTAATGTGCCTCGTTAAAACCTTACTAAGATAAAAACCCTGTGGGGAAAAAATCTTAGTGAAGGAAAAAGAGTACACACATCTTTGATACGCATAACATGTTGCCTCATTAAAAACCTTATTAGGAAAACCCATTGGGATAAAACCTCAGTTAAGGGAAAAAGAGTGCAACGCGTATTTACTCCCCTTCATGAAAACATCACATAAGATCTTTGAATCTTCATTATTCAATCTTGAATATAATCTTCAAATGTTTAAGTAGACTATGCACTAGTGAATAGATCTTTGAAATTATTGCTTTAAAGGATTCATCGAATAATATTCTTCTAAAGATCATGAGGGACAGAAATTTGAAGAAACATGCTTCGTTTTGTCACATTTGATGTATCCAGCTTTTGATTGAGATATAAATTTTGCATTTTCTCTACACAAGATAGCTTGCATCTTATCTTGTGAGAGCAATTCACATATCTTCTGGATATGTTTAGCCAAACACATATTTTGGCTTTGCCTCATGCATAGCAATTATTTACATGATTTAGAGCGGCATCGAGTTTTGAAAGATCTAAATGTAATGGTCTCGTAACATTTAGTTAATACTTCTAGACCAATAAAGATCTGATGCCTACCAATTATTTTCGACTTTTTTGTGCTCAACGGATGTATGTTATGCTTGTAAACTCTCTTTAAACAGTTTTCTATGTATTTCGATTGATACACAAGGATTTTATTGTTAGGAGTATCTCTTCATGGGTCCTAATGATATTCAAATCATCAACATACACTACAATAACAAATCCAGAGCTAAACATATTAATAAAAAATACTTGGGGAAATTGAATCATTCTTATAGCATTTCGCTAATAAGTATTCATCAAGGGGATTGTAAAACATGCGCCCTAATTGTTTTAATCCATAAAGAGATATGTTCAATTCGATTGAATAATGTTTCTCGAGAACTTGAATTAACTGCTTCTGCAGTCTAAATCCTTCTAGGAGTTTCATGTAAATGTTATTATCAAGAGGCTCATTCAAATAGGATGTAAGGTGGAAACGAAGTCTTTTATTGCAAGACTAATAAAAAATCTGAAAGTAGTTGCATCCATCACCGAGGAGTATGTTTCCTCATAATCGATTCTAGGTCTTTGTGAGAATCCATGTGCAACCAAACGAGCTTTATATCTTATGATTTCCACTTATTCATTTCTATTTCTCACAAATGTTCATTTATATCCACGTGTTTTACACATTCCGATGTACGGACTATAGGCCCAAATACTCCTCTTTTGAAAGAGATTTTAGTTTCACCTCAATTGTCTCTTTCCATTTTGGCCAATCATTCCAATTGAAAATGGTTAATGATCCCCATCATCATAAATTATCTATAATGCTATATTTCATGCAAATTTATTATCGACATCGATTTGATTTTAGTTCCACTTATTACAGGACATGACATAATTTATTGAGATCTCTTTATTATCAGATACCTTATTCATGTATAATTTCTCTGTTGGAGACCTTTTAATATCTTCTAGAGATTTTCATAATTCGTTGATTCCTCGATCATACAGTCATAAGATATTGCTCCTTTTTCTTTCCTTAGGATTTTTATCTTTGGAACCTACTTGTCTACCACGCTTCAAGCGTGAGTTAGCCTCATTAGCAACTAGAGTTTGTCCTTCCAGGAAATCAACTTTAATCGGAGCATTCATAGTTGTTATATATGACTTAGTCACTCTTTTAGGGTCAGCAAAAGCATTTGGCAATTGATATACTAAGTTTTATAAATGAATTATCCTTTTAACTTCTAGTTCACATTGTTGAGTACGTGGATCAAAATGACATAATGATAATTCTTTTCAACTTATTTATTTTCCCAGTTGTGCATTTTCTCCCCTTAATGTTGGGGAAAATGACAGTCAGGAAACCGAGTTGTAAATAATTTCCCCATCAGAAGCTCGAGATATTTAATTATGAAGGGGAATTTGAATCCGACATATATTCCCAACTTCCTTTGAGAACCCATCCATGTGTGTTGTGGTGGAGCAATTCGAACATATACCGCACACCCAAAAATTCTAAGATGGAAAATATTTGGTTCTTGGCCAAAAACCATTTGTAATGGGGAGAACTTATGATAATTTGTTGGCTTAATGCGAATTAGTGATGCTGCACGTAAAATGGCAAGTCACCAGCATTATCTAGACTGATTTTCTATATAGGGTAATCTAGAAAATGTGCACATAATTTTATCAACTAAGCAAGAACCCTTGCAAACGCCAAGTTGTGGGTTGATAACAAGGATACATATGATCATCTAGTCGATGCATCGATTAAAATCGTAAAATATCTAGATGATCTATAAGAAGAGTGTATGGGCCCACATATATCACCATGTATTCGTTCCAGAAAATTAATATATTCATAATCTATCTTAGCTGGTGATGGCTGAATAATTAGTTTTCTTTGAGAGCAAACATCACATGAAAAGAATTACTTTGAAGATTCTATTAGTTCTTCAATGAATTGACCACATAAAGTGTCAATAAATTTTCCTATCATAATTGAACAGGGATGGCCTAACCGCTAATGTCAAATAATAAGTTATTAGTAAACTTCTGGTTTACAATAGCATGGGCTTAAATTTGTAGTAATTCTAGTGTAATACAATTCGGATGATAGTGCATGTAATTTTGTCAAGGTTTTTTTTTATTGCCTTGGGTTATACTCGTAATATGGAGATAGTAAGCATCCCCTTGACTAATAGTCTCAATATGATATCCATTTCTTTGAATATCATTAAAATTCAATAAGTCTCTTTGCGACTTTGGTATAACGCATTGTGAATATAGAATTGAGTTACATTTGGCAATAACATATTTGATTTTTCGGAGTCTTCTATGATATTAGTACTTCCGGATATAGTACTCACATTATTCCCTTGCATTTTAAATAGGAAAATATGCATACTTATGCACCTTTTAATATGTGCTTTGTTCCATTCACTTCGGGGAATGAAAAATATGTGATCTGTACCATTCACTTCAAGGAATGAAAAATATTAAACTTTAGCACATACCAAATCAATTAAGAACTTATTACTCTTCCGGGGCATTAATATTTTAGTACTTTGAGATATAGTACTCACGTTTTCCCCTTGCATTTAAATGGGAAATATTTCTTATGCTTAAGTATAATATGAGTACTTGCACTGTGCATAAATCGTCACAATTCATTGCATATTTTATTTTTGAAGTAAACATATTCTTCAAAGGATAGTAAATAAATGTTTTAACATATTTAAATATATAATATAAAAACATAAATAAATAAATAATATGTAAAACAAATTAACATAAAGTAAAATAAATTAAAATATTAATTATCCATTTTAGAAATTATAAGGAAAAAATTAAAAAGATGAATTATTCTCTTCAGGGTTATGAGAAAATCAACATCATCTAAGTGAGTTGGACCAACAACACCATAATCATTTTCGTAAACAAATTTTGTTTATATTTTCCATCATTCATGATAGTGGATAAAAGGTCCATAATGCTTCGGCGTATGACAAGTACGAGATCAATGATTTGTATCATCGCATTGATAACATAAATATTTCATTTTCTTGATATACTCTCGCCATCTTTATAATCCCACTTTTTGTGGGTATAAGCATTCTTAAAATGATCATCGTGTCCATGTCTATGTCCATGGCCTCAATTGCGAGCACAATTGCTAATGCGGCATTTATTCTTTCCTCTATAAAATGTCGCGTTCACTTCAAAGAATGGAGCGGAGCCAATATGTCTTTAAATATTTTTCACGATATTGTGTCTGCAGGACAACATTGTTTGCGTGAAAAGTGGAGTATATTTTTCAAACATATCCTCATAAGTGATACTCTGGCCACAAAATTTCAAATTAATTTGAAATATTCACATAGTTGAGTTTTATTCACTAACCATATAGTGAATTATCATGTTTGCATTCACTTCAGGGAATAAAACAAATCCAATAATGTATGGAATAAACATCATGCTTGCATTCACTTTAGGGAATGCCTGCCATAAAGGATAATTGATCAACCAATATATATAATACTTACCAGACTTATCAAGACGTCAAGTAAAGAACTTATAGGTATCGAACTTACCTTCGGCCTTGTTCTTTTGATTGAGGTTTTCAATCCAGTATAGAACCGGACTAGAACCTTTTTCATTCTTGGTGAACCATGAAATAATCACACCTTTTCATCATGATGTTATATGAACCTTAAAAATCAAAACGCCAAATTCAGAAAATAAAAATAAAATCTAATCTCAAACACACACACGTGTGTATATATATATATATATATATATATATATATATATATATATATAAAGCAAAATTAAATGGGGAAAATTGTTGAGGTGCATATAGCCTGTGGAACTCAGAAAACATCATTGTAAAGTGGCATATCCGATCCATCGCTTTCTTCACTTTCCTTAAGTTCTCCCGTAAGTTTCGTTGAAGACTCGATATTTGTTCCTGGAGTTATATATATAATCTCGATGAAAAAAACATTATTGAATATTAGAATGAAATAATATATCAAATACACCCAACATAATATAAGAGTGATTAATCAACCACTATATAGATATATAAATAAGAAAAACATACCAAACTTTTTAAGCTAAGTTGAATATATTGCAGGTATAGTCACCAATATCATGTTGAAATCTTTTTCAATAATTTCCGACAAGAACCATGGTAATTGAGAGAGATCGTGTTGATAACGTGTTGTGAATAAATTAAGGAAGAATAAGAGAGATGAACAAGAACAAAGATGAGAGACAAAGAGAGAGACTTGTGTTATATTCTCAATGTAGGGTTGTGTACAATGCTTTCTCCAAACTCTATATTTATAGGCATAAAATAGAAACCCTAATTTTAATGAGTATTAAACCATAATAATAAAGTACATTAAAGTCTCATTTATTATATGGATATCCACCATAAATAAAGATATTCATAACACACATCAGTTTTTCATAACACTTGTCAATTTTTATAATGTTTTTATTAACATAAGATATGATTAGCATTTATTGATAATTTGGGATGAAATTAGAATGTTTAAAAAGTTTGAGGACCAATTTAAAATGAGAGTCAGTTTGAGGAGGAAATTGGAATGCTCAAAAGTTTGAGGACAAATTTAGAATGAATGTCATAGTTTGAGAATGAAATTAGAATGTTTAAAAGTTTATGGACCAATTTAAAATAAGTGTTATAGTTTGGAGACATGTAGTGCAATTAACTCAAATTTAAAAATAGCAAATATAGAAGTATGTAATTTTTAGGCAAAATATAAGTATATAAATTTTAAGAGTATTAATAGTTGAAAAAGTAGATTGTTGTTGTAACATCCCGAATAAGAGTTAGATGTTTCGTGTATTTTAGTTGGGGAAGTATCAGATTAGGTTTGAATAGAATTTAGCCAATTGAATAATTCTGATATTTTCTAAAAATATATATTTATTATATTAATTGTTCCGGGAAGTCAAAATGTTTTTAAATGACAATTTAAGGTTTTACTAAAATGCCAATTTATTAAATATGGCTTTAAGTAGGTAAATTTATTTTAATTAAATGATTGGTAACTATTTTGTAAGGAATAAGGATCAAATTGAAGAAAATGCAAAACATGAATCCTTTAAGAGGAAATTATATCATATATTGTTTTACCTCCAAAATTCCTCTATTTTGAACCAACTTACCCGTCCGTTGAGAGGAGAAGTCTCCAAAATTTTCCTTCACTTAATTCTTTGATTTTTCTACTACTAAATTCATATTGTAACTTCCATTCCAATTTTCAACTGACTAATTTCTTTTTACTCTCTTTCATTTCATAAAATCAATCAAAGAAAATGTCTAGCTTTTTTCTCTCTTCTCTCACGTTAACTTTGAAGATCATTAACCAAACTTGTTTTTCTTCTTCATTTGAGGTATGATATGTTTCTTAATAGGCATTTCAATGATTTTGGTCCTAAATGTCCAGGATGATGTATTTCATCCAGGTGACCCACGTTAAAGTACCATGTATGCAAGGTGTGTGTGAGTCATTAAAGAATTAAAAAATCTGAATAGATATTACCATGTAATCACATCAATATATTTATTAAAAAATTGTTATTTGATCCATTTCATAAAGATGTTATTAAGGAAATTCATATCTTCATGTTCTTGGGTTCATAAATGGTGTGATTTTCATAAAGATGGTAATAATCTTTAATGACATTGATTATTCGCTTTTTAATTTTACCCCTCAAATTATTGTTATAGATTAATATTTTATTAATAATTTCCCGCCTACAATTTTTTAGGATAAACCACAAAGATAGTCACCCAATTATTACCTTTTTCCTATTTTAGTCATCCAACTAATTTTTTTGTCAAAATCGTCGCTAACGTTTTGTTTCGTTATCATTTTGGTCACCGACCGTTAAAAAATTAACGAAGATGACAACGTGTCATGGGATAACACTTTTAGTCCTAAAACTTGTATATTCTATTAATTAGGTCTGAATTTAAAATAACTCATCAAATATATGTGTCATTAAACTAAACTTTGTTGAATAATGAATGTTTATATCTATTTTATATATTGGATTTTCAGGCCACAATCAAAAGCACTTCCTCAAGTGTGCAAAGGAGATTGAGATTTCCATCTGCGTTTGCAAACAAGAAGACATTGCCAAGGATGCATGTTCAAGCTGAAGAAAGATTAACAAATTCCTTAAAGACAAGTTTACTATCCCTTCCGATTAGGAGGTCCTTATCCACCGATAGGGGAGCCTCCAATAGAAGCAGGATCAAGGCTTACACAGGTTACAATCAACCAGTCTCTAAAGTACCATTTCCAGCTAGAGTATTAGTTAAAAAAGCCTTTGCAACAAGCCCACAACTACTTTCACCCAATCCTCCGGGATTCATTTGAATTTCCAAGAAACCGAAAAGCAAGATAATATCTCAGATGCATTAAACAACCTCCGAAAATGAAGCATTAACAAAGTCCTCCCAGAACACGAGCAATTTATTCAAGAACTTAATGTTAGAAAAGGTGGAATTAGGAAAAGCAAGGCTGAGAGTAAAGCTAAAATGAAGCACCTACTGCTAGCAATGACATTGCTTTTCAAAATAGAGGAATCTTAAAGATGACATGCTGCCTTGAAGATGAAGCTTGGGCACAATTTTTCAAGGAATTCACACAACCATGATGGTTTTGCCTTGAGGATTCTACCGTATATTAGAAATGTTTCCTTCTAAATTTTGTACAACGTTTGTATTTTGGTGCTGAATATGTGTATAATTAAAGAAAGATAGGTTTTGTTGTAGAGGAAGAAGAAAGAAAATGGGAAATTTAGGGTTTGACCCATATATTTGATGAGTTATTTTGAATTAGGACCTAATTAATAAAATGTACAAGTTTTAGGACTAAAAGTGTTATTATCCCATGACATGTCACCATCTTCGTTAATTTTTTAACGACCGGTGACCAAAATGATAACGAAATGAAATGTTATTTATGGTTTTGACAAAAAAATTAGTTGAGTGACCAAAACAGGAAAAAATGATAGTTGGCTGGCCACTTGTAACCCCTTAGACCCGCCTATGCGTTACAACGGATCCTAGGAAGTCACATTAGGGTCACAAGAGCGACCCACAGTAAAAATACACATAAGAACATTTTTTTCCTCAAAACACTTATTAAATTGTAAAATCAACTTCTGTTTAAAATATCATTTCAAAGTCATTTAAACACATAACATAAATTTCAGAAAGTGTTTTACAGACACTATCATAAAACAATTCATGACATACATGCCCACTAACTATATAGTATCGTACTCCAAAAGCAACGCCGAGAGAACTCCGAACACTGATGTCAAACATTATACCACGATATATTCTTTTAACTGCGATGGAAAAAACAACGTGAGCTTGGAAAAACTCAATAATACAGAACTACCAAAAGATGTTATAAGCTCATGCAAATATATGGTAGGCATAACATTTTCATGATGATCCATGTAGTAACAGTCTTCATTTCTTTTCCGCTATTTCAGGGCAGCGTTATACTTGAAAATAACAATACTTGTTCTTTATTCAATCATTAAGCAACAAACGGGAATTATATAAGCTGATAAATTACGAAGGTGGAATTGAAGAGTTTAGTTTCTATTGTGTTCCAACAGTGCAACGTTAATGCAGGAAATATAATAATGCAGTAACCTTTTCATTTCAAATACATTTGTTTCAAGTAGTAGTAAAGTTCATTTTAATTCTTTATTCACCCTCCAACCATACTCTAGTATACAATTCCCCGAATTGCAACTATACAGGGGCATTAACCCTGGCCCATTGGGCGTGGGTATCACCTTAAGGGATTACCTTAGGTCATGGGCGGAATTACCCTAGCCGAAGTGTAGGAACCTTATACAGACGTTAACCTAGGCCTAGTGGGCGTAAGTACCGACCTAAGGGGTTACCTTAGGAACCTAGTGGGCGTAGGTACCGGCCTAAGGGGAATTACCCTAGCCGAAGCTAGGAACCTAGTACGGGCGGAATTACCCTAGCCTAAGCTAGGAACCTAATACGGGCGGAATTACCAGCTTGATCAGGGCTGAACCTTAAAACACTTCATACCATATTCTAGTTACCCTAGTGAATCAGATCATCAATAGTTCATTAATCAATAATAGTATTTTCAATCATACATTATCCATATAGCATGTTTGTCATATCGGGTACATGGGCATATATCAGAAATACAATACAGTCATGCTTAATTTATAAAACATGTCATATTTCCGTGAAATCAAGCATGTTAGTCATGTGCACGTGATCGGTATTATAACATGTAAGTCACTATACAAAAATAGTCGTGTAGCACACATAGAACACACTAGGTGGAACAATTTATATCTTAGAGATACTTGGCATTTACGGAAGGGAACACATTGAACGGATTTTAGAAACGATGACCCTATTAAAATGGTTTCTTACTAACGATTCAAACCAGATGTTCAGGAGTTGATACATCAAGTTCTTTGAGAGTTTATATATATCATGAGTGATTTAGTCATTTAAGCCTACAAGGGCATTATGATCATTTTATCATACATGGGCATTTTGGTAATTTATACCAACAAGGCATAAACACTGACTCGAGAATTCTATTTGCTTAATAGGTTTCCGACTAGGCATTCAAATATTTTTATGTCAAGATCTTTCATGATATCGGATACATTCATGGCTATTTTGATTACTTTGGCCAACGAGGACATTTTGGTCATTTAACTATCAGAGGTGATTTTGTAATTTAGCTCAATAATGATAAAATGACGATTTACAATATTTAAGATTTCCAGAAGTTTATCGAGCCTCCAAAACCATTCGAACTAACATATCCTAACCTTGTAGTACTAACCAAACATTCTAATGTATTATGTTGTATCATATATCAAAACAATTATTTTCATATTTCACCAGAGGACTTACCACGAGTAGTCGAACTTATATTCTATGCATAAAAACTTCTAACCTTATATTAATATCAGCAGTGATTGACGAGCATGAGTCATGCTTCAACCCTTAGAGGCATTTTAGTCGTTTTCAACTTTATTGGCATTTCCAGAATTTTATCAAAGGCAATTTACTTATTCCAGTCAAGGGGGCATTTTAGTCATTTTGAAGCTCAGGATATCCATCATTCATGTCAATTGAACCATTTAAAGTATTTCAGTCATTTAAGTAATCGTGGGTGTTTCAGCCATTCAAGTAATTTCGGTACCTCCAACTACTTCATTCATTTCAAAACTCAAAGGTTTACCCATCATTCTAGTTAATCTGCAAACCTCGATGTCCGAGGATACTTCAGCCTTTTTTGGTCAATACAATCATTTCGATTAATTTAACTATAACAATATTTCCAATACTTTTAGTCGTTTCTCGTAAATCTATATTCGTAGATTCATTCCAAATTCAAGGAAACCTAACACCTTACAATCTTGAAGGTTTAAATCTTATTACCTTAACTTTCCAAGTAGTTCGAGGTTTTTTGATGAATTAGGTTATTATATATCTCAAGTGTATTTTTGTAATTTCATATCCAAATATTTTTTACGTTTAATCATTTGAAACTATTAACCATAATTGAAGATTAATTGACTTATTAATTACTTAATTGAACTCCAAATCCTTCTAATTTATTAATCTTCTCATTCGAGCATTGCAATCTTATATAAATTATCATACTCATTTTCATATCCGAATTGACTTGAGTAGAATTAACAGTAGTCATCATCATATTTATGCATGCATTAACGAATACCAACATGTTCATAAAGCATACAAGAGGTAGTAATGTATTACCTTAAATCCTTGCTATATCGGTCAATCCTAGAAATTGACATTCGAACACTCTTGAGCCCGAATTTGACATCCCTCAACATCTCGAAAACAAGGAACTGTAAATACCTTCAATCGCACAAATTCCAATTTCAGTCCTTATTCACATTGCTCATAATTAATTAATAAAATACACAACCAAACTCGAGATCAAGGTCTGATTCGAAGGCTTTCGGGTTAAAATTTCACGAAACGGGCTTCAAAATTGGACTCAGGACGTTGAAAAAATAAAACAAGAGTTTTTCGGGAAAAGTTTACTTTTTGGTCAAAGTCAATGCTGGCGTTAGCAGTCAAAGTCAACGCTGACATCATGCTGACGTCATTGATTAACCGGGTTGACTCAGTGAGTTGACTCAGGCGGGTTGAATAACTAGGTTGACTTGATCGAGTTGACTCACTAAGTTGACTCGGTCAACGGGTCGGATACGGGTCAACGGGTCGGGTCGGTTCATGTTCAATCTGGGACTGTTTAGGTTCAGACTAAGTCGGTTCAAAGGGCTCAATTCGATTTGGTTTAAGGTTTAGACCGATCCAGGGTCAGTTTGACCGGTTCGGTTCGAGGGACACCATCTTAGGCGACCGGAAATCGCCCAAGAGGGCGCGTGACTACCACGCGCGGCCAATAATGGCCGTAAAGGCTTGAAAGGCACCGCTTTTCCAAGATTTCACAACTCAAACATCCTCTAACTTAAAAATTTTCCTGAAATGGGTCGGAACCTTACCTCTTTTTTACCAAAACGGAGCAAGGACACTTAGGAACAACGAAGCTCCAGCGACGATTTAAACGACGTTGGATGGGCTCTTCCATGGCTGGGTTTTTGCTTGGCTCAACACAAGGAACTCGACGGTGGTGGTGGTGTGGCGAACATGTGATCGAGGCGGCCAGAATTGTTAAATAACGGAGGCGGAACCCTTGATCTCCATCGAGGTTTTGAACCGTTCTCCACGTCGATTGCCAACGCAACACTGCGAGTGACGGTGATGTCCAGGATTGGTGTGCGATGGCGAACACGGTAAAGGAGGCAATGACGATCACCGGTGGGCGATGTGTAAGATCGGCATGGGTAGAACGAGCTAAGCACGAGGTTCGGTGAGGGGAAGGGTCTGGAAAAAAGAGGGGGAAATTTGGGCATTAATTTGGTAGGTGAAAAGCCAGATCGGCTTTAATTATCTTTGGTAACCACAAAAAACGGTTCAAAGGAAAAATTGGGCAATTTAGACAACAAGAGCTACTTAACTTAGCTGGCTAGGTCATTGACTTGGCTGCTTATAAGTTGTGGGTTCGATTCCCACAATTAGCAACTCCCCTTCCCTTTTTCTTTTCTTTTCTTTCCTTTTTTTAACCGAGTGTTACAACTCTCCCCTTCTTAAGAAAATTTCGTCCTCAAAATTTACCAGAGTCAGAGAAATACAAAAACTGCTCTTTCATCTATTTTTTTGTATCGAAACTTTTCCATCAATGTATTCTTATTTCTCTAGACTCTCAGACAGTCACGAGTCATTTTGGTATTGTCCTTGATCTCTCAAGCTTCCTTCGAACCCAAAATATCCCATCATATACCTCGGACAAACTGATCCAATTGCAATATTTGAATTTATATAGAACTTCATATAATACCATATGAATACTTGTCTCATAACTAGTATTATAAGTGGACACAGTCGCAGATAACAAGCCTCCCCGACAAAAACAAAAGACAACCACACAACCCAGAGATATATCTTCCAGAATCTACATTACTCTTCTAGGCTATCCATCAGTTTACAGATGAAGAACTATAACTGTAGTTCAAACAAGTAACCAAGGCCTCCCATAGGGCCTTCTAGAATCAGAATGCAACATCAAATTTCAGTCAGTGATGATACATACATACATATATATATATATCGAAACACCATGCCACATTTTCCAAGAAAAAGTCTTTCTTCAAGCCGATTGAACATAATCAAAGTTTTAAATGGATGTCACTTACCTTCAGCAAAATTCTTGGACAGTTGTTTTCTTTGTATATAACAGTCACCACAGAATTTACACTTTTGCTACGTTCACAGACACCTTTCTCTTAATTTTATAATATTTTTATCAACTTCTATCAAAATAGTTCCAGATATATTCATTATCACCATATATCCTTACATGAAACCTTACATCAATTGACTCTCATAATCCATCATTTACTCCCAATCTGAATCAAATCTTCAATTTCACATGCATCAACCATCTCAAAATTTTTTTCTAGATTCACACCCATCAGGTTAATCTAAACCACAGAAGAACGTTATAAACATTATTCGCTAGTAAGATAAAACTATAATGGAAAGGATACTTAGATTCACTAATTTAAGAAAAGGGGTTCGACATTGATGTTCGGAATCGGAGGAGTACGATTATGCTAGGAGCATGCACATACCAGACACCCTATGACAGAAGATCGGCCGATCAACCCAGAATGACGCAACTCTATGCTCTGATACCATTATCTGACCCCCAAGACCCATCTATGCGTTACAACAGATCCTAGGAAGTCACATTAGGGTCACAAGAGTGACCCACAGTAAAAATACACATAAGAACATTTTTTCCTCAAAACACTTATTAAATTGTAAAATCAACTTCTGTTTAAAATACCATTTCAGGATGTCATTTAAACACATAACATAAATTTTAGAGAGTGTTTTACAGACACTATCATAAAACAATACTTGACAAACATGCCCACTAACTATATAGCACTGTACTCCAAAAGCAATGCCGAGAGAACTCCGAACATTGATGTCAAACATTATATCATGATTTATTCTTTTAACATGCGATGGTAAAAACAACGTGAGCTTGGAAAAGCTCAGTAATACAAAACTACCAAAAGATGATATAAGCTCATGCAAATATATGGTAGGCATAACATTTTCATGATGCTCCATGTAGTAATAGTCTTTATTTCCTTTCTGTTATTTTAGGGTAGCGTTATACTTGAAAATAACGACACTTGTTCTTTATTCAATCATTGAGCAACAAATGAGAATTATATAAGCTGATAAATTACGAAGGCGGAATCGAAGAGTTTAATTTCTAGTGTGTTCCAACAATGCGACGTTAATGCAATGCAGGAAATATGACAATGCAGTAACCTTTTCATTTCAAATACATTTGTTCCAAGTAGTAGTAAAGTTCATTTGAATTCTCTATTCACCCTCCAACCATACCCCAGTATACAATTCCCCGAATTGCAACTATATAGGGGCATTAACCCTGGCCCATTGGGCGTAGGTACCATCCTAAGGGATTACCTTAGGTCACGGGTGGAATTACCCTAGCCAAAGCGTAGGAACCTTATACGGGCGTTAACCTAGGCCTAGTGAGCGTAGGTACCGACCTAAGGGGTTACCTTAGGACACTTGCTAAATTACCCTAGCCGAAGCCAGGAACCTAGTATGGGCAGAATAACCAGCCTAATCAGGGTTGAACCTTAAAACACTTCATACCATACTCTAGTTACCCTAGTGAATCAAATCATCAATAGTTCATTAATCAATAATAGTATTTTCAATAATACAATATCCATATAGCATGTTTGTCATATCAGGTACATGGGCATATATTAGAAATATAGTACGGTCATGCTTAATTTATAAAACATGTCATGTTCTTGTGAAATCAAGCATGTTAGTCATGTGCACGTGATCGGGATTATAACATGTAAGTCAGTATGCAAAAATAGTCATATAGCACACATGGAACACGCTAGGTGGAACAATTTATTTCTTGGAGATACTTGGCATTTATAGAAGGGAACACATTGAGCTTTTGACAATTTGAACAGATTTTAAAAACAAGGTCCCTATTAAAAGGGGTTCGTACTAACGGTTCAAACCAGATGTTTAGGAGTTGATACACCAAGATCTTTGAGAGTTTAGATATATCATGAGTGATTTAGTCATCTAAGCCTACAAGGGCATTATGGTCATTTTATCATACATGGCCATTTTGGTAATTTATACCAACAAGGCAAAACAGTGACTCGGGAATTCTATTTGCTCAATAGGTTTGCGACTAGGCATTCAGAGATTTCTATGTCGAGATCTTTCATGATATCCGATATATTTAGGGCTATTTGATTACTTTGGCCAACGAAAGCATTTTGGTCATTTAACTATTATGGGTGATTTTGTAATTTATCTCAATAATGATAAAATGATGATTCACAATATTTAAGATTTCCAGAAATTTATCGAGCCTCCAAAACCATTCGAACTAACATATCCCAACCTTGCAGTACTAACCAAACATTCTAATGTATTAAGTTGTATCGTATATCTGAACGGTTGCTTTCATATTTCACCGGAGGACTTTCCACGAGTAGTCGAACTTATATTATATGCGGAAAAACTTCGAACCTTATATTAATATCAGGAGTGATTGACGTGCATGAGTCATGCTTCAACCCTTAGAGGCATTTGAGTCATTTTCATCTTTATTGGCATTTCTAGAATTTTATCAAAGGCAATTTACTTATTCTAGTCAAGGGGGTATTTAAGTCATTTTGAAGCTCAGGATATCCATCATTTATGTCAATTGTACCATTTATAGCATTTCAATCATTTAAGTACTCGTGGGTGTTTTAGCCATTCAAGTAATTTCGGTACCTCCAACCACTTCATTCATTTCAGAACTCAAAGGTTTATCCATCATTCTAGTTAATTTACAAACCTCAATGTCTAAGAATACTTAAGCCTTTTTTTGGTCAATACGATAATTCTGATTAATTTAACTATAACATTATTACCAATACTTTTTGTCTTTTCCCGTAAATCTATATTTGGAGATTCATTCCAAATTCAAGGAAACATAACACCTTACAATCTCGAAAGTTGAAATATCGTTACCTTAACTTTCCAAGTAGTTCGAGGTTTTCAGATGAATTAGGTTGTAATACCATATCTAGTGTAGATTTCTAGATCCCTTTCAATTCTAAGGGTATTTAGTCATTATTATATCTCAAGGGTATTTTTGTAATTTCTTATCCAAATATTTTTGACGTTTAATCATTTGACACTATTAACCAGAATTGAAGATTAATTGCCTTATTAAATACTTAATTGAACTCCAGATCCTTCTGATTTATTAATCTTCTCATTCGAGCATTGCAATCTTATCTAGATTATCATACTCATTTTCATATCCGATTTGACTTGAGCAGAATTAACAGTACTCATTATCATATTTATGCATGCATTAACGAATACCAACATGTTCATAAAGCATACAAGAGATAGTAATGTATTACCTTAAATCCTTGCTATATCGGTCGATCCTTGGAATTGACATTCGAACACTCTTGAACCCAAATTTGACGCCCCTCATCATCTCGAAAACAAGAAACTGTGAATACCTTCAATCGAACAAATTCCAATTTCAGTCCTTATTCACATTGCTCATAATTGATTAATAAAATACACAACCAAACTCGAGTTCAAGGTTCGATACGGAGGCTTTCAGGTTAAAATTTCATGAAATGGGCTTCAAAATCAGACTCGGGACGTCGAAAAACATAAAACGAGAGTTTTCCGGGAAAAGTTAACTTTTTGGTCAAAGTCAACGCTGAAGTCAACTATCAAAGTCAATGTTAACATCATTGCTCAAAGTCAACGCACACGTCATGATGACATCACTAATTAACTGGGTTGACTCGGTGAGTTGACTCGAGCGGGTTGACTCGGTAGAGTTGACTCGCTAAGTTGACTCGGATAGCTGACTCGGTCAACGGGTCGGATATGGGTCAACGGATTGGGTCGGTTCAGGTTCAATTCAGGACGATTTAGGTTCAGGCTAAGCTGGTTCAAAGGGCTCAGTTCGATTCGGTGTAAGGTTCAGACTGGTCCAGGGTCAGTTTGACCGGTTCGGTTCGAGGGCCACCGTCTCAGGCGACCGAAAATTGCCCAAGGTCACGCGCGGCAAAAATAGCCGTAAAGGCACTGTTTTTCCCAGATTTCACAACTCAAACATCCTCTAACTTAAAATTTTTTCCAGAAATGGGTCGGAACCTTACCTCTTTTTTACCAAAATGGAGCAAGGACGCTTAGGAACAATGAAGTTCCATCGACGATTTAAACTACATTAGATGAGCTCTCCGATAGCTGGGTTTTTGCTTGGCTCAACGCAAGGAACTCGACGATGATGGTGGTGCGGCGGACGGGTGATCGAGGCGCCCGGAATCGTTTAATAATAGAGGCGGAACCCTTGATCTCCGTCGAGGCTTTGAGCCATTCTCCATGCCGATTGCCAACACAACGCTGCGAGTGACAGTGATGTCCAGGATCAGTGCTCGACGGCGAACATGGTAGACGAGGCGGTGACGATCACCGGTGGGCAGTGGAAGATCAGCGTGGGCAGAACGGGCTAAGCACGGGGTTCGGTGAGGGGAATGGTCTGGAACAACGAGGGGGAAATTTGGTCATTAATTTAGTCGGTGAAAACTCATATCGGCTTTAATTATCTTTGGTAACCACACATAAAGTTTCAAAGAAAAAATTGGGCGATTTAGATAACAAGAGCTACTTAACTTAGTTGGCTAGGTCACTGACTTGGCTGCCTATAACCAACAACTCCCTTTCCCTTTTTCTTTTCCTGAGTTGTTTGGCTTTCAATTGAGTTTGGGGACAAATTTTGAATGATGGTCGTAGTTTGATAATATAATTGAAATATTTAAAAATTTGAGGACCAATTTAAAATGAATATTATAGTTTAGGGACATGTGGTATAATTGACTTAATAGATTATAAACTTGGAACGTTTTGTAAGCTTGCAAGCTGCAATGCATAAATATTAACTCCAAGAGTATTATTACATAGGCAAATGTTTAAATAAGTATATCAAATAAAGACTCTACCTTTCAAAAATGTCGAACAAGAGTATAACATCTTTAATATTTTTCAATTAAAAGTTTAACCTTTTGAAAACGTTTTCAAATAAGGCTCTTCATTTGAACATATTAGAAAATGTTTAATCCTTATTTAAGTAGATTTGAAAAAAAGATAAGCCTTCTTTATTTTATTTTTTTAAAAAAGATTAGACTCTTATTTTAGTAACCTCTAAGAGAATAGACCCTCATTTTAGTATTTAGCCCCTTTATATACTTTATGGAATTTTGAATTTTGATAACTAGGATGTAAGTATTATAATTTACGTACTCCGTTAATCGCCTACATAATATAATATCTGGCGTAATCGACAGAGTTTATTATTGGAATAATATTAATATGTTTGTAGAGGGGTGTCAATCTTATTTATAATATTTTTATTAAATTTTAGGGTACAGTTTACAAATTGTCACAAAACTTTGATCAATTATTCAATTTAGTAACCAAACTTTCAATTGCTTCAATGTTATCATTAAATTTTTAATTTTGCTCCAATTTGACCACTGGTCCGTTAACATCCGTTGCGTTTGAACATTCAAACAATTTAGTCCTAACTCAAAAGAAATAATAAATCTAAAACCCTCATTGTTTACACATTATATCAACTTGGCCCTATTTTAATTAAAAATAATTTAACCTTAAAACCGAAACATTAAACCCTAAACTTAAAACTCGATGCACTAAACCCTAATCCTTATAAGTTTAAATTTATGAATATATATTTCCCCTGGTTATTCACAAACCCTTAAAACCCATCGACACTATACAATACGACATAACTGGCGACTGGAATTGTTCACAAATACTTGGCATGTATGTTTAAATTTATAATTAATATATGTTTTCCCTTGGTTAATATTTTAGCGAAGTTACTTCCTTTTTGCTTGGAAGCTCAAATTTGTCAACTGTATTTGCTCTCACTTCATCTTCTTCACTTAATTCATTGTCCCCTATTTCAATGTCTTTCATTGAAGGTATAGGTGCTTCCTCTGGTTCAATTTCACTATCATCATTTCCCAGTACTTCACCCTTAGTTTCTAGTCTCTGGATATTCTTAAAAGCTGAAATTTTTACAGACTCATATTCAATTTCGGGTTTCAAAAAAATGTATATCCTTTAGTATTGAATGCTTTAAGTTTTTTGCTGAACTATGGGTCTATAGCCTTCCAAATTGAAAACCGATTTATTGAACTGAAGATGGGTATCCCACTGAATTGAAGGGTTGGATCTGAGGACCCAAGTAAACAAGGAAACCAAGATGATTAATAAAGAAAATAATGTGAAAGCAAACACAAAGAAGCTAGTGCATTTGAAGGAGAAACTTCTTTGTCTCTCTCTCAATGAAGTTCGCCAATAAAATGCTTCAAAACACAGTAGAAAGAACAAATTTTTTTTAATGGGATTTCGCAGGTTTAGGGTTAAATATTTTTAGTTAAAATAGGGTCAAATTGAAATAATGTTTAAAAACTATAGATAGATTTATTATTTCTTTCGAATTATGACTAAATTGTTTGAATGAACAAACATAGAAGACTAAATATGTTATTATACAGAATACTTTAACTGCAACGTCACATCTTTAACGGCGGCTAACGGATCAGTGGCCAAATTAGAACAAAACTAAAAGTTCAATGGTAGTATTAAAGCAATTGAAAGTTTAGTTACCGAACTGAATAATTTATAAAGTTTAGTGACTATTTATAAACTTTACCCTAAATTTTATCAAGAAACTTTTAAATAACTTTTTTATTGTTAATTGTGTTAAATAGTGCTATGATAAAATATTAAGAAAGACAAATTACATAAATTAAAAATAATATAGATTAATTAAATATTTAATCTCAAAAACTTAAGTGATTAAAATTTTAATTTAACTTACATTTAAACTATAAAAAATTAAGATATTATTATACAAAAAATTGGGAAGAATCTGTCTTCCTCCTATCCATACATGTCCTGTCTGTCAAAGTTCTACAATGGGTCAAAATTCCACAAGGAGCCAGCATTTGTTAGGTTTAGGTTATCATCTTCGACTTTGTTTCTTTTTTGTTCAACTTCATAGCTGTCGCCGTCTTCCATTAAAAACACTTCATTTAATGCATATAACTATTGGGCCGGTGGTCAGTACGACATTATTAAAGTTGGTCTCGTATATTTTTAAGGGTAAAATGAACAAATAGTCACTAAACTATCTCAAAAATGTAAAATAGTCATCGAACTTTCAAAAATTACATAATGAGCATTAAACTTTAGTTTTTATTATAAAATGATCACTAAGCCTTTTATTGCCGTTAAGTGAATGACGTGACTATTACGATAATTTGAATAATAACACTTTTACACATTCAATCAATTTAGTCCTAATTTAACCTTCATTATTGCCATTATTGATGTCACTAAGATATTTTTTACCGTCAATTTTTTTAATCTTTTATTTTTTATCAACTGAACTAATTAGCGGGAAAATTATCAGATTTATTAAGTTAATGTAAGCTGATGTGAATAAAAAAACAAGAACAAAGAACAATAATGAAAGAACAAGAGAAGAGAGGAAGAGGGAGATTTATATTATTCTCAATATAGACTTGTATACAATGCCTTCATCAAATCATTTATTTATAGACATAAGAAATACATAATACATAAAACTCTAATTAATGAAGATAATATTATTAATGAAAAAGTAAATCAAATCTCCTTGATAAAGTTCTTATCATGATAGACATCCACATAGATAAATATTTATAACACTCCCATTGGATGTCTATGAGGATAATGTGTCTCGTTAAAACCTTACTAAGATAAAACCCATTGGGAAAAATTTCTTTAGTGAAGGAAAAAAAGAGTACACACATCTTTGGTACGCATAACATGTTGCCTCATTAAAAACCTTACTAGGAAAACCCATTGGGACAAAACCTCGGCTAAAGAAAAAAGAGTGCAACGTGTATTTAATCCCCTCATGAAAACATCACATAAGATCTTTGAATATTCATAACTCAATCTTGAATACTATTTTTCTAAAGATCGTGAGGGATAAAACTTTGAAGTAATATGTTCCATTTTTTCATCTTTGATGTATTCACCTTTCGATTGAGATATACATTGTAACCCCCCTAAACTCGACCCAAAGGTTATGGGCCGAATCTAGGAAGTTAGATTGAAAACATAACCCTCAAGTAATTTATTTATTAGGTTTCCAGAAATTAATACTCAAAATATTAATTTAAAACAGTGTCGTTTATCATTGAAATTTTTATCTCGAAAACGCAGTCGTATATATAAGATAATTGAAAACAGAGTAGGAAAAATATCACATTAAAATCCCCATGCATGCTAAGTAATTTTCAAATCCCAAATAAAAACAAAAATAATCGAGTTTACATAAAACCCCAAATAATAAAATAATCGCAATAAAACCGAAATAAAATTGGAAACTAAGAATATCCATACTAAAACAATAGTAAATCTGATAATTGTGGTCCTCCAAGTACCAAACTCCTATGTTTGAGAATCTGAAATAGAAGCTAAGGGGGAGTCAACTATTAAGCTCAGTGTGTCTCTAAGGTGCATCAGACAGAAATTCACAAGAATCATACAGTCAACATAGTCATTCCAACAGTCAATCGAATATACAGATATGCAAAGCACGATGCACCTAAGTCTATGTCATGAACCCATCTACATCACCGTCCGAAGACTAAGGTTCCACTGAACCACTCTCTACATCATCACCATCCTAAGTGGAACTCAGCCCGAAGGGTGGTACCACTGAAACAAAGTGGATTCAGCCCGAAGGATAAAACCACTGAACTTCCTTCGTACATTTTCCCACCCGAATGATATGACATGAATGTTCCGATTTCAATCCGAATGCAACATCATTAGTCCGAAAATGCATGAGCATTTAGTCCGAAAATGTATGATGTTTAACAGAATGACATACAACATATCACATAGTCCAGATCACAACATATCACATAGTCCAGATCATAGCATATTTGACAGTCAAACATCACATAACAACAACATATTTCACAATCAAACATCACACAACATCAACACATATAGTATAGCACAAGCAGAGAACACACCTCAGATAGCTAACAGCTCAACGTCGGGAGTGACGTCTCCCACGCTCAAATCTAGAAGCAAACGAAACAGGATCGACGCCTACAAAGATTCACTAATCAAAATTCTCTACTACTATGCCACAATCTACTACATAGAAATTTATTTAAATTCGCATACGTGCAGAACTCGAAGGTTGAGACGCAGGAGGTCGACCAGGCGGAGGAGGTGGAAGAATCTCGGTGTCCAAATCTATGTCACCTGAACGCAAACGAAATTCGATTTCAGAAACTAATTAACATTTTCTTTTTAACTAAGCATAAAATTGAATAAAAGGCCAAAAACAACTATTCGGGATCGAATTTAGAAAAATGGGCTGCGAATCTGGAATCGGGACGTCGAAAAACATAAAGTTGACTTTTGGCCCAAAAGGTCAACGTTGACGTCAGCCTGTATCATCATCACATTAGTAGATGACGTCACTGCTAACGTCATCCAGCTTGGTCCAAAAGGTCCGGTTCGGTTCAGAGGGTCTAGCCCGGTTTAGTTACTGGCCGGTTCAGTCATATTTTCCGGTTTGGTTCTCAAAACCCCCAATTTCAGTTAACAAACCTTAACCCTAATTTCAATTTAAATTTCCCCAAATCAGATTATTCAAAACCCTAAATCTAGGAACCCCACCCCAACGACGACGACCGGCAAGCCCAACGACGGCCACGGCTTACTTCGACCCCGACCTTCATACCAGAAACCGTGAACCACGGTGCTTACCAAGTCTGAACGGGGATGGGGAACGACAAGGACGGCGGCGCGAGAGGTTCGAAGGTTTCAGCCTCTCCTGTTCTGGCGAAGACGGCGGCGAAGAAGGACACTGAGGGGCGGGTTTTGATCGAACGGGAAAGGGGAAGGCAACGGTGGTCACGGCTCAGCGAATGGACAACAGAAGCTCCCTCACTGGAGCTTGAACGAAAAACGGGGGCTTGGTTCGACGATAAGGAGAGAGGGAGGAACTATGCGGCTGAACTAAGAAAAATGGCAGATGAAGAGTCTCACAAGACTAAAAGGGTTTTATCCTAAATTTTTGGGTAAATTACCCATTAAGGGTCTCTACTTCTACCCGCATCACAAAAGGGCCATCAAACTTCTATTTTTATTCAATCTAACCCCTAACTCAATTAGGTTTTAAACAAAATTCCCAATTAAATCTAAGTTTTAGAATTAGGGATTTCATATATTAGGGATTTTAATTTTAGGATATTTTTGGGGTGTTACAACTCTCCCCTCCTTACAAGAAATTTTGGCCTCGAAATTTTCAAACTTAGCGACAGATCCCAAAAATTAGCTGACATAACTTAAGGTTCTTCATTTTGAATTCCTCATCCTTCAACATGAAAGTAAAAACTGAAAACATCAAAAATTACCTGCTATGTCCTCTGGCTCATCATCATAACTCTCATGAGCTCTAGTTGCATAAACCAACCCCGAATGTCTAGTATCGGATCTAGCTGATCTATCACTCTGGGCAGGTCTACCTCTACTAGCAGTACCTGAAGTAGCAGCTCTACCATGTCCTCTACCCCGAGCAGGAGTCTGTACGGATGCCTGAGACTGACTCGGAACATAAGATGATGAAGGTGCTACCGGACAATCCCTAAAAAGATGCTCAAATGATCCACATCGGAAACAAGCCCTAGACTGCCTCCTACACTCACCCAGGTGCCAACTCTTACAAAAGAAACACTGTGGCACCCCATGTGTACTAGTCGAACCCCCGACACTAACGATCGGAACAGTGGAAGTTACCGGTCTAGCTCTAGAATAACCCTGATGCTCAAACTCGTCTCTGGCTCTCTTCCTAGACTGGTTACCCTGGCTGTGCTGAACTGATGCAGTCGACTGCCTCCTACCTCGATCAGTATCATAAGATTCAAGTAGCTTCAACTCCACCTCATTTCGCTCAGCTGTCCTAGCTTGCTTGGTGATCTCTTTATATTCATTATCCATATGTAGAGCCACACCCGCCTTAATCGAAGGGCGCAACCCTTTCAGGAACCAATAACACTTATCCTTTTCAGTAGTCACTAGCCCCGGAACATACTGGATCAGTCTCATAAACTCAATTTCATAATCATTCACAGACATGTCATTCTGTTTCAGATTCATGAAATCATCCCGACACTTTGCTAGATACTCAGCCCCAACATATCGATCACGAAAAGCCTGTCGGAAATAATCCCAAGATATCTGGCCAGCTGGAATAACAAGCTCCTCAGCCTCCCACCAATTCTGAGCCTCACCCTGTAATAGTGATACAACAGCCCTAAGCTTCCGGTCAGTAGGATAATCCATCTCAGTGAATAACCTCTGAAGCTTCTTCAACCAATACTCAGCCTCAGCAGGATCGGCACCCGTCTTTCCATCAAACATAGTCATCTCGGCAGCTAAGAACTCAGAAGATATGTGCCTCCTAACACCATCAGTCTAACGAAGATAACGAAGCAACTCTCTGTGCACTGCAACAACATCCATGCCCGTAGTCTCAACATATCTAGGCCCAGGTGGTCCATCACCCGGTGTCTGCTGGGCTGGCTGATCCTCACCACCAGCCCGTTGGGCCCTAGTCTGTTGGGCCCCAGTCTGTTGAGCTCCAGCCTGCTGAACCCTAGGTTGCTGAACCCCATGCTACTGATCCACGACCTGCTCCTCCTCATTAACATCATGAACATCATCCTGATGCGTTGTTTGTGAAGCACCGCTCTTAGCTGCTGCGGTACGACCTCAGCCTCTCCCACGGCCTCGACCACTACCTCGGCCGGTCGCTAACCTAGTACTCCTACGTGGTGGCATAGTATTCTATCTACAAAAGAATTAGAAATAATACTAAGATTAAATTTGGTACTTGGAGTTCTATTCGAAAATATGTCAAAATTCTAAAAATATTTACTTTCTCATAAATACCCATTTTCGCCCCGAAGAAAAAAAATTAGTATGCATGCAAAAATCATTTCCGACTTAAAAATTTTATGCGAGCCACACAGTCCGAGGGTTGAACCTAGGCTCTGATACCAGTAAATGTAACCCCCCTAAACCCGACCCAAAGGTTAAGGGCCGAATCTAGGAAGTTAGATTGAAAACATAACCCTCAAGTAATTTATTTATTAGGTTTCCAGAAATTAATACTCAAAATATTAATTTAAAACAGTGTCGTTTATCATTGAAATTTTTATCTCGAAAACGTTGTCGTATATATAAGATAATCGAAAACAGAGTAGGAAAAATATCACATTAAAATCCCCATGCATGCTAAATAATTTTAAAATCCCAAATAAAAACAAAAATAATCGAGTTTACATAAAACTCCAAATAATAAAATAATCGCAATAAAACCAAAATAAAATTGGAAACTAAGAATATCCATACTAAAACAATAGTAAATCTGATAACTGTGGTCCTCCAAGTACCAAACTCCTATGTCTGAGAATCTGAAATAGAAGCTAAGGGGGAGTCAGCTATTAAGCTCAATGTGTCTCTAAGGTCCATCAGACAGAAATTCACAAGAATCATACAGTCAACATAGTCATTCCAACAGTCAATCGAATATACAGATATGCAAAGCACGATGCACCTAAGTCTATTTCAAGAACCCATCTACATCACCGTCCGAAGAGTAAGGTTCCCCTGAACCACTCTCTACATCGTCACCATCCGAAGTGGAACTCAGCTCGAAGGGTGGTACCACTGATCCGAAGTGGAATTCAGCCCGAAGGATGAAACCACTGAACTTCCTCCGTACATTTTCCCACCCGAATGATATGACATGAATGTTCCGATTTCAATCCGAATACAACATCATTAGTCTGAAAATGCATGGGCATTTAGTCTGAAAATGCATGAGCATTTAGTCCGAAAATGTATGATGTTTAACAGAATGACATACAACATATCACATAGTCCAGATCACACCATATCACATAGTCCAGATCACAACATATTTTACAGTCAAACATCACATAAAAACAACATATTTCACAATCAAACATCACACAACATCAACACATATAGTATAGCACAAGCAGAGAACACACCTCAGATAGCTAACAGCTCAATGTTGGGAGTGACGTCTCCCACGCTCAAATATAGAAGTAGACGAAACAGGATTGACACCTACAAAGATTCACTAATCAAAATTCTCTACTACTATGCCACAGTCTACTACACAGAAATTTATTTAAATTCGCATACGTGCAGAACTCAAAGGTTGAGATGCAGGAGGTCGACCAGGCGGAGGAGGTGGAAGAATCTCGGTGTCCAAATCTATGTCACCTGAACGCAAACGAAATCCGATTTCAGAAACTAATTAATATTTTCTTTTTAACTAAGCATAAAATTGAATAAAAGGCCAAAAACAACTGTTCGGGATCGAATTTAGAAAAACGGGCTGCGAATCTGGAATCGAGACGTCGAAAAACATAAAGTTTACTTTTGGCCCAAAAAGTCAACGCTGACGTCATCATGGTCAATGACGTCCATGATGACGTCATCGCTGACATCAGCCTATATCATCATCACATCAGCAGATGACGTCACTGCTGACGTCATCCGGCTTGGTCCAAAAGGTCTGGTTTGGTTCAGAGGGTCTAGCCCGGTTTAGTTACTGGCCGGTTCAGTCATATTTTCTGGTTTGGTTCTCAAAACCCCCAATTTCAGTTAACAAACCCTAACCCTAATTTCAATTTAATTTTCCCGAAATCAGATTATTCAAAACCCTAAATCTAAGAACCCCACCCCAACAACGACAGCCGGCAAGCCCAACGACGGCAACGGCTTACTCCGACCCCAACCTTCATACCAAAAACCGTGAACCACGGTGCTTACCAAGTCTGAACGGGGATGGGGAACGACGGGGACGGCGGCGCGAGAGGTTCGAAGGTTTCGGCCTCTCCTGTTCTGGCGAAGACGGCAGCGACGAAGGACACTAGGGGCGGGTTTTGATGGGACGGGAAAGGGGAAGGCAACGGTGATCACAGCTCAGGGAACGGACAACAGATGCTCCCTCACCGAAGCTTGAACGGAAAACGGGGGCTTGGTTCGACGATAAGGAGAGAGTGAGGAACTATGCGGCTGAATTAAGAAAAATGGCAGATGAAGAGTCTCACAAGACTAAAAGGGTTTTACCCTAAATTTTTGGGTAAATTACCCATTAAGGGTCTCTACTTCTACCCGCATCACAAAAGGGCCATCAAACTTCTATTTTTATTCAATCTAATTCCTAACTAAATTAGGTTTTATACAAAATTCCCAATTAAATCTAGGTTTTAGAATTAGGGATTTCATAAATTAGAGATTTTAATTTTAGGAGATTTTTGGGGTTTTACATACATCTTGCATGATCTCTACACAAGATAGCTTTGCATCATATATTGTGAAAGTAAATCACATATCTTATGGATATGTTGGGTCAATGGTCTTAGCCAAACAAATTCTTGGCTTGTCTTGTGTATAACAATTATATTATTTGAAGATATATCAAGTTTAAAGATCTAAAATGATCTTGTTGCACTTAAATAGTATTTTTAGAGCAACTAAAATCTGATGCTTCTGGACCAACTAAGGTATGGTGCTTCAAGACCAAGAAAAGATGCAATTATGTTTATTCACATCCAACAATCTTATAATTATTGGGGTACTCAATGAATATGATTTATCCATATTGAATCTTTTTTAAGATTCTTTCAACCTTTGTCATTCATAGAGAAAACCCATATTTAGGTGTTTGATCTTTAGGTCGAGACAAAATTCTATTTCAAAAATTCTTTTTCTCAAATACTTTCATTAAATGTTTTGAAAGCTTTTCATGAGTTTCCAATTTGTAGCTCTTCATGAGTTTTAATGATACTCAAATTATCATAATGAATCTTGATCCAAACTCCTCTATAAAATACATAAGGAAATCTGATCATTCGTATAATATTTTCTCAATTAGTACCCATGAAGGCAGTTATACCAAATGCTCCAAAATATAAATATTCAAGGGGCATATCTGAATAAATTTTATCAAAATTTCCAAATGCTTCTAGCATTTTAAATCCTTCAAGGATAAATAGGGATCCACAAAATAACTAGACATGTATAAAATATTTCATAACTGCTAAAGTAATTGCATCTATCATGAAGTAATCAAAATTATTCATAAATCACAATTCAAGTCGTATTTATATCTCACAACCATTTATTTGTAGCCCACTTGCATTACACCTTTAGGTATTTGGACTACTGGTCCAAAACTTCACTTTTGGAAGTTTAAAGCATCTTTCTATGCTGGCCAATCATTTCAATATCTATGGTTTTTTTATACAAGATCCTCATTTTCTTTCTTTACTTCTATAGAAGTATTCTATGTAAAATTATTGTCGACAACTTTTCTATTTCTGGTTTTATTCTTTTCTCTTATTGACATAACTTGTCGAGATCTCTTTTCAATATTTATTTAGGTACCTAAAACTCTTATAGAGTTTTATTATTAGTTATGTCTTGGGTCTCTTTAGGAGCACCCGCCTCCAATATATGACCATCTCATATTACTTTCCATTTACGAGAATTTTGATCATTGGAGCCAGTTTCAATTATCATGCTTCAGGCATGATTTACATCCATTCGCTCTAATATGTAATTAAAATTTAGAGCATTTTTAGCTGGTATATGAGACTTGATTACTCTCATTAGGTCAGTAAATATGTCTGGTAGTTGACATATAATAACATGAATTATCTTATGAACTTTTGGTTCATATATGAGGATCTAGATAATGAAAATTCATTTTCCTTCTTTATCTAGCTGATAATTTCCTCCCTCTGATGTTGAGAAAAATCATCTCATAAATGATTCTCCAATTAATGTTTAAAAATTTAAACATAAAAGGAAACTCATACTCAATATATATTCTCAACCATTTTTATTTACCAATTTTGTGAATTGTGGTGGAGCCATTCAACTATATATCACACATTAAAAAATTATAAAATGGGAAATGTATGGCTTCTAACCAATTACCAATCATAACGGGGAGTTTATTATAACTCATTGGCTTGATGCGTATAAGTGTTGCTATATGTGAAATACCATATAGATAATAAATGTTTTATTTTAGCTATTAAATAGGAGGCATCCAATTAAAATTTTGCTAAACCATATTTTTCATAATCAATAGACTTTGTAATAGTTATTTCAACTGATATAACCTAAAATATAAATCCACTAGCTTTTGCAAGATGAATAGTCTAATTGCATAACCTGAATCTTTTTCTAATCAATCTCACAAACTTCTGGTTGTAAGTTGATAAAACAATGTAGATGCATCTACTAAAATTGTATAAAACTTTAAACATTTGTGGATAAATGAGCCCATTTGCATTCAGATATACAAGACATGTAGTCTCAACTTTAATACAAGAACTTCAAGCTCTTTTGGTAAATGGGATCAACTAAATCCTTTGAGAACAAATAACACAAAATCTTCAGGTTCTTTTAGTAAGTGGAATTTAATCAATTCGTTTAAGCAACACAAGAAATTCAAGTTCTTTAATAAGTGGAATTTAATCATTTCTTTTGAGAACAAGCATCACAAGAACTTTAGGTTCTTTTCATAAGTGTGCATTTAAATCTCCATAATTTTCGCATCATTATTGATAAGGATGGTCTAACTGATCATGCCAACTATATATACATGTATATATATATATATTTCTGAATTTGTAAATTTCTGATTTACCATAACATGTGATTCAATCTCACCCGTACATGTTTAGTTCGACCATCAAAATTTTTCCTTTGAATAGGAATATATTTAGTTCTTTCGGAGCTTTCAGTGAAAATTATTCTTTTGGTAACAATATATATCTCTTCCAGTGCTTTCAATTGATTTTTTCGTTACCAGAACTTATATCCACATTGGCTTATTTTATGTGCCAATTGATGACATATGTTATATATAATTCCTGAAGGATTGTTTTGCGAACTCATATTGCTCTCTTAAAATTTTTACTTCTACTGGTGACGATATTATTACCATTAGCGGTAATTATTACGATATTTTCAATTCTGCACTTTTCATAATATCTTTCTCTCAAGAACTTATTGCTCTTTTGGAGCATCCATATTTTAAGTACTTTGAGATATAGTACTCACATTTCCCCTTGCATTTAAATGGGAAAATATATCTTATGCTCCTGCTAATCATAAATCGTCACCATAGATTGTATTTGATAAGTAATTATGTGAAATAAAATAAATAAATGTCAATATATATATATATATATATATATATATATATATATAAAGCGTAAATAATTAATTCGTAAAGTAAATAAACATAAAGCATAGTAAATTGAAAAAAGGAGTAATTCTCTTCAAGGTTACGAGAATAATTAGAAGATGGTTTATTCTATTCAAGGTTTATAAGGAAATCAACAACGTCCAAATAGTTGGACCAACAACGTCCAAATGAGTTGGACCAATATCATCTTTGTCATTTTCGCAAACAAAATTTGCTTCTATTTTCATTTCTTTATCATTCAATGATTGTTGATTTTTCAGCGTACGACAAGTATAAGACTAATGGTTTGTAACATCGCATAGGTAATGAAAAGGATTTTATTTACTTAGAATGATCTTTATCACTTTTGTGATCCTTATAATCCCACTTCTGGTGGGTTATCACATTTGTAATCCTTATAATCCCACTTCTAGTGGGTATAAGTGTTTTTGAAATGACCATCTTGTTCATGTCTATATTCATGGCCTCAGCCACTACCACAACTTCTAATGTGGCTTTAATTCTTTCCGGTATATAATATCACATTCACTTCAGGCAATGGAATGGAGTAAATTTAGCATTATATTTGCATTCACTTCAGGGAATGCCTCCCATGAAAATTCTTGGATCGAGATGAATTTTCTTAATTTGAATTTAGGAGAAGTCTATAGTCGAGTTTTTCGACGCAGAAGAATTATTGCTTTTGAGCAAATATAGACTTTTAATAGTCTTCTTGTAGATTCAAAATCACCATGATTTATCGTACTTTAAAATCGAAGTTTAAAGAATAAAAAATAGAGTTTACCGATATTGATTTTCTTCTCGAGGACAATTGAGACATAACAAATGACCAAGACAACTTCTCATAATTTTTTTATGTCGTGTCTCTTACCGCGCCATTTAAACATATAATGCAAAACTCATAATATGGTTAAAAATACCAACTCACATTAATAGGCTATCATAAACGAATATTACCATTCAATTCCGAGCTTAACCATTGTGTCAAACATAAATATATATATATGAAACCATAATAATTAGATCTATATATTTAGATTGAACTGAACATATTAGAAACGAGGGGATCTATGGCATAATTCTCTATTGTTTATAAAAGTAGGTGCATAGGCAGTAGGCATAACAATGATGCTTTTATATATATACTACTTCTTTTGTTTATCATAAGTTAGCATAATGCCCAACGGTGTGAAAAAGAAAGGGAATCAAATTAAAATGATTTAAATTATGAAGAACTAAGATCACAGTTTACCCTTAAGATCCATATAGATGTGTTCCTTGATATTAAGAATATATATTTCACGACTACGTTGATAAAAAGCAACTTACCTTTATAAACAATTTAAAAAAAAAACTAATCGCACCAAAACTTTAATTGTTTATCTGAAATTGAAAATTTTATTTTTCAATTTAGAGAAAAGAAAACAAGGTTAGAGAAAGCAAACCGATGGTAAGTCGTTCATTAGGTTAAAACCACGTGCACCGAATTTTGTGTAGCCTCACCAATCCTAATTGATGTTTTCTTTCATAATACTATGTTTCATTTGAAGACACTCGTGCAATAATTTAAGAGAGCCAATCCGTACAAAGAAGAAGTGCATGAATATCTCTATAAAAAATACAACTTTCAACAGTATCAAGATAAAATAGAATAATACTAATAAAAGTATTATTTTAAAGAAAATAACGCCACTCTTTGGCTACACTAACACCGAGAAACCAATGATTTTTTAAAAATTAAAAATCAAGTTAAAGATCAAAAGAGAAAGATAATCGATAATTGAAGGAGAAGAACTTATCTTTGATTCATGCTAGAATGAAATTCTTTTCAGTAGCTCATTTAGGATTCAAACGACAAACACCTCAGTTGGTTAGATTCTCGTGCTGATAACATGTTGTGAATAATATAAAGAAGAACAATAACAAGAACAAAGAACAAGAATGAAAGAACAAGAGATGAGAGAAAGAGGGAGATTTGTATTATTATCATTATAAACTTGTATACAATGCCTTCATCAAATCATCTATTTATAGGCATTGTAATACCCCTTCCCGGTTTGGTAGGAAATTAGGTCGGAAGACGTTACCGGTGAATAATGTAGTGATTCCAGTGCAATAGCTTATCCAATAAACAATACAATGTGATGCGATAATGATATATATCAGTAAAGGTTCGGCATTAGACTTAATATCTCAACATTATTTAACATCCAAAACACGATTAAATTAAATCATAACTTGGTCAAAACAGATCCAATACGAAAATCATTCAAAATCACCATTTTAAGCTTGATTTAACCATTTTCTTTAAAAAATCATAAAACCTTATTAGAAAACACAATTAAAGAGCCAAATATTTGGGAATTTCACTAAAAAACCTTGATTAGCGGAGAAGTTCGAAAATTACCTCTAATCCCTTACTATTCTTTCAATTAACAATATTTTGATTAAAAATCTTAAAGAATCCTTTGAGATAAGTTGAGAAAACCCCTTAGAAATTATTTGGAAATCAAAGTGAAATGGAAAAGAAAGATCTCTAGAAGTTATGAGAGAAAAGAGATGTTTGGCTGATGAGAAAAGAGAGAAAATGGAAGTTACGTCAAAAATGGATTTGTAAAGCTAAATCTCCTTTTTAATAAAACTATTTTTAATATTTTAATTAAACCAAAACTAAAATGTGTTAAATTAAAGGAATAGCTAATTTCTTTTGACTTAGCTCCCTAAAGATTCTAAGTTTTCCCCCTTTTACAATTTGGTCATTAAAACAATTTTTACAATTTTACAAATTAGTCACTAAACCGAAATGTCCATCTTCCAAAAGTCATTTTCCAAACTTGACTTCACCACACCCTTTTATATATTTTAAAAGGATTTTAGAAAATTTTCTCATAATTTTATCACATCCCAAACCATGTTTTCCCTGAACCACTCCCGAAGTAACCTAGATCTCTAGTCTAGGTTCACCGGACCTCGAGACCAACGTAAAAACTCCTAGGCCCAAAACCTGGAGGAAAAATGTGCGGAAAATGTTTCAACATGTCCAATTTTCTTTCCCACGTGGCCTCCTCAACTCCTCGACGTCGCCACAACACCTTCACAAGTTCAATCCTCTTACCACGAAGGACTTTGCTACTAGAATAAGGAATCTAAACAGATCCTGGCCGCAACTCAATCTCCTCAACTGGCATAACATGCGACAGATCTAACCTATACCTCCGCAACATCGACACATGAAACACATCATGAATTTTCTCCAGCTCGGGAGGTAAGCTCAACCAATGCCACGCTTCACAACTTCATATGACCCAATAAACCATGGACTAAGCTTACCCTTATGTCCAAACCTCACCACCTTCTTCCAATATGACACTTTCAAAAACACGTGATCACCAACATCAAACTCAATCTCCATACGCTTCAAATCCGCGTAGGATTCTGACGATCTGAGGCAGCTTTTAAACGATCACAAATGAGCTTCACTTTCTCATATGTGCTTTTCAACATGTTAGGCAAAGAGACATGCTTCTCACCTGCCTCAGCCCAACATAAAGGCGTACGACACCTTCAGTCAAGATAATTCACCTCAACTCATTATCATTTGGCACAACTATCCGATCCTTGAAACACGACACTCCATAATCATTAAACCGGAAATTTATCGGATTCCCATCCATAATATCCTTAGCATGAGGTACTAACTCGTCATCATAAGGTTGCTTTTCCTTTATCACTACGACAAAGATGACTTAACCTACAATTCGGCCAACAACCCACCATCTCGTGTCACACTCAACCGTGCAAACATGGCCCTCAACTCAACCACAACCTTTCTACTCAAAGTATCGACCACCACATTAGCTTTCCTTGGATGATACTCGATCGTCAAATCATAATCCTTAAGCAACTCCAACCATCTACGTTGCCTAAGATTCAAGTCATTTTGTGTCATTAAATACTTCAAACTCTTATGATCCGTATAAACAACATATTTCTCACCATAAAGGTAATGCCTCCAAATTTTCAAAGAAAACACAACCGCGACAAGCTCAAGGTCATGAGTAGTATAGTTGTGCTCGTGCATCTTCAATTGCCTAGATGTACAAGCCACAACCTTCCCTCTTTGCATCAACACACACCCCAAACCAACATATGATGCATCACTATAAACCAAAAACTCCTTACCCGACTTGGGTTGAATCAAGATAGGAGCTTGCGTCAAAGCTTTCTTCAACTTCTCGAAAGCGTGTTGTCTAACATCCGTCCACTCAAAGCGAACATTCTTTTGTAACAACTTGGTTAACGGTGCAGTAATCTTTGAAAGGCCATCCACAAACTTACGGTAATAACTCGCCAAACTAAGGAAACTACGAACTTCCGTCACTGATTTAGGTGTCTTCAAGCTCATCACCACGTCAATCTTATGTGGATCAACCCAGATACCTTCGGCTGACACCACATGTCCAAGAAAGACAACTTACTTAAGCCAAAACTCACACTTACTCAACTTGGCATAAAGCTGATTTTCCAACAAAACTTGCAACACAATTCGCAAGTGCTTATCATGATCCTCCTCGATACGAGAGTACACGGGAAAATCATCGATAAACACAACCACAAACCAACCCAAAAACTCATGAAACACACGATTCATCATATTCATGAATGCAGCCGGTGCATTCGTCAAACCAAATGACATCACAAAAAACTCATAATGCTCGTACCTCGTACGAAAAGCAGTCTTAGGCACATCTACATCCTTTACCTTTAACTAATAATATCCGGACCTCAAATCAATCTTGGAAAACACGGAAGCACCTCAAAACTGATAAAAAAATCATCAATTCTTGGAAAAGGATACTTATTCTTAATCGTCAACTTGTTTAGTTGCCGATAATCTATATACATTCGCATTATGCCATATTTCTTCTTCACAAACAAAAGCGGCGCACCCTAAGGTGAAACACTAGGCCTAATGAACCCTCAATCAAGCAACTCCTGAAGTTGCGTCTTCAACTCCTTCAGAGCCATTTGATAGGGAGCAATAGACATTGGAGTCGTATTTTCATACAACTCAATGCCAAACTCAACCTCTCTACTTGGCGGCAAACTAGGCAACTCTTCCGGAAATACACCCGGAAACTTACATACCATACGTATGTCCTGCACATGCATTTCCTTTGGTCCCGAATTCATCACATAAGATAAGAAAGCCTCATAATCCAATTCCATCAACCAACTCACCTCAAGAGCTGAAATAACATTGGACAAGAACATAACATTCTCGCCCACGATTACCACTTCGTAATTATCAGCAAGTTTCAAGGTAACTCGCTTGGTCTCAAAATCAACCACAGCCCTATGCTTAGTCAACCAATCCATCCTAAGGATTACATCAAAACCATAGAAAGGTAATTCCATTAAATCAACCGCAACCACATGCCCTATAACAGATAAAAGACATCTCCTATACAACCTTCTTGTAACAATCATTTCGCCAAAGGGACTAGTTACTTGCATTCCCACATTTAACATTTCAATAGGTATATCAAGAAAATGTGCATGCTCACTCAAGATATATGAATGCGTAGAACCGAAATCAATCACATATAACAATGACAAAGATTGCAAAGTGAAAGTACCTGCAATCACATATGTGCCATTGTGTCCCTTATGATGTGCATACACCATCGCAGGACCACCACCCTCAGGATGTACATCCACAATATATGCTACAACTCTCTGACCATCCTCCCTATGCTGGAAATTCCCACGACCGCGCCCACGGCCTCGCTGTAGTGCAAGAACAGGTGCTCTACCCTGACCACCTCCAGCTAACAACGAACAATCACGTCTCAAATGATCAGCCGATCCACAACTGCAACAAGAGTTAGCCACCATAGCTGCAGGAGTTTGCCCTCTTGAGCCAAACGAGGACAGTCCAGCTTCAAATGCTCACGCGATCCCAAAACCTAACATGCATTTTGCTCAGACCTCACCCTGTTATCTTGAACTGACGCACCTCACTCAACAACACCTCGCCTCTGCTCAGGCCGATACTTACTGTAACATCCAAAATTTGGGCCTAGAAGCTTTTAGTGCTAGCTTAGGGTTGGTAGAATCTAAACTAGAGATCCAAGTCTTCGAGAGCCGTTTAGGGAAAACAAGGTTCGGGTTATGTTAAAAATATGAGAAAATGCTTAAAAAGCATAATTAATTATAGATATGATTTTGGTAAAAACAATTTTAAGAAAATGACTTTGGAAGCGGGACATTTTGAGTTGGTGACCAAAACACGATTTTTACAAAGTTGTTTTAGTGACTATTTTGTAAAGGGATTGAAATTTTGAATCTTTAAGGAACTATTTGACCTACTTGTTTTCATCATATTTTCTCTGAATTAGGATCATTTTAAAGGGTTTAATTAATGGATACAAGGATTTAATAAAGGGAGAGTTAGTTATTTCATTAAAAATCATTTTACGTCATTTTCTCTCATACTATTTTCTTTCAAAGTTTTTCCTCAACCAAACACTTAATTTTCAATAAACTTGAGGTAAAGCTCTTGATTTACTGAGTTTCTGATTTCTAAAGGATTCATTAAACTTGATTCATAAAACCTTATTGTTTTCCATTAATTTTCAAGAAAAATACATGTAATTGAAAGATATTTCATCCATTAGAGGAAAGGTTCGTTCTTCTCTTCTAATGATTAGTTCTTTACTGGAATCCCCAAGTTATCAATCCTTTACATATGTTTTCTAAGTTGTTTTGATGAATTAATCATGGAAATTTTGTTAAATTGAGGATTATTGGCTATAATCTTATGATTTTCGTAAAGCTACTGTTTTGATTTATTTGAGGTTGATTTTAATCATGATTTGAGTGTTATAAGATGTTAAAATAAAGGATTTATCATAACAACCCCGAAATAGATTGGATATGTAGTTGTTTAGGTTGTTAGATTTGAGTTTTTGGCTTGATAATGTGGTTTTAGTGTTGCTGGAAGTTTATGGATGCAATTAGGTTGTTTTTAGATGTTAAATGATGATTAAAAGTGGATGGAAGTGTTAGATTTTGGTTGGATTGAGTTAAGGAAGCAATCGAAGGTGTTTTCGGTTGTTTCAAATGGGCGATTTGGTGTTTTTGGGCAGAGCATCAAGATAGCTTTGGTTGTTGGTGATTTTAATGCATTTAGATGCATTAGTCCTCTGCTTTTGTGTGGTATAAATAGGGGATTTTGTATCGGACACGCTTGGTGATGTTTCGGAAGCTCCGGAAGCTTGATTTCGTTTCGGCAAAGAAAGTGAGGCGTGATCAGTGAGTGGAATTGGTTTTAAAGTGTTGTCAAGGACATGAAAGAAAGGTTTGGAGTTTAGATTGAGTTTGAAACACTAATCTAAACCCGTAAGTAAGTTTATGTTGATTCACTCTCATTTCTCAGATTTTGTCCCATTGATTTTATGGTCATGTTTTTTTAATGTTAGATGACAATCCACTGTATATGCATGATCTGAGAAATGTTTTGATGACTTGATAAATCCCATGAGATAGAATGCTGATTTTATAAAAGTATAGATGTTGAGAAATGCTATGTTTTAACTATGCATTTGTTATGGGATGAAATTGCTTTATGTTGGTGCGTTAAAAAATAGTGGGTATTTGACGTTAAAGTGTTGTATACTGGCATAAAATGTGATTATAGTTACCAGATATAAATGGTCGACCAATAGGATGAGAAGTGAACTATAATATACAAAATTCGTACGTGCTCTTTGGTTCGGGCAATAGGGGTAGTGCCATCTCGTTCCAAAGTGAGAGTGTGGTGTTGAGAGATTCCACCACGGTAGGTCTTGGTGAAACACCTAAGCTTTTTGGCAATGAGAGATGCCGCTATTGTGAGAAAGGCAGCATGGTGGCCGGAGATGGTGGCTGACGATGATGAACAACGATGTTAGGGATTTAACAAAATACAGAGGAAAGGAATATAAATCTGATTTATTGGAAATGGATTACTTGAGTTGAGTTACATAAATGTTGGGTATTTATAGCCCAAACAAACAATGACCCAATAGACTAACAAAATCAACAAACTAATAACATGTTCTTAAGTGATAATTAACTAATTATCTTCAACATTCACCCTATTTCTTCAATTCTTTTGATTTTTCTTTTGAAGTTGATTTCCATGTAAAAGAACACAGCGAGCCGAAGTTGGAGTTAGTTCTTGAGTGCATAGTGAGCTGGTAGCTTGGTACCACGAACAACAAGCATTTTTTCTTGCTTTCTTCTTCTTACTTCTTTCTCATTTTCTTATTTGATTGTGTATTCACAGCTTCTAAAAAATTGGATCAACGAACCTGCATCTTCATTTCCTTGAACAATTGATCAACTAATTTGTACATCTGCTATTTGACAGTGTACTCAAATTTTCTCCCTTTTCCTTTATCAATATTGTTGCATTTCCCTCTCCTTGAACAACTGACCAGTTATGTACATATGCTCTCTTGGCATTGTACCGAAAATAGGTGTTCTTCGTCTTTCTTTTTTTCACTACTTTTACTTGATCAGTATCCATGTATGTTTCGTTCCTTGAACATCTGATCTATCAATGTACATCTTGTTGCTTCAAGAGTGTACTTGGATAATTGTTCATAAAGAACAGTGTATTGGTATACAACCAAAATTTCACTAACCCGGCTAAACTATGAAGGTGGATATGAAACCCTTGAAGAGTTGCTAGAAGTTACCAAACATATCAAACCAAAACCAGAGCTCAAAACCATGCCAACTTTAAATTCGGATTCTAATACCTCAACTTCAGAAATCCAATCAAAAAAGATATGCAACAACCAACTAAGAACCAAAATCAAGTAACAATAAGCACTATCCCAACAACCAACAATGAACAACCACCAACTAGTTATATTTGCACTATCCCAACAGCAAAGAACATATACTAAATGTGCATTATCGGAATGGGAAACTTCTAATTGACTTCTAAAATGGATCTCACCAAACTGAGATAAACAGAACAACTCAAGTCTTTATCAATAGGGATCAATGTTCAACAAATAAAAGCCAACCACAAGGCATAGATTAAAACAAAGAATCATAACCAAGCTTTGGCATCAAAGCTTTATTATGCTTCACTGTCCCAACATGAGCAAGACTGACGTATACTAGTGTTGATCTCAATGAAATGTAGAACCAGGTGAACCAATAATAACAAATCATATCTGAAGTAGTAGATCAATTCCCCCATAAAAACAGAACCACATTATCAAAACAATAGTGGGGATGGGCAAGATCCAAAGGAAATCAACCAAGACTAAATTTATGTATCTCAATTAATGCATCACATTGATTCATCGCAAGAAACCTGATCAAAGAACTAATATGAGAATATGTTGAGCATTGTAGAGGTTTGTTCCAGATGGCACAAGCAAGAAACAAATTGAAAGATCTCACCAGAAAATAGAACCACGAGGCAGTAGAATTATATCTGAGATGGAAGTCGGTGATATCCGAGAATTGCACAAGCAACAGTTGATGATCAAGACTATAGCTGCGTCAACAGTGAACAGACCAAGACCGCAAAGAGGTGATTTAAGAGAAACGGCGACGACAACAACAATATTCGATTAAGAACGTTGATTGAGTGAATCAGAATCAATGATAAAAATGAGATCGCAAAGAATCGCCGATGGCTGAAAATCAAAGTGACGAAGAAACGGCTTTAGGATCATTAGCTGCAGCGGAACAGAACCGATGTCAGGATCATCGGTGGCGACGTTGAAGGCGAGGTTACAGATCTGAATGGAAAGACAGATCCTCGATCTGAACGAAAAATAAAATTGATGAGCGATGGTGACTTAAATTTGAAGCAATCAGCAGCGGGGCGAAGGAATAGCTTCAGGATCGACACGGCGAGTGATACCATGTGAGAAAGACGGCATGGTGGCCGTATATGTTGGCTGACAATGATGAACAACGATGTTAGGGATTTAACAAAATACAGAGGAAAGGAATATAAATCTGATTTATTAGAAATGGATTACTTGAGTTGAGTTACATAAATGTTGGGTATTTATAGCCCAAACAAACAATGACCCAATAGACTAACAAAATCAGCAAACTAATAACAGATTCTTAAGTGCTAATTAGTTAATTATCTTCAACAGCTATGAGAGTCCGGTGATATGAGATTCCACTGGGGATGGACTTGACAATGTGAGATTCCATCAAGCTATCTGCATATCCGAGTAATGTTGTTAAAATGCCAATATATGAGATTGATATTGAGATTCACATGTACCTTGATATAAATGCTTTTATGAAATAAGATGGAAATGAGATCATGTTTTAAGAAATTCTTTTAATGAAACTAGCATGTAAGGCTTGGCCTTGAGACTTTGCAATTTGGTTAATGCATGAGATAGATGGTACATGTAGTGTTTAAATGATGTGGATTTTGCTTTGAAAACAATTTCAAGCATGAGATAGATAGAGCATGATGGGATAAAGATTTCCAATGAGAAATGATTTTAAAATGCATTGTTGTTGTTGGTTTGTTTCGAGCGTCCCTCACTAAGTATTATGGCTTACGCTCTCTTTTTCCAACAATGCGGAGAAATAGCTTTCGGGGCAACAAGAAAGCAAGGAGTAATTACCAAGGAGTGAGGCTTTGCTCAAGTATGATTTTACGTTAATACATTAGTAATAAATTGGCAATGGGAGGATGCTTGTGTTTTGGTACTCGCTATTTTGGGGCAAGTTTAGAATTCTCTTAATGACTTGTAAATGACCGTTGCTTTATGGTTTTTTCTTTGGTTTGAGTTTTGACTCTTTATTGCCTTTATGCATAAGAAGCATGCCTATAGTTTTACTTGATGCCTATTGCTATGCTTTGTTGTTGAGATTGTCTTATATGCTTGTGATTTGTTGTTTAATTAAGTTGCCTGCATGTTAAAAGTTTGTTGGAATGTGTTTGAATGGATTAAAGTATGAAAAACTAGCAACAAAATGTATATTTGGTACAAGTGACGATACTTGGGAAACAATATCGATACGAGTAACCCATTATAGACATGGCGTACTGATACGGTGAAAAGGGGTATTGGTCCGGTCCCTGCAAAAATGAAGGGGCGTAACGATACGAGTTTTGGCTACTGGGAAGTTGGGTATCGGTACAGTCCTAGAGGGTATCAGTACGAGTTTATTGTTGTTGAAATTGGAGTCATGGTCATCGAGGGCATATTAATACCTACTTTAGGATATCGATACGATCATCTGTTATGTTAGTTAAAAGTATCTTTGAATGTTCTGTTTGTTCACGTTTTATTCCTTGAATGTCATGAATGTAAATTAAATAAGTTTGGAGCTGATATTTGACAGTGGGGCTTGTAACATGACTAATTAAAGGTTGGTAATCTGAAATCAAATGAAACGCTCATAATTTGCTAAGTTTATAAAATAGTCCTTAAATTGTGATTGTGTGCAATTAAACTCCTAATCTATGTTTGATCAAGTTGCAAATGGTCCCGCTGCTTTGTCTAACACATAGGACTATAATGAGCATCTAGAGAAGATAAAACGAAAAAAATAAGGTCGTTTATTGAAGGTGCATCGGTTTAGAGGTGCGTTGATGTTCTCTAATATTGATATGAGATTTGGATATTACCAATTGAAGGTGAAGGATGTGGATGTGCCAAAAACAACTTTTCGTACAAGGTATGAGCATTATGAGTTCCTAGTGATGCCTTTTGGTTTGACTAATGTCCTTGCTGCGTTTATGGACATGATGAATCGTGTGTTTCATGAGTTTTTGGATAGGTTTGTGGTTGTGTTTATTGATGACATTCTTGTGTACTCTCGTACCGAAGAGGATCATGATAAACTTTTAAAGATTGTGTTGCAAGTCTTGTTGGAAAACCAGTTTTATGCTAAGTTGAGCAAGAGTGAGTTTTAGCTTAAGGAAGTTGTTTTCCTTGGTCATGTAGTGTCGGCCGAAGGGATTCGAGTCGATCCACACAAGGTTGAGGTGGTGATGAATTGGAAGCCACCTAATCAGTTTATAAAGTGCATAGTTTCCTTGGTTTGGCGAGATACCACCATAGTTTCGTGGATGGTTTTTCTAAGGTTGCTGCTCCTTTGATGAAGTTGTTGCAAAAGGATGTGAAGTTTGAATGGACGGAGGCTAGGAAGCAAGCTTTTGAGAAGTTGAAGGATTCTTTGACGCAAGCTCCTATTCTGATTCAACCTGAATCGGGTAAAGAGTTTGTGGTTTATAGTGATGCATCCTTTATTGGTTTGGGATGTGTGTTGATACTAGAGGGTAGGGTGGTAGCTTATGCATCTCGGCAGTTGAAGGTGCACGAGTGTAATTACCCTACGCATGACATTGAGTTGGCGGTGGTGGTTGTTCGCCTTGAAAATCTGGAGGCATTACCTTTATGGTGAAAAGTGTACGATTTACACAGATCATAAGAGTTTGAAGTCTTTGATGACGCAAAAAGAGTTGAATCTTAGGCAACGAAGCTGGTTGGAGCTACTTAAAGATTATGATTTGACAATCGAGTACCATCTAAGGAAGGCTAATGTGGTAGCCGATGCCTTGAGTAGGAAAGTGGCTGTGGAGTTGAGGGCGATGTTTGCTCAGTTGAGTATATCACGAGATGGTGGTTTAGTGGCTGAATTGCAAGTGAAACCCTCGTTGGTGGATTTGATTAAGGAGAGGCAATTGTTAGATGATTCGTTGGTATCACATGTTCAGGACATTGCGGAAGGAAATCCAACAGACTTTTGTTTCAATGATGATGGTGTTTTGTGTTTTAGGAGTCGAATAGTTGTGTCGGAGGATGTTGAGTTGAAGCACATAGTAGTCCTTTTGCTTTGCATCCTGGTAGTACAAAGATGTATCATGGATTTAAGGATGAGTACTATTGGGTTGGTTTAAAGAAGGATGTGGCTGAATTTGTTAGTAAGTGCATGATTTGTCAATGTGTCAAAGCTAAGCATCAGTTTCCTTCTAGATTGTTGCAACCTTTGAAGATTCCGGAATGGAAGTGGGAGAGAATCACCATCGATTTTGTGACGGGTTTGCGTTTAACACCGTCCAAGAAGAATTCCATTTGGGTGATTGTTGATCATTTTACGAAGTGTGCACATTTCTTGGCGGTGCATACTACGTATACGTTAGACAAGTTGGCGAACTTGTACATCTCTGAGATTGTGAGGTTACTTGGGGTACGTAAGTCCATTGTTTCGGGTCGAGATCCGTGCTTTGCAGAAAGGTTTTGGGAGTGTGTACATCAAGCGTTGGGTAAGCGTTTGAATTTCAGTACTTCGTATCATCCTCAAACGGATGGACAATCTGAGAGAATTATCCAAGTGTTGGAGGATATGTTGAGATGTTGCATCATTGATTTCCAAGGTTATTGGGAGAAACAACTACCTTTAGTGGAGTTTGCTTACAATAATAGTTATCAGACGAGCATTCAAATTGCTCCTTATGAGGCCATGTATGGAAGAAAGTGTAGAACACCTCTTTGTTGGGCGGAAACGAGGTAGAAGTTTGTCTCTATGCCTAATGTGTTGAAGGGAACAACAACAAAAAGTGAAGCTTATTAGTGAAAGGTTGAAAACGACTTTGGATCAGCAAAAGTCTTACACAAATTTGAAGCGTAAAGAGGTTGAGTATGTTGTAGGAGATAAGGTGTTTTTGAAGGTTTTACCTTGGAAGAAGGTGGTGAGGTTTGATGGGAAAGGCAAGTCGAGTCTGAGGTTTATTAGACCATATGAGGTGCTAGAGCGTGTTGGACCTGTTGCTTATAGGTTGAGGTTGCCTTCTGAGTTGGAGAAGATACATGATGTTTTCCATGTATCCATCCTTCGCAAGTGTAGATCGGATTCGTCTCATGTTATGCATATTGAAGAGAATGAGTTGAATCTGAATTTGTCCTATGATGAAGAACCAGTAGAGATCTTGGATTCAAACAACAAGGTTCTTCATGGTAAGACCATTGAGTTTGTAACACCCTAAAACTAACCTAGTTGAAAACCCCTAAGATAGATAATAAAGAAGATAAAAATAAGTTGTAACCTGAAATGTAGTACAAAAATAGGTTGTAACCTATTATGTGATACGAGTATTGTGCAACCTGAAATGATGTGTAAAAATAGGTTGTAACCTATTATGTGATACGAGTATTGTGCAACCTGAAATGTTGTGTAAAATTAAGTTGTAACATATTATGTGATACGAGTATTTTGCAACCTTAAATGTTGTGTAAAAACAAGTTGTAACCTATAATGTGATACGAGTATTGTGCAACCTGAAATGTTGTGTAGAAACAGGTTGTAACCTATAAGGTGGTGCGAGTATTGTGCAACTTGAAATGTTGTGCAAAAGTAAGTTGTAACCTAAAATATGGTGCGAATGTAGTATAACCTGGAATATGGTACAAAAGAGGTTTTAACCTAAATTGCGAAACACTTTGAGAAGTTAAAGGACCAAGAAAATAGGTTATTAGTGAGAGTTAAAATATTATAATAAAGCCATAGTGGGTTTTAGGTGGATAAATACAAGGTGAGAGACCTATCCAAGTGTCCCTCTCTCCATGTATGACTGGCCACCTATGTTAGAAGCAAAACAAGTGTATTCCACCATTTATTTTTTATCTCCATCTTTCCATTTCTTTTCACTCCACCGAAAATACATGAGAGAAGAGAGAGAACATGAGAACTTGAGTAAAATCTGGAGATTAGAAGCCTTATAAACACATGAAAGTGCTGGAAATTAAACTTAAAGATCATCTATGTTCATGCATGTAACCTAGATTTCAAGTAAGTTCAAAGTTGTGCTACCGATTGATTCTTGTGTGTTTATCTTTGTCTTAAATGATTTTTGAGTTTGTTTGATTCCGGAAATTCATGTTAGATGCTTTATATTGTTGATAGGTTGCTAGGTTCATATGGGTATTGAATGAAATCTAGAAAATCACTTGAATTTAGTTTAGGATTCAAATCTGCCCAGAAATGAACAAGTACACTACCCTGGATTAAAATGCAAATTCAAATAAGTTAGAGGCAAAACTGGAAATGTTTCCAAAGGAAAAAATTGTAGAACATGAAAAATACTATAGGATAGAGGTCTTGGAAGCATGAAAATGTTACTGAAATGTCTGGAAAATTATGTTTGAAGTAACGTGTTCTGTTTTGAAATGAAACTGGAGACGACTTGGGTTAATCACTATTTTAAAAATGTTTAGGGACGAATTTGAGGTTTATAAAATTTGGTAAAATTTCTAAGGAACATGGGAACCTAATAATGTTTTATTAGTAGAATGATAATGGTGTTAAATGACTTGAAAAATATGTTTAAGGCCAATACAATGCTTAGATAGTGAATCTGGACACATCTGGAAAATTTGCTAATATGAAGTTCATAATGCCATGTTTTTGATGAAATTGGAACATGGTTATAATGTAATTAGATATGTTTAATAGTGGTTAAAAACTCAGAATTAAATGAGCTTTGTATCATAGGTGAACTGACTACTAAAGTTGTAAGATAAAATCTGGAAACAGTTTAGGTCACTGTAAATGCCCTATTATCAAACAATAAATTGTATTGATAGGAAAATGATAAAAATATCTGCTATACATGGTCTTGAAGCTATTTGAATAAGCTTTCTAGAATGGTAAATAACTCTTAATTTGGAGTTGTGTGTAAAACGTTATGGACAATTTAGTGTATATTGCTCAAACTCCCAATTTAGGGGGCAGTTTCATGTGTTTAAGTGTTTGTGTTGTTTAAATGGTTATATGTGTTTGAAAGATGTTCTAATATGATTTATATATGTTGTTTGGATGTTCAAGAGCAAGATTGTGAAGGCATTTTAGAGGATTTAAGGGTTAGGCTACCAAAGAGGAAAGATAAGGGCATAGTGATCAATGAGCAAACATAAGCTTGGAAGTATTGTGAGTGTAGTTATCTTAGGGTTAGGACTAGTGTCCTAACCAATGTATTTATGCTTATTTAATGAATTAACATGATGTATGAAATGGATCGAAATCAAGGTTTGGTAATCTAAAAGGTAATGGAAGAAGGATTAAAAGGAAATGAATTTATATGATAATGCTTGATGCTAGTGTTAGCTACTAGCGTACATTATAATTCGTATGGTTCGACGCTAATTGTGGCCTTTGATATGGATGATCATATGCTAATATGCTATTGATATGAAGCATGGAATGAATGATATGGATGATATATGTTTGCTGGAAATGAAATGATAAGCGAGCTCGATTGATATTGATAAAATGCTTACATGATATGTCTATATGACCTTGTTTGGTGTTTGTAACACTCTTGCTTGAATTGAATGAAAATTTAAAAGACATTACAAGTCCTTGGTTGACTAGTGGTCCTTAGGTAGAAGGGCATGCCTTAGAGTCTGAGCTCTACTGATTTAAAGGTGGTTAGTCACCTACTAATGCTTTGAGCATCTACTGTTACAAGTTACAAGTTGAATGGTGTAGTTAGACACCTCGATACATTGTGTATCTACTAGTCTTTGGTGCCTTGAGCATCTACTGTTATAAGTTGGTACTTGGTACCTATTTACTTGATTACCTAGTCCGCTTAATCATCCAAGGCAAAACCTAATTGAACTTACCATAAGACTTTACATGATCAATGAAATGGTGAAATGATACATGGTTATATGTTAATACGAAATGATATGACCGATAAGGGTAATGACCCTATTTGAATGATATAAAAAATATGATCAATGATATGATATGATTCTTGTTCTTTGGTTGTGTTATACATTGGTATGTTGTTTGACATTGAATGTGAGTATGTTATATGACTTAACACATGATACGAATGGAACTAGCTAATTCTACTTGAGCTTGAGATAAGGTAGCTAGGTGTGACTTGTTTGTTGTTAAGCCTAGCTAGGTAACCTTAATTATTTGAATGACACACTTAAAAGATTGTATTAGTAAGTTATAGGTACTACCTCAATAAGTACAAATTGTACTTACCATTCTTCTGTTTCATTCTTCCAAAATAACAGGTCTCTGATATCTGAAAGCTAGCTATTTTGATCCGGGAGCAATCACAAGCCTAAGCAAGCAAGTATAATATGTAATTTTGGTTCTTGAACTCCTAGATGGTGGCATAGTTATATGTTAACGTGTCACATGCATTTTGGAACATGTATATGATAGTTGGTGTGTAAAAGTTTAAGAAAAAGTTTATGTTATGTAATGTTGAATATTATGTTAGATGTATACATATGGCTTTGATGGCATGAATGTGTATATGGTTATGTTCTTCAAGTTTGGTATGGATTATGAATATGTAATATGATGCTTAAGTGGATGTTGGTTCGAATGATATTACATGTTCAAGGTTGATATGTATGTTTGGTATAGGTGATTTGCATCTAGTAATTGCTTTGTTTATTGGCAGGTTCGAATGGCCTTTGGTGTAAGAGGAAATTATACATGTTGTAGTGATAGAAACTTAAGTTTATTCATGCATCTAATTGATAGATTTTAAAATGAAAGACATAGGAATTGCTATCAATGTTTCGAATGGATTCTTATATGGTTTAGGTTGATTGAACATGATGTATGATTCCTATACTTGATATTGTTGATTGATAGGTATGGTAACATGATCATATGCCATGTTAGAATTGATTTAACATGAAAGTGTGTACATGTTTAAGTAGTTAATATGATAGCTTAAGGATGTTAGACATTATATGATATATGAAAGTTTTTGATGGCTCACCTAAATGACTAAATTGTGATGGAATGTTAATAACTCTTATGTTGTGCACTCTGATTGTCTGATTGATCGTTATATGTTTTGATGTTCTGATTACATGTTTACATGATTAAATGATACCTTATATGTGTCATGATCCGGTAATGCCTCTCGCTCCTAAACCGGGCGTGGGGTACTACATAAATTGGTATCAGAGCTTTAGGTTATAGGTCCTAAAGTCACCTGAAACATGTCATGCATCATATAGGCTTGCACTATGCCACCTAAGAGTCTTATATCGAGCTGCTTGCGATTTCGCACTCTAGTCCCGAACTTTTTTGAAATTTTAATAGAATGTTTGAGACTAATCTAGCCCAGGAAGATTTAAGTCCCAACGGATCATCTAATAACAACGGGGATAGTGCTGTAATGTAACCACCCATTCAACCCGAACAACCTCGAGAGCAACCTCGAGAACCAGTTCCACAACAACCTAAAAATCCGACACTTTAGTCAGCTCAACGGGAGTGTCTCCTTAGTATGAAAGAGATGTTCGATCAATTAGTATTGAACATAAGACGAGAACAACCAGTTCCTGTTGTTGCTGCCCCACAATAAACCCCGATCGACAAGCTCGCGCAACATCGAGCTTTTGCATTCACCGGTCAAAACGAGGAGAATCCGAACATTGGCTCAAAGAACGAATCAAATCTTGATAAAACAACTTCAGTGCTCGGACGAGCATAAACTTGATTACGTAGTTGCGCTATTAGCAGACAGAGCTCTAAGCTGGTGAGAGACCACGACTCTGACCGCCCCTGCCGAGTCAGTTACGTGGAAATTCTTTGTTGATGAGTTCAAGAAAAAGTACATCAGCGAACAATATCTAGCTGATCGTAGAACGAAGTTCTTGTATATGAAGCAAGCTAATCGGCCGATTGAACAATACGTCACTGATTTTTACAAATATTATAAGTACGGCTCAGAGTACATTAAAACCGAGAAAGATAAGTGCAAAATGTTCATTGACGGGTTGAGCGATAAATTAAGTCTGATATTTACTGCCCTTGGTATTACGGGCTTTCAAACACTTGTGAATCGAGTCATTGCCACCAAATCTAAAATGAGAACCGTGGAGGTACGAAAGAGCGGATATCGGGCTGCTAAGAAACGTAAGGGTGACGATAAATCTCGGTAGTTAAAGAAACTTAAACATCAGAAAGAAACCTCTTTTACTGACACTCATGTTACTCGAAGTAATTTCCAATCCCAACACTCGAGTAAGATGGCTATCCCGGTTGTCTCTGTCAACAGCACGGGAAATGCAGAAAAAGCTCCTACTTGCAAGTTCTGTCAGAAGCAACACTTTGACTTGTGCCGAATCCAATCTAACCTCTATTTTTCTTGTGGTGGTGATGACCACTATATTTGGGACTGCCCGAAAAGAAATGATCAATCTTCTACTCGACACTCTAATCTGAGCTCTATGACACCTGGTCGAAACAAGAACCCGAGACAAGCTCAGTCGAGTAATCAGGGGAAAGCCAAGGCTGTCCAATCGAAAGCTTTTACTCACCAAGAATCTTGAGCCCCAACTCGTGTCTACCACATTCTTGGAAAAGAAGAATAAGAGTCTCCCGATGTCATTGTGGGTACGATTGAACTAAACCTTAAACCTGTTTACGGTTTGATAGACTCAGGATCAACACATTCATTTATTTGTTCATATCTGTTAGATGAACTATACCTAAAGCATGAAATAGTAAAATCAAGCCTTGTAGTTTCAAACCCGATAGGATGAAATTTTACAATTAACTTGATCTGTAGAGACTACCAAATCACTATTTGGAATGTTCCAATTAACCCGATAGGACTAGATTGGTTGGGAAAACATGAAGCTTGGGTAGACTGTCAAAACCGAAGATTATACTTACGAGGTTTAGGAAAAGAATCCATCCTATTGATAGATAAGAAACCGATCTCTAGTTTCGCTGCTATGGCACTACAAGATGAACTTGAATTTGGTTTACTTGAAATGCATGTTGTATCTGAATTTACCGATGTTTTTCTCGAGGAACTTCCTCGCCCACCTCTAACTTGAGAAGTTGAATTCAAGATCGAAGCTCAACCCGGAACTAATTCTGTGTCCATTACGCCCTATCGTATGACACCGATTAAACTGGAAGAATTGAAGAAGCAAATCCAAGAACTTGAGGACACGGGATTCATCCGACCTAGTACATCTCCTTGGGGTGCTCATGTCCTGTTCGTGAAAAAGAAAGGTGGTACGATGCGGCTTTGCATCGATTACCGGCAGCTTAACAAAGTAACCATCAAGAATAAATATCCTCTGCCAATGATCGAAGATTTATTCGATCAACTAAAAAACGCAGTCGTATTCTCTAAGATTGACCTCCGATCCGGTTACGATCAAATAAGGGTGAAAGAAGAAGATGCGCCAAAAATAGCCTTCCAAACTCGATATAGACATTACGAGTTCCTAGTAATGCCATTCGGGTTAACGAATGCCCCTGCTGCATTCATGGATTTAATGAATCAGGTATTCAAGCCTTATCTCGACAAGTTCGTTGTTGTGTTTATCGATGATATCCTTGTATACTCTCGAAACAAGGAAGAACATGTGTGAATTTTGGCAAGTTCGGATTGTACTTCAAACGCTCTGAAATCACCAACTATTTGCCAAGTTCACTAAGTGTGAATTTTGGTTATCCGAAGTCTCATTCCTCGGACACGTCATTTCTGCCGATGGAATTAAAGTTGACTCGAAGAAAATTCAAGCTATTCTTGAATGGAGACCTCTGAGAAATGTGAGGGAGGTTCAAAGTTTTCTCGGTTTAGTCGGGTATTACTGAAGATTTGTGAAAGGGTTCTTAGTGATTGCCGCGCCGCTAACCAAACTCCTCCGAAAGAACGAAGCATTCGAGTGGTCGAAAAAGCAGCAGCGAAGCTTCGACCAACTCAAACAAGCTCTAACACATGCCCTAGTTCTTATTCAACCCGAATCGAGTAAAAAGTTCGTTGTGTATAGCGATGCATCACACTCGGGTCTCGGGTGTGTTTTGATGCAAGAAGGCAACATGATCGCATACGTCTCTCGACAATTGAAGCCACACAAATTGAACTATCCTACACATGATCTCGAGCTTGCGGCTATTGTGTTCGTGCTTAAAATTTGGCGGTAGTACTTGTACGGTGAAAGATGCAAGCTGTTCACCGATCACAATAGCCTAAAATATTTTCTCACTCAAAAAGATCTAAATTTGAGACAAAGGATATGGTTAGAATTGCTCAAAGATTACGATCTAATCATAGATTATCACCTAGGAAAAAACGTGGTTGCCGACGCCCTGACTCGAAAACCGAATCTTGGTAAGATAATCAAAATTCTTGAAAATTTGAAAACGTCTTTTCTTGAATTCTAAGTAAGCATTCGAAACCTCTCTTGTAATTCAAGGAAAGTTTCGAACACTTTCTTGCTAAGCAAGAAAGCATTCTATGATAACTTGTTTCCTAAGTAACGAGTTTAAAATGTTTTATTGTAGCTTCCTTGGCTATTAATGCACATTTCTGACTATACAAAACTTAGAATTATCTCTGTGAACTTCAAATTAAATCTACTCTGATTTCGAAAATCAATGATCTTCAACAAGTTAATCCAGAAATTCAGAAGATCATTTCTAAGCTTGAGACTAATCCTGATTTCTCTATTAAATCGAACGGTCTTTTATACTTCAAAGATTGAATCGGTATTCCTAATGGTAAGGCATTACAAGATGAAATCCTACAAGAAGCACATCAAAGTTCTTTCTCGATCCACCCTAGATCGGTTAAGGTGTACAAGGATCTCAAGCCCTTTTATTGGTGGTCCGAAATGAAATCGGCTATCAACGACTATGTCTCGAAGTGTTTAAATTGCCAACAGATCAAAGTCGAGCATCGCGTTCCTTCAGGATTGCTCCAACCTCTTGAATTTCCGCAATGTAAATGGAAACGAATAACAACCGACTTTGTTATCGGTTTGCCTTGCACACCAAGAAAGAACGATGCTATCTGGGTAATCGTTGATTGATTCACTAAATCTGCTCACTTCATTCCGGTACGAATGAATTTTAGTCTTGAAGCTCTAGCCGAGTTGTATATCCGAGAAATCATTTGTTTACATGGAGTTCCAATCTCAATAATCTCTGATCGAGATCCCTGGTTCACATCTCGATTTTGGAAGACTTTACATAAAGCTCTTAGAACTAAACTGAATCTTAGCACAACTTTCCATCCACAAAGCGATGGTCAATCCGAGTGAGTAATTTGAGTTCACGAAGACATGCTCAGAGTTTGTATTATCGACTTCGAAAAGAATTGGGAGAAATCGTTGCCTCTGGTTGAATTCGCTTACAACAACAGCTACCAATCATCTATTCAGATGGCTCCCTATAAAGCATTGTACGGTCGAAAATGTAGAACTCCCTTATGCTGGTTCGAACTCGGTGATAATAATATGTTAGGACCACAATTGCTTCGGGAAACCGAAGAACAAGTTCAGATAATCCATTCTCAATTAAAGCAAGCCTTCGATATATAGAAGTCATACGCTAAACTAAAGCGTAGAGACATCCAGCATGAAATCGGTGAAAAGGTATTCCTTAAGGTGTCTTCATGGAAGAAAGTTTTCTGCTTCAAAAAACGAGGAAAGCTAAGTTCTCGATTCATTGGACCTTTCGAGGTTGTTGAAAGAATCAGTTTCGTAGCTTATTGACTCACTCCACCTCCCGAGTTCGATAAGATTCATAATGTCTTCCATGTGTCTATGCTGCGACGATACCGATCTGATCCGAGTCACATTCTTGAGCCCAAAGAAGTTGAGCTCAATACTGATCTTTCATACGAAGAAGAACCTATCCATATTCTTGATCGAGAAGTCAAAAGATTTCGAAACAAGAACGTTTTCCTCGTTAAAGTTCTATGGAGGAATCACAAGTTCGGATTGTACTTCAGACGCTCTGAAATCACCAACTATTTTCCAAGTTCACTAAGTGTGAATTTTTGTTATCCGAAGTCTCATTCCTCGGACACGTCATTTATGCCGATGGAATTAAAGTTGACTCGAAGAAAATTCAAGCTATTTTTGTTCTTTGAATGATATGAAAATGTGATCAATGATATGATATGATACTTGTTCTTTGGTTGTGTTATACATTGGTATGTTGTTTGACATTGAATGTGAGTATGTTATATGACTTGACACATGATACGAATGGAACTAGCTAAGTCTACTTGAGCTTGAGATAAGCTAGCTAGGTGTGACTTGTTTGTTGTTAAGCCTAGCTAGGTAACCTTAATTATTTGAATGACACACTTAAAAGATTGTATTAGTAAGTTATAGGAACTGCCTCACTAAGTATAAATTGTACTTATCATTCTTTTGTTTCCTTTTTCCAAAATAGCAGGTCTCTGGTATCCGAAAGCTAGCTATTTTGATCCGATAGCAATCAAAAGCCTAAGAAAGCAAGTATAATATGTAATTTTGTTTCTTGAACTCCTATATGGTGGCATAGTTATATGTTAACCTGTCACATTTATTTTGGAACATGCATATGATAGTTGTTGTGTAAAAGCTTATGAAAAATTTTATGTTATGTAATGTTGAATTTGATGTTTGATGTATACATATGGCTTTGATGGCATGAATGTGTATATGGTTATGTTGTTCAAGTTTGGTATGGATTATGAATATGTTATATGATGCTTAAGTGGATGCTGGTTCGAATGATATTACATGTTTAAGGTTGATATGTTTGTTTGGTATAGGTGATTTGCATCTAGTAATTGCTTTGTTTATTGGCAGGTTCGAATGGCCTTTGGTGTAAGAGGAAATTATACATGTTATAGTGATAGAAACTTAAGTTTATTTATGCATCTAATTGATAGATTTTAAAATGAAAGACATAGGAATTGCTATCAATGTTTCAAATGGATTCTTATATGGTTTAGGTTGATTGAACATTATGTATGATTTGTATACTTGATATTTTTTGTTGATAGGTATGGTAACATGATCATATGCCATGTTAGAATTGATTTAACATGAAAGTGTGTACATGTTTAAGTGGTTAATATGATAGCTTAAGGATGTTAGACGTTATATGATATATGAAAGTTTTTGATGGCTCACCTAAATGTCTAAATTGGGATGCAATGTTAATAAGACTTATGTTGTGCACTCTGATTGTCTGATTGATCGTTATATGTTTTGATGTTGTGATTACATGTTTACATGATTAAATGATACCTTATATATGTCATGTTCCGGTAATGCCTCTCGCTCCTAAACCGAGCGTGGGTTGTTATAGAGTTGGTCAAGGTTTTGTGGCGACATCGTGGTATTGAGGAAGCCACATGGAAAGGAAGGATGACATGAAGAGGCAGTTCCTCATCTTTTTCCATCAGGTAAAAAATTTTGAGCACGGAATTTCCTAAGTGGGGGAGAGTTGTAACTCCCGAAATTTGGGGCTTGAAGCTTTTAGTGTTAGCTCGGGGTTGGTAGAACCTAAACTAGATATCCTAGTCTTCGGGAGTGGTTCAGGGAAAACAAGGTTCAGGTTAAGTTAAAAATATGATAAAATGATTAAAAATCATAATTAATTATAAATATAATTTTGGTATAATCAATTTTAAGAAAAGGGCTTTGGAAGTGGGACATTTTGAGTTGGTGACCAAAACACGATTTTTACAAAGATGTTTTAGTGACTATTTTGTAAAGGGATTGAAACTTTGAATCTTTAAGGAGCTGTTTTACCTATTTGTTTTCATCAGATTTTTCTTTAAATTTGGATCATTTTAGAGGGTTTAATTAATGAATAAAAGGATTTAATAAAGGGGGAGTTAGTTATTTCATTAAAAATCATTTTATGTTATTTTCTCTCATTCTATTTTCTCTCAAAGTTTTCCCTCAGCCAAATACTCTCAATTTTCAAGAAACATGAGGTAAAGCTCTTGATTTACTGAGTTTTTTATTTCTAAAATATTCATTAATCTTGATTCATAAAACCTTATTGTTTTCCTTAGATTTTTCAAGAAAAACACATCTAATTGAGAGATTTCATCCAGTAGAGGTAAGATTCGTTTTTCTCCTCTAATGATCAGTTCTTTACTAAAATTCCCAAGTTATCAATCCTTTACATATGGTTTCTAAGTTGTTTTGATGAATTAATCATAGAAATTTTGTTAAATTGAAGATTATTGGTTGTAATCTTATGATTTTCATAATGCTACTATTTTGATTGATTTGAGGTTGATTTTAATCATGATTTGAGTGTTATAAGATGTTAAAATAAAGGATTTATCATAACAACCCCGAAATAGATTGGATCTCTAGTTGTTTAGGTTGTTAGATTTGGGATTTTGGCTTGATAATGTGGTTTTAGTTTTGCTGGAAGTTTATGGATGCAATTAGGTTGTTTTTAGATGTTAACTGATGATTAAAAGTGGATGGAAGTGTTAGATTTTGGCTGGGTTGAGTTTAGGAAGCAATCGAAGGTGTTTTCGGTTGTTTTTGATGGGCGATTTGGTGTTTTTGGGCAAAGCAGCGAGATAGCTTTGGTTACTGGTGATTTTAATGGATAGAGATGCATTAGTCCTCTGCTTTTGTGTGGTATAAACAAGGGAGATTGTATCAGACATGCTTGGTGTAGTTTCAGAAGCTTTGGAAGCTTGATTTTGCTTTAGCAAAGTAAGCGAGGCGTGATCGGTGAGTGGAATTGGTTTGTGTTGTCAAAGACTTCAAAGCAAGGTTTGGGGGTTTAGATTGAGTTTGAAACACTAATCTAAACCTGATAGTAAGTTTGAGTTGATTCGCTCTCATTTTCTCGGCTTTTGTCCCCTTAATTTTATGATCATGCTCTTTTTTTAAAAGTTAGATGATAATCCACTGTATATGCATGATTTGAGAAATGTTTTGATGACAATATATGAGATTGGTATTGAGATTCACATGTACCTTTGATATAAATGCTTTTATGAAATAAGATGCATATGAGATCATGTTTTGAGAAATGCTTTTGATTAAACAAGCATGTAAGGCTTGGCCTTGAGACTTTGCATTTTGGTTAATGCATGAGATAGATGGTACATGTGGTGTTTAAATGATGTGGAATTTGATTTGAAAATGATTTCAAGCATGAGATAGAAAGATCATGATGAGGTTGAGATTTCCAAAAAGAAATGGTTTGAAAATGCATTGTTGTTGTTGGTTTGTTTTGAGCATCCCTCGCGAAGCATTATGGCTTACGCTCTCTTTTTCCAACAATGCAAAGAAATAGCTTTTAGGGCAGCAAGAAAGCAAGGAGGAATTACCAAGGGGTGAGGCTTTGCTCAAGTACGATTTTACGTTAATACATTAGTAATAAATTTGCAATGGGATGATGCTTTTGTTGGGAGATTGTGTTTTGGTACTCCCTATTTTGGGGAAAGTTTAGAATGCGCTTAATGACTCGTAAATGGCCTTTGCTTTATGGTTTTTGCTTTGGTTTGAGTGTTGACTCTTTATTGACATTTTTGCATAGGAAGCATGCATATAGTTTTAGATGATGCCTATTGCTATGCTTTGTTGCTGAGATTGTCTTATATGCTTGTGATTTTTTGTTTAATTAAGTTGCATGCATGTTAGAAGTATGTTGGAATGTGTTTTAATGGATTAAAGTAAGACAAACCCTGTAAAAGAATGCATATTTGGTACAGGCGTACCTATACTCGGGAAACATTATCGATATGAGTAAGCCATTCTAGGCTTGGCATACCGATACGATGGAAAGGGATTTCGGTACAGTCCATGCGAAAATGAAGTGGCGTATCGATACACGGGGGCGTACCGATACGAGTTTTGGCTACTGGGAAGTTGGGTATCGGTACAATCCTAGAGGGTATCGGTACGAGTTTATTGTTGTTGAAATTGGAGTCATGGTCGTCGAGGGCATATTAATACATTCTTTAAGATATCGATACGATCAACTATTATGTTAGTTAAAAGTATCTTTGAATGTTCTGTTTCTTCACGTTTTATTCCTTGAATGTCATGAATGTAAATTAAATAAGTTTGGATGATTGTTTGGAGCTGATATTTGACAATGGGTCATGTAACATTACTAATTAAAGGTTGGTAATCTGAAATCGAATGAAACCCTCATAATTTTCTAAGTTTACAAAATAGTCCTTAAATTGTGATTTTATGCAATTAAATCCCTAATCGATGTTTGATCAAGTTGCAATTGTCCCGCTGCATTTTCTAACATATAGGACTATAATGAGCCTCTAAAGAAGATAAAATGAAAAAATAGGGTCGTTTATAGAAGTAAACTTCTCGGTTTACTTCAATATTCCCCGTGTAACCCGTTCGGTTCGGTCAATCGACTAGGCCGGGTCGAGGGGGATACACCTACGATCACGATGCCTCTTAAATTGTCCACCACTAGGAATTCAATCAGTAGCTCTCTTACCCGAGCTAGAAACACCCATGTGAGAAGACAAACCCAAACTCTGCTCCATATCCTTAGCTCGCGTCACCAACACATCAAAATCTATGTAATGAGAGGCCAACATAAAAGTCTTCACCTCTTGCACCAAGCCATAATGGAAATGAGCACAATGATGCCTATCACGCGGCCCCAACTCAAGAGCATATTGGCTCAAACATACAAATTGAACCTCATACTTAGCCACAATCATGCTACCCTGAACCAACGACATGAACTCACGTTTCTTGTCATCCAAGTATCTAACTCCAATATACTTCTTCTTAAAGTCTGATTGTAAAAACTCCCAATCCACTTCATTAGGCTCTAAAGCCGCAGTTACAGTCGTCCACCAACTGTAAGCATTGCCTTGCAATAGCGAAACAACAAATCCCAGCTTACGTGCATCATTGTACCCCATTTGATCCAAAATCCGGATCGTACTAGCCATCCAACCCTCAGATGCCTCGGGAGACAATCCACGATACTCAACACCGCCCAAACAACGCAAACATTCTAACGGCAACACCGTTTTCCCAACAGCTGGTGCTTGCACTTGCACTCTGGCAACAACAGCCTGGAATGCTCCAGTCATCGCCTGAACTAAAGGCGTCAAATTACCAACACGGGTCCAACTTTCTCATGTTGTACTTTTTCCTCACCCCCAGGTGGAGGAGGTAAATTTCCACCATGAGGTACCTCGTTCTCCTGATTTCCCTACCCTACGACAACAACAATCATACCAGATCGCAAATCTCTCCTGGGTCCCATAATGCTATTATAATTAAGGCATGGTAATAGAACAAAACAAAATAATCAGGCCAGCTTCAAGCAAGGATCCAAGACTTCCAATTCAATATAAAACATTTCAACTACTATTTCCCCTCAAGCACGACATAAAGCAATCAACAAGCATATCACAAACATTGTGCATAGCAACCAACAAGATTCGACTCACAACAATATATATATATATATCGCAATCACCGTGCATATTGATCAACAATATCCATTTTATATCAACATGTTGATAACAACCACCTTGCAAAGAAAATATCATCATACAACCTGAAATCACAGCTCATCAACTTACCAATATCCCAATCTTTCAAAACCTGGCTATGATACCACCAAATGTACCCCCCTCAACTCGGCCTAAGCAAAAGACCAAACCGAACGAGTCACACGGGGAATATTGAAGTAAACCGGAAAGATTTACCTCAATAAATGACCCTATTTTTTTTCTTCTTTTTATCTTGTCTAGATGCACATTACTACCCTTTGTTTTAAACCTCGCAGTGGAACAATTAACAACTCAATCAGTCATTGATTAGGGACTCAATTGAATAAAAATAAAATTTAGGAACCATTTTGTAATTTTATCAATTTACATGGACTTCCTCAATATTTAAGTTACCAACCTTTAATTAGACACACTACATGCCACTTTGCCAAATCTCAGCTCAAACTGATCATTCAAACACATTTAATTGCATCCATAACATTCAGAGACTAAAACGGAAAGAAATAGAACTCTAAAAGATTCCATTAACTACTTTAACAGCTTAGTGTATTGATACACTCGGCCTTGTATCGATACACCCTATTTCAAAACAAGTTCAAGTGTTTCGGAACACAGACCCGTATCGAAACACCCTCTAAACATTTCAAAACTTGAAATTCCAGTAGCCAAACCTCATGAGCATGTTTCGATACGCCTTGCCTCGTATCGAAACCCCATGCCCATTTCAGAGACCCCGTTTCGATACGGCCTTAGGCGTATCAAAACACTGGACCTGAAATGTCATATTTTTGCTAGTTTTTTTCTAACTTTTAAGCAATTATAAAGATCCAAGCATGCTGACAATGTATTTATAACATAATCAAACTATTTCTTCAAACATTCAAGGCATGAACAACATCAAGTCATGGCAAATTGCATCAAGAGTAGACTATAGGCATGCAACCTAGAATATAAACCAAGCAAGATACCAAAATGCGTAACCAAGAATAAACCAAATACCAAAGGTCATTTTCAAGTCTAAAACCACATAACAAACTTGCTCAAAAGAGAGATTACACATGTCTCCTAAAAACTTAACGGATCCCCCATTGCCCTTAATAGTTATAGTCTAAACCGAAACATACTTTCTCGGTGATGTCTCTTGAGATCCCTTTCTACTTACTGCCTCCAAAATCTCAATTTTCTTCATTGATGGATAAATAAGAGCGTAAGCACACAAGGCTTAGTGAGGAGTGCTCATAAACAAAACACCACCAATACATTAAAACCATTTTCCATGTCCACCTTGAAAACTCATTTCAATCACTTCAAATCATCAATTGGAAACCATCATGCCTTCAAAACCATGCACTTTTCTTAATCATAAATCATCATATAAACCTCATGCAACATGTATTATGAATCAACAACAAATCCCATTGCTAACACTCAATTTAAGCCTTCCCATGCTTAGTTACCATATGCAAAGCTTAAAGAGTAAAACATGTATTTACCACATTATGCATCATATGTCCTTTCATAATACATCATCAATTATATTGGCTTAGAAGTGATCATTAACAAGCTCATTTCTCAAAACAACATCGGATACGCGGATTCACAAGTGTTGTCCCAACACTTCATACATTCTCACCGCCATCTCAAGGTTCACACACGGGAGCTACCCTTCATCGTTGTGACACCCGTGGTGGAGTATTCGGTACACCGTATAAACACATCAACACCACTCATTGGTAGATGTATAACCCCACTAACAAGAGATGGGACTCCGTACACTTTCCTCAATCATTAGGGTACTTGGATGGAGTATTCAGTACACCATATAAACCCCTCAACATCCAAGGCGGCTTGTTTATAGTGCATTCAATCCTATAGCTGGCTAACTATATCCGATAAAATTTTCAAAACCATTTCCATACCATCACTTGCCAATATAATTTACATTTAATCATATACCTCACTGTTTTCAAAGCATCATCGTTAATCATTTACCAAAGCATTAAACCATACTTTAAAAAACACGTATAAAACATATATTTACAAGGATCACTTACCATGTGCATCCTTCATCACCACATCTTTCAAAACAATAATTACTTGCCCAAAACATGCTATAACAGTAGGTAAACATGGATTTAAAATCAAGTGCAAAAAACCAATCTATAATAGTAAAACCGAGAGAGAATTTTCTTATATTTACTTCTGAACTTAGACAAGCGTTTCAAGCTTACATCTAAGTTCTCAAAACCATCTTTTAATCATTTCAACGCTGAAAGTCATGTTCTCACTCACCGACACGTGAAACCTCGATTAACCGACGCGAAACTAAGCGCCCGAAGCTCCCGAAACTTCACCGATTGCTTCCGGTACATTCTCCCATGTTTAAACTATTCAAGAACAGAGGATTAATGCATCTCAATGCATTAAAATCTCCAGTAACCAAACCTACCACGCTGCTCTACCCCAAACTACCAAAATGTCTATTCGAAACAACTGAAAACACCTTCGATTACTCTACAAACTCAACCCAACCAAAACCTAACACTTCCAAAAAATTATAATCATTGATTTACATCCAAAATCAACCTATTAACATCCTAATATCTCCAGCATCCCAAAATTCATATTAACAGCACAAAAACCCAATTCTAACAACCTAAACAACTAGAGATGCATATAGTTTCGGGATTACCATGCTTAAACCTCAATCTCAACATTATTTAACATCCAAAACATGATTAAATTCAATCATAACTTAGCCAAAACATATCCAATACGAAAATCATTCAAAATTACCATTTTAAGCTTGATTTAACCATTTTCCCTTAAACAATCATAAAACCTTATTATGAAACACAATTAAAGAGCCAAATACTTGGGAATTTCATTAAAGAACCTTGATTAGAGGAGAATCACAAAAATTACCTCTAATCCCTTGCTATTCCTTCATTTGACAAGATTTTGATAAAAAAAATCTTCAAGAATCCTTTGAGATAAGTTGAGAAAACCCCTTTTAAATTATTTGGAAATCAAAGTGAAATGAAAAAGAAATATCTCTGGAAGTTATGAGAGAAAAGAGATGTTTGGATGATGAGAAAAGGGAGAAAATGAAAGTTACGTCGGAAATGGATTTGTGAAGCTAAATCTCCTTTTTAATAAAACTCTTTTTAATCTTTTAATTAAACCACAATTAAAATGTGCTCAATTAAAGGAATAGCTTATCACTTTTGACTTAACTCCCGAAAGATTCTATGTTTTGGCCCTTTTACAATTTGGTCATTAAAAATAAATTTTACAAATTAATCACTAAACAGAAATGTCCATCTTCCAAAAGTCATTTTCTGAAATTGACTTCACCACATCCTTTTATATATTTTAAAAGGATTTTAGAAAATTTTCTCATAATTTTATCACATCCCGAACTATGTTTTTCTTGAACCACTCCCGAACTAACCCAAATCTCTAATCTAGGTTCAACGAACCCCGAGATCAAACTAAAAACTCCTAGGCCCAAAACTGGGGCATTACACTTCTTTCACCAATACACACCTTAACCCAAGATGCGAAGCATCCCTATAGATGGTGTAATCCTTTCCAGACTCGGGTTGGGTTAAAACTGGTGCATGAGTCAAAACTTGCTTCAATTGATCAAAGCTTTTTTGTTGTACCTCGACCCAAACAAACGCGGTTTCTTTTCCTAACAACTTAGTCAATGGAGCAGCTAACATAGAGAATCCTTTGATGAATCTCCTATAATAGCCAACAAGACCAAGGAAGCTTCTCACTTTACCAATGTTCTTAGGTGGGTGCCAATCAACGATGGCTTGGATTTTTTCGGGTCCACCTGGATCCCCGAAGCCGATACAATGTGCCTAAGGAAGCAACTTTTGTGAGCCAAAACTCACCCTTAGAAAATTTGGCATATAATTACTTCTCTCGAGAGTTGTAGCATAATACGAAGATGATCTCGATGTTCAACGGGGTTTTTGGAATAGATTAAGATATCATCAATGAACACCACTATAAATTTATCAAGGTAAGGTCAAAAACCCGATTCATTAAGTCGTTGAAGGCTGCTGGTGTGTTGGTTAGCCCAAAAGGTATCACAAAAAATTTGTAGTGTTCATATCTCATTCGAAAGGCAGTTTTAGGTATGTCACACTCTTTTAACTCTCATCTGATAATATCCAGATCATAAATCGATCTTGGAAAACATAGTAGCGTCCTTACGCTGATCAAACATGTCATCCATTCTTGGCAATGGATACTTGTTCTTGATGGTTACCTTGTTTAACTATAGGTAATCAATGCATAACCTCATAGAACCATATTTCTTCTTGACAAAGAGAACCGATGCTTCCTAGGGCGAGGAACTCAGTCGAATGAAGCCCTTATTCAACAGGTCTTGAATTTGAACCTTTTATTCCTTAAGATCAACAACTGCCATACGATAGGGTGCAATTGAAACCGTGGCAGTTCTTGGTTGCACTTTGATGCCAAATTCAACTTCACGGGTTGAAGGTAAACCCATAAGTTCATCAGGGAGGACATTGAGGAATTCACATACGGTGTCAACATCTGATAGCCTAGGTTCATCCTTGGCTTCCAATGTCAAAGCATACAAAGAAGGATTTCTTGAGCTCATCAACGTGATGCTCTCTTTGCCAAGGCCTCGAAGATACAATTTTCTCTTACTACAATCTACCCACACTCGATGCTCACAAAGCCAGTCCAAACCCAGTATATCATCAAATTCATGGATCGGTAAAACAAACAAATTGGCTACAAAAGGAATCCCTTGAATCACTGAGGGACAATTTTTACATACAAGGCTTATTGTGACACAAACACCTAATGGATTTGTTACAGTGACTCTTGATGTTATGGGTTCAGAAGATAATCTATGCTTTATTACTAACACAATACTTATAAATGAGTGAGTAAAACCTGGATCAATCAATGCATATAATGGATGCGAATACAATTTAATGGTACCTGCAATGACAACAGGCTCATCTTCCTCCTCCCTGCTCCTCACATGGTACATCTGGGCAGGATTCTTAGATTCTTGCTTGCTCGGTGCCTTTCTTGAGCCTCTAGGTCTCCATGTAGCTCCAATGAACCTTGCCTTGACCCTTTACCTCTAAAGAATTGTGTAGGGGTTGAACCACTAGCCGATGTAGTAGTTAGACTTAGTTGCATTGACATGCCAATCTCGAATAAAATGGCCTTGTACACCATAATAGAAACAAGCCCTGGACTACTTACGACATGAACCTGCTAGATGCTTGATCTAACAGTAGTTACAAATAGGGTGATGTGAACTCCTATTCGAGCCTCCAGTACTCTCAAACGAGGCTGCCTCAGAAAAATACTGAGTCTTGGTCAAAGGCTTCTTGATATTCTCGGAACGGGAAGGTTGGGGATAGATGTTCTGTTTAGGACCTTGATACTTCAAGGCTTTCCCGACCTGTCGGTCCTTTGGGCTTTTAGCGATGCTTCAAGGCTTTTACTCGATTTACAAGTTCTTGAAAGTCACTAAGTCCAACAATGAACATTCTACACTTCTATTCCTCATTCTTGATGTATTTTGCACCATATCGATAGTATTTGCAAAATCCATGAATATACTGCTCAATAGGTCGGCCACCCTGCTTCTGATGGAGGAAAATGCTACGCCTTTCTGCGAGGTAGTACTCGCTAATATACTTCTTTTGAAATTCCTAGAGAAAGAACTCCCGCGTAATAGTTCCTTCAGGGACGGTAAGAATAGTTGTCTCCCACCACTGAAGTGTTTCATTAGCTAGCAATGAAAGAGTACACTCCAGCTAGTGCTCGTCTAAACATTGCAGTTGTTTGTTTAGAACTCTTAGTGTGTTTTCCAGCCAGCACTCAACAATTTTGGGATTGTCATCATCCTAACCAGTGAAGGTGTAGGCTCGATGTTGTGCCATCTTATCAATAGGAGCCCGGACGTATTGAACAATGGGTGTAGATGGTTGCACGAGTTGTTCGGCTTTCATCAATGTAATGAATTGTTTGAACATGTCAGCCATATTTCGATAGCATTTAGCCTGTGCGTTAGGCAACTTTTGCTCCACATTCTGAGGTGGAGAATTAGATGGATTCGGAAGACCTTCCCCTTTATCTCCTCGCCATGGGTCGAGGAGCCAGTCGCATGCTCATTTATAAGAGCTTCTTTAGTCTCAAACATATCTATAATATAAAGAGATCAGATTAGTCGACAAGTCACAATTCATACGCTATATAACTCCTAGGTGGAAAGTAACTCAATAAAAATACAATAAACTTTGGTTTAGTCCTAGAACCGACTAAACTCTAGATCTAATACAACAAATATAACAACCCCTTCTCGATCTGGTAGGAAATCAGGTCAAAAGACTTTATCGGTGAATAATACAGTTATTCCGATGCAATAACTTATTCAGTAAACAATACAATGCGATGCGATAATGATATATGTCAATAAAGGTTTGACAATAGTTTTAATAATCCATTTTAGGACCAATTTTAAACATGTTTACACATAAGAGACTAAATTGTAATTTCAATATTTTAGGGGTTCTTCCTAGAAATCGACCATGCCACAATGAAATTCATACGATAAACAGCGACCGCGCAAATTTTCGCAATATGTGAAGTTCATTTACCCACCTAATTAAGTCATACATGTTTAGTGACCATTTTGTAAATAATGCAAAGTTATAATCTATGTCTTTTAATATAATTAACTACCTCCGTATCAAAACCCTTTAGCGTGTATCGATACGGTAGTGCACAATTAGAACACCAATTGAAACTGCCAAAATCTGTATCGATACAACTTGATGTGTTTCAATACAAGTTTACCAATTTTGAAATTGTTCAAGGAGCCTCGTTTCGGTACAGCTAAACATGTATCGATACAAGTTGACCAATGTTGACCCTTTTCGATACACCTTAAGACTGTATCGATATAGTTTGAGACACAAACCTTACTGCCAAAATCTGTATCGATACGCTTTGGTTGACTTGCTTTTGACTAGGCCAAATATGCAAGGTCGTATCGACACGAGTTAACCTGTATCGATACGCCCTGCATTGTAGTGCCAATTTTTATCTGATTTGTCCTTTTTATCTAGCAATCAATGTCTAAATGCAATGAAAGTTTAGCTACAATATTTCAATGCTAAAATCTACTTGCATGCCAAATTTTAGGGCCATTCGAATCCGTTTACTACGTTTAACCCCTTAGGAGTCAAATATGCCATTTTAACCATTTTTAAGCCATTCTAAAAGACCATTTAGAGCCTTAAGCATTTTTACACCACAAGCACAAAACATACATAACAAAAGGGTCATATATGACTATTCCAAGTACTTTGCCACCTTAATAGGAGTTTATAAGTTCGATGTACATTACTATATGCTTGCTTGTGACTTGAACAACACTTTAACTTCTCCGATCCCCAACGATGAGTTCCTTAACCTGAAATTTATGGAATGAAATGCATTAGACATATTTTTACTAGTGAGGTAGTCATAACTAATGTTAATATCAATGTAACGCATTCCAATTCATGTAATAATAATAACCATGCAATTAGTCATTAGTAGCATTACAATGATCATGTTCAATGACAACATTTTTATATTTCAATATTAATCCTTGGATCAATTCGGGATAGTGGATACGCGAATTCCTATGCCTCCCCAAATTGATGAATGGTCTAGTCCCTCTGCCTCGCCAATATGACCAATATCACAACACATCCCTCTGCCTCACCAAATCAGTAGAGGTCGTAACCCCTAAGAACGTAGTCCACCCGTACACTGAACTCATGAATTCTATGGCATGCCAATTGTATCCATTGTCCTTTCAAATCCAAGGTTTGGTAATTATTTCAATATTCGATGTCCAATAGTAATGTCAATGATCAATGTTTCAATATTCATATCAATAGTCGATGTCAATGAACTATGTTTTAATATATATATATATATATATATATATATATATATATATATATATATATATATATATATATATCAATACCAATGATCTATAGAAATTTCAATGATAATACTCTTAATTATTACTATTTCAATGACAATACTTATGTTCAATAATCAATGCTCAATGACAACTATAGCATGCTAATTCTTCAATGAACAATGGTCTAATGCATTGACTTACCGATACTTACCAATATCATCTCCTATGAGATCCGATATGATTTTCCTTAGACATAATGTTAGTTATACATAAATTAATATCAATGAAATCGGAATTAGGCACCTAATCCAATTCCAAGATTCCTACTGCACTCACCTCGATAACTCGAAGCTCATACGACTCTCAAATTTTAATTCCTTTGTTCCTAGCTTTTGACGGTGATGATGGATGATCTTTGTCCACTTCTTGAGCTAGGTAAACAATAGGAAACTATTAAAAGGATATCGAAATTAATATAACAATATCAAAATCAATATATGAACTCAATATAGCTACCAGCTATCAAATATCCATGGATTAAAGCTTTGAAATACCTAAGTTAACATAGTTACTCAAGCTTTAAATCAAGATTAAATACTATACATCCATGGAATCATCAAATTGTTTGGGAGCTTAGGCTTACCCGATTGATAGCTACAAATCGATATCAACGGATAAGAGAAAACATAAGCTTGGTAAGGTTCAACAATGAAGGTGTGTGCATGATGGATGAAGAAGATGAGGTAGAGGTGCTTGCTTCTTTAGTAATCGGGTAAGGCTTCTAATACTTTCTTTAACCTTTCTTTTAATAGGAATAGCTTTCCCTCAATTAAAGGAAAGTCGTCAGAATATTCCACGTAAGGCCAAATAAAATTAGGTAAGGGTTAATCACAAGGTTGGTCCCTCAACTCTCAATGCTCTATGGTTTTTCCCCAAACTTTTAATTTCTATAATTTTGCCACTAAAAGGTTTCCGATATATTTAATAAGGTCCTTAGACAATAAATTAGCTCAATTAGAGCTCATTATCAATACAATTGACCTCAAGGCCAAGGTCAACGCAATATTTGGACTTTTCTAATATAGAGTTTCTGATTGCCGAGGCCCAAATCCGACTAGACCATTTTTCGTGGTGTTACATGCATAACAAGTACATAATATATTAAACTCTAATTAATTAAGATAATATTCTTAATGCTAAAGTAAATCAAATCTCCTTGATAAAGTTCTTATCATGATAGACATCCACATAGATAAATATTCATAACATATGCTATTTTGATATTCTTTTACATTTTTGAAAATTTTTATATTTCTTTACAAATTCAAATATTTAAATTTAGTATTATATATTTTATAATTTTTATTTAAAAAACTTAACACCAAAGAATAAAATAAATGATATTAACATTAATAAAAAGACTAAAAATAGGTCAGCTTAATATGTCTTACATTTTTCGTTAATCAATTAAATTTGAAGAAAAATAAAAATATAAGGGGAAGAAAGAAGTGAAAATAAGTTTGAGGGGCCAAAATATTATTTTAAATTTTTTAGGGTAAAAAATATCAGCGTGCCTTTTTGAATTTTTTATTTAATAGTTTATGATCAACGCTTGTGCAAAATGGTAACTTGTTAAACAACTGCATGAATGATTGCTTGAATTTTTTTTGGTAAAATACAATACAAGTCACTTAATGTAACGACCCGAATTTGATGATTCGTGGGTTAATTTACCTGATATGGGGCCTTGCATGTTGGGATAAGAAATTGGGTATACTTGGGTGCTTATAGACACATTACTGGGCTTCTTATTGATTATGGGCTTCAATTTTGGGTTTGTAAGTGGGATGAGAGAAAGATGTAGGGGTAATGAGGTAAATTCCCTCATTTTAAAGATGGAAAGTGGTTGGTTAGTTTAATTTCTTGCAGAAAGCAAGAAGTGATGATCTCACTCTTGTCTCCTTCACCCTTCCCATCTCTCTTCTCCATTTTTCTCTAAAGCAACCACAAAAATATCTCAAAGTCCATAAGAAACCATCTAACCTAAATTCAATCATAACGTTGTATCCTCTTAAGTACAATCAAATGCTACTTTTCGTGGCTTCTAGAGTTAACAAATTCTCAACTCAGAGCTTAACTAATAAAACATGCTGTTGCGTGTAAAAGTGTCTATCGCAATGTAGTGCAAGTGTACACGTCGCAAATAATAAAGTGATACTAGAGTATCGGATATCGTCTCCAAAGGGACTGGGCTAACCCTTTCCTTCGCTATCTGCACAAGGGGAAAAGAATAGATTAAGATATTGTCACGAAAATAATAAAGAATACTGGAAAATAAAAGTAGAGAAATCAAGATAGAGAGAATGGGCTGGTATTGAATTGCTCAGTAGTGCAGGTATTGCAGAGTTTAGGAAATCCAGTTCTGTCGTCGCGCCCGTCGCGGCAGCACCTGTCGCGGCAGCAGTCCGTTGGTCGTCGCGGCAGCAAACACACCAACTCAGCACTTTCAAGTTTGGCAAGAATCCCAGATCTGCCTTGACCTATCCCTAGGTCCAAGTCTGTCGATGATCACGTCTCTTATGATACCTCCCGGCGTGAATCGAAGGATGAACACCGATGTGTATGAATTCTTCTTTAGCCACTTAACCTCGCCCTATCCCTAGGCACGAGATAGTTCAAGTATAAACTAGAGAACTTGCTCTTATTTCTTTCGTATACTTAACTCTCCCGATGCTAAGTAAATAGATAACCTCACAATGCTCTCCCGATGCTCTTGCAAGATATTAATAACCAAAATAAGAGAACTTGAAGTTTATTTTATTGAACTGAAAATACCTAAAACAAAACAACCCTTTCAACTACTTTACAAATCAACCCGTGGCCCTAAGGGGGTTTTAGAACATATCGACGGCGGGTAAACGGCGGAGGGTTTTTGGTTGTCAGTTATGGGGAAATCGGCTATGGGTTATGAGATTATGCCCTAGGTTAAAATACATGCCCTTATATAAGATTTGGGCTCAAGTATTCTAAGTTAACAAGGATTACAACTTTAATTAAAAGTATGATTCTAATAAAGACTTAATCTCCAAGGAATCTACTTTCCAGCCGTCCTCCTTGTTTCTTGGGATTTTCTCTCCTTGAACTTTGGGCTTGACATATCTTTTGATCTGGGGCTTGGAAAAATATATGGTTTTCACACGACAGGCGAGCAGAATTTTCTCTATCTATCGAGGTCCACTTTGCTTTTTCTCTTTACAAAACTTCTGTCACCATGCTGTCACGGCAGCATCATGGCAGCATCGTCCTCTTTGTCTGCTTGTCCAGTTCAGCTCTTCTGCTTCTCTGCCCAGCCCCTGCCTTCACCGTCTACGACGACGACAACCTGCCAAAAACATCAATTTTTAGTAGAATCTGTGCCTTTTATATATTTGTGATGTTTTGCTGTAAACTAACTTAAATGCAATGAAATGATGCTTGAATGCAGCAGAAATATGGGTTAAAAAGGGTGTAAATAATAGAACTTTTACACACTCAACACACCCCTAAACTCAAGTTTTTGCTTGCCCTCAAGAAACTAAGAACTAAAAGAAAAAGAAATTTTTGTTTTGGCTTTCAAACAGTGAACTTTCCCTTACCCGTCGTTCGTTCCCTGTGACGGCAGCACCCTGTCGGATAATCTAGGATCTGTCCGGAATCTCTCTATATTCCTCGTGCAGTGTGTGCATGCTTGTGAACAGTTATATGCCAAGACTCTCTTAGTTTCACTAGAATATTATACTTTAGCTTGTTTAGAGTTTTTTTTTCTTTTCTTACGAGACTGATTTCTTTCTTCTTCTTACTAGAGCCAGAATCGGGCACCTCTAGTTATTTCCTTTTTTCTAATTTCTTCTTTTTTTTCTACTAGAGCCAGTATTTCAGGCACCTCTAGTTAACTGTCTAGAGCCGGTGATAGGCACCTCTAGAAGTTTTTCTCTGGTTATCTGCCTAGAGCCAGTGGTGGGCACCTCTAGGTTTCCTAAGATTCTAGTCTCTTTTCTACTCTAAGTGCTAAGTTTTCTATTCTAGTTTGGCTAAAAGAAGTCTAAGCAGTATAACAGTCACAATGGTGTTTAAGTTTTCAGAACTATAGAAAGGCTCTAAACTTCTCCTAAAGACTATCCTAAAGTTGCTGCCACGACAGGGCTGTCATAGCAGGTAAGTTCAAGTCACAGTTTTCAGCCAAAGTTTTCAATATTTTCATTTTTTTATAGAAAAAATAACTAAGTAAAAGACACAAAATTTAACTAAGATGTACTCCATGAATATGGAGGGTTGCCACCTCCAAACTCGAGGGTTGTATTGCCCTCAATGCAAATGCCAAAATAAAAAATGAAAACATATGAAGGCAGTACATCACAAAATATATATGGTAGACAGCAATAAGAAGATAAGAAACTTAAATTTTAATCACTGTCTTCACTGCTGCTGCTGAGGCGGATCTGGCGGCGGGTTCTGGTTCGCGGGGCGGGCTGGGATGGTTGCTGTACAACCTGAATATCAGAGCTACTGAGGCTGCTGTCACTGCTGTTGCTGGCCCTTGGCAGAGTTTTCTTATCTGCCATTCTTTTCTGCCTCTTTACCAGTGTAAATTCTTTCGACAGGTCCCTCCGAATAGAGGGTTCAACGTTGCTGTCGGCCCAGACGGATGAGGAAGAGAACCCAGCGACAAAGGCATCAATATCATCTGAGGGAATCGGTCGCTTTGTTCCGTTGGCGGATGTTTCGGCATGAGGGCTGCAGGCTGCCGTCGGGGCAGGTGATGGAATGGAGGCAGCAGATGGTGTATGTGGTGTGGCAGCAGGTGTAGGTGTGTGGGCAGCGGTGTTGAATGTGAAGTAGTGGGCAGGGAAGGTGGGAAAGACAACATCAGGGAAATTTAAAGTATTGTGAATGAAGTTTACCGTGGATGCGGCAAAGTCCTTGATGAATGTCATGAGGCCCAGCTTTCTGTCCTCCATCCTTTGAATAGCAGCTAGGTTCAGGAGTTGGCTGCTCTGAGGATTCAGCGGGGGCGGCAGCAGGGTTGAAGGAGGAGAGGGGGTTGCTACTGTCAGCTCCATGAGGCTGATGATATTTTTGTCTGTCCAACCTCGTCCCTTCACTATACGATCGGTGTTGGCTTCTGGCACGACAGAACAACGGTAGGGGGATGTGATAAGGTAGGGAAGGCAGAGGAGGGCCGTCGATCTCTGCTGGTCAACGGTGGTGTGATGTGATGACGGCAGAATCCTCTTCTTAATGAAGGCGTTCCACAGTTTGGCCTCCGGTAGTAGCTGCCCCCTCTTCACTGTATGGGGATTTTTTTGCGGCTTGTGTTCCATTCAGTCCCTTCTTCCGTTACTTCTGCCATGACTGCGTCATAGGCAGCATCATCTAGCGTGTCAAGGAATCGCTGGTGGGCATCATCGTTGGGGCTGGAGTGGAGGTCATAGAAAGAGTTAATGCGTTCGGCTGTGAACTGCACTTCTGCCCCTCGGACAGTCACTGCTGTTGCCGTCCTGCTGCCGTTGGTAGCATAGAATTCCCTCACCAGCGTTTCGTTCTTCTTTGTCGGTTGCTCCGCGAATTGTTCCCACAAGAGGGCTCTAATCGTCCTTGCGATGAAAGGCTTGAGGCCCTTATTGACAGCTCTTGGAGTGTAAATAAAGCCTCTTTCTTCCCATAAATCTCTAGTAGCAAAGGATTGTGGGGTAGGTGCTGCCGGTGAAGAAGTTGAGGCAGCACTGCGGCGGGTTTTTTCTGGAAGACATGTTAGTGCAAGGGTTGTGAAAAGTAATTGAAAGCAAATGAAAACTAAAGATGGAGAGCAAGCAAGAAAAGCAGAAGTGAGTGAAAATGAAAATGAAACGTGGTTTTATAGAAAAGGAATTGCTGCCCGTTGAAGCTGTAACGGCAGCCGCGAATAACGGGGCGGCTGTCGAGCTTTAGCGTGTCTGATGCGTCTGACACACGTTTCCGTGTCTGTTACGCGTCTGTCGTGACAGCATGGTGACAGCCTGTCTTTTCCGCGTCTGTCATGGCAGCCGTAATGACAAGCTTCAATATTGGGCTTTGTTGGGCTGATGGATGGGTGGTGGGTTGAGTTCACTTCTCCTGTTCTTCTTGGCTCCTTTATTTCCTAAAAGCATTATTCGAATAAAATAAACCTTATTTCCTAATAAATAATAAATAATAAAAAATAAAAATAAAATTTAGGTTGAATTAGGGATGCCAGGTAGGGCATCTCCTAGGGTAACCACTTCCTGCATTCCTGGGGCTTCAGTCCCCTGATAATGCTTGAGGCGTCGTTTCCGGTACTTCTTGAAGTCTATCTGTACCCTCCATCTGGTGATTATTCTCATGGTGGGAGCTTCTTTCTTTCTCTTCCCTTTGTAGTCCATGAAGTCCTCCCTTCTTGGTAATGTTTCTGAGGGCATGAATATATGATTAGAAAAAATCAAATTGACATTCGACCATAAACTTACCTTGTTTTTGTTGAATGTTGTTGTGGTTGAATGTATCCCTTGCTGCCGTGCCCGCTGCTGCGGCAGGCAGTTATTTTGACAGTTCTTTATCAGGTTACTTTGCAGGTCAATGGGACATTGGTAAGTGCCATCACTCTCTATATCAAATTCTGTTGACCACTCGTAGATCTCCATCAGTAGAGACTTTGATAATTCTGAGTCCACCGGTGTTGGTTCCTCTAATATCTGCAATGGAATCAGTGAGTTTTCAAAGAATTCAAAAGGTTCGTTTATTACCTGCTCGTATTCCATTTGTGAATAACTGTCATTGGGTAGCTCTTCTAGGTGGTCGTGCGAGTGCCATGATAGAGATGGATGTGTGCAATCTTGGTCGGGCATAACCGAGGTAGTGGGTTGAGAATTTGCCTCTGATGTTGTTGCTGCTTCAGCATCAGTTGCTGCCGAGGCGACATTTGCTGCCGAGGTGACAGTTTCTGCCGAGGGTGCAGTTTCCTCTTTGACTGGGGTTTTTGCCTCAGAAGTGGTTGCTGCCGTGACATTCTCTTGAATTTCACTCAGCGTTGTCGCGGTGTTGCTCCATTCCGGCTCCTCGATCATTGCCATGGCAAGTTGTTGCTCAGACTCATCATATGTTGGGTATTCCTTCACATGGGCATCCTCGTCATCTTGCCTCAGGATTTCAGGTTCATCTGTGGCATGAATGAGGACTGGTCTGCTCAAGAGTTCATCCATCTTGGCGATACTTGCGTTCGTAGAAGCCGACACTTTTTGAGTGAGTGCCAAGAAGGCTTGCAGTGTGTCTTGTAAGGATTTTGACTCCTCTTGAGGATAATGACATTGCCAGGGCATGTCAGGTTCTGCAGCAAAACTGTTATGGTATAAAAAAATTTGCGGGTTTTGATCGTACCATAAAAATTTTTGCTGCTTCGGCATCGGTAGTTGCTGCCCCTGTTGCTGTTGTGGCAGCATATCTTTACGGTAATTGCAAGAACTCTCCCACATCAACTCTCGAATGGTTTTTCCTGGCATGTTGATGCCCTTGAACCTGTATTTTCACCTGATTTTTTTTTATAAAAATAGAAAAAGAAAAAGGAAAAAAAGAAAAAAGAAAAGGAAACAGAAAAAGAAAAGAAAAGAAAAGTGCAGAAGCTAGGGTAAGAGTGTGTTGCCACTCCCCGACAACGGCGCCAAAAACTTGTTGCGTGTAAAAGTGTCTATCGCAATGTAGTGCAAGTGTACACGTCGCAAGTAATAAAGTGATACTAGAGTATCGAATATCGTCTCCACAGGGACTGGGATAACCCTTTCCTTCGCTATCTGCACAAGGGGAAAAGAATAGATTAAGATATTGTCACGAAAATAATAAAGAATACTGGAAAATAAAAGTAGAGAAATCAAGATAGAGAGAATGGGCTGGTATTGAATTGCTCAGTAGTGCAGAGTTTAGAAAATCCAGTTCTGTCGTCGCGCCCGTCGCGACAGCACCTATCACGGCAGCAGTCCGTTGGTCGTCGCGGCAGCAAACACACCAACTCAGTACTTTCAAGTTTGGCAAGAATCCCAGATCTGCCTTGGCCTATCCCTAGGTCCAAGTCTGTCGATGATCACGTCTTTGATGATACCTCCCGGCGTGAATCGAAGGATGAACACCGATGTGTATGAATTCTTCTTTAGCCACTTAACCTCGCCCTCTCACTAGGCACGAGATAGTTCAACTATAAACTAGAGAACTTGCTCTTATTTCTTTCGTATACTTAACTCTCCCGATGCTAAGTAAATAGATAACCTCACAATGCTCTCTCGATGCTCTTGCAAGATATTAATAACCAAAATAAGAGAACTTGAAGTTTATTTTATTGAACTGAAAATACCTAAAACAAAACAACCCTTTCAACTACTTTACAAATCAACCCGTGGCCCTAAGGGGGTTTTAGAACATATCGACGGCGGGTAAACGGTGGAGGGTTTTTGGTTGTCGGTTATGGGGAAATCGGCTATGGGTTATGAGATTATGCCCTAGGTTAAAATACATGCCCTTATATAAGCTTTGGGCTCAAGTATTCTAAGTTAACAAGGATTACAACTTTAATTAAAAGTATGATTCTAATAAAGACTTAATCTCCAAGGAATCTACTTTCCAGCCGTCCTCCTTGTTTCTTGGGATTTTCTCTCCTTGAACTTTGGGCTTGACATATCTTTTGATCCGGAGCTTGGAAAAATATATGGTTTTCACACGACAGACGAGCAGAATTTTCTCTATCTATCGAGGTCCACTTTGCTTTTTCTCTTCACAAAACTGCTGTCACCATGCTGTCACGGTAGCATCATGGCAGCATCGTCCTCTTTGTCTGCTTGTCCAGTTCAGCTTTTCTGCTTCTCTGCCCAGCGCCTGCCTTCACCGTCTACGACGGCGGCAACCTGCCAAAAACAGCCATTTTTAGTAGAATCTGTGCCTTTTATATATTTGTGATGTTTTGCTGTAAACTAACCTAAATGCAATGAAATGATGCTTGAATGCAGCAGAAATATGGGTTAAAAAGGGTGTAAATAATAGAACTTTTACACACTCAACACATGCGAGTATTGGTATTGACCAATCAGTTCCAACACTAGAAGAAACAAGTACCAGTATTGCATGGAGCTAGTATCGGTACTCCTTCACGCAGCCATCACTTGTAATCCTCGATTGCCCCTGCATGTGCAGCATGATACTCTAAACCGAACTAAACTCTGTACCGCACATCACTAAAAAAGTTCACTTTACTTGGGTGGTGATCAATCACACGATCAACAGTCCTCAATTACATCGACTCACGTCTTTGTCCAAATCTCAAGTTCCCTAGTGAATAAGTACTCAAAATTTCATATTTTTGGGGTAAACACAACCTTCCCTCTTCTAGCACAAAAATACAGCCCTGGCAATACAACAAAACATCCTCGAAGATATCGAAATCTTACTCGACTCTAATTTAGTAAGCAGCACTGCCACAACAAAACGATCCCATGCAGCTCGAATATCCACTAATGTTCCTCAGCTCGATCCAAGGAAACTGCGATCAAAATCAAAATCTTTTACGAAGCCGTGCGCCTTAAATCTGAATAGCTACTCATGAGAGTAATTAACTTTCTCATCACATAGGATCATTTCAGTAATCAGATTATTACCATTCACATTTCTAAAATCCTCACACATCTACATGTGTCACACACATCAACAAATTGATATTCAAGAGGCAATCTGGTGGTCCCATCCTAAAATTGCTAAAACATCTCGTACGTTAATGCAAACATCCCATGATACTACGACACATCTTAGAAAAGGAAAACCATATTCCAAAATTCTTTTCAAACATTACTAGCATGCAAAATTTTTTACCATAAGCATCACATTATCGAACTAGGTTCAAAAAACAAACATGTACTCCACAACCGGTTAACAAGTCATCCTCCTCTAGAGGCAAATAACGATTCTTCACTCAGACAAAAGAAACCCTAAGTGAACAAGTCCATTTCACCCTTGAGTGAAACACTCAGACAAAAGAAACCTCGTTTGAGTTATGCCCTCGCAACTGAATCTTTGACTTTCTCAATTAGGTCGATGTCCTTCTAAAAAAGTGATGAGCATTGAAGCCAGCTCGACCTCACCTCAACATCTACTCGCGTCCTTGGCAGGGAGGAAGTCGTAGCGACTCCTCTGGGATGTATAAACAAATACTCTGATAGTCTAAAAGCTCTCGAGTGACAAACTATACACATTGGCATCTATCAAACGGTTCAAACATGTCTCACAATCCCATTGCGCCATTCTCAAAATGACTAATGCAAAGTTCACGATAGAAAGGTAATGGCTCAACATTCTTACTAACAAGGTTTGGCTCTCTCGAGATTTAGATGCATCGAAAACATCTCTCAACATCACAGGCTAGCGTCGCGCTTGATTAACCAAATCAATTTCCAAGGTGCAACAACTCTCAAGAAGGCAGCTATATCAAACATGTAGAACGTCTAACTACGATCACACTCTGATGAACTAGTGGATCTTGAATCCACTATCTCCGAGAAATGCTCTTGAGAAGGGTGATGATACTTCTTAAATATCAATGAGTCTCCTCCGAAGCGATTAAAGGGTCCTCCAACAAACATGCATCCACTAATCGATTTCATGAGTGGGTTATCCATACCCACATCATAAATGTTATTCACGCATAATGATGAAGATTCTTTACCGCAAACTTTTCGTGATATATCTAAAGGCTTCATAACGACTATTACACAAAATTAAGTCACCATTTAGGTGGCGGGAGGAGGACACTTCCTCGACCCCAACATCATTCAACTAACTCGCATTTTAATATTTTGGTGCTATCTCGCCCTTGAAATCACTCCCTTGAGTGGCTCAACACTTAAATCGGCCCTCTTGGCCACAATCGTAACCATCTTAGCGTCGCAACATTGGACGCACCATCAGGATTCCAGTCTTAAGGAGTACGAACTTAATTTAAGGGCTTGTATTCACTAGACACTTTACTATAACACCTACACCACCCTAGCTTTCCTAAAACCGGCTAAACCTAAACTATGATACCACTAAATATAAAACCATAAACCCGGATTCCACAATTGGGCAATTAGCTCAACTCATTACCATAAAATTTCTCAACTCAATTTAGCCCAACAAAATATTTTCCAAACACATTTAAATCAAACAGTTGCAAATATAAATAAATAATTAAATCATTTCAAAAGAGATCCAAATTAATTTAAAACATTTGACTTGATCAATACAATTCCAAAATACGAGTTACAAACTCGACCACGTTAGACCTTATAAATACACAGCCCACTAAATACATGTGACGTACTCTGGTAACCACCACTTGCTAGAATCTTGTACTGATAGTTCTATTCGGTCGTGCGATTCAACGATCAACCTACGCATGGAAACAACAATTCCGAGCACCGTTCTTACAAAGCTCAGTGGTACTCATCTACTCTATTGTACTTCATGCTAATCATAAGCATCAGCATGGAAGTTAGTATGAGCAATAAGAAAAGATAAATAAACACGTGACACTACCACTAGTCGCCTAAACACATGCTCCCATCATGAAAAACATCATACATGGGACACAAGGCCCAACCATACTCGGTATTTCACTAGATCATCCTATCCAAAAGCACACAAATCCATAACCACAAACCTGGAGTAAGGCCCAGGGCCACACATCATCAGGAATGTACACTCTAAGCGAGACCCGACGCCACACAGCATTCGAAATGTACGCTCTATTCTCCGCAATACCTAAAGAAGATCTGGTGCCATACAACGTCAAGAACGTACATTCAACATCTTTGACCATGGTGTTGCAACACTCTCATTGGGTATTTGGATCCCAATAACCAAATGACTCAACACATCAAATGGCTACTCAACATACAAACAACATGATCCCAAGGATCTTCTTATCATTGCTAATCGCCATCACGTTATTTATTTTACATTAACAAGTTGTTAATACATTATAGAGAAATTTATAATTAATCTCATTTATTGTCTCCATTAATCCATGCTATCTCATTTATCAAGACATTGTAACACCCTAAACCTGAATGTCACATTTGAGCCTTAATCCTGAACCGTTTCATAAATATTTCTCAACTTAGATTAACCCAAATAAAATAAATTCTAAAAATATTTAAAGCCCGCGATTAATATATATATATATATAATTAAAACGTCAAAAAGGGAGCTTCGCTTAAATCAAAATATTTGAATATTATATTTGATTAATACAATCTAAAAATAAGGATTACAGACACGATCTCGTAAAGTCCTATGAATACATACCCCACCAAACACAATTGCCATACACTAGAGATCTATGTATGCTAGAATCACGTACCAATAGTGCTCCACGATTGAACAACCAACCTACGCATGGTAACAATGATTCCGAGCATTGAGCTTACAAAGTTAAGTGGTACACATCTACTCTATTGTACTTCATGCAAATCATAAACACAAGCATGGAAGCTTGTAAGAGCAATAAGAAGAGATAAATAAACACGTGGCACAACCACAAGTTGCCTAAACACATGCTTTAATCATGCAAAACATTAAACATGGCACACAAGGCCCAACCATACTCGAGATTTCACTAGATCATCTGAGCCAAAAGCACACAAATTCATAACGGCAAACCTAGACTGAGGCTCAGGGCCACACAGTATTAGGAACATACACTTTGAGGGACACCCGGGGCTACACAGTATTTGGAACGTACGCTCTATTCTCTACAATAACCTAGTCAGACCCAGTGCCACACAACATCGAGAACGTACATTCGACATCTTTAACCATGGTGTTGCAACACTCTCATTGGGTATTTGGATCTCATCAATCAAATGACTCAACACATCAAATGCCTACTCGACATACAAGCAACGTGATCCCAAGGATCTCTCTATCGTTGCTAATCGTCATCACATCATTTATTTTACATTAACGAGTTTTTAATACATTATGGAGAAGTATATAATTAATCTCCTTTATTGTCTCCATTAATCCATATTTATCTCACTCATTAAGGAATTGTAACACCCTAAACTCGAATGTCACCTTTGGGTCTTAATTCTAAACTGTTTCATAAAAATTTCCCAACTTGGTCTACCCCAAATAAAATTAATTCTGAAAATATTTAAAGCCACCGATTAATATATATATATATATATATATAATTAAAACGTTACAAAAGGGAGCTCTATTTAAATAAAAATATTTGAACATTCAATTTGATTAATACAATTTCCAAAATAAGGGTTACAAACTCCATCACGTAAGGTCCTATGAATATGTAGCCTATTAAACACAAGTACCTTACTCTGGAGATCACTGTATGCTAGAATCCTGTACCGGTAGTGCTCCATGATCCCACAATCCAACAATCAACCTACGCAAGGAAACAACGATTCTGAGCGTTGAGCTTACAAAGCTCAGTGGTACACATCTACTCTAGTATACTTCTTGTTAATCATAAAAATAAGCATGCAAGCTAGTACGAGCAATATTGAGAGATAAATAAACATGTGGCGCTACCACTAGTCGTCTAAATGCATGCTCTCATCAAAGTAGTCATCATACAGGGCTCTCATGGCCCAACCATACCCGAGATCTCATCAGATCATCTAGGCGAAAACACATATCAACAACAACAACTCTAGAGTGAGGTCGGGTCACGAAGCATCAAAACATGAACTTCGGGTGAGACTGGGTAACATAGCATCGTAACGTACACCCTTGCTCAAAATTCCCCCTTAAGAATCTTTGAATGAGGCTCGGTCACATAGCATCGGTAACCTCCAATCGGTATGTCTAACCATGGTTTTGGCAACACTCTTTCATTGGGTATCCAGTTCCCATCAATCATCGACTCAACCAATCAAATGCCTATCCTTCATATGAGCAACGCGATCCCAAGGATCCCTATTGTTGCTAACCGTCAACACATCATTTATTTTACATTACCGAGTTGTGAATACATTATGCATAAGTATATCTATATAATTAATCTCGTTTATTGCCTCCATTAATCCTGGGAATAATTCAATTATTAATATACACATCAATTTTCACCCTTAATTTACATTCATTGATTATTTAGTGTATCAGGTACCTGTACTCGAACATGAGTATCAATACGGTACCCTCGGATATCAGTACTCACACGCATAATGATACATAAACTGATTGCGAGAAATCTTAGATTTCAACTAGTACCATTTCCTTGAATTACAATTTTACAATACTTTATTCGACCCCTAAAGCATATACAAGTCATTAAGGTTTGTTTACTGACGCGTTCATTCAATTAATATTAATTATCGACTTCATAATCATTTAAATCAAGTATTTGTCCCTTAAACATAATACCCATTAATAATGTCAATCTATTCGAACAAGAATAAAAAGCATTACAATTATCAACCAAACAACCAATCATCAATTAATCAAACAAGCATCTTAAACGACCATAAACGATCTCTAAAGCCTCCATGAGTCTCATCATATTTTCAACATCATCATGCATCTCATGAATATCAAGTCTCATACTATCGGTGTCCAAACATGCATATTCATTATATACCTATTTTACATATACTAATATGCAAGGCAATCACGTTAATGATGCTGATGAAGCAATAGGAGTTCGAGGTGTAGTAACCTTTAGTCAATTGATAAATCCCCCTGCAAGCTTCTCTAATTATCTCTTTAAATCCAATATTCGAGTCCAACAATTCCTCAAATAAAAATATATGATTGCATAAGCCATTTCACACTATCGGACTACTTTATGCGATAAAATACGTAAAAACAACTTATCGGGTTCAAATTTGGTGAAACAAACTGCTCCAACAGACTCGGGATGTTGAAAACCCCTAGGTAGGGTCCCCCGAAAAAAGTCAACATCGGTGGCGGCGGTCAACAGCAGCGGTGACGGTCAAAGGCTGCGGTTGGCTCGAAGGGTCAGCTTGCTGGACTGGCTCGACCTGCGGCTTGGGTCAGCTCGGCTTGGCTCAAAGACTCAAGCCCAACAGATAAGCCCAACTGTTATAATAGCTTGGCGGGCCAGACGTCGCCCACGCGTAGGCGGCAGTGCGTGCGACAGCTTCCAGTGGCCAGGCGGCAACGGTGAATGCCCATACTAGCTATTTTCTGGCCTCCGATCATGGTGGTGCCTCGTTTTCTTGATTCGAGCACTCGAACTACCGCAACTCAACAACCCAAATTTGTTTTCTCTCATCCCTCTTACAACGGCTCCAATGGCGACGACGTTAGTACCAGTGAACTCGTCTTGATGAGATAATCTCAATGACGGTGGAGGTGTTAAAAATGACCAGTGGGTTCTTAGTAGATCGAAGATAGAAGTTTGAAGAGAAAGAGAGAAAAAGAGAGATGGAAAATGGGAGAGAGAGTAAGGGATATAAAAATCTGATTTCCCCCTCCCTTTCTAACCACTTTAATTCAAATATCCTTTTCGAAAATATCACGGTAAAATTGAATCCTTAAACCCCTATTCTCCCATCATTCCACAAAAAGATCACCACTCCTATTTAATTTAAATCCTTAAAATTAAAATACCAAACTCGTATTTTATATCTGAACTCAAAATTTTTTCCGGGTCATTACAACTCTCCCCTCCTTGAAAGAAATTTTATCCTTGAAATTTGTATCCATAATTCAAAATAAGATGTTGAAAATTAAATAACTTCGACATTCTCAAAGATATCCCATTGCGATACTCTGATCTCTCACAACACTTATCAATTATAATCATTGTCTTCAAATGATACAAACATAATCTCAACCGATTATTTCTCTTGGAAGGAATCCACCCTCGCTCGGTACCTTGCAAACAACAAGAGAAACCCAAAGGTACCCCGTCAAAAGCGTCACACAAATACGTCATCAAGAAAACTTAACTTATGTTGTAGAACCTAAAGTATTGCCGCACAACAAAATCTTTCCACAACTCCACACATTCTAAAAGAATAGGACGTTACACAGTTGTCGTAACCCAAAACAATGTTCCCTTCCGTGTGGTGACTCCCTAAATGGAAACTCTAACTCTGATGGCATCTCATATCAAAATCAATGCTTACCCAGTGAAAGACTTCTAAAAAGAAAAAGATGTCTCTACAAGTCTCAAGACAAACATTAGATGTCAACGCATTTAACATCAAAACGACAATCAACGCAACTCCCATTAACTCGGTTCACGCAACAGTCATCTGTTCCGTCACTCGGATCTGTCATTGCATGAAATCCCACCAAGGGATAAGCTTCCATCACAAACCTCGAATCTCATGTCAAAGGGTAGCATGTACACACCGTAGTGTCGTACATCCCAACCCACAAATAATCTAAGCAGACTTTCTATCTGGATCTTGCCTTTGCCGAAAATATCAAACGGTACCTACCAAGTACTATATCATTACTCAACGTAAACCCATCGAAAGTGTGCACTCACAATCCTTTACAAGATTTACGGTCATCTATCTAATTTTTCTGCAAAGAAACAACGAAGCATCAAAACAACTCTGAAGAACTCAATGTTAGACTCCCAACTGATGGAAAGTCAAACACTTATCATTGTCCCAAACACACGACTCCACACTGTCTCTAAAAACTTGTGACAAAAGTTTGGTACAAACTGTCGCTCTCAGAATTCACCTCATTCTGACTATTGTACTATATATGAAGAATCTCTTGCCTTGATATATCTTTCTCTAAAACACCCACAACAAGATCTCAAAATCCATTAGAAACCACCGAACCTAAATTCAATCATAACGATGTATCCTCTTAATTATAAACAGATGATACTTCTCACGGCTTCCAAAGCAAACCAATCCTTAACTCGAAGCTTAAATAATGAAACACACGGGTACCGGTACTAACCAATCATTATCAACGCCATATGATTCGAGTATCAATACCGCATAGAGCTAGTATCAGTACCCCTTTCATGACCATTACTTGCTATCCCTGACCGCCCCACATGGGCAACATGATATTGTAACATGAACTAACTTCGTACAATTCATCACTTTTCTAGTTCACTTTACTTAGGTGGTGATCGACCACACACGATCAAAAGTTATTAATTACTTCGACTCACGTCATTTTTCAAATATTAAATCCCTTAAAGATCAAGTACCCAAAACTTCACACTATTGGAGTAGGCACACCCTTCCCTCTTATTACACAAAAATACACCCTTGACAAAACAACAAAACATCCTCAAAGATCTCGAAATCATACCCGACATTAATCGGGTCAGCACCACTATCACAACAAAACGGTCTCACGCAGCTCGAATCTCCACCAATGTTCCTTGGTTCCTTCCAAGAAAAATGTGATACAAATCAAAAGCATTTATGAAGTCTCAAACCCTTTCTTCCTTAACTAATTACGCGATAACTAACCATTCCCACACATAGGTCATTATGGTAATTATCTTTTTAACGGTCATCTTCTCATATTCCTTATACATTCATGTGTGTCACGTAAAGCATCCAACTTATATTCGAGAGACAATATGGTGGTCCCCACCTTATCATCGCTGAAACACCTCAAACATCATTGTAGAGATCAAATGTTCTCACAACACATCCTAAAGAGAAAAATTCCTCATACAAAAAATCATTTCGATATTACTAGCCTCCAACACTTTAACCATTAGCATCTCCTTCTTCAACCAAACCCGAAAAAACACGCGGGTACTTCACAATCGGTTAAATGAGTCATCCACCTTAGGAGACAGGTAACGATCTTTCACTGTCACTTAACAAGCTACCCACTCTTTAAGCACCATCTTAATGAACCAACTTCCTACAAGCGAACAAATTCGGTTCTCCCTTGGGAGAAACACTCAGACAAAAGAAATCTTGTTCAAGTTGAACCTTCGCAATTGAATCTCTGACTCTCTCAACTGGGTTGGTGTCCTCTGAAAAGGGCGATGGGCACCAACGTCCTACTCGGTCTTATGTCAACATCTACTCACGTTCTTGACAGGAAGGAAGTTTAGATAACTTCTCCAAGAAGCATAAACAAACAATCTAACAATCTGAAAGCTCCCGAGCGTCGAACTACACACATTAGCATCTATCGAACGGTTAAACATGTCACACAACCCCATTGTACCGTTCTCTGAACAACCACTACAAAGATCACGGTAGAATGGCAACAGTTCAACATTCCCATTACCAAAGGTTAGGTTCTCCCGGGATCTCAAAGCCTCAAGCACAACTCTTGATGTTACAGGCTAGCGTCACACTTGATTAACAAAATCAATTTCCAAGGTGCCACAACTCTCAAGAAGGTAGCTTTACCAAACTTGTAGAACGTATAACTTCGGTCACAATATAACGAACTAGTGGATCCTGAATCCATTATCAACGAGACTCATTTTTAAGCTAACAAAGGGTCCTCCAACCAACGTGCACCCACTGATCGATTCCAAAAGCAGTTTATCCCTACTTGCATCATAAATGTTATTCACGTATAACGATAAAGATTATTTGCCACAAACTCACATAACGTATCCAAAGGCTATAACATCACTATGCATCTAATAAATATCAGTCTCATAATTACATGTCTTTAAACATGCTCATTTCTCGTCTACATATTTTGCAGACACTAATGTGCAAGGCAATTATAATTATGATGCTCATGAAGCATTTGTAGTTAGAGTTGTACTAACCTTAAGCCAAGCGATAAATTATCACCCAAGCTCCTCCAATCATATCTTTATATCCAATATTCGAGTCCATATAACCCTCAGATAAAACAAACACGACTCGGTAACGACTAATTTAAAAACGTTACAGGTTCCCTCACTTTAAAAGAATTATTTGGGGGGGGGGATTTAAAAAAAGCTCGTATTTCAAAATAAAACTTAGAGTCGCCGCTGGTCACTTGGATAAGGTAGATCGGACACCATAAAACCATAGAATCATTAAAATATGTGTTCGAGAGTTGGTTACATGTGGGGAAAGATTAGCACCCCCAGAGCTCGAAATCGGTACTGAATCATATGTTGCTTTTATCGATGAAAAATATTAAAATTTAAATTAAATTTAATTAAATGTTCTTAGTTGAATACATTTTTTAGTTAAGTGGGCTTCAAAATTTGGTGGCTTTGAATTAATTGGTCATTTAACTAATAAGTGTGACTTTAAATTCGGACCATAGATTAAACCGACATGATTAAGCATGACTTTCGTGTTAATTTATAGTTCGAATTAAGTACATCACCTTCATGCATGATGCAAATAGTTAAATATGATTTTATGACTTGTCCAATTTTATTTATTTTGAGTTTACCTTTAGAAAATATAAATTAATTCGAACATTTGGTCAATATCCATTAAATCAAGATATTACGACACAAATACTCGAGTTAATAAATATCTCTTTTTTATATTTATAAATTAATTAATTATCAAGGTAAATATAGAATTAAATAATAAGGATCAAATGAATGATAATTAAATGCATGTCACATTAAATCTTTAAATAAATACAAAAAAGCCACTAATGGTCTAACCTAAAAGGCTGAAATTATGAAAGATATAACGAATGATCTATTATTTACTAAGCTATGCTAATATGAATCCTAAATTAAATAAAACCTAGAAATCTAAAACCTAATATTTTAAGAAATTATCTTGAATCTCAATAATTAATTTGATTAATTTTAAATTGTATCCTGTTAAGTAAATGACATTGCTGAAAAATAATCAAATTAATAATTAAGGCTTTTTAAAGTTATAGTCTAAATTAAGTTTTTCATATTCTAATATAATTAAGAGAATGAATTCAATTAAATTAAAATACGTTAGATTAAGTCAATGAAGTATTTTAATTTAATTAATTCGACTAGAATCTAACTATGGGGATTTTAACCTAATCTAGATCTTAAACTTAAATTAAGTTTAATTAAATTAAAGATACACCCGATTAATTCAAGGGTATATTTTAAATTAATTAAATTGAATTTTAAACTAAGCTTAAACTAGCCTAAATTTAATTCAATTAATTTAAACATACACCTTAGTAAGTTAAATGTATATTTTAAATTAATTTAACTAAATTAAACTGAATTAAATATAAAAGAGCGACCAACATATATGTACGAAATAAAAATGCTAAAAAATGAACAACAATAAAACATATAAGCTTAATAAAGGATTGAAACTAAAGAAATAGAAAACAGTGCGTAAATGTAAATGCAAAAAAGATAAAAGGGCACAAAATTAAATAAACCAAAAAGGGAAAGACTTAAAGGGTCATTTTCCACTGGTTCTCAGACCAAATTGAGAGGAAAATATAATTTTAGGTTCAAATTTGAAAGAAAATAGAATGAAACTAAAAATGGTGATTAAATTGAAAACTTAAAAAAGAAAGGGAGTGCGGAAGAGGTTTCATTGGGGATGAGGGATTTAATGAAGGTAAATAAACATTTTCCTTTGAAAACAGACGTACTATAGGTTAATTTAAAAAATGACATTTGACCCATTTTTGTCAAATAAAAACAGCACAAAATGCTCTAAAGAACATTTGAATGTTCTTTATATATTTTTCTCTAAACCCATGAACCAATAAAAAAAAACTAAATACCAATGAGGCCTTGTCACATCGGTTGTCGTGAGTTGTCATCCGTCGCCTCTCACTGGCGTCAGTGACCTCAAACCCCCCAAAAGAACCCTTTTTTTCTTTTTAAAATTAGATCCAGCCACTGTTTTTCAAAATCAAACATATATCTTGCAAAATCGATTTAAGAAAACCCTTCTTTTGAAGAAAAACTATTCGAAAACCCTTTTTTTTTAAAAAATAACCCCCAATCCGGTTTACCACTTATGGCATTGAAGGCCAAGTGCTTGTCATCAGAAGGGCGTGTCCATCGTTAGGAGACCTTAGGATGGTTGGGAGCCTAAACGGTTCAAAAGTAAAACCCCTCGAAATCCTAACCTTAATGTTTTATTATTTATGCACTAAGAGAAAAGGAGAATTGTAACACCCGGGTTTAGGGGTCGGGTGAAAAATAATATTTTAATATTATTTCGGGTTCGGTTTTGCAATTTAAATAATAAAATATTTTTATGGGCCTCGGGATTTCAAAATGTTTAAGGCTATGTTGGGCCTATCTCTTAAGTCCAAATTCATGGGCTTTAAGAGATGTGGGTTTGACCATTCATTAATGACATTTTAGTAAATAGTTGGTCTTCCAACTAAAACCCATTTTTAATTTTAATTCCCTACTATTCAAATAAACCAAAAATCCCCTCTTCTTCTCCAAACTCCCAAAACCAACGACAATGGAGAGCTTTCTCTCCATCTCCCCATTTCATCCCATTTCTTCTTCATTCTTGGAGCTTTTTGAAAGGTAAACACATCCCCATCTTGCTCTCATCTTCCTCTACTTGAAGTACAAATAGATTTCATTTTCATCAATGTTTTAGAATTTGGGTTTTTGAAAGATTTGAGTAAAAATGATATCTTTATTGTTTTTAACTTAAGATTTTGATTTAATGTTGTTAGATATGGTGTTTATGAACCAAATGGACCAACATATATAATTTTTGAGGTGTTTAAGAATTCCCGAAATTGGGTTTTTGTGGGGTTTTAGGAGGGTTTTTAGTTGAGTTTTGGGTGTGGTTTGTGTTGGAAATTGAGGGTTGATGTTAGGGTAATGGTTGGGGGTTGTTTTGGAAGCATTTGGAAGTGTTAAATGTGTAACGCCCCGGTTTTGGGCTTAGAAGTTTTGGGTTTTGACCGGTTCGGTCAAAGTGCGGTTCGAATATAAAAAGGTGAAATTAGGAAAGCCTAGTTCGGGTTGCATTAAAAATATGGAAAAATGTCCTAAAATCCTCTTTTAATATATATAAGTGAACTGTGAAATCAATTTTACAAAATGAGGTTTGGAAGGGTGACATTTTGGCTAGTGACCAAAATGTAATTTTTGAAAACTGTGTGACTGTTTTAAGAAGGATTGAAACTTTGAATCTTTAAGGAGCTATTTACCCAAAGGGAGTTCCTCCAGATTTTTCTAAGATATTAAATGATTTCTTAAAGGTTTTTAAATAAAATAAAAAGTGGAGGGAAGATATTTTGTCATTTCCAACTAACTTTCCATATTTTCTATTTTCCCTTTTCTCTCATTTACTCTCAAACCACACATCTTTCTCCAGAGCTTTTTCCTCTGATTTTGCTACTTAAATATCTCTTTTCAATTCTCTTTTGATTGCTAATCATCTCATCAACAAAACCTCACCATTTGCTAAGTGGTTTTTCAAGAATTTGGTTCCAAAAAGGGAGAAAACTCAAGTTTGGAGGTAAGAACGTCCTTCTCCTCTAAACTCTCAGTTCTTTACTGAAATTCCTAAGTTCTCAATCCTTAAATTGTGTTTTATAAAAGGTTTTATAGATGTGATCTTGATCTTGGCTTTTAATTGCGAGATTTGATTGATTTTGATGAAAATTCGTATGATCTGTTTAAGCAGTGTTTTGAGGTGTATTTTTGATGTTAAATGAATGTTAAATTGATAAGGAATTGAGGTTTAATCAATGCAATCTCGGATAGGTTGAATTTCCTAAGTTTAGCTTGTGTTTTTTATGGTTTTTGGAGTGATCTTGTTGATCTGTTATAGCTGGAGGTATAAGGATGTGTTGAGATCCATTTTGGATGTTAATTGATGTTTAAGGAGGTTTAGTTTTGATGGATCATGGCTGGGTAATGTTGTGGAGTTGTTTGGATGCATTTTCGGTTGTGTTTGGTAGCCGAAAATGGAGTGTGGATGAGAGCAGCGAGTTTAGGTGCTTTCATTGAAGCTATTAATGCATGATGATGCATTAATCCTCTACTTTGATGTGTTGAAAACAGGGGAGTCATCTTTGGATCCAAGTGGTGGTGATCCGGAAGCTTGATTGGTGTTTCGGCAAGAGGCGAAACGGAATTGGTGAGTGGATTTTGGTTTCCAGCTTTGAAACCATTGATTTGAAGGTTTGGGAGCTTAGTTTAAGTCTAAGCAACTTAGCTAAGCTCAAGAGTAAGTTTTCGGAAAAACTCTCTTGATGATGAACCATGGATTGGTTGTATGCAATGTGGTTGTTTGCATGATTTAAATTCTGTTTTGAAAGCATATTTAGCATATTAGTTGCTGAGATTATAAGCCATGTGTTGAAGGATGCTCAAGGTAAGAGATCCTTGTTTTTGAACATTGTTATAATGTGGTTTGATGCTTAAAGATGCATGATGTTATGGCTTGATTAAATGCTTTAAAACAGTGGAATATTGTTGATTAATGATGCATATTGGCAAGTGATGTTAAGGTCACAAAGGTGTTTAAAAGTCCTTGTGTGAGCCTTGTTTATTTAAGAACAACATGGTGGTTAAAAGTCCATGGTTGGTTCTTGGTTAAGATCATCAAGGTGGTTAAAATTCCTTGGATGAGTCTTGTGAATTTAAGAACTCCAAGGTGTTTAAAAGTCCTTGGGAGATTCTTGGTTAAGGTTACAAAGGTGTTTAAAAGTCCTTGTGTAAGCCTTGTTATTTAAGAACATCAAGGTGTTTAAAAGTCCTTGGATGATTCTTGTTAAGGACACAAAGGTGTTTAAAAGTCCTTTTGTGGTCCTTGCCATGGTGTTTAAAAGTCCACGGGGTTAAGGACACAATGGTGTTTAAAATTCCATGTGTGGTCCTTGGTTATTGTAAGATCACAATGGTGTTTAAAAGTCCATGTGTGGATCTTATGTGAAATGTATCACTTGTTGCCAATATGACATGTTATGAACTTGAAGCATGAATTGCTTGTTTTAAATGCTTATGAGCATGTATAAAGGATGATTGGATTTAAGGTTCATAAATGTGTTTTGTAAATGCATTATTGTGTGGTTTTAATGAGCATTCCTCACTAAGCTTTTGCTTACGCTCTCTCTCTTTTTCTTAAACCAATAATGCAGAGCATAAAAGTGCATTGAGGGCAGCAAGGGGGACAAGTATCCAAGTGGTGAACAAAGCTCATGTATGGTGAAGGTTTCTTAAACACTATTAGCTTTTGGCATTTGGCAATGGGGAACTTATGTTGTTGTTTTGGGAGATGTTTTGTACTTCCTAAGTTGGATTTATGTTGTTGTTAGTGTTGGTACTTGTAATTGGCCTTTATGTGGTTGGTTTGGTGATTTGATGCATGAATGGTTTGTTAAGTAGGATGCATGCCTATAGAATTGGGGCTTTTCATAATTGATGCAATATCGATGTTTGGTTGATGCAATTATGTTCCTTGTATGTTGAATGAATTGCTGGTAAAGTTTGGTTGCATTTGGTGCATGTTTGATAGGTCAATTGTATGATAAACCAGCAAAATTTCTGCAATCTGGGCAGCCTGTTTCGGAACAGGTGCGACCGTATCGGAACGGGGGCCTGAAATGGCCTGGGCGTTCCGAAACGGGAGGCACTGTTGCGGAACAGTTTGGCCACTGCCATGCCATGTTTCAGTACCAGTTTCGGAACGGTCCTGCGTTTCGGAACGGGTCTTCCCTGTTCCGAAACACTCGACCGTTGGGCACTGAAATTGATGGTTATATGTTTTGCAATGTTTGCGTTTTGGTCCTGAAACTTGTTTATGCAATTGTATGAGTTTGGGATGTCCAATTGAACTGAAATTTGGCAGAGAAGTATGAAACCTGACTAATTTCATATTGGTAACTTTAATTTGGATTAAGTCCTTATAATCTTCTGAATTTACAATTTGGTCCCTAAAGTTGTAATTTGTGCAATTGAGTCCCTGAATGTTCTCTGATTGTTATGATGTTTGAATATGTTTATCTTGTGAACATATCTAGGGTTAACGTGCATCTAGACAAGAGTAAAAAGAAAAAAAGGTCGTTAATCAAGGTTGACTTTCGGGTTGACTTTGGTTTTCCCCGTGTGATCTTCTTAATTCGGGTCGACCGTCTAGGCCGGGTTAAGGGGGTTACATTTGGTGGTATCAGAGCTGAGTTCTCGAGTAATTGGGAATGAGTATGTGAATGATTTAAAGTATGTATGCTTTGTATGCTTGTTGAGTGAAAGCATGTTGACTGAATTGTATTTGTGATGCAATTGTGGTGTATGCTGTGCTGAAGCATGTTGTGGGTACCCATTGCCAAATCAAAGCTAATGAAATGATGTTGTTTTTAAAGTGGAAATGAGCTTGAGTACTTGGATTACTTACCTTGCTGGGCCTGACTTTGTTTATTTGCATTGTGATTGCATTATTAAAGTATGGCACCTCGTAGAGAGTTAAGGAGTAATGTGCGAGCTGCGGCTCAAAATGAGAATGAGAATGAAGAGAATGTTGAAAGTGCGGTTTTACCTCCTCCACCTGGTGGTGGTGGTGCTGAGGGTGAAGGAGCTGGAGCTGCAGTTGATGCTGGGGTCGCTGGACCTGAGGCTGGTCAGGGGCAAGCTGTTCCTGACATGACAGTGTTGATACAAGCTATTGCTGGAGCTTTTCAAGCTGTAGTAGCTGGAGCTCGAGGAGCTGGGCATCAGGGAGATGCTGGAGTTAGACTACCCTTGGAGCGTCTGCGCAGTCTGGGAGGGACTGAGTTCAGGGGTTTGTCAGCTGAAGGTTCGGAATCTTGGTTAGAGAGTACCAAGAGAATCTTGGGTCAGATGAGTTGCACTGATGTGCAAAAGCTGGGCTGTGTAGTATCATTGCTACAGGACGATGCTTACACGTGGTGGACGACCACAATCTCTGGGATGGCGGAAGCTGATGTAACTTGGACATTCTTTCAGAATGTGTTCAAGAGAAGGTATCTAGGTGTGAGGTACCTAGATGAAAAGAAGAGGGAGTTCATGTCTCTTACCCAGGGGAGCATGTCTGTGGCTGAGTATGAAGTACAGTTTGTTCGACTCAGTCAGTACGCACCTGAGCTTGTCCCGGATGAGCGGGAGAGGTGTGAAAGGTTCCGTTATGGTTTAGTGACGGATGTAAAGATGTACGTGCTGGCCACTGAGTATGATGATTTTGATTTGCTGGTGGGTCGAGCAAAGGATATTGAGATGAACTTGGGTTTATCAGCTAAGAGTGTTGGTTCTAGTGCTGGAAAGCGAGCTGCTGAATATAGTTTCGGTGGTGGACGGAACAAAAGGGGACGTGATCAGAAGTATCAGTCCTCGGCTAAGCGAGGTGGTGGTGCACCTGCTCGGGGAGGCAATGCTAGAGTTGATTCGAGTAAATGTTGGACATGTGGTTCACGTGGTCATATGAAACGTGATTGTCCTCGAGCTATGAGGGAAGTGCAAGCTCCCGTTGCGGCAGCTGGTAATGGGTGCTGGAATTGTGGATCTACGGATCATATGAGGAGGGAGTGTCCTATGTTGGCTGGTGGCCAAGTGCGTGCTCCTGTCGTTACTGCACCACAGAGAGGTCGTGGGCGCGGCCGTGGTAACTTTCAGCGTAGAGAGGAAGGTGGTCGGGGAGTGGCCCATGTTGTGGCTATTCAGCCCGAGGGTGGTGGTCAAGCTAGGGTGTATGCTCAGCGGGAGGGAAGGAATGACGCGGATGTGATCGCATGTACCTTTACTTTGCAATCCTTGTCATTACTTTCCTTGATTGATTCTGGATCTACGCACTCATACATTTTGCGTGAGCATGCTGAATTGCTTGGTTTGCCTGTTGAGTCTTTGGATGTTGGTGTGCGTGTCACTAGTTCTTTTGGTGAGACTGTTGTGACTCGAAAGCTGTATAGAAGGTGTCCTTTGGTTGTTCAAGATCATGTTTTTCATGTTGACCTTATGGAGTTACCTTTCTATGGTTTTGATGTGATCCTTGGTATGGATTGGCTTGCTGAGCATCGTGCTGTTGTGGATTGTGAAAATAAGCGAGTTTCATTGAAGCTTGCGGATGATTATGAGGTGGTTGTGGTTGGTGAGAATGTGAAGTTTCTTGCCAATGTGGTATCTACATTGGAGGCGAGCCGGATGCTGAGGCAAGGTTGTGAAGCTTACCTAGCTTTTGTGATGAATCCTAGCTCTAAGGAGTTGCGTGTGCAAGATATCAGGATTGTAAAGGAGTTTCCTGGTGTGTTCCCTGAGGAGTTGCCTGGTTTACCTCCTAATCGCGAGGTGGAGTTTGGGATTGAGCTGTATGAGAATACAACTCCTGTGTCCATTACCCCTTATAGAATGGCACCTAAAGAGTTGAAGGAGCTGAAGACGCAATTGCAGGAATTGCTTGATCGTGGTTTCATTCGGCCGAGTGTGTCACCTTGGGGTGCACCGGTCTTGTTTGTAAAGAAGAAGGATGGCACTATGAGAATGTGCATTGATTATCGTCAGCTGAACAAGTTGACTATCAAGAATCGGTATCCTTTGCCGAGAATTGATGATCTCTTTGATCAATTTCGGGGAGCAGCTGTGTTCTCTAAGATTGACTTGAGGTCAGGGTATTATCAGTTGAAGGTGAAGGATGTAGATGTGCCTAAGACAGCTTTCAGGACAAGGTATGGGCATTATGAGTTCCTTGTGATGCCGTTTGGTTTGACAAATGCTCCTGCAACTTTCATGGACATGATGAATCGTGTGTTTCATGAATACCTGGACAAGTTTGTTGTGGTGTTCATCGATGATATCCTCGTGTACTCGCGTACTGAGGAGGAACATGAAGAGCATTTGAGGATTGTGCTGCAAGCTTTGTTGGAGAATCATCTTTATGCTAAGCTGAGCAAGTGTAAGTTCTGGTTAAGTGAGGTGGTGTTTCTTGGGCATGTGGTTTCTGCTGAGGGGATTCGTGTTGATCCTCAGAAAATTGAGGCGGTGATGAATTGGAAGGTTCCTAAGTCTGTTCATGAGGTTCGTAGTTTCCTTGGTTTGGCGGGATACTACCGGAGGTTTGTGGAGGGGTTTTCTAAGATTGCAGCACCATTGACGAAGTTGTTGCAGAAGGATGTTAAGTATGAATGGACGGAAACGAGACAACAAGCTTTTGAGAAGCTTAAGGCAGCTTTGACGCAAGCTCCTATCTTGGTTCAACCTGAATCAGGGAAAGAGTTTGTGGTCTACAGTGATGCGTCCTATGTTGGTTTGGGATGTGTGTTGATGCAAGAGGGTAAGGTGGTGGCTTATGCATCGCGACAGTTGAAGGTGCATGAGCGCAATTATCCTACGCATGACATTGCGTTGGCTGCGGTGGTTTTTGCTTTGAAGATCTGGAGACATTATCTGTATGGTGAGAAGTGTACTGTGTACACGGATCACAAGAGTTTGAAGTATCTGATGTCTCAGAAGGAGTTGAATCTTAGGCAGCGACGTTGGGTGAAGTTGCTCAAGGATTATGATTTGACGATTGAGTATCACCCTGGGAAGGCTAATGTTGTTGCGGATGCCTTGAGTAGGAAGGTGGCTGTTGAGCTGAGGGCTATGTTTGCCAGTTTGAGTATCTCGCGTGATGGTGGCCTTGTGGCTGAGTTGCAAGTGAAACCATCTTTGGTTCAGATGATCAAGGAAAAGCAGTTGCTGGATGATTCCTTGGTACCGCATGTTCAGGATATCGCGGAGGGTAGGCCTTCGGATTTCTGCTTTAATGATGATGGAGTGTTGTGTTTTGGGAGTCGAATAGTAGTGCCCAATGATGCTGAGTTGAGGCGTGCTATTCTGACTGAAGGTCATAGTAGTCCTTTTGCTATGCACCCTGGTAGTACTAAGATGTATCGTGATCTTCGTGATGAGTACTTTTGGGTGGGTTTAAAGAAGGATGTTGCTGAGTTTGTGAGCAAGTGCATGGTGTGTCAGCGAGTTAAAGCTGAGCATCAGGTCCCTTCAGGGTTGTTGCAACCGTTGAGAATCCCTGAATGGAAGTGGGAAAGGATTACCATGGATTTCGTATCTGGTTTACCTTTGTCGCCATCGAAGAAGAATTCGGTGTGGGTGATTGTGGATCGCCTGACGAAGTGTGCGCATTTCTTGCCTGTGCATACTACGTTTTCTTTGGATAAGCTTGCGGAGTTGTACATTGCTGAGATTGTGCGGCTGCATGGTGTGCCTAAGTCGATTGTGTCGGATAGGGATCCGAGGTTTACATCGCGTTTCTGGCAGTGTTTGCATCAAGCTTTGGGTACACGGTTGAATTTCAGTCCATCTTATCATCCTCAGTCGGATGGTCAGTCCGAGCGAGTTATCCAGATTTTGGAGGATATGTTGAGGTGCTGTGTGATTGAATTCCAAGGCTCTTGGGAGAAACATTTGCCTTTGGTGGAGTTTGCTTATAACAATAGTTATCAAGCAAGTATTCAAATGGCACCTTATGAGGCTTTGTACGGGAGGAAGTGTAGGACTCCTTTGTGTTGGGCTGAAACGGGTCAGAAGTTGGTTTCGATGCCGACTTTGTTAAAGGGAACCACCGAGAAGGTGAAGCTCATTTGTGAGCGTTTGAAGGCAGCTTCTGATCGACAAAAGTCTTACGCGGATTTGAAGCGTAAGGAGATAGAGTATGCGGTGGGTGACCGTGTGTTTTTGAAGGTTTCGCCTTGGAAGAAGGTGATGAGGTTTGGCCGTAAGGGTAAGTTGAGCCCTAGGTACATTGGACCATACGAGGTGATTGAGCGTGTGGGTCCTGTTGCGTACAAGTTGAGGCTACCTCAAGAGTTGGAGAAGATTCATGATGTGTTTCATGTTTCTATGCTCCGGAAGTATAGATCTGATCCTTCGCATGTGATTCATGTGGAGGAAGTGGAATTGAATCTGGATTTGACCTATGATGAGGAACCGGTGAAGATTCTGGATTCGGACAGCAAGGTTCTTCGTGGCAAGACCATTGAGCTGGTAAAGGTGTTGTGGAAGCACCGTGGTGTTGAGGAAGCCACGTGGGAACGGAAGGATGTCATGCTGAAGCAGTTTCCGTATCTCTTTCCTTCAGGTAAATTTCGAGGACGAAATTTCTTAAGGGGGGGAGAGTTGTAACGCCCCGGTTTTGGGCTTAGAAGTTTTGGGTTTTGACCGGTTCGGTCAAAGTGCGGTTCGAATATAAAAAGGTGAAATTAGGAAAGCCTAGTTCGGGTTGCATTCAAAATATGGAAAAATGTCCTAAAATCCTCTTTTAATATATATAAGTGAACTGTGAAATCAATTTTACAAAATGAGGTTTGGAAGGGTGACATTTTGGCTAGTGACCAAAATGTAATTTTTGAAAACTGTGTGACTGTTTTAAGAAGGATTGAAACTTTGAATCTTTAAGGAGCTATTTACCCAAAGGGAGTTTCTCCAGATTTTTCTAAGATATTAAATGATTTCTTAAAGGTTTTTAAATAAAATAAAAAGTGGAGGGAAGATATTTTGTCATTTCCAACTAACTTTCCATATTTTATATTTTCCCTTTTCTCTCATTTTCTCTCAAACCAAACATCTTTCTCCAGAGCTTTTTCCTCTGATTTTGCTACCTAAATATCTCTTTTCAATTCTCTTTTGATTGCTAATCATCTCATCAACAAAACCTCACCATTTGCTAAGTGGTTTTTCAAGAATTTGGTTCCAAAAAGGGAGAAAACTCAAGTTTGGAGGTAAGAACGTCCTTCTCCTCTAAACTCTCAGTTCTTTACTGAAATTCCTAAGTTCTCAATCCTTAAATTGTGTTTTATAAAAGGTTTTATAGATGTGATCTTGATCTTGGCTTTTAATTGCGAGATTTGATTGATTTTGATGAAAATTCGTATGATCTGTTTAAGCAGTGTTTTGAGGTGTATTTTTGATGTTAAATGAATGTTAAATTGATAAGGAATTGAGGTTTAATCAATGCAATCCCGGATAGGTTGAATTTCCTAAGTTTAGCTTGTGTTTTTGATGGTTTTTGGAGTGATCTTGTTGATCTGTTATAGCTGGAGGTATAAGGATGTGTTGAGATCCATTTTGGATGTTAATTGATGTTTAAGGAGGTTTAGTTTTGATGGATCATGGCTGGGTAATGTTGTGGAGTTGTTTGGATGCATTTTCGGTTGTGTTTGGTAGCCGAAAATGGAGTGTGGATGAGAGCAGCGAGTTTAGGTGCTTTCATTGAAGCTATTAATGCATGATGATGCATTAATCCTCTGCTTTGATGTGTTGAAAACAGGGGAGTCATCTTTGGATCCAAGTGGTGGTGATCCGGAAGCTTGATTGGTGTTTCGGCAAGAGGCGAAACAGAATTGGTGAGTGGATTTTGGTTTCCAGCTTTGAAACCATTGATTTGAAGGTTTGGGAGCTTAGTTTAAGTCTAAGCAACTTAGCTAAGCTCAAGAGGAAGTTTTCGGAAAAACTCTCTTGATGATGAACCATGGATTGGTTGTATGCAATGTGGTTATTTGCATGATTTAAATTCTGTTTTGAAAGCATATTTAGCATGTTAGTTGCTGAGATTATAAGCCATGTGTTGAAGGATGCTCAAGGTAAGAGATCCTTGTTTTTTAACATTGTTATAATGTGGTTTGATGCTTAAATATGCATGATGTTATGGCTTGATTAAATGCTTTAAAACAGTGGAATATTGTTTATTAATGATGCATATTGGCAAGTGATGTTAAGGTCACAAAGGTGTTTAAAAGTCCTTGTGTGAGCCTTGTTTATTTAAGAACAACATGGTGGTTAAAAGTCCATGGTTGGTTCTTGGTTAAGATCATCAAGGTGGTTAAAATTCCTTGGATGAGTCTTGTGAATTTAAGAACTCCAAGGTGTTTAAAAGTCCTTGGGAGATTCTTGGTTAAGGTTACAAAGGTGTTTAAAAGTCCTTGTGTAAGCCTTGTTATTTAAGAACATCAAGGTGTTTAAAAGTCCTTGGATGATTCTTGTTAAGGACACAAAGGTGTTTAAAAGTCCTTGTGTGGTCCTTGCCATGGTGTTTAAAAGTCCACGGGGTTAAGGACACAATGGTGTTTAAAAGTCCATGTGTGGTCCTTGGTTATTGTAAGATCACAATGGTGTTTAAAAGTCCATGTGTGGATCTTATGTGAAATGTATCACTTGTTGCCAATATGACATGTTATGAACTTGAAGCATGAATTGCTTGTTTTAAATGCTTATGAGCATGTATAAATGATGATTGGATTTAAGGTTCATAAATGTGTTTTGTAAATGCATTATTGTGTGGTTTTAATGAGCATTCCTCACTAAGCTTTTGCTTACGCTCTCTCTCTTTTTCTTAAACCAATAATACAGAGCATTAAAGTGCATTGAGGGCAGCAAGGGGGACAAGTATCCAAGTGGTGAACAATGCTCATGTATGGTGAAGGTTTCTTAAACACTATTAGCTTTTGGCATTTGGCAATGGGGAACTTATGTTGTTGTTTTGGGAGATGTTTTGTACTCCCTAAGTTGGATTTATGTTGTTGTTAGTGTTGGTACTTTTAATTGGCCTTTATGTGGTTGGTTTGGTGATTTGATGCATGAATGGTTTGTTAAGTAGGATACATGCCTATAGAATTGGGGCTTTTCATAATTGATGCCATATCGATGTTTGGTTGATGCAATTATGTTCCTTGTATGTTGAATGAATTGCTGGTAAAGTTTGGTTGCATTTGGTGCATGTTTGATAGGTCAATTGTATGATAAACCAGCAAAATTTCTGCAATCTGGGCAGCCTGTTTCGGAACAGGTGCGACCGTATCGGAACGGGGGCCTGAAATGGCCTGGGCGTTCCGAAACGGGAGGCACTGTTTCGGAACAGTTTGGCCACTGCCAGGCCATGTTTCGGTACCAGTTTCGGAACGGTCCCGCGTTTCGGAACGGGTCTTCCCTGTTCCGAAACATTCGACCGTTGGGCACTGAAATTGATGGTTATATGTTTTGCAATGTTTGCGTTTTGGTCCTGAAACTTGTTTATGCAATTGTATGAGTTTGGGATGTCCAATTGAACTGAAATTTGGCAGAGAAGTATGAAACCTGACTAATTTCATATTGGTAACTTTAATTTGGATTAAGTCCTTATAATCTTCTGAATTTACAATTTGGTCCCTAAAGTTGTAATTTGTGCAATTGAGTCCCTGAATGTTCTCTGATTGTTATGATGTTTGAATATGTTTATCTTGTGAACATATCTAGGGTTAACGTGCATCTAGACAAGAGTAAAAAGAAAAAAAAAGTCGTTAATCAAGGTTGACTTTCGGGTTGACTTTGGTTTTCCCCGTGTGATCTTCTTAATTCGGGTCGACCGTCTAGGCCGGGTTAAGGGGGTTACAAAATGTGTTGAAATCACAAGTTTTAGGCTGGGTATAAGGGCTGCTCGGGTTTGGTGATTTTGGGGTTGTTCATGGCTTGAATTACCGTGTTTGTTGCTTGAATGGTGTTCCAGGTTTGCTACATTAATTGGTGATTTGATTTGAGGTTGTTTTTATTGTGTTGAGGTGATTAGAAGCGAGATTATGTGTTGGTGAAGCCTCGGGAACAAATTCGGAAACTTGAAGACCTTGGATGCTTGGTAGGCTTGTCGGCTTGTGCTAATGGAGTGGTCGGTGAGTGGTTAAATATTTTTAAATGGTTTTCAAGTGTTGGTTCAAGCATGTGGACTAGGTTGGGCTTGGTATACCCACCTAGAGTTGGGATTAGAGTGGTAGCCTAATCCCAAGCTTTAGTTAGAGACCTTGGTTTAAAGTGTTGATTTATGCCTCGTGTTTAATTGTGTTTATGGTGGTTATGTATATGTTGTTATACATGTATGTTGAGGCATGACTTGATGCATTGTTATATGCATGTTGATGATAAATGTGATGGGGATATACATATGTATGAAATATGATGTGATATTTGTGTTAATGATATACATGTGGTGTTGACATGTGAAATGATGTTATGAGGTGGTTGCATGATCTGAGGATCATGGTGAGTACATGCTAGGCATGGAAATGTGGTTTGTGCATGACGGTAAGGCATGGTGAGTACATGCTAAGCACGGAAGCTGTTATGAAATGATATTGTGAAAGATTAATGAAATGTGTAGTATTGGCACTAGTATGCTTGGGTACAATGATCGATCATTAGGATGTTTAGTGTGCACTCGTGAGTCAAAATGCGCGTGTGGTCTTGATGATGGTAGTCATCAAGATGGAGTACAGGTTCGCCCAGAAATCTTCTTATATATATTAGTCGGTGATGAGTGGAATCCCATCGACGGGCGTGAGGATGAGTGGAATCCCCTCCGCGTGAAATGAGGCGTGACGATGAGTGGAATCCCCTCCGCGTGAACGGTGATGAGTGTAATCCCACCGTCAGGTAATGGTTGTGTTGTTGGATGTGGGTTCCAGCGGTTATCTGCGTATTCGAGTCATAGCTAGGTGCCAATACGGATTGTGGTTTATGTTACTTATATGTTGAGTATATTTATGTTTCCATATGTGGTGGTTATGGACTTGTTGAGCATGACATGGTTTGGATAATATGTTCATGCATCATCCTTTATTTTGGCCCTTGAGGATTGGAGGTAAGACCATGCATTCTATTTTGATTGTTGCTCGTGCTTGGACCATGCATTGTCGAAGGTTTGTTTTATGAGCTTACCCTCACTAAGCTTTTATGCTTATGCCCATTTTTGTACGACAATGCAGATCAGTAGCTTGTGGGTGGCAAGGGCAAGGAAAGGCCTCCAAGTGTTGCTTTCGGTTAGCTCAAGTATGATCTTTAAATTGAAAGATTGTAATAGTAAAGCAATGGGATAGGTGTCGATGTTTGAGCCTTTTGAAGTATGTTATGTTGGTTGTTAGGAGCATGCTAGCCTCCTTTTATATGTTATGTTGATTTGGCTTTTGGATGTTGGTTCTGCCTATCTTAAATATATGTGTGTATGTTCTTGTTGAAGCATGTTATCTTTAATGTTATGTATGGAGGTATGATTTTTAAGTTTTTGATTCCCTCACTGCAAGGTTTTGATATGTTTGATGTGTGTAAGCATGCTTGTTATGTTCGGTCTGCCTTAGTGTTGTTGTATGTGTGTTGTGAGAGGCTTTAGTAGGGTTTTGGGGCATCCTTATGCCTTAAAACCAGCTAAAACCAATCTGTAGACAAAGGGCGTTTCGAAACGGTCGACCCCGTTCCGATACGACCCCTTTGTTTTTTGCCAGGCGTTTCGATACGCCTAAGGAACGTTTCGATACGATTTTGCCACTGGAAATCTGAGAATTTGACGATAAATTGATGTATCGAAACGGGCCTCAACGTTTCGGAACGGTCTTCGTATCGTTGACTACGAGAAGTTGACCGTTGACCTCATTTCGATACGGGCCACCCCTGTTTCGAAACGGACTCATCATGTTGACTTTGGCCAGTTGACCAAGTCATCGCGTTTCGAAACACCCTAAGGGCGTTCTGATACGGCCTGCTTAAAAAGGATAAATGGGTTGTTTTAAAGTGTTGTTTCGGATGGTCGTTGTTATATTGTTTGTGTTTTCGCTAGCGTGTTTCACATAGGACTTAATAATGCCTATAGACAAGATAAAGTTAAAAGAAATTTTCTAGGGTTGCTAACCGAGGTGGGACCTTAACGGGTTTCGCGTCGGTTTTCCCCGTGTAGCCTACTCGGACCGGTCAGCCATCCAGATCGGGACGAGGGGGTTACAAGAATACCTCTAAATACTTAGTTTTTTGTATTAATGTTGAAAATTTCAGAATAAGTTTACAATTGCTAGGGCTTTATGTTTTATACCCTTGTCAGGCTGTACATCACATATAACATCTAAAAGGCTTCTTTAGATGGATCTGGAACGTCAAATCTTGTTAGATTTGACGGTAGAAAATGAACTGTGCAAGGGTGAAAGAGGGATTAAGGTTTCTGATGTTAGACTAAGTTTATAGTTTACTTAATTGGGCCTTATCGGCGACCTTGTAATATATTTTTGGTTTTTAAATTTAATGTAAATGGACACTTAGACTATATATATTAAATGAACTTAGAATGTTATTTATTTTAAATTGATTATGATATTCTGGTTTTGTTTTAATAATAATAATAATAATAATAATAATAATAATAATAATAATAATAACAATAACAATAATAATAGACACAATATATAATAATCAAAGATAATATATGATACTACTAATAATAATAAAAGATGAGAATAAGATAAATAATAAAATAAAATAAATGGGTTATAACCCGGACAAAATTAGTGATTATAGACTCCATAAGCATATCAGACTACATAGGGAATAAAACGCGTAAAGATAGCTGACCGAGTTCGAATTTGGTGAAACAGAATGCGCCAACAGACTCAAAACATCGAAAACCCCCCGAGTAGGGTCCCTGAAAAATGCCAACACTATTCAACGGCGGTGGTGAAGGTCAAAGGCGGTGGCGGCTGAAGGCGGCTCGACGAACAGGCTCTACCTGCGGCTTGGGGTGGCTTGGCGGACTGGCTCGGCCAAAGGCTAGAGCTCAGATGTGTTATAACAGCCCCAACTCGGCCAGTCGTCGCCCACAGCATGCGACGACACGTGCAGTGGCTTCTAGTGGCCAGACGACGACAGCAAAAGCCCATACCAGCTGTCTTGACGCCGTGAACATGGTAGTCGCCTCGGTTTCTCGTTTCAAGCACTCAAACTACCCCAACTCAACAACCCAAATTTTCTTTTCTCTCTCCCCATTCGATGGAAACGCAGCTGGTTCCGACGCACTTGTCTCATCGAGATGAACACAATGGCGATGAAGGTTTCGACAACAAACAAATGGATCTTCGTCGATCGTTGTTGGAAGATGGAAGAGGAAGAGAGAAAAAGAGAGGGAAAAGGAAGATGAATGAGAGAGAGAGAGAGAGTAGGTAATAAAAATCTAATCTTTCTCCATCTCTTTCCTACATTTTAATTCAAAATATCATATTTTAGTAAATAACAGTAAAAGCGCACCATAAATCCTCAACCTTCAATCCTTACACAAAATGGTCATCATTTACTTTAAAATTAGTCTTTCAAAAAATTCTTTAATTTAATACTTGAATTAAATATTAGACCCGAATCCAAGATCCTCGAGATTGACTCGAGAAGTGGGTCGTTACAAAAACCAAATAAATTTTTAATAGATTTTTAAGACATTTCATTATCTTTAGGACTAAAAGGTTATAGGTTTTGAAAATTTTAACACCACACTTCTCCCGTTTTTGTTAGATCAAAATTAATAGGGTAAATAAAAATCAAAACATAACAATATATAATCCAAACTAGCTCCAAAATATAATAAAAATCAAAAGCATATGAAAGTATCCAACAATATTTAAATAAACATAAAAACCAACATAAGCATAATATCCAAGGTCATAGTAAATTATAAAAATCAACTCAGGTGCATAAAACCAAATAAGTCTATATGATATGATATTATGCTATGCATGAAAGAAATAACTAAGCAGGTGCATCATCATAATCCTCTTCTTCCTCATCATCATCACCATGAACATGCGTCACTATTCATGATGAAAATAAAAAATGGAGATCTCGACCGAAGAGACTCCGTTCTCTATGAAAGTCATCCTTGTATCCTAAGAAGTGAACCTCGTATCCAAGCTCGTGTTAAGGGCAGCAAACTTTCCATCAAGGTATGTCATGAAAGCATCAAGGAAAGATTGAGCAACCGGAGAAACATCCTCATCATCTCCATATTGAGCATTGGGATATCGAACCCATTCACCATTAATGAAGTGGAATTTGGCTTTTCGAATGGAACAAACATTTATAGGTTCCTCAAGGGTACAAGTGAAATCATTAGAACAATATACTTCTAGCTTATGGAAGATGTGGCTCAAGATAGTTCCATAGGTGAAAGATTTGATGATGTTGGTGCGACGGTGGTTAACTATATGGACCATCTCAGAATAGATGATTTGGGCTAGTTTAGGATGTTTACCCTCACAAAAGAAATAAAGTCAAAAATCACCGAAGACTCAAATAGAGGACCACTTACCACTTGATGTTCAAAACCACCAAGTGATATGAGTCGAAGGAAACGCTCCTGGGATCAAGGACTTTGATAAAGGCACTTGAGAGGGGATAAAAGAGGTTTCATCATTAATTTTGACATCCTTTAAACCTAGGTGATTGGCTAAGGTTCTAGAATCAATATATATGTCTTTTCCCATGACATAGGACTCTAGACCAATGGTTTCAGTATTTTCTTGGTTTATAATACATCTAGCATTGGCATAAAAGATTTGGCCAAGGTTTTTGTAAAAAATTCTAGGAACTTGAAGAAAATACATAAATTTCCAATGCCTCATTAAATTAAGATATCTGAACTTAAATTCATCAGAGAACATATAGGTAAACTCAATAACTCACTCACGACGGACAATAAAATTGTGAAACATTTCAAAATTTTAAATTGGTTTGGCACACCGACCTCATAAAATCTTTTAGCATAAAGTGAGGTAAGGTTGGGTTTAGCAACATTACCGGAAGAAGAACTAGCGATATCGGTTCAAGGACGTTTTTGGGGAGGCAGGGTGAAAAGGATATGAATTAAGATCAAAAACCTTCATAAAAAATCAAACCACACATATCAAATGTATGCAGTTTATCAAAATCAATCCAATACAAATTAACAAACGAATTCAAGGTATATGTAAAAATATATAATTTATAGTTTAAAAATTATATACATGCATAAAGAATATTTAGAAAAGTATAGGTTTAAAAGAAATTTAAAAAAAACTATAAGATTTTGTGTACGATTAAAAAAAATTTGAATTTTGAAAAATATTTTGTAAAAAAATATTTGAACTATATAATTATACAACCTAAATATCTTAAATTCAAACCTAAAAACTATACAAATATATGTAAAATCAAAATAAGTATGAAAATAGGATTTCTACCTTGAATAATGGATGAATGTGATGATTAAAGTGCACCAAATTGATGAAAAATGAGTGGGTTTGATGTTTTGTTGAAGAAAATCCAACAAATTTGAAGAAAATTAGTGAAAGGATGAAATATTTTTGGGGTTTTATAAAGGGGCGTGGCTAGGGTTTTATAGATTGAAAAAAATAATGAACCAGACAAACACCATATATAGCATCTGTAATGCACATACCAAAATGAAAAAAAATGTGTACCAAAATGTCATATGCTGATACAAACTGGGTCATACTGATATTTCAACCTGCGTACATGTAGTGACTATTCAGTACAAATTCGGCCTAAAGAACCTGTACTGGTACGGGATACACAGTACCTGTATCATTTGCACACAATGGATAATTTTTGTAACCCCTCAACTTGGTCTGGGCGGAAGACCAAACGGAACGAGTCACACGGGGAATATTGAAGTAAACCAGATGGTTTACCTCAATAAACAACCCTATATTTTTTTATTTTAATCTTGTCTAGATTCTCATTAAGATCATAAGTGTTTCATATTGTAGCGGAACAAATTGCACGTCGATCAAACAACAAATTGAAGCTCAATCACACTTCATTACATATTAGGGACCATTTTATAATTTCAATAAAATAAGGGGACTTTTCCACTTTTAAAATTACCTTCCTTTAATTAATCATATAGCATGTTTCTCTATCAAAACTCAACTCGAAATAATCATCCATGTCCATTTAATTGCATCCACAACATTCAGAGACTAAAACGTAATAAATCAGAACTTGAAAATATTCCATCAACTAACATAATTGTCAGCCGTTTCGGTACAAGTTGCCATGTATCAAAACTGGTGTTTCAAAACAAGTACTAATGACTCGGAACACGAGCCTGTATCGAAACACCCTTAAAGGTGTTTCGGAAACTAGGTTTACAGTAGCAAATAGTACCGAAATAGACCTCCATATTTCGAAACCTTTAGGCCATTTCAAGCTCACTCTTCCGGTACATGCTCGTGTGTACCGAAACACCTGGGGCTATAATGACACGTTTTGCTGGTTTTTCACACTTCAATCCACACAAAATTATTCTAACATGCTTCCAATATACATACAACATATTTAATTCATCCAACCACAACAAACTTGGAAAAAAACATCATCATAGCAAGTCTATAGGCATCAATGGAATCTATATGCATGCAACCTATGCAAAAATAGCCACTTAGAAGTCAAAATACAAACCAAAGCATAAACCAAATTTAAAAGGCCATTTACAAGACATCAAGGGCATTTCAAACATTCCTCAAACTAGGGAGTTCCCAAAACACATCTCCCAAAACAACAAGTTAATCTCCAATTGCCAACTATTATTACTAATAAGAAAATATAAAACCATACTTGAGTTTAACCCAAATCCTTGGAAACCTTCTTGCCTCTTTGCTGCCCACACCAGCTAATTCTCTACATTGTTGGAAAAACAGAGCGTAAGCATGATTGCTTAGTGAAGGATGCTCAAAACAATCCAACTACAAAAACGCATTTTAAAACCATTTCTCATTAAAAATCTCTTTCTCATCATGCTCTTTCTATCTCATGCTTGAAAACCATTTTCATAGCAAAACCACATCATTTAAATCACATGTACCATCTATCTCATGCATTCAATAAATGCAAAATCTCAAGGCATAGCCTTGCATGCTTAAATCTCATAAAGTATTTCTCCAATAATATTCTTATATGCAAAACACAATGCATAAAATCATTTATAACAAGGTACATGTGAATCTCATAATGAATCTCATATATAGGCATTTTTAACAACATTACTCGGATATGCGGATAGCTTGACTAAATGTCAAGACCTACCCCGATGGAATATCACATCATCAGACTCTCACTTTGGAACGGGATGTCACAACCCCCATTGCCCGAACCAAAGAGCACGTACGAACTTTGTATATTATAGTGCACTTCTCATCCTATTGGTCGACCAATTATATCCGGTAACAATAATCTCATCTCATGCCAATATATCCATTTAAAACATCATTACCTACTGTTTTCAATGCATCATTCTAAAACATTCTCATCCCAGTTCAAAAGCAAGTACAATGCATATCATTTTCAAAAATAATTCTATCTCATTGAAAAATCAATTCTATCTAATGGGATCATCAAAATCGTCATTTAATTTCTCAAAACATGCATAAAATAGTAGGTCTAAATCTATCTTCAAAACAAAAGTATGAGCATAAAACCAATGGGACAATAACCGAGAAACGAGAGCGAAACATCTCATACTTACTTTCGGATTTAGGTTAGAGTTTCAAACTCAACCTAAATCCCCAAACCTTGCTTTCAAGTCTTTCAAAGACTTTTAAAACCATTTCCACTCACCGATCACGCCTTGCTTGCCTTGCCGAATCTCATCCGATGTATTCTCCCTATGTTTATAACACACAAGAACAGAAGATTAAAGCATCTCAATGCATTAAAACCGCCAGCAAGCTAAGCTACCTTGTTGCTCTGCCCAAAAACACCAGAACGACTATCTGAAAACACCTTCGATCACTCTTCATACTTTACCCAGCCAAAGTCTACCACTTCTAACAACTTTTAATCATCAAATAACATTTAAAACAACCTAAACTCATCCTTAAACCTCCAGCAACACCAGAAACTCAAAACTTCACCAAAAACCACAAATCTAGCCATCTACAACTAGAGATCTAAACCAATTCGGGATTATTATGATAAAACCTTTATTTCAACATCAATTAACATCTAAATCTTGATTAATAACAACCTTAAATCAAAGAAAACAGTAACATTGCGAAAATCACAAAATCTCAATATTAAACCTCAATTTAACACAATTTCCATGATTAATCCATCAAAACAACTTAGAAAACTTATGTAAAGGATTGATAATATGGGAATTTCAGTAAAGAACTGATCATTAGAGGAGGAGAACGAACCTTACCTCTAATGGATGAAATATCTCTCAGTTCAATGTGATTTTCTTGAAAAATCAAAGAAAAGCAATAAGGATTTACAAATCAATGTTAAAGAATCTTTTAGAAATAAAAAAAAACTCAACAAAACAAAGGCATTACCTCAAGTTTCTTGAAAATGGAGAGTGTTTGGCTGAAAGAAAACTTTGAGAGAAAATATAATGAGAGAAAATAACGTAAAATTTGTTTTAATGAAAATGTCGTCTCTCCTTTTATAAACTCTTTTAATCATTAATTAAAACCTTTTTAAAATGCTCCAAATTAATAGAGAAATTTGATAAAAACAATTAGGTTGTATAGCTCCTTAAAGATTCAAAGTTTCAATCTTTTTACAAAACAATCACTAAATCAACTTTACAAAAAATCGCAGTTTGGTTACTACCCAAAATGTCGTACTTCCAAAATCATTTTCTTAAAATTGTTTTCACAAAAATCATTTATATAATTAATAATAATTTTTAAGCATTGTCTCATATTTTTATTTTACCCCGAACATAGTTTTCCCTGTAACCCCCTTAACCCGGCCTAGACGGTCGACCCGAATTAAGAAGGTCACACGGGGAAAACCAAAGTCAACCCGAAAGTCAACCTTGATTAACGACCCTTTTTTTCTTTTTACTCTTGTCTAGATGCACGTTAACCCTAGATATGTTCACAAGTTCATCATACTCAAAGATCATAACAATCAGAGAACATTCAGGGACTCAATTGCATAAATTACAACTTTAGGGACCAAATTGTAAATTCTGAAAATTTTAATGACTTAACCCAAATTAAAGTTACCAATATGAAATTTATCAACTTTCATGCTTCACTGCCAAATTTCAGCTCAAACGGACATAACAAACTCATCCAATTGCATAAACAAGATTCAGGACCAAAACGCAGAGATTTCAAAACATTTAACCAACAATTTCAGTGCCCAACGGTCGAGTGTTTCGGAACAGGGAAGACCCGTTCCGAAACGCGGGACCGTTCCGAAACTAGTACCGAAACAGGGCCTGGCAGTGGCCAAACCGTTCCGGAACAGTGCCTTCCGTTTCGGAACGCCCAGGCCATTTCAGGCCCCCGTTCCGATACGGTAGCACCTGTTCCGAAACAGGTTGCCCAGATTGCAGAAAAATTGCTGGTTCATCATACAATTGACCCATCAAACATGCTCCAAATGCAACCAAACTTTACCAGCAAGTCATTCAACAATCAAGGAACATAATTGCATCAACCAATCATCAACATGGCTTCAATTATGAAAATCCCCAATTCTATAGGCATGCTTCCTACTTAGCAAACCATTCAAGAATCAATATGCCAAAACCACCTCATAAAGGCCAATTACATGATCCAACATTATCAACAACATAAAACCAAACTTGTCCAACTTACACAAACCCATTAAACATCAACATAAGATATTCTTCCCCCATTGCCTTTATTATCTATAGCTATTACCGAGACATACATCTCAAGTGGAGCTCTCCTTGAATCCCTTGCTTCTCGCTGTTCCAACTTCAATTATCTGCATTGATGGACAAAAAGGAGCGTAAGCACATAATGCTTAGTGAGGAATGCTCAAAACCAAAACACCATCAATGCAGCGAATCATAAAACCACTTTTAAAAGCATCATAATTTGATGAACCAGAGCAATGTTTGAAAACCCTTTTCAACAACATACTCAAATTCATGCATTGCTCAAACATGAAAATCAACCCTTAGCTTAGAAAGCTAAGTAACCCTTTTCAAAGCACAAACTTGCAAAACCATTAATTTAACCATTCCATGCATGAACATCATATGCAAGGTTAAATACAAGATCCTTGGAAAACATTTCCACTTCACACCATACTTTTCTCATTCTTGAAAATCATTTCAAAGCAAGAAACCTTTTAAAAATCATTTGCTCATTCGATTAACTACATGCATTAAACAAATGCAACATATGAACCATAAACTCAATATTTTCATTACATGCCTTTTAAACAAGCCTTCACAAGACTTCAATGCACTAAAGAGATTTCATGCACACATGCACCATTCTCAATAGATTATAAACACTTGTACATGCTAACAAGTAAAACATGCATTCATTAAACATTATTCACTTCTCATGCAACCATGCATCATTTCAAGCATCTCATGCTTCATTATATTCAAGAACATTATATTGGCTTCCAAGTGATAAACCATATCCACTTTTCAACTCAACAACCAATCGGATACGCGGATCACAAGCGTTGTCCCCACGCTTCATACACACTACCAATCTCAAGGTCCCCAAATGGAATTTTAACCACCATTTGACCTTACCATACACAAGGCCCTCATATGGAATTTTAACCACCATATAGCCTTAACATTCACAAGGTTCTCATATGGAATTTTAACCACCATATAACCTTAACACTCACAAGATCCTCATATGGAATTTTAACCACCATATGACCTTAACATGCACAAGGTCCCCATATGGAATTTTAACCACCATATGACCTTAGCATCAACCATTGGTAGTTGTATAACATCACTAACGAGATCCAGGACATACTTCACAAGATCCACACATGGACTTTACACCACCATTGTGATCTTAACAAGCACAAGACCCTCAAATGGAATTTTAACCACCATTTGACCTTTGCTTACCCAAGGTCCTCGAATGGAATTTTAACCACCATTATGACCTTAACCATCTCGTTAGTGTACTTGGATGGAGTTACTGGTTCACTCATAACCACTCCACATCCAAGGCGACTTTATTCACGGTGCACCCAATCCTATAGTCGGCTAACTATATCCGATTTAAGTAACCAAGAACCACTTACATCACTTGCCAATATAACCATCTTACCACACTAATCCAATGTTTTACAAGCATAACCCAAATGCTAAAACCAACATTTACCATCATCAATCCACTGTTCTTAAAGCATTACACAAAGCCATTAAACAACATGCAACACTATGCATCAATTCCACAATTCCAATGTACAAAACCTAGGATCTCTTACCTCGAGCATCCTTCACACATGGCTTTCAAAACCAGCATTAAACCATGCTAAAATATACTTTCAAAACAGAATTTAAAACATGCAAAACACATGCATTGCATCCAACAAACTCAAGTGCTTTAATAACCATTTCATAACACAACCAAGAGAGAAATTCCATTTACTTACTCTTGAGCTTAGCTAAGTTGTTTAGACTTAAACTAAGCTCCCAAAACCTTCAAACCTTGGTTTTTAAGCTGAAAACCCAACTTCACTCACCGATACACAAAACAAGGCTAACCAACAAGCCTTCCAAGCATCCAAAGCCTTCCACACCACCTCTAATGCTCACGGATCAATCTCCCTTGTTTCAAGCACACAACAACAGAGGATTAATGCATCATCATGCATTAAAAACACCAACCACACACCTAAACTCACTGCTCTTAGCAAAACCAACATTTCGGCTACCAAACACAACCGAAATCGCCTCCAAACACTTCCAAAACTTAACCCAGCCAAGATCCATCACTTCTAACCATTTACAAACATCAATTAACATTCAAAAAGATCCCAAACACGTCCTTATACCTCCAGCTATAACAGATAATCAAGATCACTCCAAAAACCAACAAAAACTCATACAAAACTTAGGAAAATCAACCTATTCGGGATTGCATTGATTAAACCTCAATTTCTCATCAATTTAACATTCATTTAACATCAAAAAGACACCTCAAAACACTGCCCAAACAGATCATACGAATTTTCACCAAAATCAACCAAATCTTGCATTTTAAAGCCAAAATCAAGAGTTCAATTGTAAAACCTTTAATAAAACATAAATCAAGGATTGAGAACTTGGGAATTTCAGTAAAGAACTGAGAGTTTAGAGGAGAAGGACGTTCTTATCTCCAAACTTGAGTTTCTCCCTTTTTGGAACCAAATTCTTGAAAATCCAAATAGCAAATGGTAAGGTTTTGATGAAGAGATGATTAGAGATCAAAAGAGAATTGAAATGTGTTATTTAGACGACAAAATCAGAGGGAAAAGCTCTGGAGAAATGTGTTTGGTTTGAGAGAAAAGATGAGAGAAAATGAAAATGGAAAATATGGAAAAGTTAGTTAAAAGGCTAAAATATATTTCCCTCCTTTTTACCTTTTTTTAAACAATTAATAAATCATTTAATATTTAAGAAAAATCTGGAGAAACTCCTATTGGGTAAATAGCTCCTTAAAGATTCAAAGTTTCAATCCTTTTTAAAACAGTCACCCAGTTTTCAAAAATTACATTTTGGTCACTAACCCAAAATGTCACTCTTCCAAACCTCATTTTGCAAAATTGATTCCACCATTCTCTTATATATAATAAAAGAGGATTTTAAGACATTTTCCATATTTTTAATGCAACCCGAACTAGGCTTTCCTAAAAAAAATCACCTTTTATATTCGAACCGCACTTTGACCGAACCGGTCCAAACCCAAAACTTCTAAGCCCAAAACCGGGGCGTTACAACTCTCCCCCCTTAAGAAATTTCGTCCTCAAAATTTCAACTGGCGAAAAGAGAACAACCAAACTTCTCAAAGCAACACACAAGGCAACACAAGAGACTTAACCACCACTGAACACTCTCCTCACAAAACTCCACCCAAACTCAACACCACCACATACGGTTCACGAATTCCAAAACACTCAGATGTTAACCACATCTTAACCTCTCACACTTCCGGACTGCACATAGCCCCAACAACAACCTGAAGAACCTCCAACTTTACAGCATACACCACCTTAACTCACAACTTCCAAAACTTGTTCACACAGTGACACCAACCAATCTAGTTCAGCCACCATGTAACCCACAACCTACACTGCTTCCAAAACTCCTTGCAAAAACTACTCAACCTCCTTCAGAGATTTTCACAACAAGCAAAAATTCTTAAACAACAACTGCTTACCCAACTTCTCAACATATTGTTGTTATTCCTTCACATCCGCCACTATTATTACCACAACAACTCACCAGGACTACTCACCCATCATCTGATAATCACGTCACAAAACCCCAACCTTGTCTCCGTCAGCCGTTCCACATACCATCAGCTGACCTAAAAAGGAATTTACTTACTCACAACCAGCCAACCACTTCTCACAAGAACCCGTCCAACCAACAATGGCCTTTGATCTTACATTGCCTTACTAGAACATCGCCCAACCTACAGATACATATTTAGGTTACGAGACTTCAATTCTCCCAGGCTAAACCTTTTCTACAACCCACAACAAATCTTCTTTTCAACTCCTCAACGGTTACTACGAACCATCACCTACAAAACAACCCTTCTACTACAACATCAATGCCAAGTTACCTCAGCACTCTGGAAACACATTCACTATCTTACTACAACACTTAACACCAAGAAACCACCTCTTCTACTAGCTATTCAAAAACCACTTGACTGATTCTAACACAATGGTAATCTCCTCACCACCATACCGCTAAACTCCTTAAGAGCCAAACACTTTCCTTCTACAAACATGCTATACTGCACTCACCATTACTAACAACTTGCTTAATACTCTCCATCCAATCTAATCCTATCACAACTCTAACAGACCCGATTAGTTATTAGCGAGTGTGAACGTTCGTATGCATGGTCACCAATATGCCCTATCAATGCCTGATGTACATGTATGCAAAACCTCTAATGTCATGCCACATGTATGCATGGACCAGTACATATATAATATAGCATATAACAAATGATTTTAACTGTGCATGTATGTCGATTCACACCCACCAATAACATGCTCAGAATCCGTCTAAGAACAACCTCCTACCTCACTTTCAACTTGTCTAACTCCATCATTCTAACAACCCATTATCCACAAGATACTCACTAATGCCCTTTTCACACTAGAGTTGTTTTCAAAACAACAACAACTACTACTCCAACCATGCTAGCAACGAAACCATACTCATTACGCAAGGAAAAACCAAACCAAAACCAAACTAAGATAACTAGGGCAAAGGTTACTTAACAAGGTTACCTGAAAACACATCACCACCCCGAAGCTTCAACAGACGAGCTCTCTTCCTTGCAGAACCATCATTCCCCAGCCGCACCGCTGCAGCATCAGCTGACACCCTTAGGTCATCACCATCTCCCTGCGGCAAAGAACCCTGGCTACCCCGAGCCAACCTCAAACAACTACGTCTCATATGTCCAACAGACCCACAATTCCAGCAGACTTCACTTTCCAAGCTCCTCACAACTTTCTGCCCTTCCTTCCACCCTCGAATTTTGTCTCGGCCGTGCCCACGACCCTTCAGAGACCCTTCTGCTACCACTGAAGCTGATTTTACCACATGAGGACAATCTCGCTTCACATGCTCTTTAGAACCACAGTTCCAACAAGCACCTGCGCCCCAACAACCTCCAACATGGTGCCTTCCACAACGGTCACACACCGGTAGCTGAGCTTCCACTTCTTGACCAAGCAGCACTTGCCCCAGATTTGCACTACCACTCAGGCTTTGATCCAAGCAAAACCTCCCATCACGTAGCCTCTTACGCTGACCGCTGCCGAAGTCAGAATCCACCACTCTCTCGCTTAAACCTTTCCCACCTTCATAAACAGAAACCACACCCTCACATTGCCTAACCCTTGGGAATTCCCCTCCAAGATACCTTTCATAAAAGGCAGACACAAAGAAGTCCCAATCAATATCTTGGATGTGCGATGCCACTGCTACGGATGTCCACCAGGCACAAGCGTCCTCCAACATCAATGAGGCAACACTTCCCAGCTTACAGGCATAATCACAACCTTCCTGATCCAAAATCAGAACCACACTGGCTAACCAAGCCTCAAACGTCTCAGGTGTCGAACCATGATACTCCACAGCTCCCAAATCGTATAAACGTTGTTTCGACAAACCCGCACATCCCAAAACCGGCACGTCTACAGGCCCTACTGTTACCACAGCCTGAGATGTTCCCAACACCTCTTGAACAATAGATGATGAACTTTTCATCACAGAACCAACTTCTTCTTCCTGCCTTACTATTTCAACACCAAGCACAGAAGACTGAGACAAAACACCTTCATTAAAAGGTGAATTCCACGCCTTAACAACCTGCTCTAAGGCAGCAACCATCTCACCTAACTGCCATTCTTTCATCGATTTCACCATGCTATTAACAGCAAACAATCACAACAAAACAAACAAATCGGTCAGACCAGCTTTAAGCAAGGATTCAAACTCCAACTCCAAAATAACACAATAGCTATAATAATAAGGCAATGGGTATCCTGAATCCTCCCCTTTTACATGACATAACAGTCAATAAAAACATGGATATCACAACATCAAGCATATCAATCAACATATTCGATCATGCTTTCATCGAACAACATCCACTCGCAACAACATAGCATCATCAATAACCTACCCATTACACTTCCATCATTCACAAAATCGGCTCACAACACCAGCACAACATCATCACAAATCCACATTAGCTCAAAGAAGATCCACAATCAAAAAGCATGCTAAAAACATCAACAATTCGCTCAAAAACACGCATTTCAACCGGCTTTCAACTACACATCAGCACAATCATCAAACACCTATTACAACAACTTACCATTTCCCCAAACATTCGCAACTCAGCTCTGATACCACCAAATGTAACCCCCTTAACCCGGCCTAGACGGTCGACCCGAATTAAGAAGGTCACACGGGGAAAACCAAAGTCAACCCGAAAGTCAACCTTGATTAACGACCCTTTTTTTTTCTTTTTACTCTTGTCTAGATGCACGTTAACCCTAGATATGTTCACAAGTTCATCATACTCAAAGATCATAACAATCAGAGAACATTCAGGGACTCAATTGCACAAATTACAACTTTAGGGACCAAATTGTAAATTCTGAAAATTATAAGGACTTAACCCAAATTAAAGTTACCAATATGAAATTTATCAACTTTCATGCTTCACTGCCAAATTTCAGCTCAAACGGACATAACAAACTCATCCAATTGCATAAACAAGATTCAGGACCAAAACATAAAGATTTCAAAACATTTAACCAACAATTTCAGTGCCCAACGGTCGAGTGTTTCGGAAAAGGGAAGACCCGTTCTGAAACGCGGGACCGTTCCGAAACTGGTACCGAAACAGGGCCTGGCAGTGGCCAAACCGTTCCGGAACAGTGCCTTCCGTTTCGGAACGCCCAGGCTATTTTAGGCCCCCGTTCCGATACGGTAGCACCTGTTCCGAAACAGGTTGCCCAGATTGCAGAAAAATTGCTGGTTCATCATACAATTGACCCATCAAACATGCTCCAAATGCAACCAAACTTTACCAGCAAGTCATTCAACAATCAAGGAACATAATTGCATCAACCAATCATCAACGTGGCTTCAATTTTGAAAATCCCCAATTCTATAGGCATGCTTCCTACTTAGCAAACCATTCAAGAATCAATATGCCAAAACCACCTCATAAAGGCCAATTACATGATCCAACATTATCAACAACATAAAACCAAACTTGTCCAACATACACAAACCCATTAAACATCAACATAAGATATTCTTCCCCCATTGCCTTTATTATCTATAGCTATTACCGAGACATACATCTCAAGTGGAGCTCTCCTTTAATCCCTTGCTTCTCGTTGTTCCAACTTCAAGTATCTGCATTGATGGACAAAAAGGAGCGTAAGCACATTATGCTTAGTGAGGAATGCACAAAACCAAAACACCATCAATGCAGCGAATCATAAAACCACTTTCAAAAGCATCAAAATTCGATGAACCAAAGCAATGTTTGAAAACCCTTTTCAACAACATACTCAAATTCATGCATTGCTCAAACATGAAAATCAACCCTTAGCTTAGAAAGCTAAGTAACCCTTTTCAAAGCAAAAACTTGCAAAACCATCAATTTAACCATTCCATGCATGAACATCATATGCAAGGTTAAATACAAGATTCCTGGAAAACATTTCCACTTCACACCATACTTTTCTCATTTTTGAAAAATCATTTCAAAGCAAGAAACCTTTTAAAAATCACTTGCTCATTCGATTAACTACATGCATTAAACAAATGCAACATATGAACCATAAACTCAACATTTGCATTACATGCCTTTTAAACAAGCCTTCACAAGACTTCAATGCACTAAAGAGATTTCATGCACACATGCACCATTCTCAATAGATTATAAACACTTGTACATGCTAACAAGTAAAACATGCATTCATTAAGCATTATTCACTTCTCATGAAACCATGCATCATTTCAAGCATCCCATGCTTCATTATATTCAAGAACATTATATTGGCTTCCAAGTGATAAACCATATCCACTTTTCAACTCAACAACCAATCGGATACGCGGATCACAAGCGTTGTCCCCACGCTTCATACACACTACCAATCTCAAGGTCCCTAAATGGAATTTTAACCACCATTTGACCTTACCATACACAAGGCCCTCATATGAAATTTTAACCACCATATAGCCTTAACATTCACAAGGTTCTCATATGGAATTTTAACCACCATATAACCTTAACACTCACAAGATCCTGATATGGAATTTTAACCACCATATGACCTTAACATGCACAAGGTCCCCATATGGAATTTTAACCACCATATGACCTTAGCATCAACCATTGGTAGTTGTATAACATCACTAACGAGATCCGGGACATACTTCACAAGATCCACACATGGACTTTACACCACCATTGTGATCTTAACAAGCACAAGATCCTCAAATGGAATTTTAACCACCATTTGACCTTTGCTTACCCAAGGTCCTCGAATGGAATTTTAACCACCATTATGACCTTAACCATCTCGTTAGTGTACTTGGATGGAGTTACCGGTTCACTCATAACCACTCCACATCCAAGGCGAATTTATTCACGGTGCACCCAATCCTATAGCCGGCTAACTATATCCGATTTAAGTAACCAAGAACCACTTACATCACTTGCCAATATAACCATCTTACCACACTAATCCAATGTTTTACAAGCATAACCCAAATGCTAAAACCAACATTTACCATCATCAATCCACTGTTCTTAAAGCATTACACAAAGCCATTAAACAACATGCAACACTATGCATCAATTCCACAATTCCAATGTACAAAACCTAGGATCTCTTACCTCGAGCATCCTTCACACATGGCTTTCAAAACCAGCATTAAACCATGCTAAAATATACTTTCAAAACAGAATTTAAAACATGCAAAACACATGCATTTCATCCAACAAACTCAAGTGCTTTAATAACCATTTCATAACACAACCAAGAGAGAAATTCCATTTACTTACTCTTGAGCTTAGCTAAGTTGTTTAGACTTAAACTAAGCTCCCAAAACCTTCAAACCTTGGTTTTTAAGCTGAAAACCTAACTTCACTCATCGATACACAAAACAAGGCTAACCAACAAGCCTTCCAAGCATCCGAAGCCTTCCACACCACCTCTAATGCTCACGGATCAATCTCCCCTGTTTAAAGCACACAACAACAGAGGATTAATGCATCATCATGCATTAAAAACACCAACCACACACCTAAACTCACTGCTCTTAGCAAAACCAACATTTCGGCTACCAAACACAACCGAAATCGCCTCCAAACACTTCCAAAACTTAACCCAGCCATGATCCATCACTTCTAACCATTTACAAACATCAATTAACATTCAAAAATATCCCAAACACGTCCTTATACCTCCAGCTATAACAGATCATCAAGATCACTCCAAAAACCAACAAAAACTCAAGCAAAACTTAGGAAAATCAACCTATTCGGGATTGCATTGATTAAACCTCAATTTCTCATCAATTTAACATTCATTTAAAATCAAAAAGACACCTCAAAACACTGCCCAAACAGATCATACGAATTTTCACCAAAATCAACCAAATCTTGCATTTTAAAGCCAAAATCAAGAGTTCAATTGTAAAACCTTTAATAAAACATAAATCAAGGATTGAGAACTTGGGAATTTCAGTAAAGAACTAAGAGTTTAGAGGAGAAGGACGTTCTTACCTCCAAACTTGAGTTTCTCCCTTTTTGGAACCAAATTCTTGAAAATCCAAATAGCAAATGGTAAGGTTTTGATGAAGAGATGATTAGAGATCAAAAGAGAATTGAAATGTGTTATTTAGATGACAAAATCAGAGGGAAAAGCTCTGGAGAAATGTGTTTGGTTTGAGAGAAAAGATGAGAGAAAATGAAAATGGAAAATATGGAAAAGTTAGTTAAAAGGCTAAAATATCTTTCCCTCCTTTTTACCTTTTTTTTAAACCATTAATAAATCATTTAATATTTAAGAAAAATCTGGAGAAACTCCTATTGGGTAAATAGCTCCTTAAAGATTCAAAGTTTCAATCCTTTTTAAAACAGTCACCCAGTTTTCAAAAATTACATTTTGGTCACTAACCCAAAATGTCACTCTTCCAAACCTCATTTTGCAAAATTGATTCCACAATTCTCTTATATATAATAAAAGAGGATTTTAAGACATTTTTCCATATTTTTAATGCAACCCGAACTAGGCTTTCCTAAAAAAATCACCTTTTATATTCGAACCGCACTTTGACCGAACCGGTCCAAACCCAAAACTTCTAAGCCCAAAACCGGGGCGTTACATTCCCTAAACCGCTCCTGAAGACTTTGATCTCTAGTCTACGGTCTACGGACCTCGAATTGACCTCAAATTCTTCTAGGCCCAAAATTTGGGCGTTACAACTCTCCCCCACTTAGGAAATTTCGTCTTCGAAATTTTACCTGATGGAAAAAGATAAGGAAACTGCTTCTTCATGTCATCCTTTCTTTCCCACGTAGCTTCCTAGACACCATGATGTCGCCACAAGACCTTGACCAAGTCAATGGTCTTACCACGAAGAACGTTGTTGTCTGAGTCTAAGATCTCAATTGGTTCCTCATCATAGGACAAATCCAGATTCAACTCAATCTCCTTAATAGGCATAACATGAGACTGATCTGATCTATACTTTCGAAGCATGGATACATGGAAAACATCATGTATCTTCTCCAACTCAAATGGCAATCTCAACATATAAGCAACAGGTCCAACACGCTCTAGCAACTCATATGGTCCAATAAACCTCAGAATCAACTTGCCCTTCTGACCAAATCTCATCACCTTCTTCCAAGGTGAAACCTTCTAAAACACTTTATCTCCCACATCATACTCAATCTCCTTACACTTCAAATCCACGTAAGACTTTTTGCTGATCCGAAGCCGCATTCAACCTCTCACTAATAAGCTTCACTTTTTCCCTAGTGCCCTTAAGCACATTATGCAAAGAAACCAACTTTTGTCATGTTTCTGCCCAACAAAGAGGCGTTCTACACCTCCTTCCACACAAAGCCTCATAAGGAGCCATTTGAATACTCACCTGATAACTGTTATTGTAAGCAAACTCCACCAAAGACAATTGTTTCTCCCAAGAACCTTGGAAATCAATGATGCAACATCTCAACATATCCTCCAATACTTAGATAACCATCTCAAACTGACCATCCGTTTGAGGATGATACGAAGTACTGAAATTCAAACGCGTGCCCAACGCTTGACACTACCAAAACCTTGATGTGAAATGCAGATCTCGATCCAAAACAATGGACTTAAGTACTCTATGTAACCCAACAATCTCAGAGATGTACGAATCCACCAATTTGTCTAGCGTATATGTAGTATACACCGCCAAGAATAGTGCACACTTCGTAAAACAATTCACAATCACCCAAATGGAATTCTTTTTAGACAGTGTCAAAGGCAAACCCGTCACAAAATCCATGGCGATTCTCTCATATTTCCATTTTAGAATCTTCAAAGGTTGCAACAATCCAGAAGGAAATTGATGCTCAGCTTTTACCCGTTGACAAACCATACACCTACTAACAAAATCAACAACATCTTTCTTCAAGCCAACCCCAATAGTACTCATCTTTCAACCCACGATACATCTTTGTACTACCATGGTGCATAACAAAAGGACTACTATGAGCCTTGTAAAGTGTCCAAAAGTTCTATATTTTGTGCACATTCCATCTCATATTATTGTTGTTTTTAAGTATATTGTAGGCATAATTAGGATCATGCATTGCATTTTACAGTATTATTTACTTTGTCATGCCCTTTTATTTATTATCTCTTATTTGGTAAAGAAAAGGTACTATTTTAGTTTAGTTTTAATTTTAGGTACTACCGCACTACAGTCTGGTAGAAGGAGAGAGGAGCTGAGGACATGATGCTGAGCAGAAGACCAAGGAGTTGTACTGATGTAGTTCCAGACAGAGATAGACGCTACCGCCGCCCTACCTGCCGCCCATGACAGCAAGCTGAGGAATTGGAGAACTAGAGTGCGATTTGTAGAGTAGAAAATCATGATTCTAACGATGCTATCCACTCAATTTTCCGATGACTATAGCAGCAGGTAGATCCACCTAAGAAGGAATTCGAGATTACTTGCAGAGCAAGACAAACGTGAAGTAACACCTCCTTCCATGTTTGATAGAGACCCAAGTCGGAGCGTGTTACCGGTAGACAATACGGTGATCAGGCGACAAAATGTCATCTTAACAACATCACTTAACCCAAATTAGACACACAAACATTACCAATGTGCTCACTAGTCCAATTCAATCAGACGAATACCACAATTGACGACTTAGGACCATTTTGCAACTTTTACAAGTATTAGGGACTAACTTGTAATTCTGACAAACTAGAGGTCATTCGATGTAATCGAATTTACCATAATGAAATTCATTAAACAAATGATAGGTCTACAAAATCCCATTCAATTTGGAGGTCATAAACTCAATCAATTTAGCTTTACTACATTCAGTGACTAAATTATAAAACTAACAACCTGCCCAATGAGTCTGTGACTAACTTACCTAACCCCGTTTTGAAACACCTAAGCTGTTTCGAAACGGGTGGACGTTGATCATCTTCTGCTGACTTTTTTCCTTTTAGACCGTACCGATACATGCTTGACCCGTATCGAAATGGATTTACCACCTTTGACTTTGACTCGTTTCGATACGCTATGAACCCATATCGAAACGTTGGTCTCCAGTGACAAAATGTTCCGAAACAACATTATTTCGTTTCGATACACTCATACTCTTAGGTTCATTATTGTACACCTGTACCGAAACGTCAACACCCGTTTCGATACGACCTGGCCTGTAATGACAGATTTTTGCTGGTTTTTATTTGATTTACCCTGTCGAACGATGCCCAAATGCATCGAAACTTTACACGCAATATTTCAATGGTATAAACTACTAGCATGCCAATTTCATGACCGTAAGAATACGTTTACCATGTTTTTACCTTCTTGAGCTATGTATGCATTTTCCATCCATTTTCAACTTTACCAAAAAGGAAAGTTTAAGCTTTATAACTTATTACAACCTTAGCAATGCACCGACACAACATAATAGGCACAAATGAGTAGTTCAACTACTTTGCCACCTTCCTAGGAGTTTATAAGAAAAAAAATACATTACTTGGGGCTGGTAGTGACTTGTCTTGCTTGTCGATCCGATCTTCTGACACACAAACCTTCTTAACCTGAAAATGCATGAGATGAGACACGTTAGGCATACTTTGGCTAGTGAGGTAGTCATAAGCAATGTAAGTAACAATAATGCCATGGTTATACTTCAACATAATCTCATGCCAATGACGTCGATGCTATGCAATAATATTCAATGTATAAACATATTTCAATTTCATTCTTAGTCCTTGGATTGAATCAAGATCGTGGATACGCGAATTCCTACACCTCACCAAATCAATATAGGTCGTAGCCTTAGGACCGTAGTCCACCCGTACACTGAGCTCATAAATTCTATGGCATGCCATTTGTATACAAAATCCATTCTAATCTAAGGTTGCAATATTCATATTTATTTCAATAATCAATGATATACCAATGTTCGGTGAATTCAATATCGTTGATGACCAATATTTGTATCTCATCATCAATAACTCATAGTTTGATATCAATATCAACGTCCGATGGTTTCTGTTGCGTTCGTGCAGTGACTATAACAAAAGAACTACTATGGCAAAGATTTAACCTAGAGGGTTGCTATGGCAATATTTTAGTCCTCAGATATATATATATATACAACCATACATGATATCCTTAAGAACATTCCTTAGGACTAAGTTGTGTGTGTGTGTGCGTGGCTGCTTTCCTCCTATACTTAAGCTGGCGAGACAAATTTTGAAGGAAGCTCCCTAGTTATACCCTAACTATGTTCTCTAGTTCTTTTCCACTTTTTAGACTCCCAAAGATATAAGTTTTCTTCTACGAAGGGTGTCAGCTCATCACACCTACCATCCTTAACTCTTGATGAGCAGGGAGCAAACCTCTCACCCCCGAGCTAGTAGGCAGAGTCATCCCGTGACAACTTTCATTCACTCATATGCTATAGCAAGGCTTTATTTTTCTCCTTGTTGTTGTTGTTTTTTTAACACTGGAAAAGCTATAGCAAAGCGCAGTGTCCTTCTACAGATATGTCGTAGCATTTATTCGTTTGTTTTAGCACAGGGTCATCTAATTTTTCTTTTAAATTCTCTAGAGTCTACATATCAGAGTTTACTAGAGTTTTCCTGAAAATTTTTTCTAACAAACTTACTTATAGAAAGAGAGCAACTGTGTAACAATTTTTTAACAACTAGATCCTAAAGTCAGTTCTACAGATCTCAAATAGTTGTGTTTTTTCTACTTTAATTCAGGCCTTAGCAATTTCGTCGTCAGACATCATAAATATGTTCATAGGTTGTCAATAGACTGAACATAATGCCATAGTAAAAATTTTGTTCTATCCTATAATGCATATGCTAAAGCAAAATATTAACTATGAATACTAACACCCCCAAACTTGATAAATGCAGTGTCTGCAATGCATAAACTAATCTACACTATATGTTATGAGAAATGAAAAATTGAAAAGAAAAAGGTTAGTACCTCTTGGGTGCAGAGGCTAGGTGGTGCTACTGGTGTTATCCATCGACGTCTCAGAGGAGTAGTGGTGTGGGTCAGCCACTTCATCCACACTTTCTAATGAGACTGATTGAGCACTCGATGAGGGCCTGACACGTCCAGCCATGTGTTTGATGCGAGTTTTCAGTCTGGATGTTGTAGCATCCTCGAAATATGCTGGAGTCGGCTCAGTTGCGTGTGCTGTAGCAGCTTTCTTCTGAGGGGTTTCCTCAGGGTCATTTGGTACGTGCTCTGGTTCTGGGAGTGGGTTTTTTGGTATTGAAGGTTTAGGATTGATCGCCTTTCTGGTGCGTTTCCTCTTCTTGGCTGGAGAGGTTGCTGGGTCAGTTTCTTCGACAGTAGGTTGGACAGAGGGAGTGTCTTGTTCTGACTGGGCAGTTGGAGTTGCTGGTGCTTTCTTTCGCGGAGTCTTTCTCTTTGCAGCAGTTGGGACGGAGCTGGGTTCACTGGGAGACATTGTTTGTGCTGTAGCAGTGGCGGGGGCTTGCAATAACTCCATTGGAAATACTGGAAAATAGACATTTTGGTCCGGCAGGAGTTTGTTCAAGCAGGATGCTATGGCACTATCGCGGTGTTGGGAATATTTGAAGTACACCCGCTGATGTGCCTTCATCAGGTTGAGCTCAGAGATCAGTTCCTTTGTAGTTGCCACCAATGCTGCCACTCTTGATGTAGCAAAACTTTTAGCTCCACCCTCTAATGCTTGTTGAGGCATGTCTTCGATAAATCCTCAGAGTTCCGTAACAAGTGCTGGGGTCAAACCTGTCTCTCCTGAAACAGATGTATCTACAAGATCGTCTATGAAGACGTCTTTCCTTTTGCACAAGGCAGTGATTAGATTAGGAAAAAGAAGGGGGCTACGGGGCCGTTTCAAACAAGCTTATACCTCATCCACTATTATCTTTCCTATATCAATTTGTCTACCATGTATTATGGAATGAATGAGGAAAAGGTGAGAGATGTGGAAAGTAGCAGTGTGTAGTGTGGGCATAAGCTTATGCCTCACAAAGTTATTCCATACCTTAGCCTCTAGTTTTAGGCGTCCTCTCTCAACGGACTTGTTATTATCCAGCACCGTTCCCTAAAAGCATATGTCCTCCAGCACCTCACGTTGCGTCTGTGCGTCCATTGTCATCAAAAAAGAAGTGTGATGGTCCACAATATGTTTCAGTTCGTAGAACTTGTTGATTGTTGCAGCAATAAACTTTATCTGCTCTCCGCGCACGTGAACTGTAGACTGGGTTGGACTCGTCAGGTGAGCATAAAACTCCTTCACCGGTGATATGCAAATTTCCTCAGGATGGGCAGCAAAGCTTTTCCATCCATGGGTGCCAATGACGTCCATTATAGACTAGTCGAATTGATCCTCTTCCTCTTGAGGGTATTTGAACCCTAGTTCTGGAAGAACGTTTCTGTCCTTGAGCTTTGCCCATCTCTCCTTTGTTGTCTCATAAAGAAATTTGGGAATTTCTAGGACTGGACGTTGTGTGGGACGGTCAGAAGTCTCAGGGGCATTTTTGCAACGGGCCATGGAGTTTTTGCTGAAAAATGGTGAGAAGTAGATATGCGAAGGGAAGAAAAATGGTGAAGGTGTTCTGTGTTTGGGGAGAAAATCAAAAAGTTGGAGGGGGAGTTTTTGGGTGTTTGAAGAAGGTGAGGGGACGGATGATGAAGAAAATATTGGGAGTTAAAAAAGGTGGGAAAAACTGACGAATTAATGGGAGAGGGGAGGTGATGGGGACGTGTGTCGGCTTTAAGGGAGAGAGAAAATTTTCTAGAGTTAATGCAAGGGCAGACGGCTGGAGAGAGAATATAGGTTTATGTGGCTAGGGTTTCTCCTCATTAAATAGATGAATACTCTCTCTCTTGTTTTTTTTTTTGTTTTTCTCTCTCTCTTTTAAATCAACTCCCCTCTTTTCGAATAAAACCTCCTTATCTTTTTCTTTCCCCTTTTCTTACGTCCCTCCAAAATTGCATAAAAACAAACCCCATGTCCTTCTCCCTTTTGCTACCAACCCTGCAGACGGCATGCTCCCCTGCCTATGTAGCTGACATTGTACTATGAAAGAGAAAGCCTTGTACGAGGGTCACGTGAAAAGATATGAAAATTAAAGGCAAAGATAACACAAAACTAGACTAAAAAGAAAAGCATTATTTATGGACATGCTATAGCATAAAAGATAGGGTTAGAGATGCAAACTTTCAAGGATCATGAAGATCCAGGTATGACTTGTCTCTAAGGATAGGGGCTCCACTGTACACCTTCTGGCGTTGGCCATTGACCTTGAAGACTTCATCGTCGTCCAACTTCTTGGTATCCACTACGCCATGACGGTACACCTTGTGTATTATGAATGGCCCTGACCACCTCGATTTCAGCTTTCTAGGAAAAAGCTTTAGCCTGGAGTTGTAGAGAAGCACTTGTTGACCTTCTGAGAAATGCCTTGGCAAAATGTGTTTGTCATGCCATTTCTTGGTTTTCTCCTTGTAGATGCGAGCATTCTCATATGCTTGGGATCTAAATTCCTCCAGTTCATTAAGCTCTAGCAATCTCCTTTCACCAGCAAGTTGGGCATCCATGGTGAGTTTCTTGATTGCCCAATAAGCTTTATGCTCAAGCTCCACGGGTAAATGGCACTCCTTGCCAAATATAAGCTTGAAGGATGACATGCCTAAAGGCGTCTTGAAGGTTTTCCTATATGCCCAAAGTGCTTCATCCAACTTGGGGCAGCAGTCTTTTCTCTTAGGATTCACCACCTTCTCCAAGATTTGCTTGATTTCTCGGTTAGAAACTTCAGCCTATCTGTTTTTCTGCGGATGATATGTTGTAGCAATCTTGTGCTTGACTCCATAGCGATGTAATGATCTAGCGATAAGCTTGTTGTCAAAATGAGTTCCTTCATCACTGATGATGGCTCAGGGTGCTCCGAATCTAGTGAAGATGTTCTTCTGAAGAAACTTTATGACTATCTTAGAGTCGTTCCTTGGGGTGACAACAACTTCCACCCATTTTGATACGTAGTCAACTGCTAGCAAAATATATAGATCTCCATATGATGTAAGAAACGGACCCATGAAGTCAATTTCCCACACGTCAAAGATTTCAAGCTCTAGAATATTTTGCAACGGCATTTCATTCCGCCTGGAGATGTTCCCCGTTCTTTGACATCTGTCACAAGTCTTGTAGAACTCATGTGTGTCCTTAAAAAGTGTATGCCAATAGAATCTTGCTTGAAGAACTTTTATAGCAGTTCTAGCACCACCAAAATGCCCTCCACATTGTGATGAATGATAGTGGTACAGAATGCTATGGTATTCTTCCGCTGGAACACATCACCTTATAATCTGATTAGGACATTGCTTGAACAAGTAGGGTTCATCCCAATACTAGAATCTTGCATCATGTCTGAATTTCTTGAGTGCCTAGCTAGATAAATCATGAGGCAAAATACCACTAACAAGATAATTAACAATATCAGCATACCACAGAATTGTTGTAGCAGCTAACAATTTCTCATCAAGGAATTCCTCCTTAATTTTAGTTTCACTACCTTGTGTGATAGCATTTTCTAGCCTAGACAAATGGTCAGCTACCTGGTTCTCACATCCTTTCCTATCTCTAACTTCTAAGTCAAATTCCTGAAGCAAGAGTATCCACCTAATAAGTCTAGGTTTAGCATCCTTTTTAGTCACTAAGTACTTAATGGTTGAGTGATCGGTATGAACTATGACCTTAGTGCCTATCAAGTATGACTTAAACTTATCAAAGGCAAATACTACAGCAAGCAATTCTTTTTCAGTAGTGGTGTAATTGATTTGTGCATCATTCAAAGTGCTGCACCAACGGCGTAGTCACTTGCATCACACGTCAGCTCAAATGGCTTGTTTCAGTCAGGTGGAATGACAACTGGTGCTGAGATAAGCTTCTCCTTCAGTTCTTAAAAAGCACTATGGAAATCTTTGTCAAACACAAATGGTTGATTTTGTTGTAGCAAACTGCATAGTGGCTTTGAGATCTTCGAAAAATCCTTGATGAATCTCCGATAGAAGCCAGCATGCCCTAGGAAGCTTACTCCCTTGGCGGTAGTGGGGGGAGGTAGCTTCTCAATGACCTCGACCTTTGCTTTGTCAACTTCAATCCCTTGCTTCGAAATCTTGTGGCCCGAGACCGTTCCTTCCATTACCATGAAATGGAATTTTTCCCAATTGAGCACCAAGTTATCTTCCTCACACCTCTTTAGGACCTTGGCTAGATTGCCCAAGCATGTGTCGAAGTTATCTCCAGAGACCGAGAAGTTGTCCAGGAAAATTTCTAAAAAATCCTCGACCATGTCTGAAAAGATAGGCAGCATACATCTTTGAAATGTTGCTGGAGCATTGCAGAGACCAAAGGGCATTCTCTGAAAAGCATAAGTTCCATAAGGGCATGTGAAATTCGTCTTCTCTTGGTCTTCGGGTGCTATAGCAATCTGATTGTACCCAGAATACCCATCGAGGAAGCACTAGAATGCTTTACCCGCTAGTCGATCCAACATCTGATCAATAAATGAGAGAGGAAAATGGTCCTTCTTGGTCGCCTTGTTGAGCTTCTTATAGTCCATGCAAATCTTCCACCCCAAGACGGTTCTAGTGGGCAATAGCTCATTCTCCTCGTTGCTTACCACGGTCACGCCTCCTTTCTTCGGTACACATTGCACCGGGCTGATCCATGAGCTATCGGATATTGGGTAGATTACTCCAGCATCCAGCCACTTGATTATCTCTTTCATCACTACTTTCTTCATAATAGGGTTTAGTCTCCTTTGGGGCTCAACTGAATTACTGTGACAGTCATCAAGCAAAATTTTGTGCATACATATAGCAGGGCTTATACCCTTCAAATCAGCCATAGTCCACCCCATTGCTTTTTTATGTTGTAACAACATATTTACTAAACTAGATTCTTGCTTAGGTGTAAGACTAGATGAAATTAACACAGGCAAAGTTTCATTGCTCCCTAAGTAAACATATTTAAGATGTGATGGCAAAGGTTTCAGTTCTAAAGAAGGTGCATGCTCAAGGGAAGGTTTAAGAGGTACAAATTCTGAAAAATCAAGAGGTTCAAAGTGCGTACTTGGTCTAGCCTCGAGTCGACTAGACTGCTCCAGTTCCTTTGAGAGCTCTTCTTGGTCTGAATCATCATCTTTGCAGAGTGCTTCAAAATCCTCCATTTGCATCTCATTGCTACAGCAAAACTCATCAATCATATTCTGTGTTGTAGCATCTACATATTGGCATATTCCTGGGTTATCTGCATACTTGAGGCTGTCATGAATATTGATTGTGACCGTCTGATTAGTCACTCGCATCGTGAATTCACCCTTCTCACAATCAATCAAAGCTCGCCCGGTGGCTAAAAATGGCCTTCCCAAGATAATGGGTGTGTTGCTATCAACTTCAAAGTCGAGGATTAAGAAGTCGACTGGAAAGATAAATCTGTCCACTTTTACCACAACATCTTCAACTCTCCCTTCTAGATGAACATGAGAATGATCGGCTAGCTGTAGCACAACCTTGGTGGGCTATGCCTCTCGAATTCCCAGTTTCAGAAAAATCGACTTGGGCATTAAGTTAACACTTGACCCAAAATCACAAAGTGCTCTTCTAACAAACTTGTCACCAATAGAACATGGGATACAAAAACTACCTGGGTCCTTCTTCTTAGGTGGCAGCTTGCTCCACATAGAATAGCATTCTTCTATTATAGCGACAGTCTCTTGCTTCTCGACCTTCCTCTTTTTCGTGACTATATCCTTGAGGAACTTGGCATATGTTGGCATCTGATCAATGGCCTCCAGAAATGGGACATTGATATGTAGTTTGTCCAGGATATCCATAAATTTCTGGAATTGAAGGTCTTCTTTCTGCTGCTTGAATCGTTGAGGAAAAGGAGGAGGGGGTATAACTTCATCGGTCTGAACTGGGGGAGTTACATCTTTTGATGTAGCAAAAGCAGGTTCCTCCTCTGATGTTTCTTTTGCTATGACATCCTCACCCTTCTCTTCAACTGGAGGATCTTGTAAGTTATTTTCTTCCGGAGGCAAGTTAGGCTGAGAGTCCTCCTTCTCGTTTCCCCCAAACTTGTCTTCCTTGCTAATTTCCTTGTCACTCTTTAGCGTGAGTGTGCTGCATTGTTCCTTGCTATGGTGCTTAGTGGCTTCAGTGTCACTAGGCAAACTTCCTTGTGGACGTGCATGCAAGGTTTGAGCTATCTGGCCAACTTGTGTTTCTAAGGCTCGGAGAGATGAACTATGGCTTTGCAATAAGGCTCCTTGATTTTTTGATGTTTGATGCATGATCCTGTAGCAAAACTTTCGTAGTTCCCATGAAATCTTTTGTCATAGCCATAAATTCCTTGAATGTAGTCTCCAGCGAACTGTTTGATGACGATGCCACTCCCTTGTGACCTTGCCATGGCATCATCTGGTTAGAAGATGGTGCTTCGATCAGATTCTGATGTGGCGTTGGCTGTGCAGAATTAATGTGCCCCTGATTGCCCTAACTGAAATTTGGATGCTGACACCATCCTGGGTTGTAGGTATTGTAGTATGGATTGTTGTCACGGTTATAATTCCCCACATAGTTGGCTGACTCTTGATTGTTAGGGCATTCACTCAAATGGTGATTGCCATCGCATATGAGACATGAGGTTGTGGACTTCACTTCCTTGACTTCATTGGAACGTTGGAGGTTCTTTAGCATATTTGTGATAGCAGCTAACTGGGTGGCTACCGAGTCATCAGCTTCATTGTCTCGAGCTACTTGGGTTCTCCTCCCCGTTCCAAGCCTTGTGGTCGAAAATTGGTAATCATTGTTGGCTACCCTATCAAGAATGTCAAATGCTTCCTCCGATGATTTGTCTAACAAGGTCCCATTTGCTGAAGCATCTAGCATTATCCTCGTAGGAGCATTTACTCCATTATAGAACATAACCACTTGACTCCAATCATGAAAACCATGATTTGTGCACTTCCTCAATAATTTCGTGAATCGATCCCAACACTCATACATGGATTTGTCATCAGCTTGACGAAAAGAAGCTATATCATTTCTCAACTGAGTGTTTCTATTTGATGAATTATACCGTAGCAGAAAACTTTTGCATAGATCTGTCCAAGTCTCTATTGATCTAGCTGGCACTCCACTGAGCCATGCTTTAGCATGATCACGTAAAGAATATGGAAACAGTTTAAGCTTTAGCACATCCTCGTGCACTTCTTGTTGTCTGAACGAGTCACAAACTTCCAAGAAAGTACAGATATGTTGTCTTGCATCTTCGTGAGGCATACCTCCAAACTGACCAATAGTGTTCAACATGTTGAACATAGCAGGTTTAAGCTCGAACTGGGATGCCTGAATTTCTAGAGCTACTATTCTGGGATAGAGATCGTCCAAGATAGGAGCTAAATGATCCCTAATAGCTTCTGGTCGAGCTGCTACTCCCTGGCCATTTGCCATACCATCTCTGTTACCTTGAGGTGGTGGTATTTCTCCGTTCATGTTTCTAGTCTCTTCTCGTCAAACACGTCTCCTAAGTCTAAAGAAATGCTCGATCTCAAAAATAGGTAATTGCAGGGGTCCTCTAGGTCACCTTCTGGTCATAGACTAGCAGGACACCTAAAATGAAAAAAGAAAAACCTAAAATAAATTTATACAAAAACAAAAAGAACAAACGATAAAAACAAAAACCGTAAACAACCAATTGTCAGTCCCCGGCAACGGCGCCAAAAACTTGTTGCGTTCGTGCAGTGACTATAAATGGTACGTAAATTGTGCAAGTATACACGTCGAACGAGTAATAAAGTGATGAGTGAGTATTGTATCCACAGGGATTGGAGGTATTCGCGGTTGTTGTAACAATAAAGCTTGAACTTTTTGTAGATGACAATGCTATAGTAAAGGAAATGAGGTATAATAATGCTAAAGCAAAACAATGCAGAGAAAGATGAGATAACAATATGATATACAGATCCCTTTTCGTATGCAAAACTCACTACGGAATGACTGGCTGGGAATAATGGACAACCTAACTCAAGCTTCTTAACGATACTAAGGTTTTTCAGCTATCTTCTATGCTAGGCGGGATTTGCTAAGAATGCTCTTAAACTATCTCTATCCAGGAAACTGGGAGTCAGAAATGCTACAGCCATACCTCTGGGCGTAAACTCATAACACTCCCCTACACTTCATGTACTATCCTTTTTAGCCCTTGAAACCTATCACTTATCTCTAAGGTAGGTTAGAGACGTCCTCTCAATAGTCACTCCATTGCTTATGAGGGTTCTAGGGCTAGCTCTCTCGATTACTAACCCCAACATACACTTAAATAACGGTCAACTCTCGAAGGTGCTTAAGGTAGGGCCTATCTCTCAAAGCACTTACAACCCAAAGCTCTTACAACTTTAAGGAAATGATATATGCATAAGCAAAGCATAGAATCATGATAAACACTGAAAAAGCCATAGCATGCATTAAAAAGTGATAACATCACCAAATATAAAGAAAAGACGAGAAATTGCTATAGCGACAGAAAGAAAGGTGAACTCCCTTTCCGCCATGGACTGCCCGACTACCTTAGGCCCACTGCCTCTCTCGAGGCCGGTGAGGCCACTCCTTGGAGCTTCAATGATGGAGGACACCAAACTGGAGAAGATGAAGGTGAAAACTTCCCTCTCCCTTTCTCTCTCTTACGCCTCTCTTTTTGCAACACTCAAAATACCACACTTTGCTTCAAGCTTCTCTCCCCTTTATATTGTGGAGGCTCCTAGGGTTTGGTGCCCTAAAGATGCCTTGATATTCCCAAGGAATATCCACCGACAAGGTCTGCCACGAGGGGACAAGGGGGACAGTCTACAGGCGGGCACCAGCTGCTGCACATGTCAGATCGTCCTTTTCTGCATGTTCACATGTTTCTGCAGCTCACGTGTATCTCACGTGTTGGCCAATGTCCACTTCCATCATGCTATAGCAATCTCCGGCACCGGCTTTCTCTTGACTCCTTTCCTGCGCACCATAAAACCAAAACCAACCCTCCGAGAAGTACCCCTCGATTTGGACCACTAATCAGCAAAGATAAATATGCACCCAGAAGAAGAAAATGCAACCTAAATGCAGTCAAAATGCTATAGTATTAACTCAAGAACAGGCAAATTCTATAGCAAAAAGGTATGAAAACAAGGATATCTATGCAGTTATCAGTTTCTATGCAATAATCCAATGACAATGTCCATATCAATGACAATACACAATGACAATATCAAAGACAATAACAAATGTTCAATGACAACTTACTGACACTTACCAAAGTGTCTAATTAACCATCCAATGCAATTTCTTCAACAATAATTGTAACACCTTAGCCCGGCCTAGACGCTTGACCCGAACTACGAATATTACACGGGGAAAACCAAAGTCAACCCGAAAGTCAACCTTGATTAATGACCCTTTTTTCTTTTTATCTTTTCTAAATGCTAGATTAAGCCTATATGGTCATACAAGATCATGGGAAGAGAAGGCACAGTGATCGAAATTCATTTAGGGGTTTAATTGAAAGATTTAGACTTTTAGGGACCAAGACGTAAACTTTGCAAATTGCGAGGACTTTGTAGATTTTAAGTTTACCAATATGTAATTAGTCATTTTTCATGCATCTCTGTCAAATATCAGCTTAATTGGACATTCAAAACTGACCCCGGTATCGAAACGGTCGTATCTAAACGGAGTTGACCGTTTCGGTACTCGGGTGCGTTCCGAGACCAGTATCAAAATAGGCCTCTCCAGTAGCTAAAGTGTTATGAAACACCATTACCCGTTTCGAAACACTATGGCCATTCCAGTCCCCTGTTTCGAAACATATAAGGGTGTTTCGATACACCATGCCCTACAACCATACAATTTTCTGGTTTTTCACCACTTAACACATTCAAACACATCCCAAATCATGCCACAACACACCAACAACCAGATTGAACATCAAAGAACATATTTATGAAGCTTAAGCTAAGCATGGCATCAATCATGACAACATTGAGTCTATAGGCATGCTTCCTAGTCACATAAACCATACCAAAGTCTCAAACCTCAAACCAACCCATATAGGCCATTTGCTAACTTCAGAAACCATATTAAACTTGCCATAAACATAGGGAGTTCAAAACACATCTCCCAAAAAAACCTTAGATCCCCGTTGCCAAATATCAATACTAAAGTATGTGAAAACATCACCATACATGAGCTTTTCACTTCCTTGGATGTCCTTAGCCTTCAAGCTGCCCAAACTCATCTCAATTATCTGCATTGTTGGTAAAAGAGATCGTTAGCATATTTGCTTTGTGAGGCAAGCTCTAAGGAAAACCAACACAACAATGCTACTTTAAAAACTCTTTCTCAAAAGCCATTTTCAACAACATGCTCATTCTATCTCATGCTTGAAAACCATTTCAAAGCAAATCTTCATTTGAAAACACATGTACCTTTATTCTATCTCATGCATTAAACCAATACAAATCTCATGGCAAAGCCCTACACATGCTAAATGAAAACAAAAGCATTTCATATCATAATCTCATATGCATTTCTCATAGCATAAATCATCTCAACATTTGGTACATGTAATTCAAATACATTTCCATATATTATATTGGCATTTCACAATTCATCTTTACTCGGATATGCGGATTAGCTTGACTCAAGGTCAAGTCCTACCCCGGTGGAATCTCTCATCATCGGACTCTCATGGCGGTATCTATCATCGCCATAAAGCTTGAGTATTTCACCAAGTCCTACTTTGGTGGTATCTCTCATCATTGGATTCTCACTTTGGATCGGGATGGCACTACCCCCATTGCCCGACTCCAAAGAGCACGTACAGATTTTTAGTTTATAGTGCACTCTCATCCTATTGATCGATCAATTATATCCGATAATTGTCTCATCTTCTATGCCAATATATTATGTCAAAAACATCATCTCACCTACTGTTTTTAATGCAACATTTCTCAAATCTTTAACATCTCATTTCAAAACCACAACTCATGCTTTGCATTAAATCAAAATCTCAAAACTCTTTAATACAACATGCTATCTCATGAAATATCTACAAAGCATCATCTCATGCTACAAATCATGCATAAAACAATAGGAATTTGTCTATCTCAACTCAAGAGCATGTAAAAGCATTTTGGGGCATCAACCACATGTTTGAGAGCAAATCTAGCCATACTTACTTCCATACTTAGGATGGTGTTTAAAACCAATCCTAAATCCCCAAACCTTGTTTCATTGTCCCTCAAGGACTTCTAAAACCATTCGCACTCACCGATTACGTTTCGTTTGCTTGCCGAAACGATATCTAAGCTTTCGGCACTTCCGGATCAACACCAAAAGAGTCCGAAGATGTCCCCATGTTTATTACACATAAGAGCAGCGGATTAATGCATCATCATGCATTGAAATCATCAGCTACACAAACAAACTCGCTGCTCTACTCAAAAGCACCATTTCAGCTACCCAAAATAACCGAAATCATCACCAAACTTTCCCAAAACAAAGCCCATCCAAGATCTATCAATTCTAATCTTTTGTAAACCTCAATCAACACCAAAAACCATCATAGACACGTCCTTATATCTCCAGCAACAACAGAACATCAAAACCACCCCAAAAACCACAAATCTAGCATGTAAAACTTAGGAATCCAAACCTATTCGGGATTTTTTTGATAAAACCTCATTTATAACATCAATTATCATCTAAAATACATTAGAAATCAACCTCAAAACAGAGCCTAACCAAGATTTACGAAAATCATCAAGTTCTCTCCAAGAATCTTGAGTTTTATCACAATTTCATGTTTCTAACATTAAAGCAACTCAAAAATCATTAACAAATGATTGATAACTTGGGAATTTCAGTAAAGAACTGATCATTAGATGAGAAGGTAATTGATGAAGGAAAATCTCTTGAAAATCCAAAGTGAGAACAAAAGGATTTGATGAGGAAAAGATTAGGAATCCATAGGAGAGTGAAATCTCATCAAAAGGGATGAAAATCAGAGATTAATTGATGAAGGAAAAGTGTTTGGCTAAGTGGAAGTTGAGAGAAAATGGAAAGAGGGAAAAAGATCGTAAAGTAGTTATGAAAGTCAAAATAGGATTTTCTCTTTTAATTCCTTTTATTAAATCATTATTAAAACACCCAAAATTAAAGAGAAATATGATAAAAACATTTTGGTAAAATTAGCTCCTTAAAGATTCAAAGTTTCAATCCTTTACAAAACAGTCACTAGTCAACTTTTACAAAAACTGCAGTTTGGTCACTACACCAAAATGTAGTATTTCCAAATCATATTTTGTAAAATTGTTTTCACCATAATCATTTATATAATAAATGAGGATTTTTAGATATTTTTCCATATTTTTAAAGCATCCCGAACTAGGTGTTCCTTAAACCTCCCTAACGATTCGAATCGTTCTCGACCGGCCCGATTCCAAATTCTAAAACATCTAGGCCCAAAATCAAGGCGTTACAACAATGTTAGAGATGTAATCTAAAATATCAAATATTGATCTTGGAAGGCCTTTCGCCTAATCCCGACACTCCGACTACACTCACCTTGAGACTTCGAAGCTTTCAAGGCTCTCGGATAACAATCCCCTTGTTCCTAGATTTAGATGGAGACGATAGGTGCTCCTTGTCGATGTCTTGAGCTAGGAAATCAAAAGGAAGATTGTTAAGGTCGATATTTCGATATCAAAATCAATATAACAATATCAAGATCGATAACTGATTTCAATAGAGATGACAACGATGAGATATCCATGGATAGTCAAAACTCTAGCTTAGATTACACTCAATATATCCATGGAATCCAATAACTGATTGAGGAATATAGCTTACTCGATCGATAGCAACGATTCGATATCGATAAAATGAAGAAATTGGAAAGTTTGAAATTCCTCCGATGGAGGTGTGTGCTTAGAGGTAAGTGATGAAGATGATAAAGATGAAGAGGTGTTAGCTTCCTTTTGAAACTGGGTAGGCAACTTTGTTATTCCTTTTGTCTTTAATTAATACCGCTTTCCTTCAATTTAAGGAAGCTCTCCCGGTGACTCCACATGAAAAATTATAAAAGAAAATGGGCTAATCGCAAGGTAGGTCCCTTATTTTTCATTCAACTATTGATTTGATCTCCCACTTGCATTTTCTTCGATTTTAGTCACCATTTAGGTTCAATATTATTCAATAGGGTCCAATGACAATGTTTTAAGCTTAAATAAGGTTCGATATCAATAATTAACTAGTCGATACAATATTTAGGCTTCATCAATGTAGGATTTCCGATCATCGGAACTAATTCCGACTAGACCGGATTTCGGGGTGTTACAACTCTCCCCCTTAAGAAAAATTCATCCTCGAATTTTTACCTAAACTGAAGAGATGCGGATATTGTTGTCTCATAGTTTCTTCAGGCTCCCAAGTGGCTTCTTCAACGGTGTGGCTCCTCCAGAGCACTTTAACTGACGGTACAGTTTTGTTGCGAAGCCTTTCGAAGCATCGATGCATGAAAGATATCATAGACTTTACTCAATTCTGAGGGTAACAATAGTCGATAGGCCACTCGGCTAATCTTTTCAATGATTTCAAAGGGTCCAATGAACCGGGGACTCAATTTTCCCTTCTTGCAAAACCTCAGGACTTTCTTCCACAGTGACACTTTAAGAAAGGCATTTTCACCAACTTCATACTCATTGTCTCTTCTTTTAAGATCAGCGTAAGCCTTTTGTCGATCAAAGGCATCCTTTAAACGATCATGAATAATGGTAACCCATTCTTCAGTTTCATGAAGCAAGTCAGGGCCTAACATCTTGCCCTCACAAAGCTACGACCAACACAATGGAGTTCTGCATCGCCTACCATATAATGCTTCAAAGGGGGCCATTTGGATGGATGCTTGGTAACTATTGTTGTAGGCAAATTCGACCAGAGGATGAGATTTCTCCCAAGTTCCACCAAAATTGATAATACATGCCCGAAGCATTTCTTCCAATATCTGTATAGGGAGATTCAATAACAATGCAAATTTCTAGGATTTCAATAGAAAGATTGTTCGATGATTTATCTGAATTACCCTTTCTGACTGACCGTTATATTGAAGGTGAAAACCAGTGCTAAGATTAACTCTGGTGCCCAGAGCTCCCTGTAAGGTTTTCCAAAATTGAGATGGAAACCGAGGATCTCTATTGAAGATGATAGACTTAGGTACTCCGTGGAGTCAGATTACTTCCTTAATATACAAGCCAACTAGCTTAGGAAGATCGTAGTCCATTCTAACTGGTATAAAATGAGCTGACTTCGTGAAACGATCTACAATAACCCATATAGCATCATGCCTTGCAGGGGTTAACGGTAGACCACTAACAAAGTCCATAGTTATCTTTTCCCATTTCCATTTCGGTGGATCGATAGGTTGTAATAGTCCAGTATAAGCACAATGTTCTGCCTTAAAATGTTGGCACGTGAGGCATTTGGAAATGTAAACAATTATGGCATGCTTCATACCTGGCCACCAATAGAGCTCACGAAGGTCTTTATACATTTTCACAGACCCGGGGTGAACAAAAAAGAACTCGAATGAGCTTTAGAAAAGATGTCAGTGCGAAGAGTTTCATCATTTGGTACACAAACTCGTTCATGGCAACATAGGAGTCTTTTAGAATTAATTATGAAGTCAGGGTTATCCGATAGCTTAGAGATAATGATTTGAAGCTCGAGATCTTCCTCTTGCAAATCCTTGATTCGTGAAACGATGGTAGACTAAACTTGAAGTTCAGCTACAAGACAAAGATGCTTCCGAAGTTGGAAGTGAGCGTTAATTGCTCGAGGGGCTACAATATAGCAATATTACAATGAGTTAATGTGCTTCAAAATACCTATAACTTCAAGTCTATTATCAATGCTTACCAGGAAAAGGTTTGCGGTTGAGTGCATTAGCTACAAAATTGGCCTTTCCCGGGTGGTAGTCAATGACCAGGTGATAATCTTTAAGAAGTTCTATCCACCTCTGTTGTTGAAGATTCAACTCTTTTAGAGTCAAAAAATATTTGAGGCTTCTATGGTCGGTGAAAAGATAGCATTTCTCCCCGTAGAGATAATGCCTCCAGATTTTCTATGCAAAGACAACTGTAGCCAGTTCAAGGTCGTGGGTGGGATAATTCATCTTGTGTGGCTTAAGTTGTCTCGAAGCATAAGCAATAATCTTGCCTTCTTGCATCAATACGCATCCTAACCCAAGGTGTGATGCATCACTGTAAACTGTATAGTCTTTTCCTGACTCGGGCTGGGGTAAGACAGGTGCATGGGTCAGAACTTGTTTTAACTGATCAAAGCTTCGTTGTTGAACCTCGGTCCAAACAAAAGGAGCTTCATTCCTCAATAATTTGGTTAAAGGAGTGGCTAACATAGAAAATCCTTTCACGAATCTATGGTAATAGCCGGCAAGCCCAAGGAAGCTTTTGACTTCACCAATGATCTTCAGTTGATGCCAATCTACAATAGCTTGGATTTTCTTCGGGTCCACTTGAATGCCCAAAGTCGATACGATATGCCCCAGAAAGGCAACTTCGGTGAGCCAGAACTCACACTTGGAAAACTTCTCATACAATTGTTTCTCTCTCAGAGTCCGAAGTACAATACGAAGATGATCTCGATGCTCCGTTTCATTCTTGGAATAGATCTAGATGTCATCTATAAACACCACCACGAATTTATCAAGATAGGGTCTAAATACTTGATTCATTAGGTCCATAAAAGTTGTCGGTGTATTAGCTAGCCCAAAAGGCATCACCAAGAATTCATAGTGTCTATATCTTGTACGGAAGGCAGTCTTAGGAACATCACACTCCTTGACTCTCATTTGATAAAAGCCCGACCTTAAATTGATCTTGGAAAACACAGAGGCATCTTTTAATTTGTCGAACAGGTCATCTATTTTAGGCAATGGATATTTATTCTTGATGGTTACTTTATTCAGTTGTCTATAGTCAATGCACAATCGCATAGAACCATCCTTCTTCTTGACAAAGAGAACTGGTGTTCCCCATGGTGAAGAGCTCGGTTGAATGAAACCCTTGTTCACAAGGTCCTGAATTTGAGCTTTTAATTCTTTCAACTCCACAGCCGTCATCAGATATGGTGCAATAGAAATGGGAGCAGTCCCAGGTTGCTACTCGATGCCAAATTCCACTTCACGGGTCGGAGGCAAACCCAGAAGTTCATCAGGGAACACATCAAGAAATTCACATACGGTGTCAATGTCATGTAGTTACGGCTCACCTTTTGTTTCCAATGACAAGGCATACAAAGATGGATTCCTTGCATTCATCAGAACAACACTTTCTTTTCCCAAACCCCTAAGATACAACTTTCTCTTACAACAATCTACCCAGGTTTGATGTTCACTAAGCCAATCTAAGCCTAGGATATCATCGAAATCATGGATCGGTAAAGCCAACAAATTGGCAAGAAAAGGAATTCCTTGAATCATTAAGGGACAATTCTTGCACATTACCCTTACGGTGACACAATCTCCTAAGGGATTGGTTACAGAGTTTCTTGATATCATTGGTTCAGAAGACATGTTATACTTTTTAACTAAAATGGTGCTTATGAATGAATGAGTCGAACCAGGGTCAATCAATGCATATAATGGATGTGAATACAACTCAATGGTACCTGCAATGACATCAGGTTCATCTTCTTCTTCCCTGCTCCTCACATGATACATTTGGGCAGAAGCCTTTGAATCTTGTTTGTTAAAGGGCTTCCCTAGTCCACTCGATCGTCCAAAAGTCCCAGAAGAACCCTGCTTTGATCCTTTACCTCGGAAGGATTGAGCAGGAGAAGTAGCAGTAGCCGGCGTGGCCACGGATTTAGTTGTATTCATAAGACATTCATGTATGAAGTGACCTTGCTCACAACAATAATAACAAGCTCCAGTCTGCTTACGACACTGTCCAGTTGGATGCTTGTTTTGATAATAATTACACAGTGGATATTGGTTGCCTCGGTTCGATCCTCCAGTGCTATCAGCAGACGATGCTTTGGAAAAAGACTACGTCACAGACTGAGGTCTCTCAATGTTCCCAGAACGGGAAGGTTGTGGGTAAACATTCTGCTTGGGGCTTTGATATCTCCCCTTTTTGTTCCATCTTGGAGGTCGTGAATCATCTCAAAACCTCTTCTAAAACTTCCCAAACCCACTAGCTCATTGGGCTTTCTGGGCAGCTTCGGTGGCCTTGACTCGGTTCACCAAATCCTAGAAGTTGGTAATTCCAAGGGCTGTTCGATAGGTCGTCCTTCTTGCCTCAGATGGGGGAAGGTGTTTCGTCTTTCTACGAGATAGTATTCACTGATATATTTATTTTGGAATTCTCGGAGAAAGAACTCCCAGGTAACCGATTCTTTAGGAGCTGTGAGAATAGTAGTTTCCCACCACATAAGAGCTTCATCGGTCAACAATGCAATAGCACATTCCAACTTGTGTTCATCCGAACACTGCAGCTGTTTATTCAAGATATGAAGTGTGTTGTGCAGCCAATATTCAGCAATTTTAGGATTACCATCATCATGCCCGGTGAAAGAATAGGCTCGGAGCGAAGCCAGCTTTTCCATAGGAGCTCAGACATACTGGACAACAGAAGGGGTAGGCTGAACTGATGATGTTGCTTGCATCGCAGTCATAAACTGCTTGAACATGTTAGCCATGTTCTGATAGCATTCAGCCTGAGCGGTAGGTGTTGCAGGCTCAATACCCTGTACAGGAGGGTCTTGTGGTTGCGGTGGATTCTGAGGATTCCCTTCTCTAATTTCCTCACCATGTGTCGAGGAGCCGGTAGTAAGCTCGTCAATATGAGCTTCATTTGTCTTAGACATATCTATATGAAAGATCGGATTAGTCGACAAGTCACAATATACACAATATAAAACTCCTAGGTGGCAAAGTAACACAATAACATTGTAATAGACTTCGGTTTAGTCCTAGAATCGACAAAACTCTAGCACTAATACCACAATTGTAACACCCCCTTCCCGGTCTGATAGAGACCTGGGTCAGAGCGTGTTACCGGTAGACAATACGGTGATCGGGCAACAAAAAATTCTTAAAAACATCACTTAACCCAAAATAGACATAAAAATATTACAAATGTACTCACTAGTCCAATTCAATCAGGCGAGAACCACAATTAACAACTTAGGACCATTTTGCAACTTTTACAAGTATTAGGGACTAACTTGTAATTCTAAAAAACTAGAGGTCCTTTGATGTAATCGACTTTACCATAACGAAATTCACTATACAAATGATAGGCCTTTACCGTTTCGATACCCCGTACCGATACGCTTACGCGCGTATCGATACCCCTTATTTATTGCACACAACGGCTCTTTCTTTTCTGAGACAGGTATCGATACACCTCCCCACGTACCGATACGCATAGCTGCAGAAGTGCATTTATGGTGGTAAGAGAGGGTTCCAACGGCTCCATTTATGTTCCCAACCACCCAAACGGCTAGATTTAATAGAGGAGGTATAAAATGAAGCTCTTTGAAGGTTAGCAACAACTATTCAACATTCAAGCATCATCAAAGAAAAAATCCAAACCCTTGAGCTATTCAAAGTTATATTCTTGTACCCAACTCTATTGTCTTTCAATTGTCAAATTGTATTGTGAGTTTGGGATTGTTGAAATTGTAATTGGGTAGACAATTATCCTTTGAGAGGAAACATTTGAGTTTACCAATTTCTTTCTTTGTATTTGAGTGGATTAAGCTTTGGGTAGAAAGCTTAATCGAAATTGTAAGGTTTCCTCCTCATCCAAGAAAAGGGGACGAATTCAATTAGTGAATTGTTTGAAAATCCTTAGTGGGAGCTAAGGTAGTGGATGTAGAGTTCATTTGGAGAACTTGAACCACTCTAACCCCTTGTCTCATTTTTATTTTCAATCTTTCTCTTCACCAAAATTTTAATTGCCAATTCACCCCCCTCTTGGCCATTTGCAAGTGTTCGATCAACTCAACAATTGGTATCAGAGCTACACTCATTGGAAGGATTACAACCCTCTTGAGTCGATTCTTGGAGAGTTTGATCAACAAGAAGTCAAGCAATGGCATCCACCTCCAACTATGAGTCCTAACCCACCACCAAGCCACCATTCTTCAATGGGGATAACTATCCTTATTGGAAGAATAGGATGAGGCTCTTCATCAAGTCTACCGACTATATGGTGTGGGATGTAGTTGAAGAAGGTCCATACATTCCTATGAGAAGAGATGGGGAAAGGCTCGTCCCAAAGGTCAAAGCTGAAATGACCGATGATGAAAGAAGAAGGATGCAAGTGAATGACAAAGCTCTTCATGTAATATTTTGTGCACTTGGTCCGGATATCTACCTCAAGGTGTCTTCAATCGAAAATGCTAAGGAGGTTTGGGACACCCTCGAGACAACATATGAGGGAACTAGTGATGTCAAGGAGACAAAGATTGGGCTACTCAATCTAAGCTATGAGAACTTCAAGATGGATCCCGAAGAAAGTGTCTCCAAGATGTTTGATCGGTTCTCGGTCATTGTCAATGGTTTGAAGGGTTTCGGTGAAATCATTCTCGAAGACAAGCTAGTGAGAAAGTTGTTGTATTCTATTTCGGAGTCATGGGATGGCAAGAGAACGGCCATTATTGAAGCTAGAGATTTGAAGACTCTCAAGCTAGATGCTCTTGTTGGTTCTCTACTCACACATGAGATTATGAAGAAGGGAAGAGAACAAGAGAAGAAGATAGTGGAGAAGAAGGAAGTTGAGAAGAAGAAAGTGGGAATCGCACTAAAAGCTTCACAACAAGAAAGCGATTCTAGTGAGGATGAAGATGAGGAGATGGCTATGTTGGCCAAACATTTTACTTGGTTTATGAAGTCAAACCGTGGAAGAAAATTCATTAGAAAGGGAGACTTCAAGAGTAAAAGCAAGGAAGAGGAGAAGGACCAAATTACTTGTTATGAATGCAAGAAATCGGGTCACATTTGTTCCGAGTGTCCTCAATTGAAAAAGAAAAGCTTTGGGAAGAAGAACAAGCTCAAAGCACAAATTGCTACTTGGAGTGACAATGAGTCATCCGAGGAAGAGGAGGAAGTGGCCAACCTATGTCTCATGGCCATCGATGATGAACCTAAGGTAAACTCTAACTCATCCAATTTCGATTTTTCTATTGAGGAACTTCAAGATGCTTATGATGAATTGCAAGAAGTGTATGATGAGTTAGTAGGAAAATACAAAGAGTCCATTTTGAAAAACAAGAAAACAATTTCTGATTTAAAAATTCAAAATGAGACATTTTCAAAAGCTAACTCCGAATTGGAAAAGAAAGTTTTGTTTTTAGTTAATCTTTCAAATGATCTTAAAACTAAAAATCTTGAACTTGAAAAACTTCTTTCCGATTTTCAAGATTATCACACAAAGGAAGTGGATAATCTTAAAACATCTATTGCTATTGGGAAAAATAATTTTGAAAAAGGAAATCATTCTAAATCCCAATATGTAAAAAAGAAAACCTTTTGTACCTAAACAAAGAAATTTTAATAAGCAAGCTAGAGGTCAAAGAGTTAGGAGTGTTTGGGTTCCTAAAGAACTCATTATTTCTAATGATATGAATGCTATTGCTTCTTGGATTCCTAAGGGAACCAAATTGTTGAAGGCTAACACTCATGGACCCAAAATGATTTGGGTACCAAAAACCAAGGCCTAATTTCTTTGTTTGTAGGGGGAGCATTGCTACAAGGCTAAAGCTTCAAGCAAAAATTCTTGGTACCTTGATAGTGGATGCTCAAGACACATGACCGGTGACAAGAGTCGATTTGTGGAACTAAAGCCTAAAGGTGGTGGAGTGGTAACTTTTGGTGACAACTCCAAAGGCCACATTGAAGGAATAGGCTCCATTGGTAATCACTCTTCTATTTTCATTGAAAATGTTTTGTATGTCAACGATCTTAAGCATAATTTGTTGAGTATTAGTCAATTGTGTGACAAGGGTTTTAATGTTATATTTGATAAAAGTGGTTGCAAAATTGTAAACATTAAAACAAATCAACTAATACTCATTGGTCATCACATAGGGAACATTTATATGGTGCATCTAGAAGACATTCATTCATCACATACATGCTTAGTTGCACATGATGAACATGACTCATGGCTATGGCATAGAAAATTAGGACATGCTAGCATGAGTGTCTTAGAAAAATTAATTTCCCTCAATCTAGTTAGAGGTTTACCCAAACTTAAATTTTCAAATGATAAAATTTGTGATGCATGTTCAAAGGGTAAACAACATAGAAGTTCTTTTAAATCCATAAATGATGTATCCACTAGTAGATGTCTACAATTGATTCATATGGATCTTTTTGGGCCAATTAGAACAATGAGCTTGGGTGGAAAATCATATGCTTTTGTGCTTGTAGATGACTACTCTAGGTATACTTGGGTTCTATTCTTAAGTACAAAGGATGAGGCTTTAGAAAAATTCATCACATTTTCTAAAATAACTCAAAATGATCTTGAACTTAAGATTTCTCACATTAGAAGTGATCATGGAACCGAATTTCAAAATCTAGGTTTCGATGAGTTTTTAAATGAAAATGAGATTAGCCACAATTTTTCCGCACCTCGCACTCCTCAACAAAATGGGGTAGTTGAGAGGAAAAATCGAACTTTAGAAGAAATGGCTAGAACCATGCTTTGTGAAAATAATTTACCTAAATATTTTTGGGCGGAAGCCACAAACACCGCTTGCTATATTATAAATCGAGTAATGATTAGGCCAATTTTGAAGAAAACACCTTATGAGATTTTAAAATCTAAGAAGCCTAACATTAGCTATTTTCACCCTTTTGGTTGCAAGTGTTTTGTTTTGAATAATGGTGAAGAAAACTTAGGTAAATTTGATGCTAAAAGTGATTAAGTTATTTTCTTAGGGTACTCTTTAAACTCTAAAGCCTATCGAGTATTTAATAAAAGAACTCTAGTTGTTGAAGAGTCAATACATGTTGTTTTCGATGATAACCTCCTTCCGAGGAAGGAATCTTGTGATGATGATGATGTAGGAATCATTGATGCCATTGATGGAGGACAAACGTCAAAGGTGGATGAGATTCCAACCAAAGATGAGGATTCACAAGATCCACCTCTTGAAGCCTTGAAGGACTTGGCTCTTGAGGAAAGGGAGGTGACTTACCCAAGGGAGTTAAACTATGTCAAAGGTGGTGAAATCTTGGGTGATCCATCCAAGGGGGTAACTACTAGATCCTCTCTGTAACCCCCTTAACCCGGCCTAGACGGTTGACCCGAATTAAGAAAGTCACACGTGGAAAACCAAAGTCAACCCGAAAGTCAACCTTGATTAACGACCCTTTTTTTTCTTTTAATCTTATCTAGATGCACATTAACCCTAATTGTGATCACACAAACAACATACTCAAAGATCACAAACATCAGAGATCAAACAGGGACCCAATTGAACAAATTACAACTTTAGGGACCAAATTGTAATTTCTGATAAATTAAAGGACTTAACCCAAATTAATCTTACCAACTTTTAATTAGTCAGGTTTCATGCTTCTCTGTGAAATTTCAGCTCAAAAGGACTTCTCAAACTCATACAATTGAACAAACAAGATTCAGGACCAAAACGCAAACATTTCAAAACATATAACTGCCCATGTCAGCCCCCAACGGTCGACCGTTCCGAAACAGGTTGACCCTGTTCCGAAACACGGGCCGTTCCGAAACCAGTTCCGCAACGGGGGTCTGGCAGAGACCAAACCGTTTCGAAACGGTGCATACCGTTTCGGACCCCTGGGTTCATTCCAGGCACCCGTTCCGAAACGGTGCACACTGTTCCGAAATGCCTGCACAAATTTCAGCAAACTAGCAAACCAAAACATGCAATTAATCACTCAAACATGCTCCAAATGCTACCAAACTTTACCAGCATGCAATTCAACATATATAGGACATATTTGCATCATCAATTCATCAAAACAACATCACAAGCAAAAAGCCCCAATTCTATAGGCATGCTTCCTACACAAGCTAGCTATTCAAGCATTAACTTTAAAAACAAGCATATAAGGATCCAATCCAAAAAACCAGCATTCAATTCATCATTCAACATACTTAGGGAGTTCCAAACACCTCCCAAAACATACACATTGGTCCCCCATTGCCAAATCATCCAAAAGCTAAAATGTTTAACAAAAACCTTCCAAACATTGAGCTCTACTTGTACTTGAACTCTTGCCCTTCTTGCTGCCCTTCAAGATAGTCTAGTGCTCTGCATTATTGAATTAAGAAAACGAGAGAGCGTAAGCAAAAGCTTAGTGAGGAGTGCTCTTTAAAACCATTCAATAATGCAATTAAAAACATTTACAAAACATGCTTATAATCAACCTTTGTACATGCTCAAAAGCATATTTAAAACAAGCAAACTCATGCTTCAACATAATCATTAAAACGAGCATCTCATGCTTCACAATATTCTTAACATGTTATATTGGCTCAAGTGATACATTTCATTTATTAAAACAAGTTCAACAACTTTCCCAAGGACTTTTAAACACCTTGGCCCCAAGGACTTTTAAACACCTTGGCCATGGACTTTTAACCACCATGGATGAGGACCACACAAGGACTTTTAACCACCTTTGTGTCCAATGCTTGAATCACCCCAAGGACTTTTAACCACCTTGGTCCCAAGGACTTTTAACCACCTTGGCCATGGACTTTTAACCACCATGGAAAGGATCACCTAAGGACTTTTAACCACCTTAGTGTCCGCAACAAGAACCATCCAAGGACTTTTAACCACCTTGATGATCTTAAGTAACAAGGCTCACTCAAGGACTTTTAACCACCTTAGTGACCTTAACATTTTCAAATCATCACTTGCCAATATACATCTTTTTCATCATATAATCCATTGTTTTAAAGCATTAAACCAAGCCATATTCAACATGCATTTCAAAGCATCAAACCACATTATTTCAATGTATAAAATCAAGGAACTCCTACCTAGAGTTACCTTCAACATATGGCTTAAAACATCAGCAAATACCATGCTAAAACATGCTTTCAAAACAGTAATTAAAACATGCATTTCACCATTTTGCATCACAACAAAATCATGGCCACCACTAGAGAGAAAATCCGAAAACTTACACTTGAGCTTAGCAAAGTTGTTTAGACTTAGACTAAGCTCCCAAAACCTTCAAACTTTGGTTTTAAAATCTGAAAACCCAATTTCACTCACCGATTTCCACTTTGCTTCAAGCCAAAGCACCAAATCAAGCTTCCGGATCAACAACTCTTGGATCCAAAGATGCCTCCCCTGTTTCAACACATCAAAGCAGAGGATTAATGCATCATCATGCATTAATTGCTTCAATGAAAGCACCTAAACTCGCTGCTCTCATTCAACCTCCATTTTCGGCCACCAAACACAACCGAAAATGCATCCAAAACACTTCTAAACAAAGCCCAGCCATAAACCAGCAAAACCTCACTTCCATTAAAATCATAAAACATCTAAAAACAATCTAACAACATCCTTATACCTCCAGCAACATCAGATCCACAAGATCACCACAAAAACTACCTTGAAACACAAGCTAAACTTAGGAAACTCAACCTATCCGGAATTGCATCAATCAAAACTCAATTCCTTATCAATTTAGAGATCATTTAACATCAAAAACACCTCTCAAATCATAGATTACTCAAATCTAACGAAAATCATCAAAAATCATCAAAATCTTGCATAATAAGCCAAGATCCATTTCAACACTTTAAAACCTTTAATTAATCATCAATTTAGGATTGAAAACTTAGGAATTTCAGTAAAGAACTTGAAGTTCAGAGGAGAAGGACGTTCTTACCTCCAAACTTGAGTTTCTCCTCTTTTTGGAATCAAAATCCTTGTTGAAACAAGTAGCAATTGAAGAGGTTTTGAAGATACAATGATTAGGAATCAAATGAGAGTTGAAAGGAGGAATTTAGGTGAGAAAATCAGAAACAAATCTCTGGAAATGGAGTGTTTGGGTTGAGAGAAAAAGAGAGAAAGAAAATAGAGAAGTTAGTTATGAAATTAGCCAAATGGCTTTTCCCTCCTTTTGACATACTTTAAAATCAGAATTATAACTCAAAATATCTTAGAAAAATCTGGAGAAACTCCCTTTGGGTAAATAGCTCCTTAAAGATTCAAAGTTTCAACCCTTTATAAAACAGCCACCAAACTTGCGAAAATTACATTTTGGTCACTAGCCAAAATGTCACCCTTCCAAAACTCATTTTCCAAAATTGATTTCACAGTTCACTTAATTATATTAAAAGATGATTTTAGAACATTTTTCCATATTTTTAATGCAACCCGAACTAGGCTTTCCTAATTTAACCTCTTACGATTCGAACAGCACTTTGACCGACCGGTCAACGCCCAAGACTTCTAAGCCCAAAACCGGGGCGTTACAACTCTCCCCCCCTTAAGAAATTTCGTCCTCGAAATTTACCTGAAGGAAAGAGATAAGGAAACTGCTTCAGCATGTCTTCCTTCCGCTCCCACGTGGCTTCCTCAACACCGCGATGCTTCCACAGCACCTTCACCAACTCAATGGTCTTGCCACGCAGAACCTTGCTATCTGAATCCAGAACCCTCACCGGTTCCTCATAATAGGTCAAATCCGGATTCAATTCCACTTCCTCCACAGGCATCACATGCGAAGGATCAGATCTATACTTCCGGAGCATAAAAACATGGAACACATCATGAATCTTCTCCAACTCCTGAGGTAACCTCAACCGATACGCAACAGGACCCACACGCTCAACAACCTCATACGGTCCAATGTATCTAGGGCTCAACTTACCCTTCCGACCAAACCTCATCACCTTCTTCCAAGGCGAAACCTTCAAGAACACACGGTCACCCACCGCATACTCTATCTCCTTACGCTTCAAATCTGCGTAAGATTTTTGCCGGTCAGAAGCAGCCTTCAACCGCTCACAAATGAGCTTCACCTTCTCGGTGGTTCCCTTCAACAAAGCCAGCATCGAAACCAACTTTTGACCAGTTTCAGCCCAACAAAGAGGAGTCCTACACTTCCTCCCATACAGAGCCTCATAAGGTGCCATCTGTATACTCGCCTGATAACTATTGTTATAAGCGAACTCAACCAAAGGCAGATGCTTCTCCCAAGAACCTTGGAACTATATCACGCAGCATCTCAACATATCCTCCAAAATCTGAATAACTCGCTCAGACTGACCATCCGACTGAGGATGATAGGATGTACTGAAATGCAACCTTGTACCCAAAGCTTGATGCAAACACTGCCAAAAACGCGATGTGAACCTCGGATCCCTATCCGACACAATCGACTTAGGCACACCATGCAGCCTCACAATCTCAGCAATGTACAGCTCTGCCAGCTTATCCAAAGAAAACGTAGTATGCACAGGCAAGAAATGCGCACACTTCGTCAGGCGATCCACAATCACCCAAACAGAATTCTTCTTTGATGGAGACAAAGGTAATCCAGATACAAAATCCATGGTAACCCTCTCCCACTTCCATTCAGGGATTTTCAACGGTTGCAACAAACCAGAAGGAACCTGATGTTCAGCCTTAACCCGCTGACACACCAAACACTTGCTCACAAACTCTGCAACATCCTTCTTCAAACCTACCCAATAGTACTCATCACGAAGATCACGATACATCTTAGTACTACCAGGGTGCATAGCAAAAGGACTACTATGACCTTCAGTCAGAATAGCACGCCTCAACTCAACATCAGCAGGCACTACTATTCGACTCCCAAAACACAACACTCCATCCTCATTAAAGCAGAAATCCGAAGGTCTACCCTCTGCGATATCCTGAACATGAGACACCAAGGAATCATCCAACAACTGCTTATCCTTGATCAACTGAACCAACGATGGTTTCACCTGCAACTCAGCAACAAGACCACCATCCCGCGATATACTCAAGCTAGCAAACATAGCTCTCAGCTCAACAGCTACCTTCCTACTCAAGGCATCCGCAACAACATTAGCCTTTCCAGGATGATACTCAATCGTCAGATCATAATCCTTGAGCAACTCCAACCAACGCCGCTGCCTAAGATTCAACTCCTTCTGAGACATCAGATACCTCAAACTCTTGTGATCCGTGTACACAGTACACTTCTCACCATACAGATAATGCCTCCAGATCTTCAGAGCAAAAACCACTGCTGCCAGCTCAATATCATGCGTAGGGTAATTGCGCTCATGCACCTTCAACTGTCGCGATGCATAAGCCACCACCTTACCCTCTTGCATCAGCACACACCCCAAACCAACATAGGATGCATCACTGTAGACCACAAACTCTTTCCCTGATTCAGGCTGAATCAAGATAGGAGCTTGCGTCAAAGCCATCTTCAGCTTCTCAAAAGCCTGTTGTCTCGCTTCTGTCCACTCATACTTAACATCTTTCTGCAACAACTTCGTCAAAGGAGCAGCAATCTTGGAAAAACCATCCACAAACCTTCGGTAGTATCCTGCCAAACCAAGGAAACTACGGACCTCCTGAACAGACTTAGGAACTTTCCAGTTCATCACCGCTTCAATCTTCTGAGGATCAACACGAATCCCCTCAGCTGAGACCACATGCCCAAGAAACACCACCTCCCTAAGCCAAAACTCACACTTGCTCAGCTTAGCATACAGCTGATTTTCCAACAAAGCTTGCAGCACAATCCTCAAATGCTCTTCGTGCTCCTCCTCAGTACGCGAGTACACGAGGATATCATCAATGAACACCACAACGAACTTGTCCAGGTATTCATGAAACACACGATTCATCATGTCCATAAAAGCGTCAGGAGCATTTGTCAAACCAAACGGCATCACAAGGAACTCATAATGCCCATACCTTGTCCTGAAAGCTGTCTTAGGCACATCCACATCCTTCACCTTCAACTGATAATACCCTGACCTCAAGTCAATCTTAGAGAACACAGCAGCTCCCCGAAATTGATCAAAGAGATCATCAATCCTCAGCAAAGGATACCGATTCTTGATAGTCAACTTGTTCAGCTGACGGTAATCAATGCACATCCTCATAGTGCCATCTTTCTTCTTCACAAACAAGACCGGTGCTCCCCAAGGTGACACACTCGGCCGGATGAAACCATGATCAAGCAGCTCTTGCAACTGCGTCTTCAGCTCCTTCAGCCCCTTAGGTGCCATTCTATAGGGAGTAATGGACACAGGAGTTGTATTCTCATACAGCTCAATCCCAAACTCCACCTCGCGATTAGGAGGTAAACCAGGCAACTCCTCAGGAAAAACACCAGGAAACTCCTTCACAACCCTGATATCCTGCACCCTCAACTCCTTAGAACAAGGATTCATCACAAAAGCTAGATAAGCTTCACAGCCCTGCCTCAGCATCCTACTCGCCTCCAAGGTAGAAACAACATTGGCAAGAAACTTCACATTCTCACCAACCACCACCACTTCATAATCATCCGCAAGCTTAAGCGAAACCCGCTTATTTTCACAATCCACAACAGCACGATGCTCAGCAAGCCAATCCATACCAAGGATCACATCAAAACCATAAAAGGGCAACTCCATAAGATCAACATGAAAGACATGCTCTTGAACAACCAAAGGACACCTTCTAAAAAGCTTACGAGTCACAACAGTTTCACCAAAAGAACTAGTGACACGAACACCAACATCCAAAGACTCAACATGCAAACCAAGCAATTCAGCATGCTCACGCAAAATGTATGAATGCGTAGATCCAGAATCAATCAAAGAAAGCAATGACAAGGATTGCAAAGTAAAGGTACCTGCAATCACATCTGCATCATTCCTTCCCTCGCGCTGAGCATACACTCTCGCTTGGCCTCCACCCTCAGGCTGAATAGCCACAACATGGGCTACTCCACGACCACCTTCCTCATGTCTCTGGAAATTACCACAGCCGCGCCCACGACCTCTCTGCGGTGCAGCAACAACAGGAGCACGCTCTTGACCACCAGCCATCCTCGGACAATCTCGCCTCAAGTGGTCAGCAGAACCACAATTCCAGCATTCATAACCAGCTGCCGCAACAGGAGCTTGCACCTCCCTCCCAGCACGAGGACAGTCACGCCTCAAGTGACCACGTGAACCGCAGATCCAACAAGCACTAGGGTCAGCTCTAGCATTACCACCCCTAGCAGGTGCACCTCCACCTCTCTTAGCTGAGGACTGAAACCTCTGGTCACGTCCCCTCTTGTTCCGTCCACCTCCAGAACTATACTCAGCAGCTCTCTTCCCAGAACTTGCTCCAGCACCTTTCGCAGACAAACTCAGATTCATCTCAATGTCATTTGCTCGGCCCACTAACACATCAAAATCATCATACTCAGTGGCCAGCACATACATCTTTACCTCCGTTATGAGACCATAACGAAACCTCTCGCACCTCTCCCGCTCATCAGGAATCAGCTCCGGTGCATACTGACTGAGTCGCACAAACTGCACCTCATACTCAGCCACACTCATGCTCCCTTGGGTCAGAGTCATGAATTCACGCTTTTTCTCATCCAGATATCTCACTCCCAGATATCTCCTCTTGAACGCATTCTGAAAGAATGTCCAAGTGATGTCAGCTTCAGCCATTCCAGAGGTTGTGGTCGTCCACCACGTATAAGCATCGCTCTGCAGCAAGGACACAACACATCCCAACTTTTGCACATCAGTGCAGCTCATCTGTCCCAAGATACGCTTGGTACTCTCTAGCCAAGCTTCCGACCTCTCAGCTGACATACCCCTAAACTCAGTCCCACCAAGACTGCGCAGACGCTCTAAGGGTAATCTCACACCAGCATCTCCCTGATGCCCAGCTCCTTGAGCTCCAGCTACTGCTGCTCGAAAAGCACCCGCAATAGCTTGTACCAGCATCGACATATCAGGCATAGCTTGCCCCTGACCAACCTCAGGTCCTGCAGCTCTAGCACCAGCTGCTTCAGCTCCAGCTCTCCCTCCCTCAGCACCACCACCACCAGGCGGAGGAGGAGGTAACACAGCACTACCCGCATTCTCATCATTCCCATCCGGGGTCGTAGCTCTCACGCTACTCCTTAACTCTCTACGTGGTGCCATACTTTTACCATGCATAACAATACAAATAAAACATAGTCAGGCCCAGCAAGGTAAGCAATTCAAGTATTCAAGCTCAATTTCTTTCAAAATCAACATCATTTCTTTAGCTTTTGTTTGGCAATGGGTACCCTCATCATGCATCATCACAGCATACATCTCAAAAGCATCAACATCTCAAACCACTGAACATGCTTTCATACAACAAGCATACAAGCCAAACATACTTCAATCATGCATACATTCATTCCCAATTACTCGAGAACTCAGCTCTGATACCACCAAATGTAACCCCCTTAACCCGGCCTAGACGGTTGACCCGAATTAAGAAAGTCACACGGGGAAAACCAAAGTCAACCCGAAAGTCAACCTTGATTAACGACCCTTTTTTTTTCTTTTAATCTTATCTAGATGCACATTAACCCTAATTGTGATCACACAAACAACATACTCAAAGATCACAAACATCAGAGATCAAACAGGGACCCAATTGAACAAATTACAACTTTAGGGACCAAATTGTAATTTCTGATAAATTAAAGGACTTAACCCAAATTAATCTTACCAACTTTTAATTAGTCAGGTTTCATGCTTCTCTGTGAAATTTCAGCTCAAAAGGACTTCTCAAACTCATACAATTGAACAAACAAGATTCAGGACCAAAACGCAAACATTTCAAAACATATAACTGCCCATGTCAGCCCCCAACGGTCGACCGTTCCGAAACAGGTTGACCCTGTTCCGAAACACGGGCCGTTCCGAAACCAGTTCCGCAACGGGGGTCTGGCAGAGACCAAACCGTTTCGAAACGGTGCATACCGTTTCGGACCCCTGGGTTCATTCCAGGCACCCGTTCCGAAACGGTGCACACTGTTCCGAAACGCCTGCACAAATTTCAGCAAACTAGCAAACCAAAACATGCAATTAATCACTCAAACATGCTCCAAATGCTACCAAACTTTACCAGCATTCAATTCAACATATATAGGACATATTTGCATCATCAATTCATCAAAACAACGTCACAAGCAAAAAGCCCCAATTCTATAGGCATGCTTCCTACACAAGCTAGCTATTCAAGCATTAACTTTAAAAACAAGCATATAAGGATCCAATCCAAAAAACCAGCATTCAATTCATCATTCAACATACTTAGGGAGTTCCAAACACCTCCCAAAACATACACATTGGTCCCCCATTGCCAAATCATCCAAAAGCTAAAATGTTTAACAAAAACCTTCCATACATTGAGCTCTACTTGTACTTGAACTCTTGCCCTTCTTGCTGCCCTTCAAGATAGTCTAGTGCTCTGCATTATTGAATTAAGAAAACGAGAGAGCGTAAGCAAAAGCTTAGTGAGGAGTGCTCTTTAAAACCATTCAATAATGCAATTAAAAACATTTACAAAACATGCTTATAATCAACCTTTGTACATGCTCAAAAGCATATTTAAAACAAGCAAACTCATGCTTCAACATAATCATTAAAACGAGCATCTCATGCTTCACAATATTCTTAACATGTTATATTGGCTCAAGTGATACATTTCATTTATTAAAACAAGTTCAACAACTTTCCCAAGGACTTTTAAACACCTTGGCCCCAAGGACTTTTAAACACCTTGGCCATGGACTTTTAACCACCATGGATGAGGACCACACAAGGACTTTTAACCACCTTTGTGTCCAATGCTTGAATCACCCCAAGGACTTTTAACCACCTTGGTCCCAAGGACTTTTAACCACCTTGGCCATGGACTTTTAACCACCATGGAAAGGATCACCTAAGGACTTTTAACCACCTTAGTGTCCGCAACAAGAACCATCCAAGGACTTTTAACCACCTTGATGTTCTTAAGTAACAAGGCTCACTCAAGGACTTTTAACCACCTTAGTGACCTTAACATTTTCAAATCATCACTTGCCAATATACATCTTTTTCATCATATAATCCATTGTTTTAAAGCATTAAACCAAGCCATATTCAACATGCATTTCAAAGCATCAAACCACATTATTTCAATGTATAAAATCAAGGAACTCCTACCTAGAGTTACCTTCAACATATGGCTTAAAACATCAGCAAATACCATGCTAAAACATGCTTTCAAAACAGTAATTAAAACATGCATTTCACCATTTTGCATCACAACAAAATCATGGCCACCACTAGAGAGAAAATCCGAAAACTTACACTTGAGCTTAGCAAAGTTGTTTAGACTTAAACTAAGCTCCCAAAACCTTCAAACCTTGGTTTTAAAATCTGAAAACCCAATTTCACTCACCGATTTCCACTTTGCTTCAAGCCAAAGCACCAAATCAAGCTTCCGGATCAACAACTCTTGGATCCAAAGATGCCTCCCCTGTTTCAACACATCAAAGCAGAGGATTAATGCATCATCATGCATTAATTGCTTCAATGAAAGCACCTAAACTCGCTGCTCTCATTCAACCTCCATTTTCGGCCACCAAACACAACCGAAAATGCATTCAAAACACTTCTAAACAAAGCCCAGCCATAAACCAGCAAAACCTCACTTCCATTAACATCATAAAACATCTAAAAACAATCTAACAACATCCTTATACCTCCAGCAACATCAGATCCACAAGATCATCACAAAAACTACCTTGAAACACAAGCTAAACTTAGGAAACTCAACCTATCCGGAATTGCATCAATCAAAACTCAATTCCTTATCAATTTAGAGATCATTTAACATCAAAAACACCTCTCAAATCACAGATTACTCAAATCTAACGAAAATCATCAAAAATCATCAAAATCTTGCATAATAAGCCAAGATCCATTTCAACACTTTAAAACCTTTAATTAATCATCAATTTAGGATTGAAAACTTAGGAATTTCAGTAAAGAACTTGAAGTTCAGAGGAGAAGGACGTTCTTACCTCCAAACTTGAGTTTCTCCTCTTTTTGGAATCAAAATCCTTGTTGAAACAAGTAGCAATTGAAGAGGTTTTGAAGATACAATGATTAGGAATCAAATGAGAGTTGAAAGGAGGAATTTAGGTGAGAAAATCAGAAACAAATCTCTGGAAATGGAGTGTTTGGGTTGAGAGAAAAAGAGAGAAAGAAAATAGAGAAGTTAGTTATGAAATTAGCCAAATGGCTTTTCCCTCCTTTTGACATACTTTAAAATCAGAATTATAACTCAAAATATCTTAGAAAAATCTGGAGAAACTCCCTTTGGGTAAATAGCTCCTTAAAGATTCAAAGTTTCAACCCTTTATAAAACAGCCACCAAACTTGCGAAAATTACATTTTGGTCACTAGCCAAAATGTCACCCTTCCAAAACTCATTTTCCAAAATTGATTTCACAGTTCACTTAATTATATTAAAAGATGATTTTAGAACATTTTTCCATATTTTTAATGCAACCCGAACTAGGCTTTCCTAATTTAACCTCTTACGATTCGAACAGCACTTTGACCGACCGGTCAACGCCCAAGACATCTAAGCCCAAAACCGGGGCGTTACACTCTCTCAAATTAATGAATCATGTTGCATTTCTTTCGTGCATTGAGCCTAAGAATATTAAATAAGCTTTAAAATATGATTTTTGGATTTTGGCCATGCAAGAGGAATTAAATCAATTTGAGAGGAGTAAAGTTTGGACATTAGTTGAAAGGCCTAATGATCAATCTACTATAGGAACAAAATGGGTTTTTAGGAATAAATTAGATGAAAGTGGTAATATAGTGAGAAACAAGGCTAGGCTTGTTTCTCAAGGCTATACACAAGAAGATGGAATTGATTTTGATGAGACTTATGCACCCGTAGCTAGAATGGAAGCTATTAGGATGTTGCTTGCATTTGCATGTTACCATAATTTCAAGCTTTTTCAAATGGATGTGAAAAGTGCCTTTTTAAATGGTTTTATAAATGAAGAGGTGTATGTTGAATAACCACCGGGTTTTGAGGATTCAAAATTTCCAAACCATGTGTTTAAATTAACAAAAGCTCTCTATGGTTTAAAACAAGCTTCTAGAGCTTGGTATGAGAGACTTTCAAATTTCTTAATTGAAAAGGGTTTTGAAAAAGGAAAGGTGGATACAATTCTCTTCATAAAAAGATATAACAATGACATCTTAGTAGTTCAAATTTATGTTGATGATATCATTTTTGGTTCTACTAATGAGTGTTATTGTAAAGAATTTTCTAAGCTAATGCAAGGTGAGTTCGAGATGAGCATGATGGGGGAGCTCTCATTCTTTTTGGGACTCCAAATCAAACAAAGGAAGGATGGCACCTTCATAAATCAAGCTAAGTACGTGAATGATATGCTCAAAAAGTTTGGCTTGGAGAATGCAAAGCCTCAAGCCACTCCTATGAGTTCTTCCATAAAGCTTGACAAAGATGAAGGAGGTAAGTGTGTTGATTCTAAGCTTTATAGATCCATGATATGTTCTTTGCTTTACCTTACCGCAAGTAGACCGGATATCATGTTTCGTGTTTGCTTGTGTGCTAGGTTTCAAGCTAGTCCTAGAGAATCACACTTAGTTGCCATTAAGAGAATTTTTAGATACCTTAGAGACACGCCTACTTTAGGCCTTTGGTATCCTAAAGATTCTTCCTTTAGCCTTCATGCTTATTCGGATGCGGATTATGAGGGATGTAAGATAGATAGGAAAAGTACTTCCGGGACATGTCAATTCTTAGGTAGTATGCTCGTATCTTGGTTCTCTAAGAAACAAAATAGCGTAGCCTTATCTACCACCGAAGCGGAGTACATATCCTTAGGGAGTTGTTGTGCTCAAGTCCTTTGGATGAAGCAACAACTCTTAGATTATGGTGTTGAAGTAGAAACCACACCCCTTAAGTGTGACAACACAAGTGCCATTTGTCTTACTAAGAATCCCATCCAACACTCTAGAACTAAACACATAGAAATTCGACATCATTTTATTAGAGATCATGTTTTGAAAAATGATGTTATTATTGAATATGTTGATACCTTGAACCAATTAGCGGATATATTTACAAAACCTTTAGATAAAGAGCGTTTTTGTCCCTTAGGAGAGAGTTAGGTCTAGCTAGCCTATCTTGACCTTTTAGGACCTCTTTGTGCTTAAAAATGCTTGATTTTGTGAAATTGTATGTTTATGTGTTGTAACTCTTGAAAATATCCATGCCTATAGTTAGGGGGAGTATGCTTCTATTAAAATATGCTTAGAACTATTCATTCATCATTTGCATACTTTTAGGAGATGTTAAATTCGAGCCTATGGTTGTTCTTAGAACTAAATATGCATTTCTGGGCATAAGGTATCGATATGTATCTACGCGTATCGATACGTGTTCTTCATTCAGTTTCCCAGAATTTATTTTGCTTAAACGGGTATCGATACGATTAAACCTGTATCGATACGGGTCGTTTCGATACGGACCTCATCCGTTTCGATACGACTCTCCAACGGGCATTTTTGCGGAAATGACGATTCTACCCCCGTATCGATACACTCTCAGGCGTATCGATACTCGATTGCGCAGACATCTTTAAATTTGGCTTTTAATGTGTTCAACTTTTACCAAAATTAAAACTTTTCAAAACCTAATAACCCTAGCCGTTTTTGCCTATAAAAGGGCTCTTCCTCCCTCATATTTTCTCACCTCAACTCAAAATCTAAAAGAGTTTTTGAATTTTTTTCAATCTCTCAAGTTTCTATCAAGGTAAATTTTCTTCTTTTTCGTTTTCAATTTTTTTTGTTTGTTTTGTTTTTGCTTTTAAACTTTTGTTTCTTCAAATTTTCTTTTTCTTCAAAACTTTCTTTTAATTTTTTTCCTTGGTTTTTAACCAAAATTGAAGAAATCTTTATGCACGATTTCTCTTTTAGATCATGGCACCAAAGGAATCGAGGAAGCGTTCAAGGGTTTCTCAAACCGGTAAATCATCCACTCTTGGAGTAATTGTACGTCCGAACTACTCTACCATCTATGAACAATCCTTTGAAGGTCCCACGGGTCTAGCTTATTTTCGTCAATTTGAGGATTATAAGATTCGTGCGGAAAGGGTAATATCCATTCCTTTTCTCGACTCGGAACGTTTTAAGTTTGAATATCTTCCTTTGTTTCGACGTTGGAATTTCATGGATTTCATATCTATTCCCGGTTTTTATTATTGCCTTTTGGTTTTGATTTTCTACACTAATGCCAAATGTATTACTCGTAATGGGGAAGTTGTTGCCATTAGCTCTTATCTCATGGGAAAGAAAATCATCCTTGATGTTGTTAAATCCATTTGTGAAGTTTTTAAATTAGAGGATGAAGGCCTTGACGATGAGCATGCTTTGGGGCATGTTCTTAGTGGATCCGTCACTGCCCTAAATGCTCAAGACCGGATCTTACATTTGATGGTGTCTTGGTGGTTTCGTCCCTCCGGAGGAAAATATTCCACCATCCGTCAAGTGGATGATTTTTGGATCCGTTGCTTTCGTGAGCGAAAGCGCCCAAATCTTGCTCGACTCATATTCGCGGAGATCGTCTACCTTGCAAAATCGTCACACAACTCTCGTCGCCTCCTTTACATATGGTACGGCTTTGAGTTATTTCTTTGTTAAAAAGGATATTGATTGCTCTTTTGACTACCCAACTCCACTCACCGATCCCATTGATGAGCGATCTCTTGCACGGGCAAAGTTTCAATATTTTAATGGTGAATGGGTACGTCTTACCGAGCTACCACCCGAGGCCGCCGCTGTATTTGAAGAACCTCAAGCTCCTCAAGCTCCACAACCCTCCATGGATGCTCTCATGACTTACCTCAATGAGCAATTTACCGGGTTGCGCACGAACATAAACACTCGTCTTACCTCCCTTGAAACTACTTTTGATACAAGGATGACGAGCATGGAGAATCGCCTCACATCTCTTGAAAGCGGTCACAATTCCTTGAATATTTCCATCTCCGCTTTCCATGATGAGTGGCGAAATAGCATGAGGGACAATGCTCCTATGGGGATTGATGATGAAGACGATGAAGATGATGCCTAGACGTTTCTTCTTGCATCTCAAGCATCTCATTTAGGATTTTCTATTTTATGCATCTTTGATTTATGTTCTTAGGATTAAGTTTGCTTTATGTTTAAACCTATGCTTTGATTTTCTGTTTTTTGTTTGGATTTTAAGTTTGATGCTATGATCAATAATATAAATGTTGCTTATTTATACCTTCGCCTATGTTTATGCACTTAATTGTCTCAATATTTTTTATCTAACAAAAAGGGGGAGAGAAACTAGCTCATCACTTCAAATATTTTGATTTTAACTCAAAGGTTACCAAGCTTATATTAAGGGGGAGTTAACTTTGTAAAGTTTTTCAAAAATGTCAAAAATTTTAAGTTTTAGTTTTGTTATATCAAAAAGGGGGAGATTGTAAAACCTATGTTTGATTTTGATATAATTAAATCTGTAACGCCCCGGTTTTGGGCTTGGAAGTCTTGGGCGTTGACCGGTTGGTCAAAGTGCTGTTCGAATCGTAAGAGGTTAAATTAGGAAAGCCTAGTTCGGGTTGCATTAAAAATATGGAAAAATGTTCTAAAATCATCTTTTAATATAATTAAGTGAACTGTGAAATCAATTTTGGAAAATGAGTTTTGGAAGGGTGACATTTTGGCTAGTGACCAAAATGTAATTTTTGAAAGTTTGGTGGCTGTTTTATAAAGGGTTGAAACTTTGAATCTTTAAGGAGCTACTTACCCAAAGGGAGTTTCTCCAGATTTTTCTAAGATATTTTGACTCATAATTCTGATTTTAAAGAAAAACAAAAAGGAGGGAAAACTCATTTTAGGCATTTTCTCAACTAACTTCCCATTTTCTTTCTCTCTTTTTCTCTCAACCCAAACACTCCATTTCCAGAGTTTCAATTCTGATTTTCTCACCTAAAATCCTCCTTTCAACTCTCAATTGATTGCAAATCAATATATCTTCAAAACCTCTTCAATTGCTACAAGTTTCATCAAGGTTTTCTATTCCAAAAAGAGGAGAAACTCAAGTTTGGAGGTAAGAACGTCCTTCTCCTCTGAACTTCAAGTTCTTTAATGAAATTCCTAAGTTTTCAATCCTAATTTGATGTTTAATTAAAGGCTTTTAAGTTGATTTATGGATCTTGGCTAATTATGCAAGATTTTGATGATTTCACATGATTTTCGTTGGATCTGTTAAATCTGTGATTTGAGAGGTGTTTTTGATGTTAAATGATCTCTAAAATGATGTGGAATTGAGTTTTGATTGATGCAATCCCGGATAGGTTGGGTTTCCTAAGTTTAGCTTGTGTTTTAAGGTAGTTTTTGTGGTGATCTTGTGGATCTGGTGTTGCTGGAGGTATAAGGATGGTTGTAGGTTGTTTTTAGTTGTTAAATGATGTTAATGGAAGTGAGGTTTTGCTGGTTTATGGCTGGGCTTTGTTTAGAAGTGTTTTGGATGCATTTTCGGTTGTGTTTGGTGGCCGAAAATGGAGGTTTTGTGAGAGCAGCGTGTTTAGGTGCTTTCATTGAAGCAATTAATGCATGATGATGCATTAATCCTCTGCTTTAATGTGTTGAAACAGGGGAGGCATCCTTGGATCCAAGAATTGTTGATCCGGAGGCTTGATTTGGTGCTTTGGCTTGAAGCAAAGTGGAAATCGGTGAGTGCATTTGTGAAAATGGTTTTCGGCTTTGAAACCAAGGTTTTGGGGGCTTAGTTTAAGTCGAAACAACTTTGCTAAGCTCAAGTGTAAGTTTTCGGATTTCTCTCTAAGTGGTGGCCATGTTTTGGTGTGATGCAAAATGATGATTTGCATGTTTTGATTACTGTTTTGGAAGCATGTTTTAGCATGATAATTGCTGATGTTTTAGCATGATATATGCTGATGTTTAAAGCCATGTGATGAAGGTAACTCTAGGTAGGAGTACCTTGTTTTTATGCATTGTTTAAATGTGGATTTAATGCTTTGAGATGCATGATGAAATGGCTTGGTTTAATGCTTTAAAACAGTGGATTATATGATGTATAAGATGTATATTGGCAAGTGATGTTTTGTAAAAGTGAAGGTCACTAAGGTGGTTAAAAGTCCTTGAGTGAGCCTTGTTACTTAAGATCATCAAGGTGGTTAAAAGTCCTTGGATGAATCTTGTTGCGGACACTAAGGTGGTTAAAAGTCCTTAGGTGCTCCTTTCCATGGTGGTTAAAAGTCCATGGGGCCAAGGTGTTTAAAAGTCCTTGGGGTGATTCAAGCATTTGACACAAAGGTGGTTAAAAGTCCTTGTGTGGTCCTCATTCATGGTGTTTAAAAGTCCATGGCCAAGGTGTTTAAAAGTCCTTGGGGCCAAGGTGTTTAAAAGTCCTTGGGGAAAGTTGTTGAACTTGATTTCATAAATGAAATGTATCACTTGAGCCAATATAACATGTATAGTACATTGAGATGCATGGGATGCATGTTTTAATGATTATGTTGAAGCATGAGATGCTTGTTTAAATGTTATTTGAAGCATGGAATTGCTTGATTTAAAGTATGCTTTGAGCATGTGTAAAGGTTGATTATAAGCATGTTTTACAAATGGTTTTAATTGCATTATTGAATGGTTTTTAAAGAGCACTCCTCACTAAGCTTTTGCTTACGCTCTCTCGTTTTCTTGATTCAATAATGCAGAGCATTAGAGTACATTGAGGGGCAGCAAGGGAAGGCAAGCAAACAAGTTCAAGTAAAGCTCAATGTATGAAGGTTTTATAAGTTCTTTTAGCTTTTGGTTGATTTGGCAATGGGGGACCAATGTGTATGTTTTGGGAGGTGTTTGAGACTCCCTATGGATGTTAAATGTTGTTTGAATTGCTGGTTTTTGGATTGGATTCCTATTGCTTGCTTATGAAGGTTTATGCATGAATGGTTAGCTTAAATAGGAAGCATGCTATACAAATTGGGTTTTTCATATGTGTTGTTTAAATGCTGAATTGAGGATGCAATTATGGTCCTTGCATGTTGTGTGTTTAAGTGATATGGATTGGTGATGTTAATTTGAAGTTTAAAGCTTGTTTGTTGCTGTTTTCTAATCGAATTCAGGCAGGGGTATCGGTACTCGGGCTTGCGTATCGATACGCTTGAGCCAAATATGCTCAAACCTGCCCAGGCGTACCGGTACAGTTGAACAGGTACCGATACCGTATGAAGGCTGTATCGATACAGGGAAACTCGTATCGATACCCTTGCTGAAGTTTGGTTACTGCCTTCCCCGCGTATCGGTACGACACGTGGCGTATCGATACCAGACCGTTAAATTCAGTTAAAAGTATCTTTATATGTTTTGTTTTGTTTACGTTTTGGTCCTGAAACTTGTTTGTTCAATTGTATGAGTTTGGGATGCCCGTTTGAGCTAAAATTTCACAGAGAAGCATGAAACCTGACTAATTTCAAGATGGTAACTTTAATTTGGGTTAAGTCCCTTAATTTATCAGAATTTACAATTTGGTCCCTAAAGTTGTAATTTGTTCAATTGGGTCCCTGTTTGATCTCTGATGTTTGTGATCTTTTAGTATGTTGTTTTTATGATCACAAATAAGGTTAATGTGCATCTAGACAAGAGTAAAAAGAAAAAAAAGGTCATTAATCAAGGTTGACTTTCGGGTTGACTTTGGTTTTCCCCGTGTGACTTTCTTAATTCGGGTCAACCGTCTAGACCGGGTTAAGGGGGTTACATTTGGTGGTATCAGAGCTGAGTTCTCGAGTAATTGGGAATGTGTGTATGCATGATTGAAGCATGGTTTGGTTTGTATGCTTGTTGTATGAAAGCATGTTCAGTGATTTGAGATGATGATGTTTATGTGATGCATGTTGTGATGATGCATGATGAGGGTACCCATTGCCAAACAAAAGCTAAAGAGATGATGTTGTTTTTGAAAGAAATTGAGCTTGAATACTTGGAATTTGCTTACCTTGCTGGTCCTGACTTGTTTTATTTTGTATTGTTATGCATGGTAAAAGTATGGCACCACGTAGAGAGTTAAGGAGTAGCGCGAGAGCTACGACCCCGGAAGGGAATGTGAATGAAGAGAATACGGGTAGTGCTGTGTTACCTCCTCCTCCACCTGGTGGTGGTGGTGCGGAGAGGGAAAGAGCTGGAGCTGAGGCAGCTGGTGCTAGAGCTGCAGGACCTGAGGTTGGTCAGGGGCAAGCGATGCCTGACATGTCTGTGCTGGTACAAGCTATTGCAGGTGCTTTTCGAGCAGCAGTAGCTGGAGCTCAAGGAGCTGGGCATCAGGGAGATGCTGGAGCTAGATTACCCTTAGAGCGTTTGCGCAGTCTTGGTGGGACTGAGTTTAGGGGTATGTCAGTTGAGAGGTCGGAAGCATGGCTGGAGAGTACCAAGCGTGTCTTGGGACAGATGAGCTGCACTGATGTGTAAAAGCTGGGATGTGTGGTGTCTTTGCTGCAAGGTGATGCTTATACGTGGTGGACGACCACAATCTCTGGGATGGCTGATGCTGATGTTACTTGGACGTTCTTTCAGCATGCGTTCAAGAGGAGATATCTGGGAGTTAGATATCTGGATGAGAAAAAGCGTGAATTCATGTCTCTGACCCAAGGGAGCATGAGTGTGGCTGAGTATGAGGTACAGTTCGTACGTCTCAGTCAGTATGCACCGGAGCTGATACCTGATGAGCGCGAGAGGTGCGAAAGGTTCCGTTATGGCTTGGTGATGGAAGTTAAGACCTATATGTTGGCTGCGGAGTACAATGATTTTGATGTGTTGGTTAGTCGGTCCAAGGACATTGAGATGAACCTGAGTTTGTCTGCGAAGGGTGCTGGAGCTAGTTCTGGGAAAAGAGCTGCTGAGTATAGTTCCGGAGGTGGACGGAACAAGAGAGGACGCGATCAGAGGTTTCAGTCCTCATCTAGGAGAGGTGGAGGTGCACCTGCTAGGGGTGGCAATGCTAGAGCTGACCCTAGTGCTTGTTGGATTTGTGGTTCCCGTGGTCACTTGAAGCGTGACTGTCCTCGTGCTGGGAGGGAGGTGCAAGCTCCTGTTGTGGCAGCTGGTTATGAGTGCTGGAACTGTGGTTCAGCTGACCACTTGAGGCGAGATTGTCCGAGGATGGCTGGTGGTCAAGAGCGTGCTCCTGTTGTTGCAGCACCGCAGAGAGGTCGTGGGCGCGGCCGTGGTAATTTTCAGAGGCGAGAGGAAGGTGTCGTGGAGTAGCTCATGTGGTAGCTATTCAACCTGAGGGTGGAGGCCAAGCGAGGGTGTATGCTCAGCGCGAGGGAAGGAATGATGCTGATGTGATTGCAGGTACCTTTACTTTGCAATCCTTGTCATTGCTTTCTTTGATTGATTCTGGATCTACGCATTCATACATTCTTCGTGAGCATGCTGAGTTGCTTGGTTTGCCTGTTGAGTCTTTGGATGTTGGTGTTAGAGTCACTAGTTCTTTTGGTGAAACTGTTGTGACTCGTAAGCTTTATAGAAGGTGTCCTTTGGTTGTTCAAGAGCATGTCTTTCATGTTGATCTTATGGAGTTGCCCTTTTATGGTTTTGATGTGATCCTTGGTATGGATTGGCTTGCTGAGCATCGTGCTGTTGTGGATTGTGAGAATAAGCGGGTTTCGCTTAAGCTTACTGATGATTATGAAGTGGTGGTGGTTGGTGAGAATGTGAAGTTTCTTGCCAATGTTGTTTCTACCTTGGAGGCGAGCAGGATGCTGAGGCAGGGTTGTGAAGCGTATCTAGCTTTTGTGATGAATCCTTGTTCTAAGGAGTTGAGGGTGCAGGATATCAGGGTTGTGAAGGAGTTTCCTGATGTTTTTCCTGAGGAGTTGCCTGGTTTACCTCCTAATCGCGAGGTGGAGTTTGGTATTGAGCTGTATGAGAATACCACTCCTGTGTCCATTACTCCCTATAGAATGGCACCTAAGGAGCTGAAGGAGTTGAAGACGCAGATGCAAGAGCTGCTTGATCGTGGTTTCATCCGGCCGAGTGTGTCGCCTTGGGGTGCTCCTGTCTTGTTTGTAAAGAAGAAAGATGGCACTATGAGGATGTGCATTGATTACCGTCAGCTGAACAAGTTGACTATCAAGAATCGGTATCCTTTGCCGAGGATTGATGATCTCTTTGATCAATTTCGGGGAGCTGCTGTGTTCTCTAAGATTGACTTGAGGTCAGGGTATTATCAGTTGAAGGTGAAGGATGTGGATGTGCCTAAGACAACTTTCAGGACAAGGTATGGGCATTATGAGTTCCTTGTGATGCCGTTTGGTTTGACAAATGCTCCTGCTGCTTTCATGGACATGATGAATCGTGTTTTTCATGAATACCTGGACAAGTTCGTTGTGGTGTTCATTGATGATATCCTTGTGTACTCGCGTACTGAGGAAGAGCACGAAGAGCATTTGAGGATTGTGTTGCAAGCTCTGTTGGAGAATCAACTTTATGCTAAGCTGAGCAAGTGTGAGTTCTGGCTTAGAGAGGTGGTGTTTCTTGGGCATGTGGTCTCAGCTGAGGGGATTCGTGTTGATCCTCAGAAGATTGAAGCGGTGATGAATTGGAAAGTTCCTAAGTCTGTTCAGGAGGTTCGTAGTTTCCATGGTTTGGCAGGATACTACCGAAGGTTTGTGGATGGTTTTTCCAAGATTGCTGCTCCTTTGACGAAGTTGTTGCAGAAAGATGTTAAGTATGAGTGGACAGAGGCGAGACAGCAAGCTTTTGAGAAGCTGAAGATGGCTTTGACTCAAGCTCCTATCTTGATTCAGCCTGAATCAGGGAAAGAGTTTGTAGTCTACAGTGATGCATCCTATGTTGGTTTGGGGTGTGTGCTGATGCAAGAGGGTAAGGTTGTGGCTTATGCGTCGCGGCAGTTGAAGGTGCATGAGCGCAACTATCCTACGCATGATATTGAGTTGGCTGCAGTGGTTTTTGCTCTGAAGATCTGGAGGCATTATCTGTATGGTGAGAAGTGTACTGTGTACACGGATCACAAGAGTTTGAGGTCTGATGTCTCAGAAGGAGTTGAATCTTAGGCAGCGACGTTGGTTGGAGTTGCTCAAGGATTATGATCTGACGATAGAGTATCATCCTGGAAAGGCCAATGTTGTTGCGGATGCCTTGAGTAGGAAGGTAGCTGTTGAGCTGAGAGCTATGTTTGCTAGCTTGAGCATATCGCGGGATGGTGGTCTTGTTGCTGAGTTGCAAGTGAAACCATCGTTGGTTCAGTTGATCAAGGATAAGCAGTTGTTGGATGATTCCTTGGTATCTCATGTTCAGGATATCGCGGAGGGTAGACCTTCGGATTTCTGCTTTAATGAGGATGGAGTGTTGTGTTTTGGTAGTCGAATAGTAGTGCCTGCTGATGCTGAGTTGAGGCGTGCTATTCTGACTGAAGGTCATAGTAGTCCTTTTGCTATGCATCCTGGTAGTACAAAGATGTATCGCGATCTTCGTGATGAGTACTATTGTGTAGGTTTGAAGAAGGATGTGGCAGAGTTCGTGAGCAAGTGTTTGGTGTGTCAGCGAGTTAAGGCTGAACATCAGGTTCCTTCTGGTTTGTTGCAACCGCTGAAAATCCCTGAATGGAAGTGGGAGAGGGTTACCATGGATTTTGTATCTGGTTTACCTTTGTCTCCGTCGAAGAAGAATTCTGTTTGGGTGATTGTGGATCGCCTGACGAAGTGTGCGCATTTCTTGCCTGTGCATACTACGTTCTCTTTGGATAAGCTGGCAGAGTTGTACATTGCTGAGGTTGTGAGGTTGCATGGTGTGCCTAAGTCGATTGTGTCGGATAGGGATCCGAGGTTCACATCGCGTTTTTGGCAGTGTTTGCATCAAGCTCTGGGTACAAGGTTGCATTTCAGTACATCCTATCATCCTCAGTCGGATGGCCAGTCTGAGCGAGTTATTCAGATCTTGGAGGATATGTTGAGATGTTGCGTAATAGAGTTCCAAGGTTCTTGGGAGAAGCATCTGCCTTTGGTTGAGTTCTCTTATAACAACAGTTTTCAGGCGAGTATACAGATGGCACCTTATGAGGCTCTGTATGGGAGGAGGTGTAGGACTCATTTTTGTTGGGCTGAAACTGGTCAAAAGTTGGTTTCGATGCCTGCTTTGTTGAAAGGAACCACCGAGAAGGTGAAGCTCATTTGTGAGCGGTTGAAGGCTGCTTCTGATAGGCAGAAATCTTACGCGAATTTGAAGCGTAAGGAGATAGAGTTTGCGGTGGGTGATCACGTGTTCTTGAAGGTTTCGCCTTGGAAGAAGGTGATGAGGTTTGGTCGGAAGGGTAAGCTGAGCCCTAGATACATTGGACCGTATGAGGTTGTTGAGCGTGTGGGTCCTGTTGCGTATCGGTTGAGGTTACCTCAGGAGCTGGAGAAGATTCATGATGTGTTCCATGTTTCTATGCTCCGGAAGTATAGATCTGATCCTTCGCATGTGATGTCTGTGGAGGAAGTGGAATTGAATCCGGATTTGACCTATGATGAGGAACCGGTGAAGGTTCTGGATTCAGATAGCAAAGTTCTTCGTGGCAAGACCATTGAGTTGGTGAAGGTGCTGTGGAAGCATCGAGGTGTTGAGGAAGCCACGTGGGAGCGGAAGGAAGATATGCTGAAGCAGTTTCCTTATCTCTTTCCTTCAGGTAAATTTCGAGGACGAAATTTCTTAAGGGGGGGAGAGTTGTAACGTCCCGGTTTTGGGCTTGGAAGTCTTGGGCGTTGACCGGTTGGTCAAAGTGCTGTTCGAATCGTAAGAGGTTAAATTAGGAAAGCCTAGTTCGGGTTGCATTAAAAATATGGAAAAATGTTCTAAAATCATCTTTTAATATAATTAAGTGAAATGTGAAATCAATTTTGGAAAATGAGTTTTGGAAGGGTGACATTTTGGCTAGTGACCAAAATGTAATTTTTGAAAGTTTGGTGGCTGTTTTATAAAGGGTTGAAACTTTGAATCTTTAAGGAGCTACTTACCCAAAGGGAGTTTCTCCAGATTTTTCTAAGATATTTTGACTCATAATTCTGATTTTAAAGAAAAACAAAAAGGAGGGAAAACTCATTTTAGGCATTTTCTCAACTAACTTCCCATTTTCTTTCTCTCTTTTTCTCTCAACCCAAACACTCCATTTCCAGAGTTTCAATTCTGATTTTCTCACCTAAAATCCTCCTTTCAACTCTCAATTGATTGCAAATCAATATATCTTCAAAACCTCTTCAATTGCTACAAGTTTCATCAAGGTTTTCTATTCCAAAAAGAGGAGAAACTCAAGTTTGGAGGTAAGAACGTCCTTCTCCTCTGAACTTCAAGTTCTTTAATGAAATTCCTAAGTTTTCAATCCTAATTTGATGTTTAATTAAAGGCTTTTAAGTTGATTTATGGATCTTGGCTAATTATGCAAGATTTTGATGATTTCACATGATTTTCGTTGGATCTGTTAAATCTGTGATTTGAGAGGTGTTTTTGATGTTAAATGATCTCTAAAATGATGTGGAATTGAGTTTTGATTGATGCAATCCCGGATAGGTTGGGTTTCCTAAGTTTAGCTTGTGTTTTAAGGTAGTTTTTGTGGTGATCTTGTGGATCTGGTGTTGCTGGAGGTATAAGGATGGTTGTAGGTTGTTTTTAGTTGTTAAATGATGTTAATGGAAGTGAGGTTTTGCTGGTTTATGGCTGGGCTTTGTTTAGAAGTGTTTTGGATGCATTTTCGGTTGTGTTTGGTGGCCGAAAATGGAGGTTTTGTGAGAGCAGCGTGTTTAGGTGCTTTCATTGAAGCAATTAATGAATGATGATGCATTAATCCTCTGCTTTAATGTGTTGAAACAGGGGAGGCATCCTTGGATCCAAGAATTGTTGATCCGGAGGCTTGATTTGGTGCTTTGGCTTGAAGCAAAGTGGAAATCGGTGAGTGCATTTGTGAAAATGGTTTTCGGCTTTGAAACCAAGGTTTTGGGGGCTTAGTTTAAGTCTAAACAACTTTGCTAAGCTCAAGTGTAAGTTTTCGGATTTCTCTCTAAGTGGTGGCCATGTTTTGGTGTGATGCAAAATGATGATTTGCATGTTTTGATTACTGTTTTGGAAGCATGTTTTAGCATGATAATTGCTGATGTTTTAGCATGATATATGCTGATGTTTAAAGCCATGTGATGAAGGTAACTCTAGGTAGGAGTACCTTGTTTTTATGCATTGTTTAAATGTGGATTTAATGCTTTGAGATGCATGATGAAATGGCTTGGTTTAATGCTTTAAAACAGTGGATTATATGATGTATAAGATGTATATTGGCAAGTGATGTTTTGTAAAAGTGAAGGTCACTAAGGTGGTTAAAAGTCCTTGAGTGAGCCTTGTTACTTAAGATCATCAAGGTGGTTAAAAGTCCTTGGATGAATCTTGTTGCGGACACTAAGGTGGTTAAAAGTCCTTAGGTGCTCCTTTCCATGGTGGTTAAAAGTCCATGGGGCCAAGGTGTTTAAAAGTCCTTGGGGCCAAGGTGTTTAAAAGTCCTTGGGGTGATTCAAGCATTGGACACAAAGGTGGTTAAAAGTCCTTGTGTGGTCCTCATTCATGGTGTTTAAAAGTCCATGGCCAAGGTGTTTAAAAGTCCTTGGGGCCAAGGTGTTTAAAAGTCCTTGGGGAAAGTTGTTGAACTTGATTTCATAAATGAAATGTATCACTTGAGCCAATATAACATGTATAGTACATTGAGATGCATGGGATGCATGTTTTAATGATTATGTTGAAGCATGAGATGCTTGTTTAAATGTTATTTGAAGCATGGAATTGCTTGATTTAAAGTATGCTTTGAGCATGTGTAAAGGTTGATTATAAGCATGTTTTACAAATGGTTTTAATTGCATTATTGAATGGTTTTTAAAGAGCACTCCTCACTAAGCTTTTGCTTACGCTCTCTCGTTTTCTTGATTCAATAATGCAGAGCATTAGAGTACATTGAGGGGCAGCAAGGGAAGGCAAGCAAACAAGTTCAAGTAAAGCTCAATGTATGAAGGTTTTATAAGTTCTTTTAGCTTTTGGTTGATTTGGCAATGGGGGACCAATGTGTATGTTTTGGGAGGTGTTTGAGACTCCCTATGGATGTTAAATGTTGTTTGAATTGCTGGTTTTTGGATTGGATTCCTATTGCTTGCTTATGAAGGTTTATGCATGAATGGTTAGCTTAAATAGGAAGCATGCTATACAAATTGGGGTTTTTCATATGTGTTGTTTAAATGCTGAATTGAGGATGCAATTATGGTCCTTGCATGTTGTGTGTTTAAGTGATATGGATTGGTGATGTTAATTTGAAGTTTAAAGCTTGTTTGTTGCTGTTTTCTAATCGAATTCAGGCAGGGGTATCGGTACTCGGGCTTGCGTATCGATACGCCTGAGCCAAATATGCTCAAACCTGCCCAGGCGTATCGGTACAGTTGAACAGGTACCGATACCGTATGAAGGCTGTATCGATACAGGGAAACTCGTATCGATACCCTTGCTGAAGTTTGGTTACTGCCTTCCCCGCGTATCAGTACGACACATGGCGTATCGATACCAGACCGTTAAATTCAGTTAAAAGTATCTTTATATGTTTTGTTTTGTTTACGTTTTGGTCCTGAAACTTGTTTGTTCAATTGTATGAGTTTGGGATGCCCGTTTGAGCTGAAATTTCACAGAGAAGCATGAAACCTGACTAATTTCAAGATGGTAACTTTAATTTGGGTTAAGTCCCTTAATTTATCAGAATTTACAATTTGGTCCCTAAAGTTGTAATTTGTTCAATTGGGTCCCTGTTTGATCTCTGATGTTTGTGATCTTTTAGTATGTTGTTTTTATGATCACAAATAAGGTTAATGTGCATCTAGACAAGAGTAAAATGAAAAAAAAGGGTCGTTAATCAAGGTTGACTTTCGGGTTGACTTTGGTTTTCCCCGTGTGACTTTCTTAATTCGGGTCAACCGTCTAGACCGGGTTAAGGGGGTTACAAAATCTTTAAGGATCAATTTGAAAAGCTTAAAATTGTTTTTATAAGTCACTTAATAAGTTTTAAATCACCAACACTTTAAAACTGATTTGAAAAACTCAAACTCTAAATATTTTCTAAGTGTTTCAAGGCCAAACTATTGAAAACGTCCAGGTGTATCGATACACTCCCAAGCGTATCGATACCTTTTTACCAAAGTTGGCTACTGTCGGAACTCGTATCGATACGCTCTTCACCTGTATCGATACGCCCCTATGTAAAAGTCTAAAGAGTTTGAATGGCGTACCGATACGGCAAACCCTAGTATCGATACGGCCTTAATAAATTTTTAAATCAAGTCGGTTTAAATATTTTGACTGTTGGTGTCAGTTGGTTGGTAACCAAATTTTAAATAGTCGTTGACCCGTATCGATACGCTAAACCCTCGTACCGATACGGAAATCGACAGTGAGTTTAGTTGAGAAAAAGGTATCGATACGGCCTTTACCGTTTCGATACTGTTGAGTTGTGTGGGGCTCGATTCGATCAACCAATTTAGCTCACCAAGTGGTGGAGAGATGGATTTTTGGGTGGAAGGGTTGTGGAAGCTAGAATGTAAAAAGACACAAAGATTTATAGTGGTTCGGCCTTCTAACAAGCATCTACATCCACTACCTTAGCTTCCCACTAAGGATTTCACAATCAATCCACTAATTGATTCGTCCCCTTTTCTAGGATTAGGAGGAAACCCTTACAACCGATCAAGCTTCTACCCAAGCCTTGATCAAAACCCTCTTTTACAAAGAGACAAATGAAAGCAAACTTAAACCCTCTAATAGGTGTTTGTTTGCACAATTAAGCACTCACCCAAAACCTAAAACACTTGAGCAAATTTGACAATTTTGGCTCACTAGTGTTTGTCTATACAAGAAATGACACTTAAAGCACTAAGACAATTTCTTGATCATTTGTTGATTGACAATTGAAGCATTAGTCTTCTCTTGATGCTTGGAGGTCCCTTTTATACTCCCAATTGAGTTTATAGCCGTTTAGGACCGTTGGGGATGAATTGGAGCCGTTGAGGACTTTATTTCCCTTCATAAATGCTGTTCTGCAGCTACCAGTATCGATACACGTGAAACGGTATCGATACGGCCTTCTTGAGGAAATAGCCGTTGGGCTCTTGCCAGCATAGGGTATCGATACCCGTGGATCGGTATCGATACGGCTTGATATTTAAATGGCCGTTGGGAAATAGCCGTTGGGGTAGTTGAACAGGGATCGGTACGCTGACGTGGCGTATCGAAACGACCCCGGTCCGTATCGATACGCTAAACCCTCGTATCGATACGGGTTTTGACAGTGGCCAAACTGGGCCAAAAAGGTATCGGTACGGGTACAACCGTATCGATACTGGTGACTTGAAAACACAAGTTTGGCTGTTTAAAACATGAAAAATCTTTGCCAAAAACCTCTTAAAATACCTCAAACATAAATTCAAGTTGTTTGGACTTAAAACCAAGTTTTAAATTCTTTTCAAATTAGTCCAAAACATTTTTCAATTATTATATCAAAACATAAGTTCTACAATCTCCCCCTTTTTGATATAATAAAACTCACTTGAAAAATTGTTTGGGTTTCTCCCCCTTTAACTTTAAAAATGTGAATAAGAGATTAAGTATATGAAATCAAATAAAGCTCCCCCTTATTCAATTGAAAATTCAATTTTTCAAACCATTTCTCCCCCTTTTTGTTATATCAAAAAGATTTAAAACATTAAGTTCAAAAATAACAATAGAGGTAAAAGTTTGACAAAAATGAGAATTTGGTTTTAAAATGGCTCCCCCTTACTCAAAGCATCATTGAAATGTTAGTCCAACATATATGATCATCTAGTTGAATTTAAATTAAAATAAACAAATAAAAGCAAAAACAACTAGAATTTTACCAACACTTGAATTTAAGGGAGGATGTGAAGCCTTCCTTCTCCAAGTGTTCTTCCTTGTGTGTATGGAGCTTCCCCTCAATGTTTGACTTGTTGAACATCTCTATCACACCTACAATAGACAATCAAGTAACTTTTGGTATCCAAATTGCTTTGGATCCATAAACGTTAGTTGCACAAATTTTAATCCCCTTTGGAATCCATTTTTCAATTTCATCCTTTTTAGTTGAAGTATTAAGTCCTTTTGGGACCCAAACACTTCTAAAACATTTACCATTTATAAATCTAGGGGCACTAGATTGTCTAACATAAAAATTTGATTTTCCAAAATTGTTTTTCTTTTCAAGCTCTTTGGAAATCAAATCTTTTTCTACTTGAACATTTTGAAGCAATTTTTGTAAATCAAGACATTTTAATTCAAACTCTTCAAGTTTTGCTTCAAGTTCAAGTTTGGTTTTAGAAAGCAAATCATTTTGAATTTTTAACTTTGAAATCACTTTATTGTTTTTCAAAATGTGGCTTTTAAAATCTAAAACCAAATCATCATAGGCATCTTGTAATTCATCAAAAGTATAAGAACATGAAGTAGATGAATTAGAAGTTACCCTTGAATCTTCTTCGATGGCCATAAGGCAAAGGTTGGCTTGTTCATCGTCGGTGGAGTCCTCATCACTCCAAGTAGCCACATGTGCCTTCTTCTTATGGCTTGAAGTGCTAGCCCTCTCCTTTCTTTTAGGTTCTCGTTCAAGCTCTCTCAAAGCTTTCTTCATGAAAGGGGCACACTTCTTGAAGAGATGAACTATCTCTTCATCTTCCTCCTCCTCCTCACTTGTGTAGACATGATGGCAAGTGGAGGATTTGAGAGCCATGGCACTAGCATTGATGCCAAGCCCTTTGATTTTCTTCTCTCCCATAGCTCTTATTTCTTCCCTCTTCTTCTCATCCTCTTTGTTCTTCTTCATGATTTGATGAGTAAGGAGTGACCCCATGAGTTCATCAAGCTTCAAGGTCTTCAAATTTTTGGCTTCGATGATGGCGGTCCTCTTTGAGTCCCAAGACTCGGGAAGTGAGTAGATGATCTTTCGAACAAGCTTCTCCTCCGGGATGGCTTCTCCATAACCTTTAAGACCATTGGTGATGGTGGAGAATCTATCAAACATCTTCTCGATGTTCTCTTCTGGATCCATTTTGAAGTTCTCATACTCCAAGGTTAGGAGCCCAATCTTGGTCTCCTTGACTTCGTTTGTCCCCTCGTATGTGACTTCAAGCTTGTCCCATACCTCCTTGGCACTCTCACAAGAAGACATCTTCTCATAGATGGATGGACCAAATGCACAAAATAGAATGTGCAAAGCTTTGCAATTAAGCTCCATCTTCTTGCGATCGTCGGCACTCCACTCCGCTTTACTTCTTTTAGGCACGAACGGACCATCTTCAACTACATCCCATAGCTTGTAATCTTTTGATTTTATGAAGAACTTCATCTTTGTCTTCCAATGGGCATAGTGGTCTTCGTCAAAGAAAGGCGGTTTGTCTATGGATTGCGCCATTTGAGCCGGTTGATGAAAAAGTGATCGAGCTTGCCGGATCTTCTCAATAGGATGTTAATCCTCACCGATTGAGCCAAGCTCTGATACCAATTGTTGAGTTGTGTGGGGCTCGATTCGATCAACCAATTTAGCTCACCAAGTGGTGGAGAGATGGATTTTTGGGTGGAAGGGTTGTGGAAGCTAGAATGTAAAAAGACACAAAGATTTATAGTGGTTCGGCCTTCTAACAAGCACCTACATCCACTACCTTAGCTTCCCACTAAGGATTTCACAATCAATCCACTAATTGATTCGTCCCCTTTTCTAGGATTAGGAGGAAACCCTTACAACCGATCAAGCTTCTCTACCCAAGCCTTGATCAAAACCCTCTTTTACAAAGAGACAAATGAAAGCAAACTTAAACCCTCTAATAGGTGTTTGTTTGCACAATTATGCACTCACCCAAAACCTAAAACACTTGAGCAAATTTGACAATTTTGGCTCACTAGTGTTTGTCTATACAAGAAATGACACTTAAAGCACTAAGACAATTTCTTGATCATTTGTTGATTGACAATTGAAGCATTAGTCTTCTCTTGATGCTTGGAGGTCCCTTTTATACTCCCAATTGAATTTATAGCCGTTTAGGACCGTTGGGGATGAATTGGAGCCGTTGAGGACTTTATTTCCCTTCATAAATGCTGTTCTGCAGCTACCAGTACCGATACACGTGAAACGGTATCGATACGGCCTTCTTGAGGAAATAGCCGTTGGGCTCTTGCCAGCATAGGGTATCGATACTCGTGGATCGGTATCGATACGGCTTGATATTTAAATGGCCGTTGGGAAATAGCCGTTGGGGTAGTTGAACAGGGATCGGTATGCTGACGTGGCGTATCGAAACGACCCCAGTCCGTATCGATACGCTAAACCCTCGTATCGATACGGGTTTTGACAGTGGCCAAACTGGGCTAAAAAGGTATCGGTACGGGTACAACCGTATCGATACTGGTGACTTGAAAACACAAGTTTGGCTGTTTAAAACATGAAAAATCTTTGCCAAAAACCTCTTAAAATACCTCAAACATAAATTCAAGTTGTTTGGACTTAAAACCAAGTTTTAAATTCTTTTCAAATTAGTCCAAAACATTTTTCAATTATTATATCAAAACATAAGTTCTACAGATACCCCGTACCGATACGCTTACGCGCGTATCGATACCCCTTATTTATTGCACACAACGGCTCTTTCTTTTCTGAGACAGGTATCGATACACCTCCCCGCGTACCGATACACATAGCTGTAGAAGTGCATTTATGGTGGTAAGAGAGGGTTCCAACGGCTCCATTTATGTTCCCAACCACCCAAACGGCTAGAATTAATAGAGGAGGTATAAAATGAAGCTCTTTGAAGGTCAGCAACAACTATTCAACATTCAAGCATCATCAAAGCAAAATTCCAAACCCTTGAGCTATTCAAAGTTATATTCTTGTACCCAACTCTATTGTCTTTCAATTGTCAAATTGTATTGTGAGTTTGGGATTGTTAAAATTGTAATTGGGTAGACAATTATCCTTTGAGAGGAAATATTTGAGTTTACCAATTTCTTTCTTTGTATTTGAGTGGATTAAGCTTTGGGTAGAAAGCTTAATCGAAATTGTAAGGTTTCCTCCTCATCCAAGAAAAGGGGACAAATTCAATTAGTGAATTGTTTGAAAATCCTTAGTGGGAGCTAAGGTAGTGGATGTAGAGTTCATTTAGAGAACTTGAACCACTATAACCCCCTGTGTCATTTTTATTTTCAATCTTTCTCTTCACCAAAATTTTAATTGCCAATTCACCCCCCTCTTGGCCATTTGCAAGTGTTCGATCAACTCAACACAATGAGTTTAATTTTAATGTAGATATTAATTGTAGATCTAACATTGAAAAATAAGTATAAATATCTTTACAATTATAAATTTTTTGTATTAGATTAATTAGTGATTTCAAATGAAGTATTGTAGTGTTAATGAAGGTATTTATGTGATTTGTGAGAACAAAAATGACCAAATTGAAAGAAAAAAATATGAAGGGTAAAATTTATTGAATTATTTTTGAATTAGGACTAAATTGGTAGAATATATAATTTTTTAGGACTAAAAATGTCATTATACCAAGCATTGTTAGAAAATTGCTTGAATTTCAGTATAAGAGTGGCCCGATTGTAACCAAATTTTAATTGAGTAACCTATTTATAACTTAACTAATAATTGGATGACTAGTTTGTTAACTGGCGACAACATTTTAACGCATGTTTGTATTTAAACGAGAGAGTGACCCAATTGTAACAAGAATATTAATTGAGTGACTCAATTATAATTTTTAATAATTGAATGATACAAATATAATCTTACTAATAATTGAATAACCTTCGGTGTAGTTTACCTAAAAAATATAAAGGAACGATGTCAAGGATCCCGGAAGACAAGCGGACGAGAGTAGGTAGTACAGGTGATCAAAAATCAAACAACCTCTCAATTAAAACGCTTAAAAAATACTTGTTCCCATTTCAGAAATAGTGTTTCGTGTAAGAAACTGTGATTTTCTATCCTTAATTTAATCAGGTTTTCCAAGGTGGGCCTTTTGATCATTGGTTTGCCCATTAATAATTCAAAGAGTAATGGAGATGGTGGGGGTTGAAATTTCTAACCATCTTTTTAATGAATCTGATAACAACCCATGACCAAACCCGACTTTCCTCGTAAATTTAAATCCCCTGCATTACCTCACGTTCTACATTTCAGTGCTTTAAATCGAGGTGAGCGAAAACCAAGAAGAATATTAAAAAAAAAAAGCAAATATAAAGAGAAAATGGTGAACCTTGTAGCAGCACAAAAGCCATTGTTGCATGGGCTAATGAAGATGGGTGGGGTTCAGCCTTACTTGGTGGAGCTCGAGCCAGGTACGGTGATGAACTTTTGGGTTCCTTGTGAAACAGTGAAGAAACCTAAAAAGGGTGAAAAAAAGGCCACCCATTTGGAGAAACCGACGAAACCAGTGGTGGTCTTGGTGCATGGTTTTGCTGCAGAAGGCATAGTCACATGGCAATTCCAAGTCGGTGCTTTAACGAAGAAGTACTCGGTTTATGTACCTGATCTTCTCTTCTTCGGTGACTCCATTACAGACAAACCTGACCGCTCACCAACTTTCCAAGCCGAGTACTTGGTTAAGGGTTTGAGCAAACTTGGCGTGGAAAAGTGTGTGGTGGTGGGGTTTAGCTATGGTGGGATGGTGGCATTTAAGATGGCTGAACTGTACCCTCATATGGTAGAGGCCATGGTTATTTCTGGCTCCATCCTCGCCATGACCGACTCCATAAGTGTGGAGTCCTTAAACAGGCTGGGCTTCTCATCTTCTGCTGAATTGTTGTTGCCCAATTCTGTCAAGGGTCTTAAAGCTCTTCTCTCAGTTGCTGCTCATAAGAAGCTTTGGTTCCCAGATCGGCTCCACAAAGACTACCTTGAGGTTTTTTCACATATTCCTACTCTTATCATCTTCAAATTTAATGATTTTCATTTTTTTTCTCCTTAATGAACTCTCTAGTACAAGATATGAAATATTATTCCTCACCATGTTGCATGCATGACTGGTGATTCATATGAATTTCGTGGGTTTGGATTAATGTATCGATGGCTAAAATATTCAGAGTTACAGTACAGTTAAAACTTGCAAATAAAGCTTGCTAGATAAATATTTTCCATGCATTAGGATTATAATGTTAAATCCAATGATTCTCATCTTTGAAAAAAAATATTACATATAACAAGTAAATTAGTTTAAGTTGAGAGTTGGAAGACAAAAGAATGATAAACAAACATGTTCGAATGTTTATAAGTAGTTCAACTAACTGTACCTAATTCTTGTACTAATTAGTGAATCGATCCACTCTGGCTTCTTCCCATCGCTTTAGTTACAGCTGCAGATGGCCCTATCAAAATTAATGGATTCTTGAATTCCAAAAAAAAAAAAAAAACTCAAAGTTCCGATAATGGAAAGGAGTACAAGTCAAATTTTTTTTTCTGTTGTTATTATTATATTTAGAAACTTTCTGAAATCTGATCATCAATGGCCCTGGATGGAAATTACAGGTGATGTTTACCAACAGGAAAGAGAGGGCTGAACTGCTGGAGGGGTTGGTCATTAGTAATAAGGATGCTACTGTCCCATCTTTTCCACAGGTTATTTCCATTTGCAGTTTTACCCATGGTAGCTTTTTACATTACAATTGAAATTTCTTACACCATTTTCTCTATATATGGTCTTGTAGAGAATACATCTGCTGTGGGGTGAAGAAGATCAAATCTTCAAGCACGAGCTTGCTCACAACATGAAACAGTACGTGTTTATTTCAGTGTTTTACGTAGCTTTGGGTGATTGGATTTATTTATATTTTTCTACACTTGCAGGCAATTAGGTGAGAATACAACCTTGGAAGGCATAAAGAAAGCAGGTCACTTGGTTCACCTCGAGCGACCCTGTGTTTATAATAGGTGTCTTAAGCGTGTTCTGGCTTCATTGGTTGCTCAAAAAGTTAACACATGAGTGTTTCAGGTTTATTTATAGTCCATGGCAAAACTTACTGCCTTGAAAACAGAAAAAAAAAAAAAGATTGGGATGGGCTGTGGCCTGTGGACTCTTAATTGTAATGGATTGTTATTTATTATAAAACTTCTCCATTTTCTAGCAAAGATGTGATTATAAAATAAATTGGAACAAATTCATCTTTTATTAAATAATGCAAACATGTATCATAGACTGGTGAACAATTGCAAGATACAGGTTTGCTAAAGCCAACGCTGGATATGAACAGATCATATACAGCTCAAAAAAAAAACTTTGGAAACATGTATTTGGTAGAGTTGATATATAATACATCGATTGTTTAATAAGTTGAATGATATTTATCACTGATTCACATGTAATATTTATTCAACACACCAGTTTTACGCAATTTCGCCTATTATACACTTATATTATTTTTCACGTATTTACATTAACATGAATACCTAACCCTAAACCCTAAGCCTTTAGCCATCGTGCTATTTTTCATGTATTTACACCAATGTAAATATACTAAACTTTTAACCCTAAACACCAAACCTTAAACTATGAACTATAGGTTCTAAACTCTAAACCATATACCTTGAACCCTAAATATTAAATTATAAACCTTAACATCTATACTCTAAACCCAAAATATAATATAATAATCAATGTCAAAACAATGAGAAAATGCGAGGCTAAAATTTTAAGGGCAAAATGGTACATTTATACATAACACTTATTTTTTAACTTTATCCTAAATTTCATCAACCAAACATTAACAACCATCTTTCGTCCATCTGTTTAGTACACAAATGTTATCAACACGTCTCTTTTACATCTAATGTACCAAACGATGACTTATTGCAATAGATTATTACTTATTATAAAACTTCTCCATTTTCTAGCAAAGAAGTGATTGTAAAATAAAGGGTACACAACTTATTTAGTACTCCACCTATGTTTGTGTTTCTATTTTGGTACCAAACTATTTTTTTTGATAAAATAGTAACTAACATTACGCATCATTTATTTTTGGTACCTTCGTCGTTTAAAGTTAACGAAAATGGTGTTGTGACTTGATTTAACAAAAAATTTGGTCTAGAACTTATACAATCTATCAATTTTATCTAAAATTCTATCAATTTAAATATCATTTCAAATTTTTAGATTAATATTATAAATTTTTCATTTTTTCTTTTTCTTCCCCTCAAAATTATTTTATATTCTTTTTTGGGTTTGGGTATGATATTTGAAGGGTTAGGGGGTTTGAGTTTAAAGTTATAGAAACTTCAAATGGACCAAATTTTTCGAATTAAAACTGATTAGTTTTGGTTCTCGTTCCCCTCCTCAAGGAATGAAAAATCAATGGAACTTAAAACCACTATTTTTATCTTTTTTTCACAGTTGCAGTGTTATTACGGGCGCGACTTTTGTTGACATAGAACTCTTCACCTATCCTTTAAGTTATGATGTATTGCATTATGTTACGAGACCATTACCTATAACTTCTTCTCGAAAGATATGTTTAATAAAATGTACAATACCTTTCTGATATGTGATTATTATCTCTGTCTCTTTTCAGACGTGACATTCTTCCTTTTTCTTTTTTTTCGATGGCATATTATGTCCTCGCACTTGTGATGGACTGTTGTCACGGTTGTCCACCATGCCTAATATACTTATGAGCGTTTCCTGTGTCAAAAAATCGCTCTGATACCATTTATCATAGGGTCATTACCCTCTTGTCAAAAGATATATTTAATAAGATGTGCAGTATCACTGCTTACATATCCCAAGATCTCTCTTTTGGTGTGAGATTATTGTCTTTGCCTCTTCCCATGCGTGGCAATTAAAACATACAATAAAATAGTTACTGATACCCATTTTCCAAAGATGGTTATAGATTCCAAGTTCCAATACTAACAAATGGCAATATAATGAATCTGTGTAACACCCCAAAAATTATGTCCAAATTATAAACTTTAGATTCGAAAAACCTCTAATTTAACAACTTAATTTTGAAATCCCTAAATTTAAAACCCTAATTATTTGAGAATTTTAATGCAAAACTCCTATTTTCTACAAAGAACTAAATAGAATTTTTATTAAACTTGGAAGTTAAATGAGATTCTATAAAAGCTTAAAGATCACATATGAAATTAACCTTTTTTTAATTTGAATTCAATCTCTCCTCCTCCCGTCGTCTCTTTTACTTGTTTTATGATTTATTTATTTATTTTTATTCTTTTTTATCCTATATCACTTTCATTATTCTACTTTAATTAGGTTTACTTTTTCTATATATATACAGACACATATAGTTCAAATAAAATCACCTCAAGAACCCTATTTTTTTATATACTTTCATGCCGCCAAAATCCTTTATTGATTTGTTAAATTCCTATGTAATAATCTCTACTGCTCTATACTTTTTCTAGTTCGTTAATCCCTTCAACCCAAGTTTAGTCCAGTACCGATACAGTTGGATCCAATACTGTGCTACATGTTTTTCTCTATGTTGATGCATTATGGTTTGTATGGTTGACATCGCATGCATATGATTTTAGAATGTGTTTTAAGTATGATTTATGAAACATCGGATTTACAAAACTATGATTTATGAATTATGTTTATGAAATATCGAATTTACGGAATTAGTTATTATAAAACTTGAATTTTAAACTTCATGTGTGTATGAGCATGTGTTGAGATTTGTAAGGAGGAAGTTCAGTGGTTTCACCACTCGGGCTGAATTTCACTTCGGATTGGTGGACGTAGGGAGGAGGTTATGGGAACCTTCCTCATTTTTTACGCACGTAGTTGGGTGCATCGCATTGCGCTTGTGATTTATGTGTTGTGCTTTAAAGAATTTTAAGAAAATAATACTATGTTTTACGACTATAATTTTCTTGCACTTTAGAGACACGTTAAGCTTTTTAGCTTACTCTCCATAGTTTTCCTTTTTCAGATATCTTGGACTTTAAACAACGTGATACTTGGAGGATCTCAGTTTCATCCAATTATTTTATTATTCAATATGAACTAAATTTAAAATATCATATTATTATTATTCGATGTTTTGGGATATTTACGCATTTCAGATCGTAAAACTTTATATTTTGGGATTATGTTTCATCATATATTTACATACTTTATTTCATATATTTTATTAAATGAACAAAATATTTTTATAATATTTTGGTTTTGAAAACAATTGTGGTATTTTACGGTAATTATTATTATTATTTAATAATTATTTTGTTTCATAAATTATTTAAACATAAAATCTATTATTTAAAGGAAAAAATTTCAACGGTGACTTTCTAAATTCGGTCTTTTTTTCTAGGCCGAATTTAAGGTTGCAGTCTGAATCATATTTCAAGCAAACTTGTGTCAACATTTAAGTAAATTTTCTAACAGTTAAAGTTATACAAATGTCATCCTTAAGATAAACGCGTTTTTTCTCTTTTCCTATATAAGAGAAGGAAGTCTTATGATCCAAAATACACAATATATCTCTGTTTTTATCCAATTAAATGAATAGAATATTCCAATAACCTTTTTGAAGGCCAGTTATTTGTTGTGAGTGGTCACTGTAACTGGATGAAGGCCGAAAACCATGGGTATGGGTTGTTACATATGAAGGTGGAGAGATTCGGTTGGTGGAGTGAAGAAAAGTAAAAAATGATGTTTAAATTGATAGACTTTTGGACTAAATTAATAGATAAATTTTACAAGTTTTTTTACTAGAATTATTATTAAACAAGTCACATCTTCATTTCCATTAATGCGGAGATACCAAAATAGAAATGAAACATAACATTAGGTACCATCTTACCAAAAAAATAATTGGAGTACGAAAATAGATTGTTCCAAATTCATCCTAATGCAAACATGTTATCAAACAACTCTTATTCATAGACTGGCGAGCAATGCAAGATACAGGTTTGCTAAAGCCAACGCTGGATATGAACAGCTCAAAAGAAGTTTGGAAATAAATAGAAAAATATGAAATGCATACACGGAAGAACCTTTACTTATCTGAAAGAAGACTGAATCTCTTCCAGGCTTCTTCCTTTGGTTTCAGGGACCCAAAGTGCCACAAAAACAATGGTGAATGCAGCCACACATGCGTACATTGTGAAAGTTCCTGCTCGGAAGAAGCAAGCACGTTAATTTTATACATTCTTAACTTGCAACTGAACACAGATATTGAGAGAAAGAGAACAACCTCCACCACTCCAGGTCAGAAGCAAGTTTGCGGTCATGGTAATTGCCCACGCTGTCATCCAATTCGCCAATGTTGCTACACTTCCAGCTAGACCCTTAATATTTACAGGAAGTATCTGAAAAGATTAAGTTTTGAAAAAATAAGCACCAAACTCAACCGACCACGGATTTACAAACACTATAGACCATATTATCACTAGTAATAAATGCTTAAATGTAGAATTCTACACTTAATTTCTGTTTAGACAAACCGAATATCATATTCTATAGTTGTAACAACTTCTGCAAGAAATTCCAAAATACTGCACGGATGCATACAAGAGATCCACAAACATGTCACAAGAAGCACACTTATAACCCTAGTGAGGAAGCAGTCGGAATTAATATATAAGAAATTTAATGCTGTTTTGGTCGCATGGGCTTATGTTACACAATTGTATCCCAGGTGTGTTTCTTGCTTCCTATTCCGCGCACTATAACTAAAGCCAATACATACAATTATGCCACCCAGATTACATGATGACATACACACATACATACACCTGGTTTAGCAGCAATAGCTAATAAACATGCAATATGGTCCCACCGGATTATCACTGTCGAGAGACAAAGCAATAATGCTCAGAAAAACAATTATTTTTGGTTTTGCTAGGCAGATATATTCCTCCAACTAAATATGATAATAAAGGTTTGCTTAAAAGGATTAAAATCTTCCTTTTTTCATCGTTCTCAGTTGCTTATATAGAATCACAAGCTGTAAAATCTGATGAGATTTACGCTCACCCGTCATCATCATCAACACCAACATCAAGTAGTATTTCATATAGAATCATACAATGGAGAAATTAGAAAATTTCCTATTGATGTAAGGTGGAACTATAAGAGAAATTTGAATACCTCGGACATAATGACCCATGGAATTGCTCCAATTCCCAGAGAGAAGGCAATAACAAAGGCCTGGATGGAAAAACTCAATCAGAAGTAGAGTACGTGATATATATATACACATACATACATACATACATACATATTCAGAAAATTCACCACATGTGAAAGAAATCTTACCACAAGACCAACCAGTGAAAGTATTCCCATTATGTGATATAAGTCGGAATCTTCAGCAACAATTTTCTGGTATCAGTGAAGAGAAAGAAGAGAAGAAGGTATCAAGAAGCAGTAGTAAAATGATTAAGAAGGAATTTAACAAGTGGAGTTGCTTAAGTATTGACAATGGCGGGGAAGATAAATTAGAAATTAATGGACCTAACATCACCAACCTCAACATAAAATGCAATTGCAACAATGAGCAGACTCAGAGTCATTCCGGATGAGGATATCTGCAAAATCATTTATGATTATGGGTCTTATTTATTTCAATCTTAACCATAGCTCAGTAGAAAATATAGAGTGAATGGTTTCAAACACACCATAAGAAGAACCCTGCGGCCAGCTTTGTCCACCAACCATGTAGTCACACCAGTTGCAACGACCTACACAGAATACACACCTATTAGACCAATCAGAAATAACACTCCCCAGTAATATCTGACCTCCTGAATGACAATAAGTAGGTGCCTATGTTACCTGAATGGCCCCAAGCCCAAATGTTGCAACATTACTAGATGAAACCCCTAAAAAATTTTATTGTACTGTCAAATTAGTGAATGATAAGGAATAAACAAATAAATGAAAACCAAAACTGTCACAACCTTAAAATGTGAACCTTGAGATGGGAATGGTGAATTCATATTTTGTTAATCTTGTGCAATTACTGATTAACAAAAATGACCCTCACATTCTTAAGAGAGAACAATATCAACAAGATGTATAAATCCAACCGAAGGCAAATGCATTCTTTCCTGCTAAATTTGGCACATCCACTACATATATTTTGAATGACAAGTTTATCTTACCAAATTTGAATTTGATAATGCATACTATCCAAAATGAGGTAATGAGGTTCATGCAAGGCAAAGCCTCCATTTATAGGAGAATTTATTTATTCACCATCTAAAGATTCAACTAATAGTAAAATTATTGTTAAAAATCAAAGAAATGTAGTTCTAACCAGCACTTTCGAAGATATTACTGGCATAGAATAAAACACCATTGATACCACTGAGTTGTTGAAGCACCAGTAATCCAATCCCTATCTGCAGCATACAAATTACTGCTAAAACTAGGGGTTCAATCAACATTTTTAGGGAATAGGAAAGAAATGCTATAAATGTATATAAAAAACAAAGAATATACCGTCAAAGGATACCAATATCTTTTGCGCTTGAGATCTGCAAAACGAATTGTTGCTCTCTTGCTTGATGATGCCACAGCTCTCTGCAGAGATGCCAATTAGATCTTAACTTTATAATGATAATAGAAAAATATGCCTCTAAGACCCAACCTCATGCTTAACACCTAAAGCTTGAGTAACAACTTAGTTTTGCAGTTAAATCCAGAATGTATGAGCCTTGGTTGAAGTTAAAAAAGACATATTGCAGCGATTCAGTTCAATACCTTGATTTCATTGACTTCAACAGAAATATCTGTATCAAAGCCACGCAAAACTTGCAGAGAGGATTCAAAATCTTCCATCATTCCCATTTTTGCCTGGACGCAACCCATTCACAAAACAATAATAAACAAAATACTATATGGAAGAAGAAAAGTGGAAAAGATAGGAAGTTATAAAAGGTCCACTCAAATGATTTCAGGTACATGCTTCTTACCAGCCATCTAGGAGACTCTGGTATAAAAAATAGGCCAGGTATCAATATTGTACATGGTAATGTTCCTAAATGAAGAAGCACAACAGTCCGTTAGCCATAAATGTACATTCAATAACAAACTTGATTGATTATTGAAAAACACTGACCATAGATTATCTTCAATAGAAGCATAGATGCATACAGAAATAATGTCATGACTGCATTATCATGGGACAAAGTAGTCTTTTTAGAGCCTACTAGCCATCTATCTCTATTAAATACAAAAATGCTATAATTCCCTTGAGAAAAAAGAGATATCCACAAAATAATTCAATTTTCTAGAGAAAAAAAAAATCTCAGTTAAATTCAACTACTACTCACATGCATGCAGCCATGCACAATATGAAATCATCAAATTTTTTTGAATGATAAAAATGTTTGGAGATTGTTTCCCCAGCATCATTTGGCGGTTGTCTTTCTGGAAAGAGGGGCTAAGTGAACAAAATTCAATCCACTTACCTAAAACTGCAAGTACTCTCCAATTTGCAAACAGTCCCAATAGATACGCCAGCATTATTCCAATAGTAACTGATAGCTATCCAATAAAAGATTTTTACTTGACTAATCAGTTGATAAAAGTAAATATGGGATACCAAAAAGGATACTATTGCAGAACAAACCTGGTTCACCGATCCAAGGCTTCCTCTCATGTTTTGGGGTGCTATCTCAGCTATATATACAGGAACCTAGACATAATTAAAATCATGGGGTCATCTATGCTTTAAGCATTACTAAAACAAATGTTCCAATGTTCCAAGAAAATAAGTAAAAAGCAGCTGAAAGCTTTCAAGGTACCGTGTAAGAAATAATACCGACGCCAAACCCTTCTAACAACCTTCCCATAAATAAAAACGAAGAATCCTACAAATGCCCAATGCGTAGGAAATTAGCAACAAGCTTTGCAAAGGAGGCACAACGAGAGGTGCAAAATTACCAAAAGTTACTCACTTTGGCAAATGATATGGCCAGCCATCCTATAATGTTAGGGATTGCAGCAATCATCAACGACTGCAGATTTAGCACAGCAAATGCAACATTAAGTTGTTAAAGTGGAGAAAAGAAATTCATATTTGATCCAATACAGTGTAAATGCGTATATTAATTTGGAAGATTAATGAATTAAATTTATAATATCTCAGCTCTAGCTCAAGGAAAACATTAATTAAATGATAAGATAAATTACGAAATGAATTAGTTACCCCTTTTCGGCCAATATATTCAGCAATCTGACCACTGGCTATTGCCCCAACCATTGCTCCCACATTTGACAAGGAACCAAAAATAGAAAACTGCCCCAAAATAAGAACAACACGGACCGATCTAATGAAAAGGAAAACAGAATAAAACCAATTTAAATTAAAAAGGGTAACTGGGGGGATTCCAAACTCATACCTCTGAAATCGAAAGCTTAAGATCACTGATAATTTGAGCTTGAGTAGGAGAGGAATATCCACACTGTATAACCAACCAATAATAATTACAGTTGAAAATGAAATTAGAATAAGGGCAAACACCAATGATGAGATTGAGAAGAGGGTGGAAAATTATAATACTGTGAAGCCAAATTGGATAGGGCCCAAGGCGACGATTAGGACACAGAGGACGACGGAGATTGATCCGTCGCGAAGGACTTGGGCGGAAGATCCCATAATACTGGACTGCCTGGAACTCATCCGATACCAACTTCCGGTATGCAAAAAGGGTTTCTTGAGATCCCGGCCATCTTCATTGTCGTCCCGAAAACTCATCGCCAATTTACTTTGAAAGAAAACGATCAGAATTTCAATGAAAACTTAAAGCTCTGGACTTTGTTATAATAGCAGAAAAGAAAACAGTGAAGATGGGGATGTTTGATATATCAACATTTTGTTGGGAAAAAACAACACGTGGGCTGACGTGGCCCTTTTTTATATTTGTTGGTCATTGCTTCTCCATTCATTTTTTGGGCAACAATCCATGTTTTTCGTTACTATGGGTTTAAACTTAAAAGGGTTGCCCAAATGTGGAGTTTTTTTAGGGCCAATCTGCACTTTAATGCTTGAGCTATATCTTTATTTTCGAAGTGGTCCTTATAGTAAAAAACAATTCTCAAATTAGTACTTATGGTTTTCATTTGTTATTAACAATCCTTAATTCTCACTACATTAACCTGATCTTTAGCTTCTTCTTTTTTGTTTCTCAAGGTGGATCCACTAGAGCGAGCCTAGTGACTAATCTTCTCGCATTATGTTGGCCCAAATTAGTAAAATTATGACCGTTTTAAATCAGGCGCAAAAGTTGTATCGAAATTGAACTTGCTTGCTTCAAAAATGGGTCTTTTCTATTACAACTAAGTACAATAATAATCCAATTTTAATATTATGTATATATAAAGTGATGAATTATAGAACATAAAATTAACTGCAAAAAATATGAAATGAAATAGAAATTCAACCGGAAACAAAAATTGTTACACTGCACTTTCGGACAGGATCGAATTGAAAGTAGAATTCGTTGAGATCTGTATAAACAATCTTTTTAAGACAGATTCGTCCTTTGTCTAGTACTTGAGAATGTTGGACGTTTATCTCCCAAGATACAACAACAAACACCCAATGCAAGCATCACATCTTCATTGAACAGAACGAACTCAACCTTGCATTCTTCTGACAAGTCTAATATATTGCATACTTTTCACACATATATATATACATATGTTTTAGTATTCTGATTCAACTACAAATTCATGTTTTTACAAGTATTTTACTTTTGTAGGGATTTGAATTGAATATATACTTAGAGGAGAAGTTTTAGTTGGATTTGTATTCTAATGAACACTTAACACAAGAAGAGGAATCCTACTTCAAATTGAACTTTTACTTTTATATTATATTTGGAGTAGAATCATCCGCATTCTTCTAGTTGATGTAAATTATCTCTATTATAAATAGGGTCATGAGGAGAAGAGGGAAATCATCCGCATTATTCCTCATTCTTCTCTTATTTGTCATGAGTATTTAAACTTCTTCTTTCTAGTTATGGTTAAGATTCAAGGTTATTAATACAAGTTTTTAGTGAGATTTCTTGTTCTTCATTATCTTAATCTATTCTCAAATATATTTATATCTTCTACTCAACATGTATATATTGGTTTTATATATGTAACAACTAACCAAGTTATTTTTGATGCAAGTGGTAAGTAACTTAGAAAACGAGTTTTGAATGTATAAATTCATATTCTTGATAAGTTAACAGGTTAGTGCTTTGATAGTTTATGTGCATTGAATTTCTTAACATGGTAAAGCTATTTGAATGATTTCAGTTCTTGTGTGAGTTTAGCGAAGGGTTTTAATTTTGATAATAAGAGTTAATCATTTAAGGGTTATTAAATGGTTATACATGTGGGTTTAGTTGTTAACATATGTGAAACCAATATTTTAATTTTGATATAACTAAAGAACCTAAGGACTAAATCGAAAATGTAAAAACGAATTTTTAAGTCCTCAAACATCCCTATATGATTTAAAGAATATGCCTAAGTTAAAAACTATGTTTTCTAAATATTTTCTAAGTGTTCTTAAAGCCAAAACAGTGATTTTCGAGTCCATATTTCGAAACGGCCTAAGGCATTTTGAAACGGTTTTGAAACTCTCAACCCATGTTTCGAAACGAGTATCGAAACGTTTTCAACACTACCAACCTATGTTTCGAAACAAGTTTCGAAACGACTTTAGAATATAGAGAACCCGTATCGAAACGACATACAGTGTTTTGAAACGGTTCTTCATTTGATTTGAAAAATATGACCGTTGTAAGTTTTTAACTGATTTTTAAGAAACCATTAAGGCGTTTCGAAACGATTTCAAGTCGTTTCGAAACGACCCTTGACAGTGGCAAAAGTGTTTCGAAACGGGTAAGACCGTTTCGATACGGGCTCTTAAATGCACCCCAACGACTCTTTCTATTTTGGTCTGTTTCGAAACAGAGTCGGGCGTTTCGAAACGGTTGGTTGCAGACTACATTTATGGAGGTGAGATAACATCCCCAACGGCTCTATTGATGAATGCAACAACCACAACGACTAGAAATCAATAAGAAGGTATAAATGGGGCCTCTAAAAGTTCCGGAAACAACTATTGATCCAAAAGAAAACATCCAAACATCAAATCCAATCATTTGTGCCTAAATCCCAATATTGTCTAGAAACCCCAATTGTATTTTTCACTATTATCATTTCAATTGGGTTGAGTGCTTGTAATTGGGCTACAATTTGTATTGAGAGATACTTTCTTAGCCAACAAAATCTTTGTTCTATTTGTGTGAGGATTGGGTTAAGTTTTGGGTAGAAAATTTAATCGAAAATTGTAAGGGTTACCTCCTTAGCCTAGAAAAGGGGAAGAGCAATTAGTGGAATTGTTGCAAATCCTTAGTGAAGCTAAGGTAGTGGATGTAGAGTTCATTTGGAACTTGAACCACTCTAAAATTCTTTGTCTATCTTTTTAATTTGCAATTTCCACCACCTAAACCTTTAAAAATCCAATTCACCCATCTTGGTTCATTTCGATCATTCGATCCACTTAACAATTGGTATCAGAGCCTACCTCTTTGAGGATTAACAACCACAAGAGGAGTTCCTAGGAAGAGTGTGATCATCCAAATATCAAGAGATGGCTTCTACCTCCGGTTCGGGCATGTATGAGTCTCAATCCACTACAAAGCCTCCCTTCTTCAATGGTGACAATTATCCATTTTGGAAGAATAGAATGCGTCTCTTCATCAAGTCCAATGAATACTTAGTTTGGCATGTCATTGAAGATGGCCCTTACATTCCATTAAAGCAAGATATTGAAGGGAAGATGGTTTTGAAGAAAAAGGTGGAAATGAGTGAAGAAGAAAGGAGAAAGATCCAAATAAATGACAAAGCTCTCCACATGCTCTTTTGTTCATTCGGTCTGGACATCTATTCCAAAGTGTCATCCATTGAGAGTGCCAAAGAAGTGTGGGACACTCTTGAGACTACCTATGAGGGAACCAATGATGTCAAGGAAACTAAGATTGGAATTCTCAATCTTAGTTATGAAAATTTCAAGATGGGGCCCGATGAGATGGTGTCCAAGATTTTTGATCGTTTCTCCACGATAGTCAATGAGCTCAAAGGATTTGGAGAGACAATACCGGAAGACAAGCTTGTCCGGAAGCTACTCTATTCACTTCCTGAATCTTGGGATGGGAAGAGAACCGCCATCATAGAAGCTAAAAATTTGAAAACTTTAAAGCTTGATGAGCTAGTGGGTTCTATCCTCACTCATGAGATTATAAAGCAAGGGAGGGAAGAAGAGAAGAGAGTAGAAAAGCTAGAGGTAGAAAAGAAGAAGAAGATGGGAATAGCTCTCAAAGCTTCATTACTTGAGGAGAGCTCTTCTAGTAAGGAGGATGAGCTAGAAGAATTAGCTATGATAGCCAAACGATTCTCACGCTTTATGAGGTCCAACCGGGGAAGAAAAATTCAAAGGAAGATGGACTTCAAAGGTAAGAACAAAGAAAAAACAATGGGTCAAATCATTTGCTTCGAGTGCAATAAACCCGACCACATATGTTCGGAGTGCCCTCAACTCAAGAAGAAGGGCTTTGAGAAGAAGAAGAAGCTCAAAGTCAAGCTTGCTACTTGGAGTGATGAGGAGTCATCGGAGGATGACGAACAAGAAGTGACCAACCTTTGCCTCATGGCACTTGAGGAAGATTCCTCCATGGTAACCTCTAACTCATCATCTTTAAATTTTACATATGATGAATTAAATGATGCATATGATGAGTTACAAGAGGTCTATGATGAATTCTCAAACGATAAAATTTGTGATGCATGCTCTAAGGGTAAACAACATAAGTCTTCCTTTAAATCCATTAATGATGTTTCTACAAGTAGATGTTTACAACTAATCCATATGGATTTATTTGGGCCAATTAGGACTATGAGCTTGGGTGGTAAATCTTATGCATTTGTACTTGTTGATGATTTTTCTAGATTTACTTGGGTTCTATTTTTAAGTACTAAAGATGAGGCTTTGGAAAAATTCATCACATTTTCAAAACTAACCCAAAATGATCTTGAACTTAGAATTTCACATATTAGAAGTGATCATGGAACCGAGTTTCGAAATTTAGGGTTTGAAGATTTTTTGAATGAAAATATCTTTTTTTTCTTCTTAAAATTCCTTCTCTTTTGAACCATCAAAACATGGCTAGGCTTGGATTTAAAATTCTGTTAAGCAGTTTTAAGCATCGTATGCATCTCAGAAATTGATTTCTCCATCTCATTCATGTTATCATTCATAACGAATTGACTATAACTTTTAGGTAATGAATTTAGGATCAAATCAATTACCATCTCTTGGCTCAATGAAAACCCAAGTCTCTCAAAGTGCTCAATATGTGTTATCCAACAAACGAAGCAAGTTAAAAAGAGGAACAACAAAAAAATATATATATTAAAAACAATTTCTGTAAATGAAATTGAAATAAACTGAAAATCAAAGATAATAGAAACCAAAGGAAAACACCAGTAACCAATCAAAAACTTAGACCGAGGCCTGTGCTATCACAGTGTCCTTAAAACAGATTCATCCCCTCCCGGTGCTGGAGTTACTATGGAACGTCTGTTTCCCAGGATACAACGGTAGAATACAGCCAAAGGAGCAATGCAACCTTGACTGCAACGACGAACTTTACAGAAGCAGAACACTATTAACAATCTGGCTAGAGGGTTTTTTGGTATGTTTTGGATAGAAACATGAGGCCTCCTTTTATAGTGTTCATGCAGGGGACATGATTAATTACATAATTAATCTGCTAGTTAAGTTTCTGAAGAGTTACACTTTCCATAATTCAAAATGATAATTATCACAGAATTAATCCAAATATATTGGAGGTTACAACCAGCTGAAGAGTCTGTAACTCCATAAAAACGGTGGGTTAATTCTATAGTTTCAGTTGGAAAATTAAGTCAGGAAAGAAAAAAATTGTTATCTTGAAATCCAAGTCCAAGGCCCAAGGCCCATCTTTGATTTTTATATAATTAAACTATGACGAGCCCAAAGTATCTAGTCCAAGCCTTGTCTTATTTCCAACAATAACATGAAGAGCTTCTACATATAAAGCTTTCCAAATCTATGTTCCCAACAAGTTTGGGACATTTTACTTTCCATCTCATTTTTCCAACATTATGGGTGTTACTTTGAGCAACAATTTCTCATTCACCCATTAAACATTTTGAGCATGTAGATGTACACATTTCATCTACTCTTGTAGTAGATTAATAATCCACTTAGTCTCAAATAATTTGACTAATGGAACCTACTAAATTTCAAGCTCAAAAATGTCCACATACCATATCATTTTTCTAACAATCCCCCACATGAATGAAAATTGTCTAGGTTAAGGTTTAATAATGTTCAATGGTTGAAACCTGAATAGGATAGGTAGGTATTACCCTTTGAACCTTCCCTTGTAAAGATATACATACTTTACTAGCTGTCCAGTAGACTTGATGTCTTTGAACTGTCCTGCTATCAGTGTAAACGTAAAATTATACCTTACATAGGAATCTTCCAACTTCTGTTCAGTTCTCATGGGTGTGTCCGTTTTGGCCATGAACACAAGCTTGGTTCTGTGAAAGTTTATAAAGAATTAAGCCCTACACAATTCTTCTTTGAAGCGGCCCCACTTCTCTTTCACATAGGTGATTCGTTTAAAGCAACCCGCTTGCTCTGTTTAGAATTTCTAACACCTTAGAATCATTAAAGCAAACATTGCTAACCTACTTACACGGGTATCACTGTTAAATTAAGAATGGGTAGGGTGTGCTCCCCCACAGTGATCTCATCTTATTTATAATTAGGTTTTCCCTTTGAACCTATATCTTGGGATCTCCAGTCAAATAGGTTGGGTTTCCATTATAAATTCATCCTCTCAAGGGCTTCAATCCCATTCCTTTTGATGATTTGTCAACCAACTCTCTGTTTAACCCTTTCGTTAACGGATTCGCTATATTATCTTTTGATTTAACATAATCAATAGAAATAACTCCAGTTGAGAGTAGTTGTCTAATGGTATTATGCCTACGACGAATATGTCTAGAATTACCATTATAAATGTTGCTTTGTGCCCTTCCAATCGCCGACTAACTATCACAGTGTATGCATATTGGAGGCACGGGTTTTTCCCATATTGGAATATCCTCCAAAAAATGTCGTAGCCATTCTGCCTCTTCACCACATTTGTCTAACGCAATAAATTCAGATTCCATTGTGGATCTGGCTATAACTGTTTGTTTTGAGGATTTCCATGACACAACTGCACCTCCTAGTGTAAAAACATACCCACTAGTAGACTTACAGTCTTTTGTATCAGAAATCCAATTAGCATCACTGTATCCTTCTAGAACTGGTGGATATCTCATATAGTGCAACCCATAATCACGAGTGTTTCTTAAGTACCTAAGTACTATAACAATTGCTTTCCAATGATCAGCACTCGGATTACTAGTATATCTGCTTAATTTGCTCACAGCATAAGCAATATCTGGCCTAGTACAACTCATTAGATACATCAAACTTCCAATAATTCTAGAGTATTCTACTTGAGAAATACCTTCTCCTCGATTTTTGGATAGATGAACACTAGTATCTAAAGGTGTTCTAGCCACTCATGTATCATCTTTGTTAAACTTTTCAAGAATTTTATCAATGTAATGTGATTGACTTAATATGAGACCATCTGAACTTTGTATAATTTTAATTCCTAAAATTACTTCAGCAAGTCCCATATCTTTCATGTCAAATTTAGAATTTAACATATTTTTGGTAGATTTAACCATTTTGTCATTACTACCAACAATTAACACGTCATCCACATATAAGCACAATATGACATAACCATCTTTTGTGTCCTTTACGTAGACACATTTATCACACTCATTGATTTTAATTCCATTGGTTGTCATTGCTTGGTTAAACTTTTGATGCCACTGTTTTGGTGCTTGTTTCAAACCATACAATAATTTAACCAATTTACAAACTTTCTTTTCTTGTCCTGGAATCATAAAACCTTCAGCTTGTTCTATGTAGGTTTCTTCATCTAAATCTCCATTTAAGAAAGCCGTGTTTACATCCATTTGATGAACTTCTAAATTTCGCAATGATGCAATTGCGAGAATTATTCTTATAGAATTTATTCTCGTCACAGGAGAATATGTATCAAAATAATCAAGACCTTCTTTTTGTCTGTAACCTTTAATTACAAGTTTGACCTTGTATTTCTCAATGGAACCATCAGGTTTCATTTTCCTTATGAATATCCATTTGGATCCTAGAGGTTTACAACCTGGTGGAAGGTCTACTAATTCCCAAGTATGATTCTGTAAAATAGAATCTACTTCGCTTTTAATAGCTTCCTTCCAAAGAGGTCCTTCAGAAGAAGTTACTGCTTCTGTATACGTTTGTGGTTCACTTTCTAACAAAAAGGTTAGAAAACCTGGTGCAGTTACCTCATGTACAATTCCATGTTGCCCACAGAATTCTCCAAATTCATACTCACCACCTCTATCACTTCTAATCACCTTAATTTTCCTATTAAGTTGATTTTCTACTTCATTTTTAAAAAGAATGAATTTCTCTAAGGCTTCATCTTTGCTTTTGAGCAAATACACATAACAATATCTTGTGCTATCATCAATAAATGTGATAAAATATTTATTACCACCTCTCGTTTGCACAAATTTTAAATCACACAAGTCACTATGAATTAAATCTAGTGGTTCTGTATTTCTTTCTATGGTTTGGAAAGATGATCTTGTCAATTTTGCTTCTACACAAGTTTCACACTTATGTTTTGAATCAATTTGGAATGACGGGATGTGTTCTAAGTTAATTAACCTACGCAAGGTATCATGATTAACATGTCCTAGTCTACCATGCCATGTATTGGAAGACTCAATCAAGTAGGCAGAAGAAGTACTTGCTTTATTATTATTAATTGTCATTACATTGAGCTTAAAAAGCCCATCCATAACATACCCCTTCCCCACATACATCCCTGACTTTGACAAGATAAATTTTTCTGACTCAAAAACCAACTTAAACCCATGCTTGGTCAAGAGAGATCCAGATACCAAATTCTTCTGGAACTCAGGCACATACAGAATGTTGTTGAGAGTCGGCAGCTTTCCAAAAGTCATTTTGAGCACCACCTTGCCTACTCCTTCAACAGATGAAGCAGCAGAATTTCCCATGTAGACTTTCTCTCTCGTACCAGCCTCAAAGGTAGTGAACATCTCACGAGTTGAGCATATGTGACATGTGGCACCATTGTCTATCCACCACTCCTTAAGATTGGACCTTACCAAATTCACTTCGGACACCATGGCAGAAAGATTGATGTCACACATATCTTCAACAATGTAATCCACCAGGTTAGCATGAACATTCTTGTTCTTCTTTTGTGGAAGCTTGCATTCATTTGATTTGTGACCCTTCTTGCCACAATTGAAACATTTGCCTTTGAATTTTTGTTTCCCAATTCCACCTTTATATCCAAGCTTCAGTGCTTGCTTCCCTTTCCACTTTTTGGGATTTTGAGCAGCCTTGGAGCCTTGTAGAACTAATGTTTTGATATAATAATTGAAAAATGTTTTGGACTAATTTGAAAAGAATTTAAAACTTGTTTTAAGTCCAAACAACTTGAATTTATGTTTGAGGTATTTTAAGAGGTTTTTGGCAAAGATTTTTCATGTTTTTAATAGCCAAACTTGTGTTTTCACGTTACCCGTATCGATACGGTTGTACCCGTACCGATACCTTTTTGCCCCAGTTTGGCCACTGTCAAAACCCGTATCGATATAGGCCTTTGCCGTTTTGATACGGATCGGGATCGTTTCGATACGCCAGGTAAGCGTACCGATCCCCTTTCAACCAACCCCAACGGCTATTTCCCAACGGCCATTTAAATGTGAACCCGTACCGATACACCCTCAAGCGTATCGATACGCCTTGGCTGGCAAGAGCTCAACGGCTAGTTCCTATGAAGGCTGTACCGATACGGTTCCACGTGTATCGATACGGATAGCTGCAGAACAACATTAATGAAGGGAAATAAAGTCCTCAACGGCTCCAATTCATCCCCAACGGCTAGTAACGACTACAAACTCATTTGGGAGTATAAAAGGGACCTCCAAGCATCAAGAGAAGGCTAATGCTCATATTGTCAAACATCAAATGATCAAAGATTGTCTTAGAGCTTAAATTGTCATTTATTGTATAGACAAACACTAGTGAGCCAAAATTGTCAAATTTGCTAAAGTGTTTTAGGTTTTGGGTGAGTGCTTAATTGTGCAAACAAACACCTATTAGAGGGATTTCTAGTTTGCTAAGTCTTTCTTTGTAAAGAGGGTTTTGATCAAGGCTTTGGGTAGAAGCTTGATCGGTTGTAAGGGTTTCCTCCTAATCCTAGAAAAGGGAACGAATCAATAGTGGATTGATTGAGAAATCCTTAGTGGGAAGCTAAGGTAGTGGATGTAGACCTTGGTTAGAAGGTTGAACCACTATAAATCATTGTGTCATTATCTTTTTAGCTTCCTAAACCCTTCCACCCAAAAATCCATCTCTCTACCACTTGGTGAGCTAAATTGGTTGATCGAATCGAGCCCCTAAAATCTCAACAATTGGTATCAGAGCTTGGCTCAATCGAAGGGGATTCACATCTTATTGAGAAGATCCGGCAAGCTCGATCACTTTTTCATCAACCGGCTCAATGGCACATTCTATCGACAAACCGCCTTTCTTTGACGGAACTCATTATGCCCATTGGAAGACAAAGATGAAGTTCTTCATCAAATCAAGAGATTACAAGCTATGGGATGTAATTGAAGATGGTCCGTTCGTGCCTCAAAGAAGTAAAGCGGAGTGGAGTGCCGACGATCGCAAGAAGATGGAGCTTAATTGCAAAGCCTTGCACATCTTGTTTTGTGCATTTGGCCCAACCATCTATGAGAAAATGTCTTCTTGTGAGAGTGCCAAGGAAGTATAGGACAAGCTTGAAGTCACATACGAGGGGACAAATGAAGTCAAGGAGACCAAGATTGGGCTCCTAACCTTGGAGTATGAGAACTTCAAAATGGATCCGGAAGAGAACATTGAGAAGATGTTCGATAGGTTCTCCACCATCACCAATGGTCTCAAAGGGTATGGAGAAGCCATTCCGGAAGAAAAGCTTGTTCGGAAGCTCATCTACTCACTTCCCGAGTCTTGGGACTCAAAGAGGACCACCATCATCGAAGCCAAAAATTTGAAGACTTTGAAGCTTGATGAACTCATGGGGTCTCTCCTTACTCATCAAATCATGAAGAAGAACAAAGAGGATGAGAAGAAGAGGGAAGAAATTAGAGCTATGGGAGAGAAGAAAATCAAAGGGCTTGGCATCAATGCTAGTGCCATGGCTCTCAAATCCTCCACTTGTCATCATGTCTACTCAAGTGAAGAGGAGGATCAAGATGAAGAGATAGTTCATCTCTTCAAGAAGTGTGCCCCGTTCATGAAGAAAGCCTTGAGAGAGCTTGAACGAGAACCTAAAAGAAAGGAGAGGGCAAGCACTTCAAGCCATAAGAAGAAGGCACATGTGGCTACTTGGAGTGACGAGGACTCCACCGACGACGAACAAGCCAACCTTTGCCTTATGGCCATCAAAGAAGATTCAAGGGTAACTTCTAATTCATCTACTTCATGTTCTGATTCTTTTGATGAATTACAAGATGCCTACGATGATTTGGTTTTAGATTTTAAAAGCCACATTTTGAAAAACAATAAATTGATTTTAAAGTTAAAAATTCAAAATGATTTGCTTTCTAAAACCAAACTTGAACTTGAAGCAAAACTTGAAGAGTTTGAATTAAAATATTTTGATTTACAAAAATTGCTTCAAAATGTTCAAGTAGAAAAAGATTTGATTTCCAAAGAGCTTGAAAAGAAAAACAATTTTGGAAAATCAAATTTTTATGTTAGACAATCTAGTGCCCCTAGATTTATTAAAGGAAAATGTTTTAGAAGTATTTGGGTCCCACAAGGACTTAGTACTTCAATTAAAAAGGATGACATTGAAAAATGGATTCCTAAGGGGACTAAAATTTGTGCAACTAACGTTTATGGATCCAAAGCAATTTGGATACCAAAAATTACTTGATTGTCTTTTGCTAGGTGTGATGGAGATGTTCAACTAGTCAAACATTGAGGGGGAGCTCCATGCACACAAGGAAAAACACTTGAAGAAGGAAGGCTTCACATCCTCCCTTGAGTTCAAGTGTGGTAAAATCTAGTTGCTTTTACTTTTATTTGATTTATTTTCTTTTATGTCAACTAGATGATCATATATGTTGGACTAACATTTTTGATGATGCTTTGTGTAAGGGGGAGCCATTTTTAAACCAAATTCTTATTTTTGTCAAAGTTTTTACCTCTATTGTTATTTTGAACTTAATGTTTTCAATTCTTTTTTATATAACAAAAAGGGGGAGAAATGGTTTGAAAAATTGAATTTTCAAATGAATAAGGGGGAGCTTTAATTGATTTCATATCTTTAATCTCTTATTCACATTTTTAAAGTTAGAGGGGGAGAATCCCAAACAAATTTTCAAGTAAGTTTTATTATATCAAAAAGGGGGAGATTGTAGAACTAATGTTTTGATATAATAATTGAAAAATGTTTTGGACTAATTTGAAAAGAATTTAAAACTTGTTTTAAGTCCAAACAACTTGAATTTATGTTTGAGGTATTTTAAGAGGTTTTTGGCAAAGATTTTTCATGTTTTTAATAGCCAAACTTGTGTTTTCACGTTACCCGTATCGATACGGTTGTACCCGTACCGATACCTTTTTGCCCCAGTTTGGCCACTGTCAAAACCCGTATCGATACAGGCCTTTTCTGTTTCGATACGGATCGGGATCGTTTCGATACGCCAGGCAAGCGTACCGATCCCCTTTCAACCAACCCCAACGGCTATTTCCCAACGGCCATTTAAATGTGAACCCGTACCGATACACCCTCAAGCGTATCGATACACCTTGGCTGACAAGAGCTCAATGGCTAGTTCCTATGAAGGACGTACTAATACGGTTCCACGTGTATCGATGCGGATAGCTGCAGAACAGCATTAATGAAGGGAAATAAAGTCCTCAACGGCTCCAATTCATCCCCAACGACTAGTAACGGCTACAAACTCATTTGGGAGTATAAAAGGGACCTCCAAGCATCAAGAGAAGGCTAATGCTCATATTGTCAAACATCAAATGATCAAAGATTGTCTTAGAGCTTATATTGTCATTTATTGTATAGACAAACACTAGTGAGCCAAAATTGTCAAATTTGCTCAAGTGTTTTAGGTTTTGGGTGAGTGCTTAATTGTGCAAACAAACACCTATTAGAGGGATTTCTGGTTTGCTAAGTCTTTCTTTGTAAAGAGGGTTTTGATCAAGGCTTTTGGTAGAAGCTTGATCGGTTGTAAGGGTTTCCTCCTAATCCTAGAAAAGGGGGCGAATCAATAGTGGATTGATTGAGAAATCCTTAGTAGGAAGCTAAGGTAGTGGATGTAGACCTTGGTTAGAAGGTTGAACCACTATAAGTCATTGTGTCATTATCTTTTTAGCTTCCTAAACCCTTCCACCCAAAAATCCATCTCTCCACCACTTGGTGAGCTAAATTGGTTGATCGAATCGAGCCCCCAAAATCTCAACAAGCCTTGACCATGCCCCACCACATTTGCCTTGACTAAGGGAATATGGATCCTCCTATCATTAGTCCGATTGTCTTCTTCAATTCTAAGTCTGACAATGAGCTGCTCCATGTTCATCTCTTTTCGCTTATGCTTGAGATAGTTCTTGAAATCCTTCCAGCCAGGAGGTAGCTTCTCAATGGTTGCAGCCACTTGGAAGGTTTCACTAATAGACATGCCTTCATCATGAATTTCGCCTAAGATCACTTGGAACTCTTGGACTTGGCTTATGACCGTCTTGTTGTCCACCATCATGAAATCTAGAAATTTGCCAACAACAAACTTCTTTGCTCCAACGTCTTCTGCATTGTACTTCTTCTCCAAAGACTCCCATAACTCTTTGGCCGTCTTCACCTTTTGATACACATTGTACAAAGCATCAGCCAAACCATTCAGAATATAATTTCTACAAAGAAAATCTGAATGCTTCCAGGCTTCAACAACACTGACAACTTGAAAGTCAGTCTCATCTTCTCCCAATGTTGGAGAATCTTCGGTCAAGAATCTCGCAAGATTATGCGTGGTCAAATAGAACAAAATCTTCTGTTGCCACCGCTTGATATTCAACCCGATGAATTTCTGTAACGCCCCGGTTTTGGGCTTAGAAGTTTTGGGCGTTGACCGGTTTGGTCAAAGTGTTGTTCGAATCTAAAAAGGTGAAATTAGGAAAGCCTAGTTCGGGTTGCATTAAAAATATGGAAAAATGTTCTAAAATCATCTTTTAATATATATAAGTGAACTGCGAAATCAATTTTACAAAATGAGTTTTGGAAGGGTGACATTTTGGCTAGTGACCAAAATGTAATTTTTGAAAGTTGCGTGACTGTTTTAGAAAGGATTGAAACTTTGAATCTTTAAGGAGCTATTTACCCAAAGGGAGTTTCTCCAGATTTTTCTAAGATATTTTAAGGTTTAATTCTGATTTTTAAACAAAAGAAAAAGAGGAGGGAAATCATTTGGCTATTTTGTAACTAACTTTCTATTTTCTCAATTTTCCTTTCTCTCATTTTCTCTCAACCCAAACACTTTCTCTCCAGAGAATTTCTTCTGATTTTGTCACCTAAATCTTCCCTTTCAACTCTCTTTTGATTCCTAATCAACATATCAACAAAACCTCACCATTTGCTACTTGATTCATCAAGGTTTTTGGTTCTAAAAGAGGAGAAACTCAAGTTTGGAGGTAAGAACGTCCTTCTCCTCTAAACTCTCAGTTCTTTACTGAAATTCCTAAGTTCTCAATCCTTAATTGATGTTTTATAATTGGTTTTTAAGTTGTATAAATGAATCTTGGCTTAAAATGCAAGATTTGGTGATTTTTGATGAATTTTCGTTGGATCTGTTAAAGCTGTGATTTGAGATGTGTTTTTGATGATTAATGAATGTTATTTTGATAAGGAATTGAGTTTTGATTAATGCAATCCCGGATAGGTTGAATTTCCTAAGTTTATCTTGTGATTCTTGTTTGTTTTTGAGGTGATCTTGTGGATCTGATGTTGCTGGAGTTATAAGGATGTTATTAGGTTCTTTTTAGATGTTATATGATGCTAAAGGATGTTAGGTTTTGATGGTTTATGGCTGGGCTTTGTTGAGAAGTGGTTTGGATACATTTTCGGTTGTGTTTGGTGGCCGAAAATGGAGTGTGGATGAGAGCAGCGAGTTTAGGTGCTTTCAGTGAAGTTATTAATGCATGATGATGCATTAATCCTCTGCTTTGATGTGTTTAAAACAGGGGAGTCATCTTTGGATCCAAGTGTTGGTGATCCGGAAGCTTGATTTGTGCTTCGGCAAGAGGCGAAGTGGAATCGGTAAGTGAAAATGGGTTTTCGGCTTTGAAACCAGTGTCTTGGGAGCTTAGTTTAAGTCTAAACAACTTTGCTAAGCTCAAGTGTAAGTTTTCGAAAGAACTCTCTAGTGGTGGCCATGGATTGATTGTTGTGCAATGTGGTTTATTGCATGTTTTAAATTCTGTTTTGAAAGCATGATTTAGCATGGTTATTGCTGATTTTGTAAGCCATATGTTGAAGGAAGCTCAAGGTAAGAGTTCCTTGTTTTTGAGCATTGTTAAAATGTGGTTTGATGCTTATAAATGCATGATGTTTATGGCTTGGTTTAATGCTTTAAAACAGTGGAATATTTAATGATAATGATGTATATTGGCAAGTGATGTTTTGAAAAGGTTAAGGTCACTAAGGTGGTTAAAAGTCCTTGAGTGAGCCTTGTGGTTTCTAAGAACTTCATGGTGGTTAAAAGTCCATGATGATTCTTGTTAAGGTCACTAAGGTGGTTAAAAGTCCTTGAGTGAGCCTTGTTACTTAAGAACATCAAGGTGGTTAAAAGTCCTTGGATGATTCTTGTTAAGGACACAAAGGTGGTTAAAATTCCTTGTGTGGTCCTTGCCATGGTGTTTAAAAGTCCATGGGCCAAGGTGTTTAAAAGTCCTTGGGGCCAAGGTGTTTAAAAGTCCTTGGGAAGAACACTAAGGTGGTTAAAAGTCCTTATGTGGTTCTTGAGAATTATAAGATCACAATGGTGTTTAAAAGTCCATGTGTGAGTCTTATGTTAATCTTGTTTTTAAAAGATGAAACTTATCACTTGTGGCCAATATGACATGAAATGATATGGAAGCATGTATTGCTTGTTTAAGAATGCTAGTGAGCATGTATGTATGATGCTTTGAAGTATGATTTATAAAGTGGTTTATAAATGCATTATTGAATGGTTTTTAAGAGCATTCCTCACTAAGCTTTTGCTTACGCTCTCTCTCGTTTTCTTAAACCAATAATGCAGATCATTAAGGTACTTTGAGGGCAGCAAGGAAGGCAAGCAATCAAGTGGAAGTTAAGCTCAAAGTATGGAAAGGTTTTCTTATATACTTAGCTTTTGGCAATTTGGCAATGGGGGACCTATGTGTATGTTTTTGGGAGATGTTTGAACTCCCTAAGTTTGTTGAATGTTGTTGAGATTGCTGGTGTTGTATTTGGCCATTATATGCTTGTTTTGGAAGTTTATGCTTGAATGGTTGCTTGTGTAGGAAGCATGCCTTAGATTTGGGGCCTTTCATATATGTTGTTATAATGTTGAATTGTTGATGCAAATGTCTCTTATATGTTGAATTTGATACTGGCAAAGTGTAGTAGCCTTTGGAGCATGTTTGGTTGATCAATTGCATGTTTTAGGAAGCCTTTTGCTGCAATCTGTGCAGGGTGTTTCGGAACAGATGCTACCGTTTCGGAACGGGTGCCTTGAATGAGCCCAGGCGTCCGAAACGGTAGGCACCGTTCCGAAACGGAAAGGCCACTGCCAGCCCGTGTTTCGGTACGCGTTGCGGAACGGCCCCGTGTTTCGAAACGGGCTCTACCTGTTTCGGAACACGTGACCGTTGGGGGCTGACATTGGTAGTTTAATGTTTTGGAATGTTTGCATTTTGGTCCTGAATCTTGTTTGAGCAATTGTATGAGTTTGGGAAGTCCTTTTGAGCTGAAAATTTACAGAGAAGCGTGAAACTTGATTAATTTCAAGATGGTAACTTTAATTTTAGTTAAGTCCCTGTAATTTGCAGAATTTACAATTTGGTCCTTAAAGTTATAAATTGTTCAATTGGGTCCCTGTTTGATCTCTGATGTTTATGATCTTTCAGTATGTTGTTTGTGTGATCATAACTAGGGTTAATGTGCATCTAGACAAGAGTAAAAAGAAAAAAAAGGGTCGTTAATCAAGGTTGACTTTCGGGTTGACTTTGGTTTTCCCCGTGTGACTTTCTTAATTCGGGTCAACCGTCTAGGCCGGGTTAAGGGGGTTACATTTGGTGGTATCAGAGCTGAGTTCTCGAATAATTGGGAATGAATGTGTGCATGATTGAAGTATGTATGCCTTGTATGCTCGTTGAGTGAAAGCATGTTTAGTGGCTTGTGTTTTTTTTTTGATGCAATTGAGATGTATGCTGTGATGAAGCATGTTAAGGGTACCCATTGCCAAATCAAAGCTAAAGTAATGATGTTGATTTTAAGTGAAATTGAGCTTGAGTACTAGGATTGCTTACCTTGCTGGGCCTGACTTGTTTTATTTGCATTGTGATTGCATGGTAAAAGTATGGCACCACGTAGAGAGTTGAGAAGTAATGTGCGAGCTATGGCTCCTAATGAGAACGAGAATGAGGAAAACACGGGTAGTGCGGTGTTACCTCCTCCTCCACCTGGTGGTGGTGCTGAGGGAGAAAGAGCTGAAGCTGCAGCTGGTGCTGGAGCTGCTGGACCTGAGGTTGGTTAGGGTCAAGCTATGCCTGACATGTCTGTGCTGGTACAAGCTATTGCTGGTGCTTTTCGAGCGGCAGTAGCTGGAGCTCAAGGAGCTGGGCATCAGGGAGATGCTGGTGTTAGACTACCTTTGGAGCGTTTGCGCAGTCTTGGTGGGACTGAGTTCAGGGGTATGTCTGCTGAGGGTTCTGAAGCTTGGTTGGAGAGTACCAAGAGGATTTTAGGCCAGATGAGTTGCACGGATGTGCAAAAGCTGGGTTGTGTAGTATCTTTACTACAGGATGATGCGTATACGTGATGGACGACCACTATAGCTGGTATGGCTGAAGCTGATGTGTCTTGGACATTCTTTCAGAATGTGTTCAAGAGGAGATATCTTGGTGTGAGATATCTTGATGAAAAGAAGCGTGAGTTCATGTCTCTTACCCAAGGGAGCATGACAGTGGCTGAGTATGAAGTTCAGTTTGTGCGACTCAGTCAGTATGCACCGGAGCTGGTACCTGATGAGCGGACGAGGTGCGAAAGGTTCTGTTATGGCTTAGTAACGGATGTGAAAATGTATGTGCTGGCCACTAAGTATGATGATTTTGATGTGTTGGTGGGCCGAGCCAAGGACATTGAGATGAATCTGGGTTTATCTGCTAGAGGTGCTGGAGCGAGTTCTGGTAAGAGAGCTGCTGAGTTTAGTTCCGGTGGTGGACGGAACAAGAGGGGACGAGATCAGAAGTATCAATCCTCAGCTAAGAGAGGTGGTGGTGCACCTGCTAGAGGAGGCTATCCTAGAGCTGATCCGAGTGCTTGTTGGATTTGTGGTTCGCGTGGTCACATGAAGCGTGACTGTCCTCGTGCTGTGAGGGAGGTGCAAGCTCCTGTTGCGGCAGCTGGTAATGGATGCTGGAATTGTGGATCTGCGGATCACTTGAGGCGAGATTGTCCTATGTTGGCTGGTGGCCAAGTGCGTGCTCCTGTTGTTGCTGCACCGCAGAGAGGTCGTGGGCGCGGCCGTGGTAATTTCCAGAGGAGAGAGGAAGGTGGTCGTGGAGTGGCTCATGTGGTGGCTATTCAGCCTGAGGGTGGTGGTCAAGCTAGGGTGTATGCTCAGCGTGAAGGGAGGAATGATGTGGATGTGATTGCAGGTACCTTTACTTTGCAGTCCTTGTCATTGCTTTCTTTGATTGATTCTGGATCTACGCATTCATACATTTTGCGTGAGCATGCTGAATTGCTTGGTTTGCCTGTTGAGTCTTTGGATGTTGGTGTGCGTGTCACTAGTTCTTTTGGTGAGACTGTTGTGACTCGAAAGCTTTATAGAAGGTGTCCTTTGGTTGTTCAAGAACATGTTTTTCATGTTGACCTTATGGAGTTACCTTTCTATGGTTTTGATGTAATCCTTGGTATGGATTGGCTTGCTGAGCATCGTGCTGTTGTGGATTGTGAAAATAAGTGAGTTTCGTTGAAGCTTGCGGATGATTACGAAGTTGTTGTGGTTGGTGAGAATGTGAAGTTTCTTGCCAATGTGGTGTCTACCTTGGAGGCGAGCAGGATGCTGAGGCAAGGTTGTGAAGCTTATCTAGCTTTTGTGATGAATCCTAGCTCGAAGGAGTTAAGGGTGCAAGATATCAGAGTTGTGAAGGAGTTTCCTAGAGTGTTTCCAGAGGAGTTGCCTGGTTTACCTCCTAATCGCGAGGTGGAGTTTGGAATTGAGCTGTATGAGAATACAACTCATGTGTCCATTACTCCCTATGGAATGGCACCTAAGGAGCTGAAGGAGCTGAAGACGCAGTTGCAAGAGTTGCTTGATCGTGGTTTCATCCAGCCGAGTGTGTCGCCTTGGGGGTGCACCGGTCTTGTTTGTGAAGAAGAAGGATGGCACTATGAGGATGTGCATTGATTACCGTCAGCTGAATAAGTTGACTATCAAGAATCGGTATCCTTTGCCGAGGATTGATGATCTCTTTGATCAATTTCAGGGAGCGGCTGTGTTCTCTAAGATTGACTTGAGGTCAGGGTATTACCAGTTGAAGGTGAAGGATGTGGATGTGCCTAAGACAGCTTTCAGGACAAGGTATGGGCATTATGAGTTCCTTGTGATGCCGTTTGGTTTGACAAATGCTCCTGCTGCTTTCATGGATATGATGAATCGTGTTTTTCATGAATACCTGGACAAGTTTGTTGTGGTATTCATTGATGATATCCTCGTGTACTCACGTACTGAGGAGGAGCATGAAGAGCATTTGAGGATTGTGCTGCAAGCTTTGTTGGAGAATCAGCTTTATGCTAAGCTGAGCAAGTACGAGTTCTGGCTTAAGGAGGTGGTGTTTCTTGGGCATGTAGTTTCTGCTGAGGGGATTCGTGTTGATCCTCAGAAGATTGAGGCGGTGATGAACTGGAAGGTTCCTAAATCTGTTCATGAGGTTCGTAGTTTCCTTGGTTTGGCAGGGTACTACCGGAGGTTTGTGGATGGGTTTTCTAAGATTGCTGCACCTTTGACGAAGCTGTTGCAGAAAGATGTTAAGTATGAGTGGACGGAAGCGAGACAGCAGGCTTTTGAGAAGCTTAAGGCGGCTTTGACGCAAGCTCCTATCTTGGTTCAGCCTGAATCAGGGAAAGAGTTTGTGGTCTACAGTGATACGTCCTATGTTGGTTTGGGATGTGTGCTGATGCAAGAGGGTAAGGTGGTTGCTTATGCATCGCGGCAGTTGAAGGTGCATGAGCGCAATTACCCTACGCATGATATTGAGCTGGCTGCAGTGGTTTTTGCTCTGAAGATCTGGAGGCATTTTCTGTATGGTGAGAAGTGTACTGTGTACACGGATCACAAGAGTTTGAGGTATCTGATGTCTCAGAAGGAGTTGAATCTTAGGCAACGGCGTTGGTTGGAGTTGCTCAAGGATTATGATCTGACGATTGAGTACCATCCTGGAAGGGCTAATGTTGTTGCGGATGCCTTGAGTAGGAAGGTAGCTGTTGAGCTGAGGGCTATGTTTGCCAGCTTGAGTATATCGCGAGATGGTGGTCTTGTAGCTGAGTTGCAAGTGAAGCCATCTATGGTTCGGTTGATCAAGGAAAAGCAGTTGCTGGATGACTCCTTGGTGTCTCATGTTCAGGATATCGCGGAGGGTAGACCTTCAGATTTCTGCTTTAATGATGATGGTGTGTTGTGTTTTGGGAGTCGGATAGTAGTGCCCAATGATGTTGAGTTGAGGCGTGCTATTCTGACTGAAGGTCATAGTAGTCCTTTTGCTATGCACCCTGGTAGTACCAAGATGTACCGTGATCTTCGTGATGAGTACTATTGGGTGGGTTTGAAAAAGGATGTTGCGGAGTTTGTGAGCAAGTGTATGGTGTGTCAGCGGGTTAAGGCTGAGCATCAGGTTCCTTCAGGGTTGTTGCAACCGTTGAGAATCCCTAAATGGAAGTGGGAAAGGGTTACCATGGATTTTGTATCTGGTTTACCTTTGTCTCCATCGAAGAAGAATTCGGTTTGGGTGATTGTGGATCGCCTGACGAAGTGTGCGCATTTCTTGCCTGTGCATACTACGTTCTCGTTGGATAAGCTGGCAGAGCTGTACATTGCTGAGATTGTGCGGCTGCATGGTGTGCCTAAGTCGATTGTGTCAGATAGGGATCCGAGGTTCACATCGCGTTTCTGGCAGTGTTTGCATCAAGCTTTGGGTACAAGGTTGAATTTCAGTACATCCTATCATCCTCAGTCGGATGGTCAGTCTGAGCGTGTTATTCAGATTTTGGAGGATATGTTGAGGTGCTGCGTGATTGAGTTTCAAGGTTCTTGGGAGAAGCATCTGCCTTTGGTGGAGTTCGCTTATAACAATAGTTATCAGGCGAGTATACAGATGGCACCTTATGAGGCTTTGTATGGGAGGAAGTGTAGGACTCCTCTTTGTTGGGCTGAAACAGGTCAGAAGTTGGTTTCGATGCCGGCTTTGTTGAAGGGAACCACCGAGAAGGTGAAGCTCATTTGTGAGCGTTTGAAGGCGGTTTCTGATCGGAAAAAGTCTTATGCGGATTTGAGGCGTAAGGAGGTTGAGTATACGGTGGGTGACCGTGTGTTCTTGAAGGTTTCGCCTTGGAAGAAGGTGATGAGGTTTGGCCGGAAGGGTAAGTTGAGCCCTAGGTACATTGGACCATATGAGGTGGTTGAGCGTGTGGGTCCTGTTGCGTACAAGTTGAGGCTACCTCAAGAGTTGGAGAAGATTCATGATGTGTTCCATGTTTCTATGCTCCAGAAGTATAGATCTGATCCTTCGCATGAGATGCCTGTGGAGGAAGTGGAATTGAATCCGAATTTGACGTATGATGAGGAACCGGTGAAGGTTCTGGATTCGAATAGCAAGGTTCTTCGTGGCAAGACCATTGAGTTGGTGAAGGTGTTGTGGAAGCATCGAGGTGTTGAGGAAGCCACGTGGGAGCGGAAGGAAGACATGCTGAAGCAGTTTCCTTATCTCTTTCCTTCAGGTAAATTTCGGGGACGAAATTTCTTAAGGGGGGGGGGGGAGTTGTAACGCCCCGGTTTTGGGCTTAGAAGTTTTGGGCGTTGACCGGTTTGGTCAAAGTGCTGTTCGAATCTAAAAAGGTGAAATTAGGAAAGCCTAGTTCGGGTTGCATTAAAAATATGGAAAAATGTTCTAAAATCATCTTTTAATATATATAAGTGAACTGCGAAATCAATTTTACAAAATGAGTTTTGGAAGGGTGACATTTTGGCTAGTGACCAAAATGTAATTTTTGAAAGTTGCGTGACTGTTTTAGAAAGGATTGAAACTTTGAATCTTTAAGGAGCTATTTACCCAAAGGGAGTTTCTCCAGATTTTTCTAAGATATTTTAAGGTTTAATTCTGATTTTTAAACAAAAGAAAAAGAGGAGGGAAATCATTTGGCTATTTTGTAACTAACTTTCTATTTTCTCAATTTTCCTTTCTCTCATTTTCTCTCAACCCAAACACTTTCTCTCCAGAGAATTTCTTCTGATTTTGTCACCTAAATCTTCCCTTTCAACTCTCTTTTGATTCCTAATCAACATATCAACAAAACCTCACCATTTGCTACTTGATTCATCAAGGTTTTTGGTTCTAAAAGAGGAGAAACTCAAGTTTGGAGGTAAGAACGTCCTTCTCCTCTAAACTCTCAGTTCTTTACTGAAATTCCTAAGTTCTCAATCCTTAATTGATGTTTTATAATTGGTTTTTAAGTTGTATAAATGAATCTTGGCTTAAAATGCAAGATTTGGTGATTTTTGATGAATTTTCGTTGGATCTGTTAAAGCTGTGATTTGAGATGTGTTTTTGATGATTAATGAATGTTATTTTGATAAGGAATTGAGTTTTGATTAATGCAATCCCGGATAGGTTGAATTTCCTAAGTTTATCTTGTGATTCTTGGTTGTTTTTGAGGTGATCTTGTGGATCTGATGTTGCTGGAGTTATAAGGATGTTATTAGGTTCTTTTTAGATGTTATATGATGCTAAAGGATGTTAGGTTTTGATGGTTTATGGTTGGGCTTTGTTGAGAAGTGGTTTGGATACATTTTCGGTTGTGTTTGGTGGCCGAAAATGGAGTGTGGATGAGAGTAGCGAGTTTAGGTGCTTTCAGTGAAGCTATTAATGCATGATGATGCATTAATCCTCTGCTTTGATGTGTTTAAAATAGGGGAGTCATCTTTGGATCCAAGTGTTGGTGATCCGGAAGCTTGATTTGTGCTTCGGCAAGAGGCGAAGTGGAATCGGTGAGTGAAAATGGGTTTTCGGCTTTGAAACCAATGTCTTGGGAGCTTAGTTTAAGTCTAAACAACTTTGCTAAGCTCAAGTGTAAGTTTTCGAAAGAACTCTCTAGTGGTGGCCATGGATTGATTGTTGTGCAATGTGGTTTATTGCATGTTTTAAATTCTATTTTGAAAGCATGATTTAGCATGGTTATTGCTGATTTTGTAAGCCATATGTTGAAGGAAGCTCAAGGTAAGAGTTCCTTGTTTTTGAGCATTGTTAAAATGTGGTTTGATGCTTATAAATGCATGATGTTTATGGCTTGGTTTAATGCTTTAAAACAGTGGAATATTTAATGATAATGATGTATATTGGCAAGTGATGTTTTGAAAAGGTTAAGGTCACTAAGGTGGTTAAAAGTCCTTGAGTGAGCCTTGTGGTTTCTAAGAACTTCATGGTGGTTAAAAGTCCATGATGATTCTTGTTAAGGTCACTAAGGTGGTTAAAAGTCCTTGAGTGAGCCTTGTTACTTAAGAACATCAAGGTGGTTAAAAGTCCTTGGATGATTCTTGTTAAGGACACAAAGGTGGTTAAAATTCCTTGTGTGGTCCTTGCCATGGTGTTTAAAAGTCCATGGGCCAAGGTGTTTAAAAGTCCTTGGGAAGAACACTAAGGTGGTTAAAAGTCCTTATGTGGTTCTTGAGAATTATAAGATCACAATGGTGTTTAAAAGTCCATGTGTGAGTCTTATGTTAATCTTGTTTTTAAAAGATGAAACTTATCACTTGTGGCCAATATGACATGAAATGATATGGAAGCATGTATTGCTTGTTTAAGAATGCTAGTGAGCATGTATGTATGATGCTTTGAAGTATGATTTATAAAGTGGTTTATAAATGCATTATTGAATGGTTTTTAAGAGCATTCCTCACTAAGCTTTTGCTTACGCTCTCTCTCGTTTTCTTAAACCAATAATGCAGATCATTAAGGTACTTTGAGGGCAGCAAGGAAGGCAAGCAATCAAGTGGAAGTTAAGCTCAAAGTATGGAAAGGTTTTCTTATATACTTAGCTTTTGGCAATTTGGCAATGGGGGACCTATGTGTATGTTTTTGGGAGATGTTTGAACTCCCTAAGTTTGTTGAATGTTGTTGAGATTGCTGGTGTTGTATTTGGCCATTATATGCTTGTTTTGGAAGTTTATGCTTGAATGGTTGCTTGTGTAGGAAGCATGCCTTAGATTTGGGGCCTTTCATATATGTTGTTATAATGTTGAATTGTTGATGCAAATATGTCTCTTATATGTTGAATTTGATGCTGGCAAAGTTTAGTAGCCTTTGGAGCATGTTTGGTTGATCAATTGCATGTTTTAGGAAGCCTTTTGCTACAATCTGTGCAGGGTGTTTCGGAACAGAGGCTACTGTTTCGGAACGGGTGCCTTGAATGAGCCCAGGCGTCCGAAATGGAAAGGCCACTGCCAGCCCGTGTTTCGGTACGCGTTGCGGAACGGCCCCGTGTTTCGAAACGGGCTCTACCTGTTTCGGAACACGTGACCGTTGGGGGCTGACATTGGTAGTTTAATGTTTTGGAATGTTTGCATTTTGGTCCTGAATCTTGTTTGAGCAATTGTATGAGTTTGGGAAGTCCTTTTGAGCTGAAAATTTACAAAGAAGCATGAAACTTGATTAATTTCAAGATGGTAACTTTAATTTGAGTTAAGTCCCTGTAATTTGCAGAATTTACAATTTGGTCCTTAAAGTTGTAAATTGTTCAATTGGGTCCCTGTTTGATCTCTGATGTTTATGATCTTTCAGTATGTTGTTTGTGTGATCATAACTAGGGTTAATGTGCATCTAGACAAGAGTAAAAAGAAAAAAAAGGGTCGTTAATCAAGGTTGACTTTCGGGTTGACTTTGGTTTTCCCCGTGTGACTTTCTTAATTCGGGTCAACCGTCTAGGCCGGGTTAAGGGGGTTACAATTTCTCTGGCCTTTCAGCCGTGTTCGTAGGTACCACAACATGCATATGAAATGAGGCGGACCTTAGAGGAGCACTCGTAGAGGACTTGTGATCAACAACATTCGTAGGTCCCGTAACATCATTGACTTGATCAACAACAAGTGGAATCACACCGTGCTCTTTCTCCATTTCAAAAACTGAATCTGTTTTAAGATTGTTATCCAACAAACGAAGCAAGTTAAAAAGAGGAACAACAAAAAATGTATATATATTAAAAACAATTTCTGTAAATGAAATTGAAATAAACTGAAAATCAAAGATAATAGAAACAAAAGGAAAAAACCAGTAACCAATCAAAAACTTAGACCGAGGCCTGTGCTATCATAGTGTCCTTAAAACAGATTCGTCCCCTCCCGGTGCTGGAGTTACTATGGAACGTCTGTCTCCAAGGATACAACGGTAGAATACAGCCAAAGGAGCAATGCAACCTTGACTGCAATGGCGAACTTTACAGAAGCAGAACACTATTAACAATCTGGCTAGAGGGTTTTTTGGTGTGTTTTGGATAGAAACATGAGGCCTCCTTTTATAGTGTTCATGCAGGGGACATGATTAATTACATAATTAATCTGCTAGTTAAGTTTCTGAAGAGTTACACTTTCCAGAATTCAAAATGATAATTATCACAGAATTAATTCAAATAAATTGGAGGTTACAACCAGCTGAAGAGTCTGTAACTCCATAAAAACGGTGGGTTAATTCTATAGTTTCAGTTGGAAAATTAAGTCAGGAAAGAAAAAAATTATGACTAGCCCAAAGTATCTAATCCAAGCCTTTGTCTTGTTTCCAACAATAACATGAAGAGCTTCTACATATAAACCTTTCCAAATCTATGTTCTCAACAAGTTTGGGACATTTTACTTTCCATCTCATTTTTTCCAACATTATGGGTGTTACTTTGAGCAACAATTTATCATTCACCCATTGAACATTTTGAGCATGTAAATATACACATTTCATCTACTCTTGTAGTAGATTAATAATCCACTTAGTCTCAAATAATTTGACTAATGGAACCTACTCAATTTCAAGCTAAAAAATGTCCATATACCATATCATTTTTCTAACAATATGAACTTTCATTTTTAACATATGGGTGCTAATAGAGGCACCTTCAGCCATTTTGCAAGAATGCAATACCTTTGTAGTCTCATACCTTTCTTGCCTTGCTTGTTATTGGAACATTCCCCTATGCTCATGAATCATATCATAAGCTTCTATGTTTTCTAGATCCTTTCAAAGTTCAGAACTCATGCTAGCTAGCATCAAGCATGCAACATCAAGAGAATCACTTTTATGCTTATTATAAGCCTTTGTATGAGCTTTAGAGGCATCTTTCTCTGGTTCCTCAGGGTAAGGTTCATCTAGGACATAAATCTTCCTTTCTTGTTTGAGAACAATTCTCGAATTTTGATATCAGTCAAGGAAGTTGGTCCCGATAAGTTTTTCCTTCTTAAAGACCGATCACATTGATAAAGTAGAATTATTTTTTGCCATCTACAACATAATGTAAATTTTGATAAGGTATATTAATTTAAGATTTCCACTAAATTAACAACCCTAAAAAAATAATTAATATAGTGGGATAAGATCCATATTTTACTCTATCTTTAAGTCAGCTTTAGCGTGACACTTAAAAATAAGTTATGTAAGTAACTTTTACTAATTGCATCTTATGCAATTCTTATAAATTTATGAGATTTTGACATCATGTCTCGGCATGCATAAATCTCATCTCATGCCATTAGGCCCAAACCATTTTGATAACATAATTAAGCTAAACCATTTTAAACATATGAGCATCACCATTACTCGTCTTGTCTTACTAATGTAACCTAATGTGCTCATACTTTGGCAGAACCTATATTAAGGTGATATCAGTCTTGACAAGTGTTTAAAGTTGGATGACATGTTAAACTAAATTTTATGTGACTGGACTTTGTTGATTTTAATTACTAATGCATTACATGCATGTCATCATATTCACATAGCATCACATATATAAATAAATGTGACATAGTATAGCCTTATCCCCAAATAAAGAATAAACCTAAACGAAAAACATCTTCATCGACTTGGATCAACATCTTCATCCCCTTGGATCAAAAACTTCATTGCCTTGGATCATCATCTAGCTTCTCCATCACCATATAGGAATTAATGTGGTCTTCTCATTTTGTTACAAAAATTCAAATGAAATGCATGCCGTATTACAATAAACAAAACAACATGCAATCCGTATTTTAAAAAATTTACAACCTTTGTAAAAATCTAAAAGGCCTTACTATGCATCATGCCATACATCAAGCAAAACAATAAAGAAACAAACATCTCATATATATTAGATAAGCGTACAACGCTACTAAGACGTGTTACTGAAGTCATTTAATCTTATAAGGTGCTTCGCTGACATAGACCCTGGAAAACAATTTTTTCCCATAGAGAAACCTTACGATTTCGCCCAAAAATTTCAATTTTACTGATCTTATTAGTAAACTCGTGAACAAGCCAAAATCTTGTTTAATCGCATTAAAAAATGTAATCAAATTACACAAGAGGCTTATACACAAATCACCGCCAATCATAATTGGTAAGTCTGTATTTTCATGATCTAATCAAACAATTAAACTCTTTAACCGCAAAAAATATTAAGATTCTTAATCATTTTAATGAATTCTTTCAAGAAACAGATTGTGTAACATCCCAGTTTAGGGTCTAGAAGATCCGGTGAGATTTCGAGGTCCGAAAAGACCGGTGTTGGGAGTTGTGAGTGAGTTCTGGGAAAGTGGTCCACGGATGGTTGAAAAAATATGAAATAAATCTCTAAAATCCTTAATAAATATGTAAAAGGTTTTGGTAAAAACAATTTTGGAAAAACATTTTCCAAACCGTGACATTTTGCTTTAGTGACCAAAATGTAAAGTTTACAAAATCTGTTTTTAATGACCATGTTGTAAAAGAGTCAAAACATAGAATCTTTAAGGAGCTAAATTGGCTGGGCGAATATGATTATTATCCCCTTTATTTTTGGCTATTCAAATATTTTAAAATAGGTTTTATAATTAAGATTAAAAAGGTTTTCTCTATTTTCTCATTTCACGTTAAAATTCATTTTTAAGCTTCCTCATCTTCTCTCTTCAGCCAAACAACCTTTGGGCTTGATTTTCTCAAGGTAAGAGTGATTTCTTATCAATCTAATATTTTCAAATGATTTTCCTACTTTGGTTTTCTAAAACCCAAGCTTGTTTCATTGATTTTCTTAAGGAATTTTGTCAAACAAGGGGAAATAGCTAGCATTGGAGGTGAGCAACGAAATTATCCTCTAATGTAAGGTTCTTTATTGTTATTCTCATGCTTTGATACTTTTAATTAATAAGGTTGTGTTTTCCTAAAATAATCTTATTGAAAATTGGCTAAAATGAGCTAAAATGAGCTTTTGAGTAAGATCTTGAGTAGGATCTGTTATTGCTTGGTTTGATGATGTTTTTCTCTTTGTTTTGATGTGGTTTTTGTGTTGAGATGATGGGTGAATGATAGGAATCCCGAAATTGGGTTTGGTGTTGAAGTGTGAAATAATGGGGTTTTGAGTGAGTTTTGAGGTAAATCGATAGCTGGTGATAATCTGATGTTGGGTTGATGTTTTTAGATGTTTATACATGTGTTTTGATGATATCTAATGCTTGTTTTGCAAGAGATTGTCGGAATTGAGTTTTTTGATGTTTTCGGCTTGTTTCGAAAATGTTTCGATAGGTATTTTGATTGGATTGTTGAATCTCTGTTTTCCAGCAAGTTAGAGTGTTGAAAATATCTCTAATCCGCTAATTTTAGTTGGTTAGAGGCAAGGATTGAAGGTCCAGAATTGTTGGATTCTTTTGTGGGCGAACCAGAAAGCTAGAAAGGGAGTTTCGGCTTGGTTTTGGTAATCACATGTGAGTGAAAATGATTTTAATGCTTTAACAAGGTTGAAGAAGTATTTTTAGAGTTTGGGTTGAGCCGCTAGGCCAACCCAAGCTCAAGAGTAAGTTTTGTGTTGTTTTGGTTTTTTCGCCGTTTTACAATTGATCTTGTTTTTATCATGAGCATATAATTTTAAATGATGTTTTCCACTACTGTTGTGCATTAAATGCATGTTGTTTTGTCCCATGAGAATACCATGTGATTTATGCAAGTGTTGTTGAGTTCATGCTATGCATGGGCTTGTGGTTATAGTATTTGGAATGTGCTTGGGGAGGTGTTTATCCCCGGTGTAAATCAGTGGATTATGTTGTTGCGATGAGTATATTGACACATGGGTTATATCAGATATATTGTGATACGTATCCGGTTGCGTGATGACCGAATTCGTATGTGATGTTGCCCGATCGTGATTCTAGTATGAAGTTGCAAACTTGAAACTTGAGTGTGGAAGTAATGTATATGGAATGAAGATGGTGAAAGTTGTTGTTGTAATAGGTGATGGAATGGTTGGTGGTTATGGTTTGAAAGATAAATGTAAGGGGAAAAATGGATAGAAGTTGATATGGATATATGGAATAGAATCGGTGTGGAACAAGGAAGAACCAACAAGATAGTGAATGTTGACCCAAACCTTACACGTTCTTACCCTTTGTGAAATGATTGAAGAAGGTTGGATTGTGACCCTTTAGCTATAATTGAGCTAAGAACCAACAATATAATCAAATGGAAGTGATGGTGGAATGGTGAAACGTGACCCGCTAGCTAGAAAGCTAGGAACCAACGCTATAAATAGAATGGAATGAAAAGGGGAAAATTTGCCACAAGACTAGCTTGAAAGCCGATAAAGTTCTTAAAGAACAATGAAGAGAACACTCTCATATATTTTCATAAAAAAAAAGGTCCTTTACAAAGGCAAATGAGCATCCTATTTATAGTACATGACAGCCTAGAATTTGAATGGACAAAACAATGCATTAAGGCTCCAATTTATGACATTCAATGGTTTGTCTTCAATCCTATCAAGTGTGGCTGGCCATTTGTGTAATTTAGAATGAATTTGGACATAATAAGGCTTGAATGAAGACTTATACACGTCCAAGTGATGCATCCTTTGATATTCCACTTGCTTGGCTCTTAAAAGTGCATGTAGATGACTTGGAATGAATCTGCCCATGTTTGCATCTAAGTGTATGTGTCTCTTCCACTTCCTTTCTTTATTTCTCAACTTTATTGGCTGAATAAAAGCATAATAAAGTCTTCTAAATGCTTCATCCCCCATGGAATTCAAAAAGACTCTCTTTGAATGGTGATAAAGATGGCATGTCTCCTTGAAGAAGATGAAAAGTCTTCAATTGTTCCCATCTTAATCCCAACGTATAATGACACTAAAAACACATAAAATATTAATCAAAATATGATAAAAATGTTATGCAAACTCAAAGAATTAATTGAACAAGTTCAATGAATGAACTAGTTTAATTAATGAACCTACATGCTTAAATGAAACACATACATAAGTGAAGTATTTTCATAAATGAAGTGCTTGCATAAATACATAAACAAGCATATTTATTCTCATGAAATGAATGAACTATTATGCAACTACTCATGCAAATTCTCATGCAACTACTCATGCAAATTCTTATGCAACTACTCATGCAACTTATTTCAACTTTCCAACAAACTCAAAACGTTGCAAGATCTAATTGTTGCTGTCATTTCTTCATTCATTTTCCAGCATTGGCAAAGCAAACTTTCCACAGCATCTTGAATCATTTTAGCTCTTGCACGAGTCATAGGACCTCTAGGAAATTCATTGGAATTCTTGCTGGTTGTGGTCACATCATTCCCTCCCTCTTGAAAGCGATTTGCCCCCAAATCGTCACCTGCATCATAAGGGGATAGATCAACAACATTGAAAGTAGCACTCACATTATACTCACCGGGAAGATCTATTTGATAAGCATTATCATTAATCCTCTTGACCACTTGGAAAGGACCATCTCCTCGAGGCATAAGTTTCGATTTGCGTTGGGCTGGAAACCTCTCTTTCCTCAAGTGCAACCAAACCCAATCTCTGGGTTCAAAAGTTATTCGTTTCCTCCCTTTGTTAGCTTGCTGCTCATATTGCTTTGTTCTCCTCTCAATGTTCTCCCGCACTTGTTGGTGAAGCTTTTTCACAAATTCAGCTCTATTTTGCCCATCCTTATTTTTGAATTGATCAATAGGCAAAGGAAGCAAATCAATTGGGGTCAAAGGATTGAAACCATATACCACTTCAAATGGAGAACATTTAGTGGCGAAATGCATGGAGCGATTGTATGCAAACTCAACATGTGGCAAGTCCTCTTCCCAAGTCCTTAGATTCTTGCGTATAATTGTCCTAAGAAGCATGGACAGTACACGATTGACAACTTCAGTTTGGCCATCCGTTTGTGGATGACAAGTTGTAGAAAACAACAGCTTTGTTCCAATCTTACTCCATAACGTCCTCCAAAAGTGACTCAAGAACTTCACATCTCGATCAGACACAATAGTTCTTGGAACTCCATGTAATCTCACAACTTCCCTAAAAAACAGATTAGCAATATGGGAAGCATCATTAGTCTTGTTGCATGGAATGAAATGAGCCATTTTTGAGAATCTATCTACTACAACAAAAATGGAATCTTTGTTATTCCTTGTGCGTGGAAGTCCTAGCACAAAATCCATGGAAATATCCTCCCATGGAGCATTTGGAATTGGTAATGGTGTGTAAAGTCCATGGGGCATGACTTTGGACTTTGCCTTCTTACATGTGATGCAATGCTCACACCACTTCTCCACGTCTCGTTTCATCTTTGGCCAATGCAAATGTTCTTGCAATATAGAGTGCGTTTTGGCCACTCCAAAGTGTCCCATTAGTCCTCCACAATGGGCCTCTTTGATAAGCGATTCTCTAATGGATCCTTGAGGGATACAAAGTTTTCCTTCCTTGAAAAGATAGCCATCAACCCTACAAAACTTCTCATATGTTCCCTTTTCACAAGCTTTGTAAATTTCACCAAAATCATAATTAGATTCATAAAGCTCTTTGATTAAGGCAAAACCTACCAATCTAGAATCCAAAAGGTTAAGAAGAGTATGCCTTCTTGATAAAGCATCAGCAACAACATTTTCCTTACCCTTCTTATATTTGATAACATATGGGAATGTTTCTAGGAATTCAACCCACTTGGCATGTCTCTTATTAAGCTTGTGTTGTCCCTTCAAGTGTTTCAGCGCCTCATGATCCGTGTGGATGATAAACTCCTTAGGCCATAGATAGTGTTGCCACGTTTCTAATGCCCTTATGAGAGCATACATCTCCTTGTCATAAGTTGAATAATTTAGAGTTGCTCCACTCAATTTCTCACTGAAATATGCAATAGGACGTCCTTCTTGAGATAATACAGCTCCAACTCCTAAACCTGATGCATCACATTCAATTTCAAAAACTTTATCAAAATCAGGTAAAGATAATAAGGGTGCATTGGTTAAAAGTTGTTTAATCAAACAAAAAGACTTCTCTTGTTCGTCTCCCCAAAAGAAGCTAGAGTTCTTTTTGATAACTCCGGTCAAAGGTGCGGCTATGGTGCTGAAATTGGGAACAAATCGGCGATAGAAACTAGCAAGTCCATGAAAACTCCTCACTTGACTAATGTTAGTAGGTATCGGCCATTCCTCAATTGCTTTAATCTTTTCTTGATCAACCTCCAAACCCTTTGAACTAACAACAAAACCTAAGAACACAACTTTGTTAGTGCAAAATGTACATTTTTGTAGGTTAGCATACAACTTTTCTTTTCGCAAAACATCCAATACTAACCTTAAATGTTGAGCATGATCATTCAAAGTTTGGCTATACACAAGTATGTCATCAAAATACACCACACAAAACTTACCCAAGAATGGTCGAAGTATATGATTCATTAACCTCATGAATGTACTTGGTGCATTAGTTAAGCCAAATGGCATAACCAACCACTCATACAAACCTTGCTTGGTTTTGAATGCTGTCTTCCACTCATCTCCTTCTCGCATTCTTATTTGGTGGTACCCACTCTTAAGATCAATCTTAGAAAAGATGTTAGAACCACTTAATTCATCAAGCATATCATCTAATCTAGGAATAGGATGACGATACTTTACCGTTATCTTGTTCACTGCTCGACAGTCCACACACATACGCCAAGTTCCATCCTTCTTAGGTACAAGTAAAACCGGCATGGCACATGGACTAAGGCTCTCTCTCACATAGCCTTTTTCCATTAACTCGGATACTTGTCTTCGCAACTCCTTAGTTTCTTCCGGATTGCTTCTATATGCTGGTCGATTTGGAATGATAGCTCCGGGAATGAAATCAATTTGATGCTCTATTCCTCGAATAGGTGGAAGCCCATTCGGAATCTCCTCCGGAAACAAATCTTCAAATTCCTGCAATAAAGAGACAATAAAAGATGGCAAACCAGGATCAAGATCATTAGTGTTCAAAAGATTTTCCTTGTACATGAGTACAAGTGCCCATTTCTCTGAAAGCAAACACTTTTTGATCTCTTTCTCTCTTGCAAAAAGAATGGTTTGTTTTCCCTCATTTTTGTCACTCTCTTTGGATTTAAACTCTTTTTCTTTCTCTTGGGCTGTTTTGAAACTCTCTCTCAAGTGGATTTGGTCTTTATGGACTTGTTTTGGTGAAAGAGGGGCTAAAGTGATCTTTTTGGTTTGATAGGTGAAAGTGTAACGATTGGTATAACCATCATGTATAGCCCTTTTGTCGAATTGCCACGGTCTCCCCAACAAGATATGGCTAGCGTGCATTGGTACAACATCACACAACACCTCGTCTTTGTATTTTCCAATGGAAAATGGCACAAGTACTTGCTTGGTGACTTTGAGTTCTCCCCCATCATTGAGCCATTGTAGCTTGTAAGGATGAGGATGCTTTGTTGTTGCCAATCTAAGCTTCTCTACCATCAAAGTACTAGCAACATTAGTACAACTTCCTCCATCAATAATGACAAAGCATACCTTTTCGTTTACATGACAGCGAGTATGGAAGATGTTCTCGCGTTGATCTTCTCCTTCTATGGCTTGCACGCTTAGGCTTCTTTTCACAACAAGAACCTCACCATCTACAGCATGTTCCATCTCTTCTTCTTCTTGGATAGGAACATCATCTTCTTCCTCCTCTTGGTCAGTTTCGATCTCTCCATCTTCTCGAATGAGCATTGTGTTGCGATTTGGACATTGGCTAGCAATGTGATCTCGCCCCAAGCATTTGAAGCATTGCACATCACGGGATCGAGCTGGCATAGTGGTGCTCTTTCCCTTACTAGTTTCGGCAATGGGTTTGGCACTCTTTGTTGGAACGCTTCGTTCATTAGGCGTAAAGGATGCCTTCTGTTTGTAGGTACCTTGCCCCCATTTAGAAGAAGAGCCTCCATAAGCACGAGTTGTGCCCTTCCTTTTGAGTTGCCTCTCGACCTTCATGGCCATATGAACCATGTCTTCGATCTCCACATAATGTTGCAACTCAACAGTGGCCGCAATATTAGGATCAAGGCCGGATAGAAATCTAGCCATGGTGGCTTCTCGATCCTCATCAATGTTGGCTCGGATCATGGCTACTTCCATCTCTTTAAAGTAATCCTCAACACTACGGTTGCCTTGGGTGAGATTTTGAAGCTTGTTGAACAACTCCCTATGATAGTGAGTTGGAACGAACCTCCTACGCATAACGGCCTTCATCTCATTCCAAGTAGAAATTGGATGTTCGCCATTGCGTCTCCTGCTAGATGTCAACTGATCCCACCATATTAGTGCATAATCTATAAATTCAATGGCTGCAAGTTTTACCTTCTTAAGCTCGGAGTAGTTGTGGCACTCAAAGATGTGCTCAACTTTTTTTTCCCATGCAAGATAAGCTTCAGGATCCGTTCTTCCTTGGAAAGAAGGAATGGTTATTTTGATGTTGCTAAGATTATCATCAACTCTTGGTCGAGCTCTTTGGTTCCTAGGTTCTCGACGCCTTAAACTTTGCTGGGAGGCTCGCTCGTCTATGAGTTCTTCATCCACCTCTCCCTCATACTCTTCCTCGTGATCTGAATTATGCCTTCGTTGAGATCTTTCCTCCAAATGATCTAATCGTTCTTGCATCGGCCCCAACCTTTGTTGCAACAACCTGTCCATCTCTCGGATAATATCTTGAAGATTGGAGTTAGTTGCATCTACGTTAACATTATTACTAGCACCAATAGTGTTTCTCACGGAATCTTGAGACATGATTAACTAATAAACCTCACTAGCAAAAATTCTCACCGTTACACTCCAAGGAAAACACTCACACTCGTGTTTCACTCGGGATGGCTTTTACCCTTGATGTGCACTCTTGCCTTTTACCGCTCTTGTTCTCCTATCAAAGTCCTTAGAGAACTTACTCAAGGTTTAACAAGTTTGCTTGTGGAAATTGGCTGAAAGAAAGGGTATAGGAAAAAAGGCTATAGGTAGAAAAGTAAAATGATTAGAAAATAACAAGGCAATAGAAATAATAATTTTCTGAATTGAGTATTACCAACAACAACCAAACTTCCCTTTTTTTTCTTTTTCTTTTCTTTTCTTTCTTTTCTTTTCTTTTCTTTTCTTTTCTTTTTTTTTTCTTTTTTTTATGCAAACCGGGAAGCGAAACACTTAACTTACTGAATCAAAATAGCTCTGATACCAAATGATACGTATCCGGTTGCGTGATGACCGAATTCGTATGTGATGTTGCCCGATCGTGATTCTAGTATGAAGTTGCAAACTTGAAACTTGAGTGTGGAAGTAATGTATATGGAATGAAGATGGTGAAAGTTGTTGTTGTAATAGGTGATGGAATGGTTGGTGGTTATGGTTTGAAAGATAAATGTAAGGGGAAAAATGGATAGAAGTTGATATGGATATATGGAATAGAATCGGTGTGGAACAAGGAAGAACCAACAAGATAGTGAATGTTGACCCAAACCTTACACGTTCTTACCCTTTGTGAAATGATTGAAGAAGGTTGGATTGTGACCCTTTAGCTATAATTGAGCTAAGAACCAACAATATAATCAAATGGAAGTGATGGTGGAATGGTGGAACGTGACCCGCTAGCTAGAAAGCTAGGAACCAACGCTATAAATAGAATGGAATGAAAAGGGGAAAATTTGCCACAAGACTAGCTTGAAAGCCGATAAAGTTCTTAAAGAACAATGAAGAGAACACTCTCATATATTTTCATCAAAAAAAAAAGGTCCTTTACAAAGGCAAATGAGCATCCTATTTATAGTACATGGCAGCCTAGAATTTGAATGGACAAAACAATGCATTAAGGCTCCAATTTATGACATTCAATGGTTTGTCTTCAATCCTATCAAGTGTGGCTGGCCATTTGTGTAATTTAGAATGAATTTGGACATAATAAGGCTTGAATGAAGACTTATACACGTCCAAGTGATGCATCCTTTGATATTCCACTTGCTTGGCTCTTAAAAGTGCATGTAGATGACTTGGAATGAATCTGCCCATGTTTGCATCTAAGTGTATGTGTCTCTTCCACTTCCTTTCTTTATTTCTCAACTTTATTGGCTGAATAAAAGCATAATAAAGTCTTCTAAATGCTTCATCCCCCATGGAATTCAAAAAGACTCTCTTTGAATGGTGATAAAGATGGCATGTCTCCTTGAAGAAGATGAAAAGTCTTCAATTGTTCCCATCTTAATCCCAACGTATAATGACACTAAAAACACATAAAATATTAATCAAAATATGATAAAAATGTTATGCAAACTCAAAGAATTAATTGAACAAGTTCAATGAATGAACTAGTTTAATTAATGAACCTACATGCTTAAATGAAACACATACATAAGTGAAGTATTTTCATAAATGAAGTGCTTGCATAAATACATAAACAAGCATATTTATTCTCATGAAATGAATGAACTATTATGCAACTACTCATGCAAATTCTCATGCAACTACTCATGCAAATTCTTATGCAACTACTCATGCAACTTATTTCAACTTTCCAACAAACTCAAAACGTTGCAAGATCTAATTGTTGCTGTCATTTCTTCATTCATTTTCCAGCATTGGCAAAGCAAACTTTCCACAGCATCTTGAATCATTTTAGCTCTTGCACGAGTCATAGGACCTCTAGGAAATTCATTGGAATTCTTGCTGGTTGTGGTCACATCATATTGATTGATCAATAGGATGTGAAGTGCACTATAATTATAAAATTCGCGCGTGAGAAATTCTTCGGTTTCACAATAGGGGTTGTTCTATTGTGATGCGAGTGGTAGGGGTTGTGTTATCACCAACGGGCAATACGGGTAGTGGCATCCCGGCCGAAGTGAGATTTGTGGTGAGGGCTGTTTCACCATGTGACTTAATGGGGGTTGTGCCATCAAGGTGTCCGCTTATCCGAGCAACGTGTCAATGATGCCAATATACTCATTCACTTATGGTTTCAACATGAGCTTAGTAAACTCATATGGTTATGTATTTGTGCTTGAGGCATGAGAGTTGTTATAGAGCCGGTTGGCTTGGTTTGCATATGTGGTTTACATATGGTTTATGCGTGGTTGATGCATGTTTGGTGCGTATGGCATGTGTTATTGCAATTGCTTGAACTAGTTTCAAGTTGGCATGTTGAAAGGAAATGATTTGTAAATGGGATTTGAATTAATGGTTTTGGTTTCCAAATGAGGATGGTTTTTAAAACTGGATTGTTGTAGTTTGGTTTTGAGCTCCGCTCACTAAGCTTCATAGCTTACGCTCTCTTTTCCAACAATGCAGATCCGTAGATCTTTTGGAAGGCAACAGTTCAAGGGAGGTGATCCAAGTGTAAGCTTCTAGCTCAAGTATGGCCTTGTTTAGATAATAGTGTGTGTGGCAATGAGGATGAACCTTGTTTATGTTTCTATGAGTGTTTGTAAACTCCTTGTGCTGAGAGCTTGACGTTTGCCTTATTGCATGTTGCACCTTGTTTTACCTTAAGGGGGCGTTTGGTTCGTGGAAAAGATAATTACCTAGGGGAATGATCTTTTCCGGAATCACATACCCACGTTTGGTTAGAGAGCATTCCTTCCAAGAGGTAATTTTGCATTCCCAACAGTAGCAATTTTTCATTAAAGGGTGGGAATGTGATTCCCTTGGGTTTCTTAGGTATTTGTCAATTCCATCCTCTTTGGACCATATTGCCCCTAAGTTAATAGATTTTGTTCATATAGATCCTTTGTAAAATTTAATTAGATGATTAAATATGTGTGGTGTATATTAATTAAATATTTTTATTTAATATTAATTTAATATATAAATGGTGTTACAAATATTTAAATATTATTTTAATATTTAATGTATTTTTATTAATATTATATTTATGATGTTTATAGGTTATATGCTGCTATAGCATATTGCTTAAAAATTAATAAGTTTAGAGTTGATGTTTTCAATTTTATTCTTATGTTTATGATCTTATAAAATATTTTAGTAGGTTAAACTTATGATATAAATTCTTATCAGGATTATACAACTTTTAGATTTATTTTATTATTTACTTTAATTTTCTTGACATGTCACAAGAAAAAAAATTTAAAAATTTGAACATATTAAATGTCTAGCATTTAAAAATTCACAAAAATACTTTAATAGAGGATAACGAAGGTAAGTAAATATAAAATAGTTTTTTAATAATCTAAAGGTAATTACAATGTAGTATAGACAAAGAGATTGAACCCAAGTCTTCTAGGACTAACCTCGTCCATATTTCCACTGAGGCCACTTGTTGGGTTCTTTTAAAGAATAGTTAATATAATAATTATATTAAATATGATAAATATATATTTTTTACAAATTTTAGATTGTGTAACAAAATAGTTCTATTAATTTTTGTGCATGTATTTTAAGTTAATTTTGAAAGTTTAACATGTTAAAAAGAAAATATAACATGTGGACAATTTAGTAAATTTTACTTTTAGATAATCTTATTTACCTCCAACCAAACACAGTAATCTTACATTCCTACACAATAAACCAAACAAGGTAATGTAATATTTCAGTAATGTGTCAAGTAATGTTAAATTTCGGGAATCTTATTCCCAAATGTAATCTTACATTTTGTGAACCAAACACACCCTAAAGTTAAATCTTGAAGTATCTTGTTCAATCTTGATGATTATGTTTTAGCTCTTTGTTCATATGAGTGTTTGCTTGTTTGATCTCATTGCATGTATGCTTTCCTTACTGTTTCTTTGATGTGTGTGATGATTGGCTCCAAGGATAACAACCTTGGAGATGCTAGAGTTGCAGTTTTGTTGTTACTGCAGCAGGGTGTTTCGAAACAGGCTCGAACGTTTCGGAACAGACCTTGCTTTGGTCTTGGCATTTCGGAACGCGTATCAAAACGAGCTAAGCAGGGCCGAAACGGGTCCAAGCCGTTTCAGAATGTTTGCTCACTGTGAAGCTCTGTTCCAATATGGATATAGGTGTTCCGGAACAGGGGACGTTGAAAGTTAGTTAAGAACATCTTTGAAGTTATTTTTCTTGCCTTTTGGTCCTAGTATGTGGTGTTTTCAATTGTGGTTGATTGTGGGCTTGTTTTGTGTTGCATTTAAACATGGAAGCACGAAATGAGTTTAATTACAATGAGATTACCTTAATTGCATCATGGGTCTTGTATTATGCTAATTTTGCATTTTGGTCCCTGGTTGCTCGTTTGATCGATCGGTGCTCGTTTTGTCGTGTTTTCTTCCGCTGTGTGTTTCCAAATATAAGGTTTAATTCGAGCATCTAGAAAAGATAATAATCAACGCATTTAGGGTTGCTAATTGGAGGGAAATCTTCAGATCTTTCTTCGATTAGTCCCGTGTGACCTACTCGATACGGTCTAGTGGCTAGGTTGGGTCGAGAGGGTTAAATTTGTTGGTATCAGAGCCTAGGTTTCTTCAAAAAGGCTTGCGTTGGTTGTCGTGGAATCGGAAAGGTAAGTAAGGTAAGTGTGTTGTTGTGATGGTTTCTTGTTTGTTTGAGGTTGCTTGCGGTGTAAGGTACTCATTGCCACATACTATTATTGAGAAAATCTATGTATGGTACTTGAGCACCTTGGACCCTTGATGTTGCTGACCTGAATCATTTCCTTTTGTTTTATCTGTTGTTGCTGTAGCATTGCTTTTGTTGTTATGGCTAGACCTAGAAGAGGTCAGGCGAGTGGTGAGCCGCGAAAGGATCCAATTGAGGGTGTTGGGCATCCGCAGGAGGGAGATTTACCTCCTCCTCCTCCTTCAGGTGGTGGAGCTGATGTGCAAGGTGAGGAGCCTCGTGGTGGCCATGGACAGGCCGGAGCTGATATGAGCCCGTTTATTCAGGCTATTGCTGGGGCTTTTCAGTCTTCTTTGGCTGGGTTTCAGGTGGCTACACCGCAGCATGGTCAGAGAGAAGGGTTACCCCTCGAGAGACTCTGTAGCTTGGGTGGAGTAGAGTTCCATGGGTTATCGCCTGAGGGAGCCGAGGCATGGTTAGCGAGTACTACCAGGATATTGGGTCAGATGGAGTGTAGTGATGCAAGAAAGCTTGGTTGTGTAGAATCTCTGCTTCATGGTGATACATATGTCTGGTGGACTACGATCACCGCGAGTATGGCTACTGCTGATATCACCTGGGATTTCTTTCGTTCTTCTTTTCGGAAGAAGTATTTGGGGCTGAGATATCAGGATGAGAAGAAATGGGAGTTCAATGCTTTGGTTTAGGGAAGCATGACCGTTTCGGAGTATGAGGTTCAGTTTGCTAGACTGAGTCAGTATGCTACTGAGCTAGTTCCCACTGAGAGGGAACGTTGTGAGAGGTTTCGTTATGGTTTGGTTGAGAGAGTAAAGACGTATATATTGGCTGCTGACTATACAGACTTCGATGTGTTAGTTGCTCGAGCTAAGGATATAAAGCATAGTCTTGGTTTGTCTGCTAGAGGAGGCGAGTCTAGTTCAGGGAAACATCTTGCCGAGTGGAATCGTTATCGTGCCAAGGGGCACAAAGACTAGAGACAACATTTTGACCATAGACGTGGGGGTGGTAACCCCAGACGTGGCCATCAAGGCCAAGGTTTTGCTCATCGTGCACCTAAATGCACCAAGTGTGGTAGGTCCCATCCAGGAGAGTGTTGGGGAACCTACGGTACGTGCTGGCAGTGTGGATCGAAGGATCATCTCAAGCGAGATTGTCCTCAGCTAGCTAGAGGTGGACATGCACCGGCACGAGCTGCCGAGTACCAGCGAGGCCGTGGGCGCGACCGAGGGAATTTTCATCCACAGAACGATGGTCAGAGGAATGTGGCGCATGTAGTCATAGTTCAGCCTGAGGATGGTGGACCAGCGAGAGTGTACGCGCACAGAGAGGGTAGGAACGACACCGATGTTATCGCATATAATTTCATGTTACAGTCTTTGACATTGCTTTCGTTGATTGATTCTGGCTCTACGCATTCTTATATTCTGAGTGAGCATGCTAAGATGTTGGATATACCGTGTGAGATTCTTGACGTGGGTATGAGTGTGACTAGTTCGTTTGGCGAGATAGTTGTGGTAAAAAAAATGTATCGAAGATGTCCATTGATGGTACAGGGTCATGTGTTTCCAATCGACATGATGGAATTGCCGTTCTACGAGTTTAATGTGATTTTGGGAATGGATTGGTTGGTAGAACACAAAGAAAAGGTAGATTTTGAAACCAAGCGAGTGAGCTTGAGATTATTAGATGATTATGAGGTGGTAGTGGTTGGTGAGAATGTTAAGTTCTTATCTAACGTAGTTTCTGCTTTAGAGGCTTAGAAGATGTTGGATCAGGGATGTTAAGCGTACTTAGCTTATGTGATGAATCCGGATATGAGTAAGGTCCGACCAATAGACATTAGAACAGTTTGTGACTTTCATGAGGTGTTTCCAAAAGAGTTTCCTAGTTTTCCACCGGATAGAGAAATCGAGTTTGCTATTGAATTCTACTATGATTCAGTTCATGTGTCAATTGCTCCGTATCAATTGGCTCTAAAAGAATTGAAAGAACTGAAGACTCAGCTTCAGAAGTTATTAGATCGTGGTTTTATCCGTTTGAGTATATCACCTTGGGGTGCACCAGTGTTGTTCGTTAAGAAGAAAGACGGAAGTATGCGTATGTGTATTGATTACCGTTAGTTGAATAAGTTAACTGTGAAGAACAAGTATCCGTTGTCGAGAATAGATGATTTGTTTGATCAGTTGCGGGATGTGTCAGTATTTTCAAAAATAGACTTGAGATCCGGGTATTATCAGTTGAAAGTGAAGGATCATGATATACCGAAGACAGCTTTCCGTACACGTTATGGCCATTATGAGTTTATAGTAATGCCGTTCGGATTGACTAATGCACCAGCCACGTTTATGGACATGATGAACCGTGTGTTTAATGAATTCCTAGATCAGTTTTTATGGTGTTCATTGATGACATATTGATTTATTCGCACACTGAGAAAGATCATGATAGACATTTACGACTTGTGTTAAAGACTTTGCTAGATAATCAGTTGTATGCGAAGTTGAGCAAATGTGAATTTTAGATTAGAGAGGTAGTCTTTCTAGGACATGTCGTATCAACAGATGGCATTAGGATCGATCCTAAGAAAGTGGAAGTTGTTGTGAATTGGAAGCAACCGAAGTCTGTGACCGAGGTTCATAGTTTCCTAGGCTTAGCGGGATACTACATTCGGTTTGTAGAAGGATTTTCAAAGATAACTGCTCCGTTGAAGAAATTGTTACAAAAGGATGTCAGATATGAGTGGTCAGAAGCGAGACATATGACCTTTGATCGTTTGAATGATGCATTGACTAGACCACATGTATTAGTGCAGCCTGTAACAGGGAAAGATTATGTGATTTACAGTGATGCATCGCACGTAGGCCTAGGTTATGTATTGATGCAAGATGGTAGAGTTGTAGCATATGCATCGAGACAATTGAAGACTCATGAAAAGAATTACCCCACGCATGATATTGAGTTAGCCGCTGTTGTGTTTGCCTTGAAGGTGTGGAGACACTATTTGTATGGTGAGAAGTGCACAATGTATATAGATCAATAGAGCTTGAGATATTTGATGTCAAAGAAAGATTTGAATCTCTGGTAGCGTAGATGGATTGAACTATTGAAGGACTATGATCTTACTATTGAGTACCATCCAGGTAAAGCCAATGTGGTAGCTGATGCGTTGAGTAGGAAAGTAGCAGTTGAGCTTCGAGCGATGTTTGCTAAGTTGAGTTTATCGCGTGATGGTGGATTGATTGCTGAATTGAAGGTGAAACCATCGCTTGTATAGTTGATCCGTGCGAAATAGTTGCAAGATAGTTCTTTGGCTTGACACGTTCAGGATATCGCGGAAGGTAAACCGACCGAGTATAGTTTCAGTAGTGATAATGTTTTGTGTTTTAAAGATAGAGTTGTTGTGCCTAAAGATGCTGATTTGAGACGCACCATTTTGAGTGAAGCACATACTAGTCCGTTTGCTATGCATCTGGGTAGCACAAAGATGTACCGAGACTTGAAGAATGATTATTTCTGGGTTGGTTTGAAAAAGGATGTGGCTGAATTTGTAAGTAAATGTTTGGTTTGTCATCAAGTGAAGGTCGAACATCAGTTTCTGTCAAGATTGTTACAATCTTTACGAATTCCGAAATGGAAATGGGAGAGAAAAACTATGGATTTCGTATCAGGTTTACCGTTGACTCCTTCGCGGAAGAATTCAGTTTGGGTGATACTTGATCGACTCACCAAGTGTGCAGATTTTCTAGCTGTTAACACGACCGATTCTTTGGATAAATTGGCTGATTTGTATATCTGTGAGGTAGCAAGATTGCATGGAGTATCGAAATTGATTGTGTCAAATAGAGATCTGAGGTTCACATCGAGGTTTTTGGATTGTTTACATAGTGCTTTGGGTAGCCTTCAATTTCAGTACTTCGTATCATCCATAGTCAGATGGTCATTCAGAGCGAGTAATACAAGTACTTGAAGATATGTTGCGCTGTTGTATTATTGATTTTCAGGGTTTGTGGGAGAAACATTTGTCGTTAGTTGAGTTTGCCTATAACAATAGTTATCAGACTAGTATTCAGATGGCACCGTATGAGGCTTTGTATGGTAGGAGGTGTAGAACTCCTATTTGTTGGGCAGAAGCTGGACAGAAATTGGTGTCATTACCTTGTATGCTTAAAGGTACTACTGAGAAGGTAAAGTTGATATGTGATCGCTTGAAAGCACTAACCGATCGACAGAAATCTTATGCCGATTTGAAGCGTCATGAGTGAGAAAGTCTTTTTGAAAGTATTGCCATGGAAGAAAGTGATGAGATTCGGTAGAAAAGGTAAACTGAGTCCGAGATTCATTGGTCCGTATGAGATTGTTGGACGAGTTGGTCATGTTGCTTATAGATTGAGTTTGCCTCTGGAATTAGAGAAGATACATGATGTATTCCATGTTTCGATGCTTCAGAAGTATAGATCAGATTCATCGCATGTAATGCCTGTTGAAGAAATTGAATTGAATCCGGATTTGTCATATGATGAAGAGTCGATTGAGATATTAGCTACAGACAACAAAGTTTTGCGTGGTAGATCTATTGAGTTGGTCAAAATGAAGTGGCGACACTAAGATGTTGGAGAAGCCACTTGGGAGAGGAAAGACGACTTGAAGCGTCAGTTTCTGCATCTTTTTCCATCAAGTAAATTTCGAGGACGAAATTTTTTAAGTGTGGGAGAGTTGTAACAACCTGGTTTAGGGTCTAGAAGATCCAGTGAGGTTTCGAGGTCCGAAAAGACCGGTGTTGGGAGTTGTGAGTGAGTTTAGGGAAAGTGGTCCTCAGATGGTTGGAAAAATATGAAATCAATCTCTAAAATCCTTAATAAATATGTAAAAGGTTTTGGTCAAAACAATTTTGGAAAAACGTTTTCCTAACCGTGACATTTTGGTTTAGTGACCAAAATGTAAAGTTTGCAAAATCTGTTTTTGATGACCATGTTGTAAAAGAGTCAAAACATAGAATCTTTAAGGAGCTAAATTGGCTGAGCCAATATGGTTATTATCCCCTTTATTTTTGGCTATTCAAATATTTTAAAATATGTTTTATAATTAAGATTAAAAATGTTTTCTCTATTTTCTCATTTCACGTTAAAAATTCATTTTTAAGCTTCCTCATCTTCTCTCTTCAGCCAAACAGCCTTTGGGCTTGATTTTCTCAAGGTAAAAGTGATTTCTTATCAATCTAATATTTTCAAATGATTTTCTTACTTTGGTTTTCTAAAACCCAAGCTTGTTTCATTGATTTTCTTAAGGAATTTTGTCAAACAAGGGGAAATAGCTAGCATTGGAGGTGAGCAACGAAATTCTCCTCTAATGTAAGGTTCTTTATTGATATTCCCATGCTTTGATTCTTTTAATTACTAAAGTTGTGTTTTCCTAAAATAATCTTAATGAAAATTGGCTAAAATGAGCTAAAATGAGCTTTTGAGTAAGATCTTGAGTAGGATCTGTTATTGCAGGGTTTGATGATGATTTTATCTTTGTTTTGATGTGGTTTTTGTGTTAAGATGATGTGTGAATGATAGGAATCCCAAAATTGGGTTTGGTGTTGAAGTTTGATGTGTGAAAAAATAGGTTTTTAAGTGAGTTTTAAGGTAAATCGATAGCTGGTGATAATCTAATGTTGGGTTGATGTTTTCAGATGTTTATACATGTGTTTTATGATATCTAATGCTGGGTTTTGCTAGAGATTGCCCAAATTGAGTTTAACGATGTTTTCGGCTTGTTTCGGAAATGTTTCGATAGGTGTTTTGATTGGGTTGTTGAATCTCTATTTTCCAGCAAGTTAGAGTGTTGAAAATATCTCTAATCCTCTATTTTGGGTTGGTTAGAGGCAATGATTGAAGGTTCGAAATTGTTGGATTCTTTTGTGGGCGAACCGAAAAGCTAGAAAGGGAGTTTCGACTTGGTTTTGGTAATTGCTGGTGAGTGGAAATGATTTTAATGCTTTAACAAGGTTGAAGAAGTATTTTGAGAGTTTGGGTTGAGCCGCTAGGCCAATCCAAGCTCAAGAGTAAGTTTGGTGTTGTTTTGGCTTTTTCGTCGTTTTACAATTGATCTTGTTTTGATCATGAGCATATAATTTTAAATGATGTTTTCCACTGCTGTTGTGCATTAAATGCATGTTGTTTTTGTCCCATCAGAATACCGTGTGATTTATAAAAGTGTTGTTGAGTTCATTGTAACCCCCTTAACCCGGCCTAGACGGTTGACCCGAATTAAGAAAGTCACACGGGGAAAACCAAAGTCAACCCGAAAGTCAACCTTGATTAACGACCCTTTTTTTTCTTTTTAATCTTGTCTAGATGCACATTAGCCCTAATTGTGATCACTCAAACATCATACTCAAAGATCACAAACATTAGAGATCAAACAGGGACCCAATTGAACAAATTACAACTTTAGGGACCAAATTGTAATTTCTGTAAACTTTTAAGGACTTAACCCGATTTTAAGTTACCAACTTAAAATTAATCATGTTTCATGCTTCTCTGCCAAATTTCAGCTCAAACGGACATCCCAAACTCATACAATTGCACAAACAAGATTCAGGACCAAAATGCAAACAATTCAAAACATTTAACTGCCAATGTCAGCCCCCAACGGTCATCCGTTCCAAAACAGGCAGAGCCCGTTTCGAAACGCGGGGCCGTTCCGCAACGCGTACCGAAACAGGTGACTGGCAGAATGCTTTCCGTTTCGAAACAGTGTCTACCGTTTCGGACGCCTGGGCTGATTCAGGGCATCCGTTCCGAAACGGTAGTCCCTGTTCCGAAACGCCCTGCACATAATGCAGAAAAAGACATGCTTAAACACGCAATTGACCATTCGAACATACTCCAAAAGCCACCAAACTTTACCAACATGCAATTCAACATATAAGAGACATACTTGCATCAACAATTCAACAATATATCAACATATACGAAAAGCCCCAAATCTATAGGCATGCTTCCTACACAAGCAACCATTCAAGCATAAACTTCCAAATCAATCTCATAAAAGCCAAATACATGTTCCAACAACATCAACAACATAAAACCATTCTTGTCCGAACATATACGAACACATAAACATCAACCCAAGAGATTCTACCCTCATTGCCCTTATTAACTATAGCTATTCACCGAGACATACATCTCAAATGGAGTCCTCCTTGAATCCCTTGCTTCTCGCTGTCCAAACTTCAAGAATCTGCATTGATGGACAAAAAGGAGCGTAAGCACATAATGCTTAGTGAGGAATGCTCAAAACCAAAACACCATCAATGCAGCGGGTCATAAAATCACTTTTAAAACAAACCCAATTTGATAACCAAGCAAAGTTTGAAAACCCTTTTTCAACATCATGCTTAAAACCATGCATTGCACATTCATGGAAACCAACCCTTAGCTTAGCAAGCTAAGAAAACCTTTCCAAAGCACAACTTGCAAAAACATCCATTTAACCATTCCATGCATAAACACCATATGCAAAGTTAAATTCAAAACCTTGGAAAACACTTCCATTCACATCATACCTTTCCTATGCTTGAATGTCATACCAAGCAAGAACCATTTAAAAACCATTTATCCAATCAATCCATCACATGCATTAAACAAAGGCAACATATGAACCACAACATCATCATCACATGCCTTTTAAAACAAGTCTTAACAAGACTCCAATGCATTAAAGAGGTTTCATGCACACATGCATCATTCACCAAATGACAATCAACACTTGTTCAACTTAACAAGTAAACATGCATTCACAAGCATTATACACTTTCCATGCAACCATGCATCTTTTCAAGCATCTCATGCTTCTTTATAATCAAGAACATCATATTGGCTTCCAAGTGATCAACCACATCCACTTTTCAACTCAACACCCGATCGGATACGCGGATCACAAGCGTTGTCCCCCACGCTTCATACACACTACCAATCCAAGGTCTCCAAATGGACTTTTAAACACCATTTGACCTCACCATCCTAAGGTTCCCATGTATGGACTTTTAAACACCATACAACCTTAGCTTTTCCCGAGGTTCCCATGTATGGACTTTTAAACACCATACAACCTCAACTTTTCCCGAGGTTCCCATGTATGGACTTTCAACACCATACAACCTCAACTTTTCCCAAGGTTCCCATGTATGGACTTTCAAACACCATACAACCTTGACATGCACAAGGTTCCCATGTATGGACTTTCAAACACCATACAACATTTGCATCACCGATTGGTAGTTGTATAACATCACTAACGAGATTCGGGACACCCTACACAAGATCCACACATGGACTTTACTCCTCCATTGTGATCTTAACAAGCACAAGGTTCCCATATATGGACTTTTAACCACCATATAACCTTTGCTTAACCAAGGTCCTCGAATGGGCATTCCACCTCCATTATGACCTTAACCATCTCGTTAGGATACTTGAAGGGAGTTTACCGGTTCACACTTAACCACTCCACCTCCAAGGCGACTTAATTCACGGTGCACCCAATCCTATAGCCGGCTAACTATATCCGATCAAAGAAACCAAGAACCACTTACATCACTTGCCAATATAACCATCTTACCACATTAGTCCAATGATTCACATGCATAACCATAATGCAAAAACCATCATTTACCATCATCAATCCACTGTTTTAAAGCACTACACAAAGCCATTGAACAACATGCAACACCATGCATCAAAACCACAATTTCCATGTACAAAACCAAGGATCTCGTACCTTAAGCATCCTTCACATATGGCTTTCAAAACCAGCATTAAACCATGCTAAAAATATGCTTTCAAAACAGAATATAAACCATGCAAATCACATGCATTGCAACCATCAAACACAATTGCTTTAAAAGCCAAATCACAACACAATTCAAGAGAGAAAATCCATTTACTTACTCTTGAGCTTAGCAAAGTTGTTTAGACTTAAACTAAGCTCCCAAAACCTTCAAACCTTGGTTTAAAAGCTGAAAACCCAACTTCACTCACCGATACACAAAACAAGGCTAGCCAACAAGCCTTCCAAGCATCCGAAACCTTCCGCAACACCTCTAAAGCTCATGAATCAAACTCCCCTGTTTCAAGCACACAAAAACAGAGCATTAATGCATCTTTATGCATTAAAAACACCAGCAACATAACACAACTCGCTGCTCATCACAAATCCAACATTTCGGCTACCAAACACAACCGAAATCACCTCCAAACACTTCCAAAACTTAACCCAGCCAAGATCCATCACTTCTAACCATTTTTAAACATCAATTAACATCCAAAATGATCACAAACACGTCCTTATACCCCCAGGTATAACAGATCATCAAAAACACTCCAAAAACAACCAAAAACTCAAGCAAAACTTAGGAAATTCAACCTATCCGGGATTGCATTAATTAAACCTCAACTTCTAATCAATTTATCATTCATTTAACATCAATTTGACACCTCAAAACACTGCCCAAACAGATCACACGAAAATTCCACCAAAATCAAGCAAATCTTGCATTTTAAGCCAAAATCAAGATTTCAATTGAAAAGCCTTTAACAAATCACAAATCAAGGATTGAGAACTTAGGAATTTCAGTAAAGAACTGATAGTTTAGAGGAGAAGGACGTTCTTACCTCCAAACTTGAATTTCTCTTTTTTAGAACCAAAAAGCTTGATGAAACAACTTGCAAATGGTGAGGTTTTGTTGTAGAGATGATTAGGAATCCAAAGAGAATTGAAAAAGAAGATTTGAGTGACAAAATCAGAGGAGAAAATCTGGAGAGATGTGTTTGGGTTGAGAGAAAATGAGAGAAAAGGAGAATTGGAAGAAAAATGGAAAGTTAGTTATAAAATAGTCAAAATGACTTTCCCTCCTCTTTCATATGTTTTAAAATCAGAATAAAGCCTTAAAATATCTTAGAAAAATCTGGAGAAACTCTTTTTGGAATAATAGCTCCTTAAAGATTCAAAGTTTCAATCCTTTATAAAACAGTCACGCAACTTTCAAAAATTACATTTTGGTCACTAGCCAAAATGTCAACCTTCCGAACCTCATTTTCCAAAATTGATTTCACAGTTCTCTTTTATATATTAAAAGATGATTTTAGGACATTTTCCATATTTTTAATGCAACCTGAACTAGGCTTTCCTAATTTCTCCTTTAAATATTCAATTAGCACTTTGACCGAACCGGTCAACGCCCAAGACTTCCAAGCCCAAAACCGGGGCGTTACATTCATGTTATACATGGGCTTGTGGTTATTGTATTTGGGATGTGCTTGGAGAGGTGTTTATCCCTGGTGTAAATCAGTGGATTATGTTGTTGCGATGAGTATATTGACACATGGGTTATATCATATAGATTGATCGATCAATAGGATGTGAAGTGAACTATAATTATAAAATTCGGGCGTGAGAAATTCTTCGGTTTCACAATAGGAGTTGTGCTATTGTGATGCGACTGGTAGGGGTTGTGCTATCACCAGCGGGCAATGCGGGTAGTGGCATCCCGACCGAAGTGAGATTTGTGGTGAGGGTTGTTTCACCATGTGACTTGATGGGGGTTGTGCCATCAAGGTGTCCGCTCATCCGAGTAACGTGTCAATGATGCAGGTATACTCATTCGCTTATGGTTTCAATATGAGCTTGGTAAACTCATATGGTTATGTATTTGTGCTTGAGGCATGAGAGTTGTTATGAAGCCGGTTGGCTTGGTTTGCATATGTGGTTTACATATGGTTTGTGCATGGTTGATGCATGTTTGGTGCTTATGGCATGTGTTATTGCAATTGCTTGAACTAGTTTCAAGTTAGCATATTGAAAGGAAATGATTTGTAAATGTGATTCTAATTAATGGTTTTTGGTTTCCAAATGAGGATGGTTTTTAAAACTGCATTGTTGTAGTTTGGTTTTGAGCTCCGCTCACTAAGCTTCATAGCTTACGCTCTCTTTTCCAACAATGCAGATCTATAGATCTTTTGGAAGGCAACGGTTCAAGGGAGGTGATCCAAGTGTTCGCTTCTAGCTCAAGTATGGCCTTATTTAGATAATAGTGTGTGTGGCAATGAGGATGAACCTTGTTTATGTTTCTACGAGTGTTTGTAAACTCCTTGTGCTGAGAGCTTGACGTTTGCCTTGTTGGCATGTTGCACCTTATTTTACCTTAACATTAAATCTTGAAGTATATTGTTCAATCTTGATGATTATGTTTTAGCTCTTTGTCCGTATGAGTGTTTGCTTGCTTGATCTCACTGCATGTATGCTTTTCTTGTTGTTTCTTTGATATGTGTGATGATTAGAACCAAGGAAAACAACCTTGGAGATGTGTCCGAATTAGGATTATATATATATCATGAGATAGGATCAGTTTACAAAGTGTAAAACTCTTTAAGTTTTACACGTTTTTTGGACCGTTGGATGAGTGAAACGAATGGATGAGATTAACAGTAAATATGTGAAGATTATCACTTGGGAAAAAAAGAGTAAGGAGTTAATCTGAGCCATCCATTCCCCCCATCTAACGATCCAGAAAACGTTTAAAACTTAAAGAGTTTTACATTGTGTAAGTTGATCCTAACTCTCTCTCTTTCTCTTTCTCTCTCTCTCTCTCTCTCTCTCTCTCTCTCTCTTTCTCTCTCTCTCTCTCTCTCTCTCTCTTTCGCTCTCTCTCTCTCTCTCTTTCGCTCTCTCTCTCTCTCTCTTATATATATATATATGTTGAAATCATGATTAAGTTGAATTGGGATTACTTATATTAATATAGATATATATTGAAATCCTAATTAAGTTGAATTGGGATTATATATATTGAAATCCTAATTAAAGTTAAATTATGATTATATATATATATATATATATATTAAAATCCTAATATGAGTTGAATTAGGATTACAAAGGCTATATAAAGGCATGAGAGATCTAGCAATCATTAATACTTTTTGGAAAAACCCTCTAAATAGTTTAGAGAGTTTTATATGCTCGTTTCAATTAGGTGAACAAAGTAGAGGTCGAAGCATTATCGGTGCGGCTTAGGAATCGACATCGTTAAACCGTGATTGGGTATCTATCTTCTAGAAATTCTGAATTCTATATTTTAAACAGGTAATTCTTCACCCTTATTTACCCTGATTCGTTCCTCGTACATGGATCTCTGGTGGTGATCGGGGGATAATTTTTCCGCTGCGCCATGAGGTGTACCGACGTGGCCCAACAATAGAAATGTTAACTTCTTGACCCATAAGATAGGACTCAACCCGTATAACGATTTCACTAGCATTATGAATAAGAGTATCATTACTATATAATGCCCTAACAAGTTGAGGATAAATGCTATGCTCAATGGAAAGAAAATCTAATCAACCCTAATTAATAAAAGTGTTCATAAATGAGAAATTAAAAATGTATCAATGAAGAAATTCTAGAACAATTCTCCTTTTTTGACGGATAGAGCGTTTAAAAAGTGTGAAAACAAGAACGTTCTTCTGAGTCTTTAAAACAAAGGTTATAAAAAATTTGAACATTTTCTGATTTCTTAGAAGGTGGACGAGAAGATTGACTAGATTGAAAATTAGTACATTCATGTTTGGTAGCAATTGAAATAAAGAAAATTGGTATAGGGACAAATTGAAAATCTTGGTTGAGGACTTTTATCAAACACCTTAAATGCAAAGGGTAAAATTAGAGGTTTTGAATAATGAAGACAAATGAGAAAACCTTCTGCATTATCACAATATATATATATATATATATATATATATATATATATATATATATATATATCAATAAATATCATTAACCAGTTCAACCAATTTTCAAGAAAATCATAAATTTTTGCTTAAATTCAAAATATCCAATATGGGTAATTATTGAAGAACATGTGGATTTATTAGAAGAATTTAAAACATGAAACCATGTTCTATTAATCAAAGGATATTACAATTTTTGAAAAAGAATTAATTAAAATCCAATTTTAATAGAAATTTTTTAAATAATAAAAAAACAATTAGATTAAGAGAAATACTTTTATGATTTGATGAAGAAAACATGTAATGCACTAGTGAGGTGAAAATAGTAAAGGATTTTTGATGGATTTTGCAAAATATTTGAGTTGGGGTTGAGAGGATTTGGGTTCCTGTCTTTTAGGAAAGTGAAATTTAATGAAAAAATATTAGGTTTAAAACGGATATAGATTAAGCCCGTGAAAAGTCCCCCCGACATAGGGGTGGCAATGGGGCGGTTCGGGGACGATTTTGTATTACCCACTTCGTTCCTAACACTTGCGGGTACGGTTTTGGCGAATCCCCATTAAATGTTTCGGTTTTTTTAGGACCCATACACATCCCTTACGGATCCCCGCGGTTTTCGATTATTCCCCGTACCAAAAAAAATGAAAAAATAATACATTAAAATAAACACTCTATTAGATATTTGTTAGTTAGATTAGTTTTAAATCGGACGGTTAGGATCTTTTGTATCTTTAATTTCTTTTTCTATTTATTTATTCCTATATAATTGTAAATAAACTACTTGTATTTTTAATTTTGATTAAATAAAACTAAAACGTTTTCTCTCTCTCTTATCCCGAATCTTCCAAGAAACCTTTCCCCCTTCGTCTTCTTCTTTGTGGAGGGAAACCCTAGACCTTTCACTTCTCCTCTAAAAATCCCAAATCCACAAACTCAACATGGTATCAGTTGATAATGTTTCCGATTCTCGTTCTCATTCCGCTGATGATTCTCGAAATTCTTTCAAAAATGATGACCCCTGTGATCCTTTCTATATTCATTCGAGTGAAAACCCCTCTTTGGTTCTCACGTCTTCTCTTCTTGATGGCAAGAATTATCATTCTTGGGCTCGATCGATTCGTATGGCTCTTATATCCAAAAATAAATTTGGATTTGTCGATGGTTCTATTAAGGAACCCCAGCCTACTGATTCTAGGTTTTCCGCCTGGGTAAAATGCAATAATTTGGTTTTATCATGGATCCAGAGGGCTTTAAACCCTGAGATTGCATAGAGCGTGCTTTGGATTGACACTGCTGTTGATCTTTGGGTCGATCTTTTCGACCGGTTTAATCAGGGAGACTTGCTTCGAATTTCTGATTTATTTCAGGAATTTTTCAATCTCAATCAAGGTAACCTTACTGTTTCTGCTTATTTTACTCAGGTTAAGTCTATTTGGGATGAGATCTGTGTTTTGCGTCCTTTAAAGTCTTGTTCGTGTTCTGCGTCTGTCTATAGAAAACAAGATCTCGTTCTTCGTTTCCTTCGTGGTTTAAATGAAAATTTCAGTATACCTAAGACTCAAATCCTTATGCGTAAGCCTTTACCGGATATCAATGAGGTTTTCTCTTTAGTTGCTCAGCATGAACGGACTCTGTTGTCCACGAGTAGTTTTGATAACAAGTCTCATATTATGTTGGCTGGTCATCCTGATTCGGGTAGACAGTATTCTGGGGATTTCAAAAAATCTTCTAATGTTACAAAAAGGCTTTTGTGTGTTCATTGCGGTCTTTATGGTCATACTGTTGATAGATGCTATAAGAAACACGAATATCCCCCTGGTTATAGAAATAGGGTTTCTGTGGGAAAGATGAATCAAGTTGGTTCTGGTATTGCTGATTCTTCTTTGAAAGATTCTGGTCCTGGTAATGGTGCTGCTACTGGTTCTGGTTCTCTTACTTTTACTAAAGACCAGTATGATGCTTTGCTCAGTTTGCTTAATGAGAAAGGTAGTTCTTTGCCCAGTGGTTCTGTTAATGTTTCTAAGGTGAATGTTCTTTCATCTGCCTTTGATGATGCTCCAATTGATGCTTCAGGTATCATGTTGTCTTGTCCTATTGTTAATAATGTACCTTGGATCATTGACAGTGGTGCTACTGACCATATATGTTGCTCGTTAGATCTTTTTTCTTCTTTTTCAGTTGTTTATAATAGTTTTGTTAAGCTTCCAAATGGTCAGTTAGTATCTGTAAGTCGTGTGGGTAATGTTAGTATCTCGCCTAATTTGGTTCTTAAAAATGTTTTTCATATTCCAAATTTTAATTTTAATTTGGTTTCTGTTAGTCAATTGACTAAAGATAAGTCTATTTCCTTGGTGTTTAATTCTGGTACTTGTTTTATACAGGATGTGCATCAATGGAAGACGATTGGTACAGCTAGTGAATGCGCTGGTTTGTACAAGTTAAATTTGTGTTTTTCCAATAATGCTGATGACTCTGTATATTCTGGTACTTCTGCTTGTGCTTGCAATTCTGAACATTCTGCTCCTGTTTGTCATGCTGGTCATTTTCAACATGCTTGTAATTCTGTTTCTGTTTCTAAACTTTGGCACCTAAGATTAGGGCATCCTTCAAAACAAAGAATGCATTCTTTTTCTCTGTTGCACAATAAGATACCTGTTATAGATACTGATGATTGTAATACATGTCATTTGGCCAAACAGAAAAGATTATATTTTTCATCTAGTAGTTCTGTTTCGAATGATATTTTTGATCTTGTTCATGCTGATGTTTGGGGTCCCTTTCCTGTAAAAGGTCTATATGGTCATGCTTATTTTCTCACAGTTGTTGATGATAAAAGTCGGTTTGTCTGGATTTTTCCTATGAAGTTAAAGTCTGAAGTTCCTAAATTGATTACTGACTTTTATGAGTTTGTCCTGACTCAGTTTAATATTAAAATTAAATGCTTTCGTACTGATAATGCAAAGGAATTTGAAATGCTTGAGTTTTATTCTTCTAAAGGTGTTGTTCATCAGAATAGTTGTACTTACACACTACATCAAAACAGTGTTGTTGAGCTTAAGCATCATCATCTTCTTGCTGTTGCTAGGTGCTTACGTATTCAAGCTTTTTTACCCTTAGAGTTTTGGCTTGATTGTGTTATCCACTCTGCTTTTTTGATAAATAGGACACCTACTCCCATTTTAGCAAATAAAACCCCTTTTGAGATTCTTTATCAGACTAAACCTAATTTTGAAAATTTAAGAGTTTTTGGGTGCTTAGCTTATGCTTCTGTTCTTCCCAAACCTAAAACTAAAACACATCCCAGATCTGTTCAATGTGTATTTCTTGGATTTCCAAAACACATAAAAGGTTTTAGATTGTTTAATGTTCAAACTAAGAGTATTTTTATATCCAGGGATGTAATTTTTTCTGAAAATGTTTTTCCTTTTCAATCCAAGACCTTTCAATCTTCATCAGAACTTGTTTTTCCAGTTCTTGAGACTAATCCTTTTCTTGAAGAAGATTTTTTAAAACCTAATTCCAACTATGCAACACAACAACCTAGTCTTTCAGACTCTCAGTTTCAATCAGATTCACCATGTGAATATGATACTTCTGATCTTAATCAGTCTGCTCAGTCTTCTAACAAGTCTCCTATCATTGTTCAACCTCGAAGATCTTCAAGGACTGTTCGGCTGCCATCTAAACTGGAAGATTATCAAGTTGCTTTACCAGCAAGCAAAGTCTCCTCTCATACAACACCTCATCAAATAGCTCAGGTTCTGTCCTATGATCACATTTCTTTTGATCATCAAACCTACATAAATAATGTTGATATTTTAAAGGAACCTAAAAATTATAAAGAGGCTATTAAACATACCTGTTGGAAAGATGCTATGAAAGAAGAAATTGTTGCATTAGAAAAAAATGAGACTTGGACTTTAGTTCCTTTGCCTACTGATAAGAAAACCATAGGCTGCAAATGGGTCTATAAAACTAAACTAAAATCTGATGGTACTTTAGAAAGGTATAAAGCTAGACTTGTTGCAAAAGGATATACTCAACAACCAGGTTTGGATTTTTTAAATACTTTTAGTCCTGTTGCTAGAATTACAACAATTAGAACTCGTATTGCTTTAGCTTCTGCCAAAAATTGGTACTTACATCAGCTAGACATTAATAATGCCTTCTTGCATGGTTATTTACATGAAGAAGTGTATATGGATCCTCCTCCTGGGTTTCTTCCTCCTAATTCTGGTCTTGTTTGCAAGTTGAATAAAAGCTTGTATGGCCTTAAGCAAGCAAGTAGACAGTGGAATGAACGTTTAACTGTTTCTTTGAAAGAACAAAGTTTTCTTCAAGCCTCTTCCGATTCCTCTTTATTCATAAAGGGTGCAGGTAACAATTTTATTGCTCTTGCTGTATATGTTGATGACATCATATTAATGAGTCCTAATATGGGAGAAATTGATTCAATTAAGAGTTTTTTACATTCTACTTTCAAGATAAAAGACCTAGGCAATTTAAAATATTTTTTTAGGATTTGAGATAGCTAGGTCTAAAGAAGGTATTAATCTCTGTCAACGCAAATATACTCTTGATTTGTTAGAAGAAACATGTTTTTCTAGTGCAAAACCTGCTTCAACTCCTTTTAATGATAGAAGCAAACTTTCCAAATCTGATGGTATACTTTTGGATGATGTTACTTCATATAGACGTTTGATAGGAAAGCTTCCATACTTAACTAACACTCGTCCTGATATTACTTTTGCTGTTAATTATTTGTCTCAATATCTCTCAGCACCCACTGATATTCATCTTTCTGCTGTTCATAGGGTACTGAGATATTTAAAAGGTTCTCCTGGCCAAGGTTTATTCTTTCCTGCTAACAATAATCTCAAATTAAATGCTTTTTCTGATTCTAATTGGGCATCCTGCCTAGATTCAAGAAGATCTACTACAGGTATGGTAGCCCTATAGCTTCCAAAATGGCCAAAATAAAATTCCAAGAAAGCCTATCAAAAGCCTTTTATAGGTCCATTTTGAGGGCACATCTAGGATACACATATTTCCTTGCATATCCATCACAATCTCCCGAGCCAATATTGTATTATCATCTATGCTTCTCCCCTGAATGAAAACAATTTGATTATATACAATCATCTTTGAAATTAGAGGCATCAATCGGCTGACCAAAATCTTTGGAATTGCCTTATATATTATAAAGCAACAAGATATAGGCTGAAAATCTTTCATCCTTGCAGGATTTGGGATTTTAGGAACCAAAGTCACTAATGTTACATTGAAAGCATGAAGCAGGCTGGAGGAGTCAAAAAATAAACTAATGGCAGAGAAGACGTCAGAACCAACGATCAGCCAAGTCTTCTTAAAGAAAAGGGCATTGTAGCTACAAGGACTAAGGATTTTGTCATTCCCCTGAGAAAAATTGCATGTTTTATCTCCTCAACAGATACTTACCTAACCAGATCATCTTGGGTACCTGGAAGCAAAGTATAATGTAAAAAGATCTCTAAAAAAATTCACAGAACAACCATGAACACCATGATCAGTTGTACCAATAAGTGAAGTGAAGAGTCGGACAGCCTTAGCAGCCATTTGATCAAACTTCTCTAATCGGGTACCTTGGTCATCTTCTAGAACTTTGATGGTGTTTCTTTTGAGTTTGGTTGCAAAAATAGAGTGAAAGACTTTGGTGCTTTGATCCCCTTCACGATGACATTGAAGTTTAACCAACCCTTTGCTTATAAAAAAGGGACTCGGACTTCTTCAACTCATTCAGTTCCTGAAATAGTATTCTCTCCCTAGCAACATCCACACTCACACAAGAGAGATTAGTAATTTGTTGCTACTCTAATAGACTTCTCTTAGTTTTCACTTGAGTAGAAATATCAGCAAACATTTCTTTGTTTAAAAGCTTCAAAGGTCCCTTTAATTGTTTTAGCTTCCTAAACAGAACCAACATTGGATCCCTTTGAGTAGGCAAGTCCCAAGAATCTTTTACAACTGCTCTAAAGTCAGGGTGAAATGCCCAAAAGTTGAAGAACTTAAAAGGTTTCCTCCTATTTGTGGGGACTTCCTTGGTCAACCAAATAAAAGCAGGATCGTGGTCTGAGATGCCAAGAGCTTGAAATTCCACAAATGATTCAGGGAATTTAGTAAACCAGTTTGAAGTGACCAACACACTGTCTAATTTATTCACCAAGAAAGTTTCATCTTGCTTATTTGACCAAGTGAAGATGGGCCCAAAGTAAAAATGGTCAGTAAGATCAAGTCTCTCTACACACTCCTAAAAGTCTCTCAAGTTAGTGGTGGACAATGAAGCTATAGGATCTGAACTTTCAGTAGCACTAAGATGGAACGTGAAACGTCTCACCGGACTACGTTACCAAAATTTTGACCCCAAACAAAAAATGAAACAGTGCGGTACGGCAGACCGAATGCGACTCGGAACGTGGCTCGAAGAAAGGTGGGTTACCGACAATAGGCCATCAGACCGCCTTTGTCTCTACCACATTCACCTGAGAACGGAATGGCAGCATAAAATGAAAAAGAGAAACCAAAATGGCGTAAAAAAAGAAGCCATTTTGACTAATGAGAAGCCGAAGCGACTAGAAAAGAAAACCTAGTTACAAACAAAATGAAAAATTAGTTTATTAATATATGAATTGGGCATGTATAAACACCTATTTACCCTAATTTATTTATATATAAATTGGGCTTGTTTACTACATACACCTACTTAATATAATTTATTAACCCAAACTTCAATTTATTTTATTTATATGTAATTAGGCATGTTTCAAGCAGGTTATATATATAATATTATTTGTTTATTATTATATTATTATTATATTTATTAGTATAATTAGTTCTGTTTATCATCTTGTCGTACCGGATTCAGTAAAGTAACGTTTCGCGTTTTCGTTTCCTGTTTCGTATTGCGTTTTGGGTAACTATGCTTTGATCTCTTACAAAACAACATTTACAGCTAACTTAGGTGTTTTGGTGGACTTCCTCTAGGATTCTTATAAGAACCTTGCAAATGAGGAAAATTATGTTCATCATTAGCAATATGTGCAACCTTTTCCATAGGGGCAGTAGTTTCATCTTCAATTATAGGTATAGGGGAATTTCTAACCAGCATACTATCAATAGCAGTACCCACAGTTTCTAGAGAAGAAGAACAATGGACCACAAAATAAGTAGTTAAATTAGCATTCATAGGTTTAATAGACTGCTCTATAGAGTCATTAATTTTAGTAGTGAATTCTGGCAAGACACAACTAGATTTTTCAGGAAAAATAGGACTAAATACTACAGGATAGAAATAATATAAGATAAAATAGCAATAGGCTCAATTCTCCCATCCAATTGATCTCTAACAGGATCTATAACAACATTCCCCTCAGAAGAAACACCAACATTCGAGGAATTAGCAAATGTGATGTTTTCATGAGGGGGAGTAAATATGCGTTGTACTCTTTTCCCCTTAATCAGTTTTTGTCCCAATGAGTTTTCCTGGTAAGGTTTTCAATTAGCAACATGTTATGCGTATTAAAGATTTGTGTACTCTTTTTCCTTCACTAAGAATTTTTTTCCCACAAGGTTTTATCTTAGTAAGGTTTTAACGAGGAATGCTATCTTCATAGATATCCAAGGGTGAGTGTTATGAATATTTATTTATGATAGATATTCATGTAATAAATACGACTTTAATGTACTTTTTTATTAGGGTTTAATGCCCATTGATATTAGGGGTTTTCCCTAGTACCTATAAATATAGATATTCGAGAAAGCATCGCACACAATACTACATTAATAATAATACAAGTCTCCCCTTTCTCTTATTTTTTTTATTCTTATTCTTCTTCTTGTTTATTTTATTCACAACATAACGAGATTTTAGTTGTGTGATAAGGTTTTTTCCTAAGACAAACCTTCGGGTGTCTCACTTTTTTTTAGAAAATTTAATTAAAAGGGGATTTAGTTTCGAAATAAACCTTAAAAAATATTTTTTGGAGTCGCCACCGGCCACTAAGGTAGACCGGACACCGTAAAAAAACTAAACCAGAGATTCGTTTGAAAGGGTTCGGGAGTTGGTTACGTGTGGGGAAGGGTTAGAACCCCCATCACGCCCTGAAATCGGTATCAAAACAATTGTTGCTTTTAATTGATGGAAATTATTCAAAATTTAAAATGAGTTTAATTAGGGATTCTTTATCAAAAATTTAAACTTTAATCGTACGAGCTTTATCAAATTGGTGATTTCGAATTAATTTGAAATTTTATTAAAAAGGATGACGGTACACCAGACTAAAGACTAAACCGACATCATATAAGTCTGACTACCGTGTTAGTTTAGGGTTCAGATCTCGTGCGTGACCTTTACGCATGATGAAAGCAGATAAAATATGGTGTCATGGTCTTGTTCGTTTTAATTATTTACGAATTTTACCTTTACACGATATGAATTAATCTGAATATTCAAGGAATATCCAATAAGATAGGATATTTCGACCCGAATACGCGAATTAATAAGTACCTCCTTTTTATAATTAAGAAATGATAATTATGCAACTTTAAACATCAAAGGGTCACATAAATACAATTAAAAATGCATGACAATATAAGCATCATTAAAACATAAGCAAACTACCATACACACATTAAAATCGGGCATGTAACATACATAACAAAACTATATAATATGCATGAAACTATATATTATAATAAAGGCAATATAACTACCAACAAGATCAAATATAAAAAGCACGATCATATACGATAAAAGGTAATACAACATGTACCACACTAACTACAAATCCTACATGCACAATAAATATATCCATCAACATGGCAAAAACATACATTCGATATAAACATATATTAAAAAAAGGAAAATGCATGAATAACAAAATATAATATAACAAAAATAAAATGCTAAGTAAACGATTAAAATGCAAACTGACAGGGACCAAAATGATAATAAAACCATTAAAAAACTAATTGGAATGCAAAACGGGACCAAATTTAAAGAACACAAAATCTTAAAGGGACCGAAAAGGGAATTTTACCATTCGAACATCTAATTAAAATGAAGACAAGGACGGAATTAAAAAGGTTTAAAAAGTTCGAGGGACCACGGACGGAATATAAAAACACGGAGACCCTGCTCGCGTAATTACGGGGACACATAAGGGTTTAAAACGTAATTAGACCAATTTTAAAACCTTAATACAGTATAAAAATTGAGTAAAAACATTTTTGCCCCTTTTTAGCCTAAACGTAATTCAGAGACTCTCCCAACCCCGCTTTTCCTTCTTTCAGAGAGCCATCGCGCCGTCATCGTCCCGGTCGCCGCTAGCCAGCGCCGAAACCCTAAAATTATCTCCTTTTCCAACTTTTCAAAACCCCGAAAATCAAGATAACCCTTTCTTCGTTTCATGAAATCAAAACAAAAAAAACCTTTCCTCATATTTCAAAAAACCAAACCCAAAACAAAGTTTTTAGAAAGAAAAAAACCTTTTCGACCTCTACTTCCCCACCGGTTCACCATGCATGGCCTCGGGAGAGACCATGAAGCTTGTCACCGGCGAGGAAGGAGAACAGACGCGGAGAATACAAAACGTCGAAGGTAAAAAAATTGAAACCCTAACCCTCTGTATTTTATTTTTTACTTCGAAATGAAAATGAAAAAGACGATACCTCTAAAATGTTTTCTTTTCGTATTGCTCTCTCTGGAAATTCCCCTCCGAAACATTTTTTGATTACAATGGTTGGCTTCGGGTTTTATAGCCCGAAATTACATTTTTTTGAATTACATGTAATTGTCGAAATATGTTATTGGTTGCTCTGAGTTTTTGGCCGGATTCATCTCTGAAAATCCGTTGTATTTTCTGGAATTTGTTGCGTATTCTGACATTCTCCTCTCTTTTTTCTTCATTGGTTTGCATGTGACGGCTCGTACGAGGAGGGGACCAGGGACGAGTGTGGCTGGCTAGACGACGCGGAGCGATCCCAGCCGTCGAAGAGGGATCTGGACAGTCTGAGGGAGCTGGAGCGGCTCGAACTCGCGCGTGTGGGAAGCTGAGTGATCGCGTGTGCCGAAGTTGGAGAGTCGAACGTGGTCCGCACGCGCAGAAGACGTGATCTCGGTCGTCCGATGCATCCCCGATCCAAGGGCTATGGTTGGTGCGGCGCTAGGGCAAAACATATGGAAACTAGGGCTTCTTATCAGAGGCTATCTGGACTGTCAGATCTAGATTAGATCTGACGGTGGAGATGCAGGTGCGTAAGAACAACAAAAGGATTAGGGTTTTTAATTAAGTTGGGCCCGAATCGGGCCATGTAGAATTTTTTTTTTGGTTTTAATGATTGTAAATGGACTTTAATGTAAACAGACTTGGACTTTATTTTATTCTATTGGGCATGTATATATATAGTAGTCTTTTTGTTTTTATAGGTTTATAACAACAACAACAACAATAATAATAATAATAATAATAATAATAATAATAATAATAATAATAATAATAATAATAATAATAATAATAATAATAATAATAGTATACGATAATAACAATAAATAGCAACATCGGTATATTGTGATAATAATAATAATAGATAATGATAATAATAACAATATTAGTAGATAATAATAATAGTAATAATAGATAATAATATGTTAATAATATAATAATAACATTAATAATAATAATAATATTAATAACTCTAATAGTAATAATAATATAATAACAATATATATATATATATATATTGTTTGTTTGTTTTTCCTTTTTTGTTCTTATTTTTAATCATTTGATATACATATATATAATTAACAAAAGTATTAAAGCCCATTATATAAAAAGAAAATGGGTTAACACCCCGGACAAAATAGGTGATTACAGCTGCCCTCTTTGCTTATACTTGTGGAACAAGAATAAAGCAAAGGCCATAAGCACCAATTTTGTCCAACTTCCCTGTTTGGATCCCGAGTCACCATGCACTTGAACTACTGGCGGTTCGGAGGTCGGTACGGGAAAATGTAGCGGTCGCGGAGGCTTGAAGTTATTTTTCTCATGCCAACATTCTTCAACCCTTCGAGGTCCGAACATATAGACAATTAGCGAAAAATAAAAGCTCCATTCTCAAAATGCCCGAACGGATAGGCGGATTCCATTCTCCTCATGCCCGAACAAATAGGCGGGTACCATTCTCAAAATGCCCGAACGGATGGGCGAGTTCCATTCTCAAAATGCCCGAACGAATAGACGGGTTCCATTCTCCTCATGGAAGAACGGATAGGCAGGTCTCATTCTCAAAATGCCTGAACGGATAGGCAGGTTTCCATTCTCAAAAATCCCGAACGGATAGGCGAGTTTCGTTCTCCTCATGCCTGAACGGATAGGCGGGTTTCCATTCTCAAAAAGCCTGAACGAATAGGCGGGTCTCCATTCTCAAAAAGCCTGAACGGATAGACGTGTTCTATTCTTAAAATGCCCGAACGGATAGACGAGTTCTATTCTCAAAATGCCCGAACGGATAGGCGGGTTCCATTCTCTTCATGCCTGAACGGATAGGCGGATTTCCACTCTCCTTATGCCTGAACGGGTAGGCAGGCTCCATTATCCTCATGCCTGAACGGATAAGCGAGTTCCGTTCTCCTTATGCCTGAACGGACAGGCGGGTCTCCATTCTCAAAAAGCCCGAACGAATAGGCGGGTTCCATTCTCAAAATGCCCGAACGGATAGGCGGGTTCCATTCTCTTTATGCCCGAACGGATAGGCGGGTTTCATTCTCTTCATACCTAAACGAATAGGTGGATTCCATTCTCCTCATGCCTGAACGGATAGGCAGATTCCTTTTTACTGGAAAAGCTTTAATATACCTGTCAAAAATAGGTAAAAATGATATGATGATGTGAGTTAGCATGCCCCTAATCCTAGGGATGCCTAACTACAAATGATGAATGAATTATGACAACAAAATTGCTCGGACGCTTCTAGTCTTCGGATTGGTCAATCCCGATCTTCTTCTTCTTCTTCTTAATCTCTTTTGGCTTTCTTATCTTTGCCAAATCTTTTTCCTTTGTCTCGTCTTGAAAGGTAAGTGCTGACTTTCACAGGTCAGACTGGACATAACACTTCTCATGGTGCTCATTCTTGTAACGTTGCCCCCATTCAAACTGGGTCTTCAACCATTCTCTTCGTCTTAACTCAGCACGACGACTTTTCTCTTTTCTCAACATAAGGAGAAGCACATGCCCCAAGCCCCTGAACTTTTCTCTTAAGTTCATTAAGGCTCGCTTTCATTTTCTGAACCAATCAAGGCATTTCGACAAAAATTCGCTTCAAGTCACTGAACTGTAGTTTGTAAAAACTTACTACTTTCCTTACCATGGTCACCGGTGAACTATCAGTTGTATTCATGACATTGCATTCTAAACTTTATCCATGAAGGAACGGGAAGGACAAAAATTTGTTTCCACTAAAAATTTTAGATTACATCTTCTAATTTCAAAATGAGATGCATTTTCGAAAACTAGACTTTCTTTCCAAATTATGGATATAAAAGACTAGATTAAATACCCCGAATATCAAGTGCATGAACGACACTACTATGGCTTACCAAGGATTGTCCCAAGCAACCTGTGTCTAGGAGACCTCGAAAACTGAGCCGATGTCTGAAGATGTGAAATACTCTCCAAGCTATTTCAGCTTTTTAACCAATTAGAATTATCTTATATAGGCTTCACCTTTATCATTATTACTCTGTTTCAATTCTTCATGATTTTGGGGAAGTCAACTCATCACATTCCTTTGGCTCGAAATAAATGATGGAGCAAACAACAAAACCCCGAGCTACTCGGCATTATCATGATTTGAAAATATTACCATCACTCATGAAGTAAAAAATTTTATTCGAATGGTGCATAGCAACCTTATTGGTCTTTTTGTTACAGCGGAGTGCCCCCAAAATTCCACACTCGTGTCCGAAAATGCCTATTACCACGCTTCGAACATTGGAGTGCTTTTGTTACGCTTTTATTATTCTCTCTCTTTTGTCTTTTCTTTTTCTTTTTCTCTTTTTTTCTTTTTCTTCTTTTTTTCCTCTTTTTTTCTTCTCTTTTACTTCTTTCTTTGTTCCTCTTTTTCTTTTTTTTCTTTTTCTTTTTTTTAGCACGGAAGATTTCCGGTTGTTCTTCTGAAGGTCCTAATGCTATGTGTACTCAATAGATGACCAAATTAACTTAGAGTGTAAGCCACATATTCATCATCTTCGCAGCTTTCGATTTCCACTAGACAAAGGCTGCTCGAAATCAACCTTTGGGGTCAAGGCCAATGTCCCTTGTGTAATTGATATACGAAGACTCAATAGATAAATATATACACAAAATGAAGAGATAATTGAAACACAAAACACAATGCATCCTTTCATTGAAATTTTAAAAATATGCAATCTTAGGCCCTTACAAAAAGATCTTTGCTACCTTCGAGCAAAGGGTAGCAAAGTTGATTCCACACAAAGCTTAAAATGCAATGAAATGAAAACAAGCAAACTGAGCACAAAGCAAACATGGATGCATTAAAACTCTTGATCACCACTAGACTAGCCACTCATCACAGCCCTTAAGCTTCCTCGAGGAACTCAACCTCCTTGTTGTCCACCAGTTCTTGAACCAACTCCTTGAATTCTGGACAATTCTGAATCTCATGCTCCGGAGTCTGATGGTAGTCACAAAAGGATTCATGGCCATCATACGCTCCCTTCATACCACTCTCAATCAAGCTCGTCGTGCACAATTGTTCGTACACCCAACTCAGAGAGGACTTGATTTCTGACACTTCCACCCTCACTTTCTTCGCGTATATCTCTTCGAGGGCATTCACGCTTCGTCCTCCATGGTTCGGAAGCGGATTGGTCACCACATTGGGCTTCTCTAACTCGAAGACCCCAGTGTTGATCCTGTTTTGCACAAGTGTAACACCCGTGTTTTGAGGTTAGGAGTTAGTCGTGTGAGTTGGTTCGAGTCGGTAAAATTAATTTTAATCAAATTGACCTTAGTCTTGATTTAATTGGAATTTAAAATAAAAGAGTGGCATTTTTATAAATAAGGTGAAAAGTAGATGACAACCTTTTTGAATCAAAAAGGAACAAAAAAAGGGACTTCATCCTACCCCCTTTTTTCTTCATTTAACGTGAAATCAAAACTAAACCCTCTCAAACCCCTAATTACTATTCCATTTGATTTCTTCATCTACTCAAGGGCATTTTCAAAGGTAATTATATACTTACACTCTCCTCATCATCCTCTTCATTTACATAGTCTTAGATTTCAAAACTATCCATTTTTGTATTTTTCAAGTTTGATGAAAGTTTAGATTTTTAAGGGGTTTTTCAATTGTTTTTGAATTGTTGAGTTGGGTTTTGTTTTAACCTCATCAAAATACACATAATATTTTGAAATGGTTGATTTTGGGTGAAAACCCGAAGTGGGTCTTTGGGGCCATTTTTGAGGTGTCTAAAATTGAATTTTTGGTGAGTTTTAGGGTTGGGTTGAAGGGCTGATGGTTTAGGGATATTAGGGGAGTGTTTTGGGACCTTTTAGATGTCATTTGGGTGTTTGAAATCATGGTTTTCAGCTGGGTTTTGGGGGAGCTCGAAAATGGGAATTTTGTGATTGAATGGTTTGAAATTGGTAAAGTTTGGCTTGTGTTTATGGGCTAGAGTTTGTGACTGAGTTTAGCATCGAATTTGTGAGTAATGATTGTGTTTTGATTGGTTAGAAGCAAGAGGAGACGTCAGAGAAGCTTCGGGGCCGTATCCGGGAATTTAGGAGGCTTGCTTGCTTGCTTGGTTTGCTAAGGAAGGGTGATGAGTAAAACTTTAAATTTATTTTTCAATTGTGTGTAGTGGAAGAGTTGGAATGAGCTTGGTAGGCCATTCCTAGGTGGGAGTTAAATTGGTAGTTTAACTCCTTGATTGTTAATGTTGCTTATATGCATTGCCTATTTTGATCTTGTGAGATATGATTGCTTTGTATGTGTATACCTTGATATGTGTATGTGATGAATATGTGATATGATTGATGGATGTGTGATGTGGTTTAAAGAAATTGGCACTAATTAACTTACCGGGTGTAAATGATCGATCATTAGGATTAGTGTGCACATAATTGAGTCAAAACGCGCGTGGCCTTGATGGCGTTGAGTCATCAAGGAGGAGTACGGTGATGTGATATTCCAACGGAAATTTAATTATATTCTATGTGATGATGAGTGGAATCCCATCCGTAGGGCATGTGGTGATGAGTGGAATCCCGCCCATGCAAGGTCCGGTGATGAGTGTAATCCCACCGAGGTAATGTTGTTGTTGAGAGTAAATCCGCACATCCGAGTAAACTAATAGTGGTCAATGAAATTGCTCTTATGGTTATGATGATATGATAATTGAAATATATTGTTGAGCTTAATATGATGTGAGATGCCATATTTATGAGGTAAGCTTGATGTGTTAAGCAATTGTTATGTCTTGGTGTGTGCCTTGCCATGAAATCTTGTTGTTTGATTGTTCTTATGGTAATTTGAAGCATGAATTGTTGCATTTGGTGTAGAGTCGAGTGCCAATTGCTACTATTACCTAATTTAAAAGGGTTTTGTAAAGGAGAGTACTTGAGCATTGTTGGACCCTTGCCTTTGCTAACGTAATCCCTATTTGCTTGTGTTGTAGTTAATATCTTGCTAGCTATATCATGAGACCAAGAGGGAGGCCTAGGATGGTTCGACCGGAACTACGGGTAGCGGCTCCAGGAGTTGAGCCAGTAGTTAAAGTTGAGGCTCAAGTGGGAGAGCCTGTTGTTGGAGTTGGAGTTCCTCCACCACCTCCACCACCACCACCTCCTCCACCAGGAGTAGGAGGCGAGGCCGGGGCCGAAGGAGAGGGACCTCGAGGAGGCCAAGGTGGCCAAGGTCCAGCCGGAATAGACTTAGCTCCTTTAGTTTAGGCGATAGCTGAGACTTTTCAGGCTGTAGTAGCTGGGGGTCAGGCAGTGGCACAACATCAGGGAGAGGGCACTGGTTTACCGTTAGAAAGGCTGCATGGTCTAGGGGCTGAAAAGTTTAGAGGGTCTACCCCGAAGAGATCCGAGTTGTGGTTTGAGAAGACCGTCCGTATCCTCGCACAGATGGGATGTACCGGAGAGCGCAAGCTAGGGTATGTTGAGTCTTTGCTTCAGGGTGATGCCTACACTTGGTGGGTCACCATTACTGTGGGTATGGAAGAGGCTGAGATCACTTGGGAGTTCTTCGAGTCTGCATTCGGTAAGAAGTATCTAGGTCCACGATATCTCGATGAGAGGAAGAGGGAATTTATGGCTTTGCTTCAGGGGAGTATGACTGTGACAGATTATGAGATTAGATTTGTTAGGCTGAGTCAGTATGCATCAGAGCTTGTTCCTACTAAGGTGGAATGTTGTAACCGTTTCCGTTATGGGCTGAATGAAGAAATCAAGAGGTACACTCTAGCTTCGGACTATACTGATTTTGATGTCTTAGTCGCGAGGGCCAAGGACTTAGAGCATAGTTTGGGCTTGACCAAACGATCTGGTGGCTCTAGTTCCAGCAAGAGCTCTAGTAACTTTGATAGAGGTGATGCCAAGAGGCATCGGGACAACCAGCATCACTGTGACCATAGGCGTGGTGGAGGTAACCACGGTAGGGGCCAACAGGGCCAGAGGGCTGGTGGGAAGTTGCCCAATTGTGCTACTTGCGGGAGGAACCACACCGGTGAGTGTTGGGGGAATTTCCACTCGTGTTGGAGTTGTGGGGCTAGGGACCATATTAGGCGTGACTGTCCACATCAGGTGGGGCAGGCACCAATTCATGCTCCTGCTAGAGCCAATGACTTTCAGAGAGGCCGCGGGCGTGGTAGAGGTAACTTCCAGCCGATAAATGATGGCCAGAGGAACATAGCACATGTAGTCGCAGTCCAGCCAGAGGGCGGAGGTTAGGCCAGAGTTTACGCTCAGCGTGGGGATCAACATGACACCAATGTGATCGCAGGTAACTTCTCGATACAGTCTTTGGGTTTGCTTTCTTTGATTGACTCCGGGTCTACACATTCATATATATTGAGTGAGCATGCACAGTTGTTGAAATTTCCTTGTGAAACATTAGAGGTAGGAGTTAGTGTTACAAGTTCCTTTAGGGACGCGGTAGTAGTTAAAAAGATGTACCGAAGGTGTCCGTTGATGGTTCATGGACATGTGTTTCCAGTGGATATGATGGAATTACTCTTTATGGATTCGATGTAATTTTGGGTATGGACTGGCTCACGGAGCATGGAGCTAGGATAGACTTTGAAACTAAGAGGATTTCCTTGAGACTCACGGATGATTATGAGATAGTAGTGGTGAGTGAGAACGTGAAGTTCTTGTCCAATGTAGTTTCAGTTCTAGAGGCTAAGAGATTAGTTGAGATGGGTTGCGAAGCATACTTGGCCTATGTCATGAATCCGAACATGAGTGAGGTTAGACCTCAAGATATTCGGACAGTGTGTGACTATCCTAGTGTGTTTTCGGAAGAGTTGTCGGGTTTGCCACCTGATAGAGAGGTAGAGTTTACTATTGAGACTTATTCTGATTCAGCTCCTGTTTCGATTGCTCCGTATCGCATGGCACCGAAAGAACTGAAAGAGTTGAAGACTCGGTTGCAAGAGTTGACAGATAGAGGCTTTATTCGACCTAGTTCTTCACCTTGGGGTGCACCAGTTTTGTTTGTAAAGAAGAAAGATGGAAGCCTGAGAATGTGTATAGATTATAGACAGTTGAATCAGTTAACAGTGAAGAATAAGTATCCTTTTCCTAGAATCGATGATTTGTTTGACCAGTTGAGATGGGCATCAGTCTTTTCGAAGATTGACTTGAGATCGGGTTACTACCAGCTAAAGGTAAGAGAGGTTGATGTACCGAAGATGACCTTTAGGACTAGGTATGGTCACTATGAGTTTTTAGTCATGCCTTTTGGGTTGACTAACGCACCGGCTGCTTTCATGGATATGATGAATCAGATTTTTCATCAGTACCTAGATCAGTTTGTAGTTGTTTTTATAGATGACATCTTGGTGTATTCGCGAACTGAAGAAGATCTTGATCCGAGAGGTAGTCTTCCTAGGACATGTAGTGTCAGCTGATGGGATTAGAGTTGATCCAAAGAAAATAGAGGCCATTGTTGAATGGAAGCAACCGAAGTCTGTAACAGAGGTACGTAGCTTTCTAGGCTTAGCTGGATACTATAGAAGATTCGTAGAAGGTTTCTCTAAGTTAGTCGCTCCATTGACACAGTTACTTCAGAATAGTGTTTAGTTTGAGTGGACAGATGCAAGACAGAGAGCCTTTGAGAAATTGAAAAAAGCTTTGACCCAAGCACCGATCTTGATTCAGCCAGAGTCGGGGAAAGAATATGTGGTTTACAGTGATGCTTCCTACGTAGGCATAGGTTGTGTTCTTATGCAAGACAAGAGAGTGGTGGCTTATGCCTCAAGACAGTTGAAGACCCATGAGCGTAACTATCCGACCCATGACATAGAGTTAGCTGCAGTTGTGTTTGCTCTAAAGATTTGGAGACATTATTTATATGGTGAGAAGTGCACGGTGTACACGGATCACAAGAGTTTGAAGTATATCATGACTCAGCAAGATTTGAATCTCAGACAGCGTAGGTGGTTAGAGTTGCTAAAAGACTATGATCTTACCATTGAGTACCATCCGGGTAAGGCCAATGAAGTGGCTGATGCTTTGAGTAGAAAGATAGTCGTAGACTTGAGAGCCATGTTTGCTAGATTGAGCTTGTCCGAAGATGGTGGCTTGGTAGCCGAGCTTCAGGTTAGACCTACCCTAGGTCAGTTGATTAGATAGAAGCAGCTCTTAGATAGATCTTTGGCACCTCACGTGCAAGATATAGCCGAAGGTAGATCTTCATTACAGATGGGGTCTTGTGTTTCAGAAATAGGATAGTTGTGCCAGAGGACAGTGACTTGAGGCGTACGATTTTGACTGAAGCACACAGTAGTCCGTTTGCTATGCATCCTGGAAGTACGAAGATGTACCGCGATTTAAAGAATGAGTACTTTTGGGTTGGTTTGAAGAGAGATGTGGTCGACTTCGTGAGTAAGTGTTTGGTGTGTCAGAGAGTAAAGGCGGAACATCAGGTTCCCTCAGGTTTGTTGCAACCGTTGAGAATTCCGGAATGGAAATGGGAGAACATCACCATGGATTTCATTTCGGGTTTACCTTTGACTCCTACGAAGAAGAACTCGGTTTGGGTCATAGTAGATCATTTCACGAAGTGTGCTCACTTCTTAGCAGTCAATACCACTTATAAATTAGATAGATTGGTCGATCTGTACATTGGTGAGATTGTTAGACTGCATGTTGTGCCGAAGTCTATTGTGTCCGATAGAGATCCAAGGTTTACAGCTCGATTTTGGGAGTGTCTGCATACAACTTTGGGTACCCGTTTGAATTTCAGCACGTCTTATCATCCTCAGTCAGATGGTCAGTCAGAGAGAGTTATACAGATCTTAGAGGATATGTTGCGTTGTTGCATCATTGATTTTCAGGGTACATGGGAGAAGCACTTGCCTCTAGTTGAGTTTGCTTACAATAATAGCTTCCAGTCGAGTATTCAGATGGCTCCGTATGAGGCCTTGTATGGCCGAAAGTGTAGAACTCCAGTTTGTTGGGTCGAAGTGGGACAGAAGTTGTTACCTATGCTGGATTTGCTCAAGGGGACAATTGACAAGGTGAAATTGATTTGTGATCAATTGAAGGTTGCTTCGGATAGGCAGAAGTCCTATGCTGACTTGAAGAGGAATGAAGTTGAGTTCTCAATGGGTGAGAAGGTGTTCTTGAAGGTATCTCCATGGAAGAAAGTAATGAGATTTGGCCGAAAAGGGAAGTTGAGTTCGAGGTACATAGGACCGTATGAGATTGTGAAGAGGGTTGGTCTAGTTGCTTATCAGTTGCGTTTTCCATTCGAGCTAGAGAAGATACACGATGTATTCCATGTTTCGATGCTCCGCAAGTATAGGTCCGATCCATCACATGTTATGCCTATAGAGGAGATTGAATTGAATCCGGATTTGACTTATGAGGAAGAACCAGTTGAGGTCCTAGCTTCTGACAGTAAGGTGTTGCGGGGTAGATCGATTGAGTTAGTGAAAGTGCAGAGGCAACATCGAGGGGTGGACGAGGCCACTTGGGAGAGGAAGGAGGATATGGAAAGGCAGTTTCCGTATCTCTTTCAGTCAGGTAATTTCGGGGACGAAATTCCTTAAGTGGGAGAGAGTTGTAACACCCGTGTTTTGGGGTTAGGAGTTAGTCATGTGAGTTGGTTTGAGTCGGTAAAATCAATTTTAATCAAATTGACCTTAGTCTTGATTTAATTGGAATTTAAAATAAAAGAGTGGCATTTTTGTAAATAAGGTGAAAAGTAGATGACAACCTTTTTGAATCAAAAAGGAACAAAAAAAGTACTTCATCCTTCCCCTTTTTTTCTTCATTTAACGTGAAAGCAAAACTAAACCCTCCCAAACCCCTAATAACTATTCCATTTGATTTCTTCATCTACTCAAGGGCATTTTCAAAGGTAATTATATATTTACACTCTCCTCATCATCCTCTTCATTTAAATAGTCTTAGATTTCAAAACTATCCATTTTTGTATTTTTCAAGTTTGATGAAAGATTAGATTTTTAAGGGGTTTTTCAATTGTTTTTGAATTGTTGAGTTGGGTTTTGTTTTAACCTCATCAAAATACACATAATATCTTGAAATGGTTGATTTTGGGTGAAAACCCGAAGTGGGTCTTTGGGGCCATTTTTGAGGTGTCTAAAATTGAATTTTTGGTGAGTTTTAGGGTTGGGTTGAAGGGCTGATGGTTTAGGGATATTAGGGGAGTGTTTTGGGACCTTTTAGATGTCATTTGGGTGTTTGAAATCATGGTTTTCAGCTGGATTTTGGGGGAGCTCGAAAATGGGAATTTTGTGATTGATTGGGTTTGAAATTGGTAAAGTTTGGCTTGTGTTTATGGGCTGGAGTTTGTGACTGAGTTTAGCATCGAATTTGTGAGTAATGATTGTGTTTTGATTGGTTAGAAGCAAGAGGAAACGTCGGAGAAGCTTCGAGACCGTATCCGGGAATTTAGGAGGCTTGCTTGCTTGCTTGGTTTGCTAAGGAAGGGTGGTGAGTAAAACTTTAAATTTATTTTAAAGTTGGTTCAAGTGTGTGTAGTGGAAGTGTTGGAATGAGCTTGGTAGGCCATTCCTAGGTGGGAGTTAAATTGGTAGTTTAACTCCTTGATTGTGAATGTTGCTTATATGTCAATGCCTATTTTGATCTTGTGAGATATGATTGCTTCCTATGTGTATACCTTGATATGTGTATGTGATGAATATGTGATATAATTGATGGATGTGTGATGTGGTTTAAAGAAATTGGCACTAATTAACTTACCGGGTGTAAATGATCGATCATTAGGATTAGTGTGCACACAATTGAGTCAAAACACGCGTGGCCTTGATGGCGTTGAGTCATCAAGGAGGAGTACGGTGATGTGATATTCCACCAGAAATTTAATTATATTCTACGTGATGATGAGTGGAATCCCATCCGTACGGCATGTGGTGATAAGTGGAATCCCGCCCATGCAAGGTCCGGTGATGAGTGTAATCCCACCGAGGTAATGTTGTTGTTGAGAGTAAATCCGCACATCCGGGTAAACTAATAGTGTCCAATGAAATTGCTCTTATGGTTATGATGATATGATAATTGATATATATTGTTGAGCTTAATATGATGTGAGATGCCATATTTATGACTCTTGAAAGACTAGCTAGGTTGCCTTGTTGATACCTATATATGTTGTGTGAGATGTTAAGGATTTGCATGCTTGGACCCTACATTGTTGTTGTTTTTTATTTTAGAGCATCCTCACTAAGCTTCTAACTTACGCTCTCATTTTTCAACAATGCAGATCATTAGCGTGGTGTTAGCAAGGAGCAAGGCGAAGGGGCTTTCCAAGTGTAGTTGCTCAAGTATGATTTAGTAATTAAAGTGGTAGATTAGCAATGGGGCTATCATGTTTTGTATGAGCGTTGTTTGACTCGTAAATGTTGTTGAAGTTTATGCCTTGCTTGGATTTTGTAAACCATGCTATGTCTTTTGAATTTTTGTGATGGTTGGATATGCCTTTGGATGTTTTAAGATGCTTTTGGTTGGTATGTAAACCCCATATGTGATAACTTGTGCTTCATGGCCTTTGAAACTCTTAAGTATGCCCATTTATGCAAAATTTGCCCCTTTGTGTGAATGCCGCGTATGGATGCCTTGTTAATCATCTAGGTTGCTCTATATGCTAGTTCTTGGTTGTAGCTTGATGCATGATTGCTTGTATGAGCTTAGGGAAGTCCCAAAATGCTTTTAGAGACGTGTTTGGTGTTGTTTAGCCGAAAATTATGAACTTGCAGTGCAGGGCGTATCGATACGCCTAAGGGCCGTATCGATACGCCTAAGGGCCGTATCGATACGGTCTTGCCTACAGAACATAGTTTTGGCTTGGCGTACCGATACACGGGGGTGTATCGATACTCTCTTTGCTCACTGGAATTCTGAGATTTTGGTGAGTTAAGGCCGTATAGGTACGATGTTGAGGAGTATCGGTACGGTTGAATCTCGTTGACCACGAGACGTTGACCGAGAAGGGCGTATCGATACGCTCAAGGGCTGTATCGATACGGTCTTCCCTGAGTTGACTGTTTGAGTTGACCTAGTCAAGGCGTATCGATACCCTTTATTGGTGTATCGATACGGCTTGTCCTGTAAGAGTAAAATGAGCAATTTATGGTGTGGATTGTGGTTCGAACGTGTTTCATTATTGATGTTTTTCGCTGACGTGATTACCTAGGGTTTAATATGCCTTTAGACAAGAGTAAAATGAAAGAAAAAAATTTAGGGTTGCTAACCGAGGGGGAACCTTAACGGGTTTTGCTTCGGTTTTCCCCGTGTAGCCTACTCGGACCGGTCATCCGGCCAGACCGGGACGAGGGGGTTACAACAAGCTTCTTGAATGACGTGCAATTTTTTATTGTGTGCCCCGGTACTCCATCGTGGTACTCACAATGTGCTTTCTCGTCATACCATGGAGGGTAAGGCGGCTGGAAAGGAGTAACATGATATGGACGGACCAGATCAGCCTCATACAAGTATTTGTACACCTCCTTGTATGGCATGGGTAGAGAGGTGAAGGACATCTTCTCTTGTTCCCTCTTGAGAGCCCTATTTTCTCTTCGGTTTGAGCTTTGCGCATTCCCGATTGCGGCTCGAGGCGGTGAGATTGTGAGGAGCTTAGGATCCTCGTAGGTGCTGGTGTTGTTCACCTCATGATCTTTCTTCTTAAATTGCTTCCGAGCATTCTCTCCTCCATCAATTCTACCACTTTTGATAGCTACCTTTATACGTTCACCGGTCATAACCATATCCGAGAAATTACCGATAGGGTTGCTTATCATGCGGTCATAGAGGGTTCCTTTCAAAGTATCGACAAACATAGGGGACATCTCATTCTCACGGAGTGGGGGTTGGACCTCTGCCGCCACATCTCGCCAACGCTGGGTGTATTCACGGAGGCTCTCATTGTGCCTTTGCTCCAAACCTTGTAGCATGAGTCGGTTTGGGACCATATCGGTTATGTGCCTATACTGATCTATGAAAGCCTTGGCCAAATCCTTCCATGACCTAATCTGAGCACGGGTTAACTGATTGTACCACCTCACCGTGGACCCCGCTAAGCTGTCTTAAAAGCAGTGAATTAGCAACTTCTCATTGTCGATGAAACCCGTCATCTTCCTACAGAACATGATTATGTGGACGGTAGGGCAAGTTGTCCCGTCAAACTTCTCAAACTCTGGCGTCTTAAACTTGGGTGGAATCACCAAGTCTAGAACCAAACTGAGATCTCTAGCATTCATTCCGTATGCCCCTTCTTCTTCCTCCTTTGTTCGAAATTTCTCCTCGAGGTCCTTTCGGGTCCCTTCTAGTTGTTTTGAGAACTCCGCCTTGACTTTGTTCAAATTCTCAATCTCATCCAAATCTGGGACACTATCCCCGACATTCTCCACACGATTAAAAACCAAACCTGATGGAGCATGGGTAGAGGCGCCCGCCTGATGCGATGTTGCCCCATCTCCTTGAGTTGCCACTCCTTGCGAGGGCTTAGGGGTGCCAGTGACAAAACCAGGGGAAAACGAAGGGTCTCCCCTTCCATGACTAGGGTTTCCAACAACACCCTTTCCTTTTAGGTTGGCTTGTAGGAACTGAGATATCTCTTTCATCATATCTTGTTGGGACTTGATAATGGTGTCCCTCAATTCTTGTTGAGCTCGCTCCAACTGACCCCTCAAATTGGCTTCCAACTTAGCAAAACTCTCCTCCATTTGCTTCCTTTGATGGCGAGTAAAGTGTGGATGTAGAATCTTCGATAGTCACGAATACTACCATGACCCCGAACAATTAATTTCATGACTTAATGATGTAATGCATGTAATGTCTTATGCACAATAGAAATAGATGATTGGAGGCAACAAATTAAAAAACAGAATCGAGTGCAAGAAAATGTTGATTCGACAAACATCCTCATCAAACAACTTTTCATAACAGAGATCAAGTCTTGTTACAACGAGGTGAGGAAATAAATATATAAGGTACGATTTTCAATAATTTTTTCTCGTCCCCTCCTTTTAAACTAGCACGTTCCGGAAACTTCGTTGTCATGGACTCTTTCTCCTGTTATGGCGGTTTTCAATTTTAGAATGTTCTCGAATCAACACTTTGTATGAACATGCCATGAACATGCACAAATAATTAAGCAAAACAAGACAGAAATGACAACTGGATTAGTAACAACAATAATGAATACTGAATGAAAACAAACAAATGAAAACACACCAAAGCAGATTAACAATGCAAGACCTACTAGCATGAATTCTAATTCTACGGTTATCTGTATGGCTCTAATCGGGGTGGGCTTCTTAAATTCTCACATATGTGGGTTCGGCTCTAACAAGGGTACCCGAACCTATCTTATCACCTACTAAGGTAAAAAGAACCTTAATTCTGGCCCATTACAAGCTTGCGAATTGGTTTCGGTTCGAGGGAAAGCACGACCTAATGACGTGGAGGGCTGCTCACGTGTCAAAGGCGTGGATTCCAGAAGTGAATTACCAACCTGTGGAGGGATTCTCACGTGGGTATGGGTGTTTCACTCCCACTTAAGGGACGAAGCTCGGGTATAGAGCTTAATGATCGTGATGCAACCCATGTTAGTGATTTCCTTAGAAATTAAATGAGAAATTAATACAAAGACCACCAATTATCGAAGCTCGCATAATTCAAGTCCCATTTTCAAGGAAGAACCACCTCGCTAAAGTCAAATTAAATTTCAAAATTTCCCATCATTAAAAGCAGGAATTGTCATTTTTTGGCTTAACTCTCTTTTGTTTTGTAAAACAAAATTAGTCCCCAGCGGAGTCGCCAAGCTGTGATAAGGTTTTTTCCTAAGACAAACCTTCAGGTGTCTCACTTTTTTTTAGAAAATTTAATTAAAAGAGGATTTAGTTTCGAAATAAACCTTAAAAATCTTTATTGGAGTCGCCACCGGCCACTAAGGTAGACCGGACACCGTAAAAAAACTAAACCAGAGATTCGTTTGAAAGGGTTTGAGAGTTGGTTACGTGTGGGGAAGGGTTAGCACCCCCATCATGCCCAGAAATCGGTACCAAAACAATTGTTGCTTTTAATTGATGAAAATTATTTGAAATTTAAAATGAGTTTAATTAGGGGTTCTTAATCGAAAATTTAAACTTTAATCGTACGAGCTTTATCAAATTGGTGGTGTCAAATTAATTTGACATTTAATTAAAAAGGATGATGGTACACCGGACCAAAGACTAAACCAACATCATATAAGTCTGACTGCCGTGTTAGTTTAGGGTTCGGATCACGTACGTCTGTAACACCCCAATTTTGGGCTTAGAAGATTTGGGTTTGGACCGGGTCGGTCGGGTTGCGCTTCGAATATAAAAGGGTGATTTTAGGAAAGCCTAGTTTGGGATGCATTAAAATATGGAAAAATATCTTAAAATCCTCTTTTATTATATATAAGAGAATGGTGGAATCAATTTTTCAAAATGAGGTTTGGAAGTGTGACATTTTGGGTTAGTGACTAAAATGTAATTTTTGAAAACTGGGTGACTGTTTTAAAAAGGATTGAAACTTTGAATCTTTAAGGAGCTATTTACCCAATAAGAGTTTCTCCAGATTTTTCTTGATATTAATTAATTAATTAATGGTTTTAATTAAAGGTAAAAAGGAGGGAAAAGATATTTTGTCATTTTAACTAACTTTTCCCAAATTTTCCATTTTCTTTTCTCTCAACTTTTCTCTCAACCCAAACACATTTCTCCAGCAAATTTCCCTCTGATTTTGACATCTAAAGATTAGATTTCAACCTTCATTTGATCTCTAATCATTTCTTCAACAAAACCTTAGCATTTGCTTATTGGATTTTCAAGATCTTGGTTCCAAAAAGGGAGAAACTCAAGTTTAGAGGTACGAACGTCCTTCTCCTCTAAATTCTCAGTTCTTTACTGAAATTCCTAAGTTCTTAATCCTTGATTTGTGTTTTATTACAGGTTTTACAATTGTGTTCTTGATCTTGGCTTTAAAATGCAAGATTTGATTTAATTTGATGAAATTCGTATGAAATGATTGGGCACTATTTTGAGGTGTCTTTTTGATGATTTTTGGATGTATAATTGATGAGAAATTGAGGTTTAATCAATGCAATCCCGAATAGGTTGATTTTCCTAAGTTTTGCTTGAGTTTTTTGTGGTTTTTGGAGTGATCTTGATGATCTGCTATAGCTGGAGGTATAAGGACGTGTTTAGATCCTTTTTGGATGTTAATTGAGGTTTATGAATGATTGGGATTGATGGATCTTGGCTGGGTAGTGTTGTGGAGTTGTTTGGAGGTGATTTCGGTTGTGTTTGGTAGCCGAAATGTGAGTGTTGATGAGAGCAGCGAGTTTAGGTGTCTTGGTTGAAGATATTAATGCATGATGATGCATTAATCCTCTGCTTTGATGTGTTTAAAATAGGGGAGACATCTTTGGATCCTTGTGGTGTTGATCCGGAAGCTTGATCGGTGTTTCGGCAAGTTGTGAAACGGAATCGGTGAGTGGATTTTAGTTTTCAGCTTTGAAACCAATGTTTTGAAGGTTTGGGAGCTTAGTTAAAGTCTAAACAACTTTGCTAAGCTCAAGAGTAAGTTTTCAGAAAAACTCTCTTGTTGATGAACCATGAGTTGGTTGAATGCAATGTGATTTGCTCGCATGTTTTAAATTCTGTTTTGAAAGCATATTTTAGCATGTTTATTTGCTGATTTTATAAGCCATGTGTTGAAGGATGCTCAAGGTAAGAGATCCTTGTTTTGAACATTATTAAATGTGGTTTTGATGCGTAGCGATGCATGATAATTATGGCTTTGTTAAATGCTTTAAAACAGTGGAATATTGTTGTTAAATGATGTATATTGGCAAGTGATGTCTTGAGAATGGTTAAGAACACTATGGTGGTTAAAAGTCCATAGGTGGTTCTTGTATTAAGAACAACATGGTGGTTAAAAGTCCATGGTTGGTTCTTGTACTAAGGTCACAAAGGTGGTTAAAAGTCCTTGTGTGAGCCTTGTGTATTGTAAGGTCACAAAGGTGGTTAAAAGTCCTTGTGTGGACCTTGTGTATTTTAAGAACACCATGGTGGTTAAAAGTCCATGGGTGATTCTTGTGTTAAGGTCACAAAGGTGGTTAAAAGTCCTTGTGTGGACCTTGTGGATTGTAAGAACACCATGGTGATTAAAAGTCCATGGGTGATTCTTGTGCTAAGGACACAATGGTGGTTAAAAGTCCATGTGTGGTCCTTGTGAATTGTAAGATCACAATGGTGGTTAAAAGTGTATGTGTGGATCTTGTATTGATTGTATTTTGAGACGGAAAAAGATTATGATTATCACTTGTGGCCAATATGACATGTTAATAATTTGAAGCATGAAGTGCTTGTCTTAAATGCTTATGTGCATGTGTAAATGTAGTTTTGAACTAAGGTTTATAAAGGTGTTTTATAAATGCATTATTGAGTTGTTTTAAATGAGCATTCCTCACTAAGCTATTTGCTTACGCTCTCTCTTTTCTTAAACCAATAATGCAGAGCATTGATGTGCTTATAAGGGCAGCAAGAGGTGAAGAATCCAAGTGAAGAACTAAGCTCATGTATGGTGAAAGTTTCTTAACACTATTAGCTTTTGGCATTTGGCAATGGGGGACCTATGTTGTTGTTTTTGGGAGATGTCTTGGACTCCCTAAGTTGGTTTTATGTTGTTGTTGATGTTGGAACTTGTATTTGGCCTTTGTGAAGTTGGTTTGGTATTATGATGCTTGAATGGTTTTCTAAATAGGATGCATGCCTATAGAATTGGGGGTTTGCTTAATTGATGCTATGTTTGAGAATGGTTGATGCTAATATGTTCCTTGAATGTTGAATGACTTGCTGGTATAATTTGGTTGCCTTTGGAGCATGTTTGAAGAGTCAATTGTGTGTTTAACCAGCTAATTTTCTGCAATCTGGGCAGCCCGTTTCGGAACAGGTGCTACCGTTTCGGAACAGAGAGCCTGAAATGGCCTTGGCGTTTCGAAACGGGTAGACCCGTTTCGGAACGAGAATGCTACTGCCAAGCCCTGTTCCGGAACTTGTTTCGGAACGGTCCCGCGTTTCGGAACGGATTATCCCCGTTTCGGAACACTCGACCGTTGGGCACTGAAATTGACGGTTATATGTTTTGAAATCCTTGCGTTTTGGTCCTGAACTTTGTATATACAATTGAATGAGTTTGAGATGTCCGTTTGAGCTGAATTTTGGCAGAGAAGCATGAAACATGACTAATTTCATAATGGTAACTCAAAAGTTGGTTAAGTCCTTATAATTTTCAGAATTTACATTTTGGTCCCTAAATTCATGTTTTGTGCAATCAAGTCCCTAAATGTTTTCTGATTGCTGTGAGCTTTGAATATGTTGGTCTTGTGAACATATCTAGGGTTAATGTGCATTTAGATAAGATTAAAAATAAAAAAGGGTCGTTAATCAAGGTTGACTTTCGGGTTGACTTTGGTTTTCCCCGTGTAAACTTCTTAATTCGGTCCAACCGTCTAGGCCAGGTTAAGGGGGTTACATTTGGTGGTATCAGAGCTGAGTTCTCGAGTAATTGGGAACTGATGAATGGGTGTTAAGTGCTTGAATGCTTTGTATGCTTGTTGAGTGAAAGCATGATGTGTGAATTGTAAGCATGTTACAATTGTGGTGTATGCTGTGGTGAAAGCATGTTAGGGGGACCCATTGCCAAATCAAAGCTAATGTAATGATTTGTTTTTAAGTGGAAATGAGCTTGAGTACTTGGATTGCTTACCTTGCTGAGCCTGATTTTGTTTATTGCATTGTGATTGCATTGTTAGCGAATGGCACCTCGTAGAGAATTGAGGGTTAATACGCGAGCTATGGCTCAAAATGAGAACAAAGAGAATGCTGAAAATATGGTGGATTTACCTCCTCCGCCTGGTGGTGGTGGTGCTGGGGGTGAAGGAGCTGGTGTTGCAACTGGTGCTGGGGTCGCTGGACCTGAAGCTGGTCAGGGGCAAGCTGTTCCTGACATGATAGTGTTGATTCAAGCTATTGCTGGAGCTTTTCGAGCAGCGGTAGCTGGAGCTCAAGGAGCTGAGCATCAGGGAGATGCTAATGTGAGACTACCCTTGGAACGTTTGCGCAGTCTGGGAGGGATTGAGTTCAGGGGTTTGTCTGCTGAAGGTTCTGAGTCTTGGCTGGAAAGTACCAAGAGAATCTTGGGACAAATGAATTGTACCGATGTGCAGAAGCTGGGGTGTGTGGTATCATTGTTGCAAGATGATGCATACACTTGGTGGACAACCACTATCTCTGAGATGGCGGAAGCTGATGTAACCTGGACGTTCTTTCAGAACGCATTCAAGAGAAGATATCTGGGTGTGAGGTACCTAGATGAAAAGAAAAGAGAATTCATGTCTCTTACCTAAGGGAGCATGTCTGTGGCTGAGTACGAGGTTCAGTTTGTCCGACTCAGTCAGTACGCACCTGAGCTTGTCCCGGATGAGCGGGAGAGGTGTGAAAGGTTCCGTTATGGTTTGGTGACGGAAGTGAAGACGTATATGCTGGCTGCTGAGTACAATGATTTTGATGTGCTGGTGGGTAGAGCAAAGGACATTGAGATGAACTTGGGTTTATCTTCTAAAAGTGATGGTTCTGGTGCTGGAAAGCGAGCTGCTGAGTATAGTTCCGGTGGCGGACGAAACAAGAGGGGACGTGATCAGAAGTATCAGTCTTCAGCTAAGTGAGGTGGGGGTGCGCCTGCTCAGGGAGGCAAGGCAAGAGCTGATCCGAACACATGTTGGACATGTGGATCGCGTGGCCATATGAAGCGTGATTGTCCTCGAGCTGTGAGGGAGGTGCAAGCTCCTGTTGTGGCGGCTGGTAACTCGTGCTGGAACTGTGGATCCGCTGATCACATGAGGAGGGAGTGTCCTCTGTTGGCCGGTGGTGGCCAAGGACGTGCTCATGTTGTTGTTGCACCACAGAGAGGTCGTGGGCGCGGCCGTGGTAACTTTCAGCGGAGAGAGGAAGGTGGTCGGAATGTGGCTCATGTTGTAGCTGTTCAGCCTGAGGGTGGTGGCCAGGCTAGAGTGTATGCTTAGAGGGAGGGGTGGAATGACACGGATGTGATCGCAGGTACTTTTACTTTGCAATCCTTGTCATTACTTTCCTTGATTGATTCTGGATCTACACACTCATACATATTGCGTGAGCATGCTGAATTGCTTGGTTTGCCTATTGAGTCTTTGGATGTTGGTATGCGTGTCACTAGTTCTTTTGGTGAGACTGTTGTGACTCGAAAGCTTTATAGAAGATGTCCTTTGGTTGTGCAAGATCATGTTTTTCATGTTGATCTTATGGAATTGCCTTTCTATGGTTTTGATGTAATCCTATGTATGGATTGGCTTGTTGAGCATCGAGCTGTAGTAGATTGTGAGAATAAGCGAGTTTCGTTGAAGCTTGCGGATGATTATGAGGTAGTTGTGGTTGGTGAAAATGTGAAGTTTCTTGCCAACGTGGTGTCTACATTGGAGGCGAGCCGGATGCTGAGGCAAGGTTGTGAGGCTTATCTCGCTTTTGTGATGAATCCTAGCTCTAAGGAGTTGCGTGTGCAAGATATCAGGACTGTGCGAGAGTTTCCTGGTGTGTTTCCTGAGGAGTTGCCTGGATTGCCTCCTAATCGCGAAGTGGAGTTTGGGATTGAGTTGTATGAAAACACAACTCCAGTGTCCATTACCCCTTATAGAATGGCACCTAAGGAGTTGAAAGAGCTGAAGACGCAACTGCAAGAGTTGCTTGATCGTGGTTTCATTCGGCCGAGTGTGTCACCTTGGGGTGCACCGGTCTTGTTTGTAAAGAAGAAGGATGGCACTATGAGAATGTGCATTGATTATCGTCAGCTTAACAAGTTGACTATCAAGAATCGGTATCCATTGGCGAGAATTGATGATCTTTTTGATCAATTTCGGGGAGCAGCTGTGTTCTCTAAGATTGACTTAAGGTCAGGGTATTACCAGTTGAAGGTGAAGGATGTGGATGTGCCAAATACAGCTTTCAGGACGAGGTATGGGCATTACGAGTTCCTTGTGATGCCGTTTGGTTTGACAAATGCTCCTGCAGCTTTCATGGACATGATGAACCGAGTATTTCATGAATACTTGGATAAGTTTGTTGTGGTGTTCATTGATGATATCCTCGTGTACTCGCGTACTGAGGAGGAGCATGAAGGGCATTTGAGAATTGTGTTGCAAGCTTTGTTGGAGAATCAGCTTTATGCCAAGTTGAGCAAGTGTGAGTTCTGGCTTAGGGAAGTGGTGTTTCTTGGTCATGTGGTTTCTGCTGAAGGGATTCGTGTTGATCCTCAGAAGATTGAGGCGGTGATGAATTGGAAGGTTCCTAAGTCTGTTCATGAAGTCTGTAGTTTCCTTGGTTTGGCTGGATACTACCGGAGGTTTGTGGATGGGTTTTCAAAGATTGCTGCACCTTTGACGAAGTTGTTGCAGAAGGATGTTAAGTATGAGTGGACGGAAGCGAGACAGCAGGCTTTTGAGAAGCTTAAGGCAGCTTTGACGCAAGCTCCTATCTTGGTTCAACCTGAATCAGGGAAAGAGTTTGTGGTGTATGGTGATGTGTCCTACGTTGGTTTGGGATGTGTGCTAATGCAAGAGGGTAAGGTGGTGGCTTATGCGTCGCGGCAGTTGAAGGTGCATGAGCGCAATTATCCTACGCATGATATTGAGTTGGCTGCAGTGGTTTTTGCTTTGAAGATCTGGAGACATTACTTGTATGTTGAGAAGTGTACTGTGTACACGGATCACAAGAGTTTGAAGTATTTGATGTCTCAGAAGGAGTTGAATCTTAGGCAGCGACGTTGGGTGGAGTTGCTCAAGGATTATGATTTGACGATTGAGTATCACCCTAGAAAAACTAATGTTGTAGCGGATGCCTTGAGTAGAAAGGTAGCTGTTGAGTTGAGGGCTATGTTTGCCAGTTTGAGTATTTCGCGTGATGGTGGTCTTGTGGCTGAGTTGCAAGTGAAACTGTAACCCCCTTAACCCGGCCTAGACGGTTGACCCGAATTAAGAAAGTCACACGCGGAAAACCAAAATCAACCCGAAAGTCAACCTTGATTAACGACCCTTTTTTTTTCTTTTTAATCTTGTCTAGATGCACATTAGCCCTAGTTGTGATCACCCAAACATCATACTCAAAGATCACAAACATCAGAGATCAAACAGGGACCTAATTGAACAAATTACAACTTTAGGGACCAAATTGTAATTTCTGAAAACTTTAAGGACTTAACCAGATTTTAAGTTACCAACTTAAAATTAATCATGTTTCATGCATCTCTGCCAAAATTCAGCTCAAACGGACATCCCAAACTCATACAATTGCACAAACAAGATTCAGGACCAAAATGCAAACAATTCAAAACATTTAACTGCCAATGTCAGCCCCCAACGGTCACCCGTTCCGAAACTGGCAGAGCCCGTTTCGAAATGCGGGGTCGTTCCGCAACGCGTACCGAAACAGGTGACTGGCAGAATGCTCTCCGTTTCGAAACAGTGTCTACCGTTTCGGACGCCTGGGCTGATTCAGGGCATCCGTTCCGAAACGGTAGTCCCTGTTCCGAAACGCCCTGCACATAATGCAGAAAAAGACATGCTTAAACACGCAATTGACCATTCGAACATACTCCAAAAGCCACCAAACTTTACCAACATGCAATTCAACATATAAGAGACATAATTGCATCAGCAATTCAACAAAATATCCACATATACGAAAAACCCCAAATCTATAGGCATGCTTCCTACACAAGCAACCATTCAAGCATAAACTTCCAAATCAATCTCATAAAAGACAAATACATGTTCCAACAACATCAACAACATAAAACCATTCTTGTCCGAACATATTCGAACACATAAACCACATCCCAAGAGATTCTACCCCCATTGCCTTTATTAACTATAGCTATTCACCGAGACATACATCTCAAATGGAGTCCTCCTTGAATCCCTTGCTTCTCGCTGTCCAAACTTTAAGAATCTGCATTGATGGACAGAAAGGAGCGTAAGCACATAATGCTTAGTGAGGAATGCTCAAAACCAAAACACCATCAATGCAGCGGGTCACAAAACACTTTTAAAACAAACCCGAAATGTTTACCAAGCAAAGTTTGAAAACCCTTTTCCAACAACATGCTTAAAACCATGCATTGCACATACATGAAAACCAACCCTTAGCTTAGCAAGCTAAGAAAACCTTTTCAAAGCACAACTTGCAAAGTCATCCATTTAACCATTCCATGCATAAACACCATATGCAAAGTTAAATTCAAAACCTTGGAAAACACTTCCATTCACATCATACCTTTCCCATGCTTGAATGTCATACCAAGCAAGAACAATTTAAAAACCATTTATCCAATCAATCCATCACATGCATTAAACAAAGGCAACATTTGAACCACAATATCATCATCACATGCCTTTTAAAACAAGTCTTAACAAGACTCCAATGCATTAAAGAAATTCCATGCACACATGCATCATTTACCAAATGATAATCAACACTTGTTCAACTTAACAAGTAAACATGCATTCACAAGCATTATACACTTTCCATGCAACCATGCATCTTTTCAAGCATCTCATGCTTCTTTATAATCAAGAACATCATATTGGCTTCCAAGTGATCAACCACATCCACTTTTCAACTCAACACCCGATCGAATACGCGGATCACAAGCGTTGTCCCCCACGCTTCATACACACTACCAATCCAAGGTCTCCAAATGGACTTTTAAACACCATTTGACCTTACCATCCTAAGGTTCCCATGTATGGACTTTTAAACACCATACAACCTCAACTTTTCCCGAGGTTCCCATGTATGGACTTTTAAACACCATACAACCTCAACTTTTCCCGAGGTTCCCATGTATGGACTTTCAAACACCATACAACCTCAACTTTTCCCAAGGTTCCCATGTATGGACTTTTAAACACCATACAACCTTGACATGCACAAGGTTCCCATGTATGGACTTTCAAACACCATACAACCTTTGCATCACCGATTGGTAGTTGTATAACATCACTAACGAGATCCGGGACACCCTACACAAGATCCACACATGGACATTACACCTCCATTGTGATCTTAACAAGCACAAGGTTCCCATATATGGACTTTTAACCACCATATAACCTTTGCTTAACCAAGGTCCTCGAATGGGCATTCCACCTCCATTATGACCTTAACCATCTCGTTAGGATACTTGAAGGGAGTTTACCGGTTCACACTTAACCACTCCACCTCCAAGGCGACTTAATTCACGGTGCACCCAATCCTATAGCCGGCTAACTATATCCGATCAAAGAAACCAAGAACCACTTACATCACTTGCCAATATAACCATCTTACCATCATTAGTCCAATGATTCACATGCATAACCACAATGCAAAAACCATCATTTACTATCATCAATCCACTGTTTTAAAGAATTACACAAAGCCATTTAACATCATGCAACACCATGCATCAAAACCACATTTTCAATGTACAAAACCAAGGATCTCTTACCTTGAGCATCCTTCACATATGGCTTTCAAAACCAGCATTAAACCATGCTAAAAATATGCTTTCAAAACAGAATATAAACCATGCAAATCACATGCATTGCAACCATCAAACACAATTGCTTTTAAAGCCAATTCACAACACAAACCAAGAGCGAAAAACCATTTACTTACTCTTGAGCTTAGCAAAGTTGTTTAGACTTAAACTAAGCTCCCAAAACCTTCAAACCTTGGTTTAAAAGCTGAAAACCCAACTTCACTCACCGATACACAAAACAAGGCTAGCCAACAAGCCTTCCAAGCATCCGAAACCTTCCGCAACACCTCTAAAGCTCACGGATCAAACTCCCATGTTTCAAGCACACAAAAACAGAGCATTACTGCATCTTTATGCATTAAAAACACCAGCAACACAACACAACTCGCTGCTCATCACAAATCCAACATTTCGACTACCAAACACAACCGAAATCACCTCCAAACACTTCCAAAACTTAACCCAGCCAAGATCCATCACTTCTAACCATTTTTAAACATCAATTAACATCCAAAATGATCACAACACATCCTTATACCTCTAGGTATAACAGATCATCAAAAACACTCCAAAAACAACCAAAAACTCAAGCAAAACTTAGGAAATTTAACCTATCCGGGATTGCATTAATTAAACCTCAACTTCTAATCAATTTAGCATTCATTTAACATCAATTTGACACCTCAAAACACTGCCCAAACAGATCACACGAAAATTTCACCAAAAATCACCAAATCTTGCATTTTAAGCCAAAATCAAGATTTCAATTGAAAAGCCTTTAACAAATCACAAATCAAGGATTGAGAACTTAGGAATTTTAGTAAAGAACTGATAGTTTAGAGGAGAAGGACGTTCTTACCTCCAAACTTGAATTTCTCCTTTTTAGAACCAAAAAGCTTGATGAAACCACTTGCAAATGGTGAGGTTTTGTTGTAGAGATGATTAGGAATCCAAAGAGAGTTGAAAAGGAAGATTTGAGTGACAAAATCAGAGGAGAAAATCTTGAGAGATGTGTTTGGGTTGAGAGAAAATGAGAGAAAAGGAGAATTGGAAGAAAAATGGAAAGTTAGTTATAAAATAGTCAAAATGACTTTCCCTCCTCTTTCATGTGTTTTAGAATCAGAATAAAACCTTAAAATATCTTAGAAAAATCTGGAGAAACTCTTTTTGGAATAATAGCTCCTTAAAGATTCAAAGTTTCAATCCTTTATAAAATAGCCACGCAACTTTCAAAAATTACATTTTGGTCACTAGCCAAAATGTCAACCTTCCGAACCTCATTTTGTAAAATTGATTTCACAGTTCACTTATATATATTAAAAGATGATTTTAGAACATTTTTCCATATTTTTAATGCAACCCGAACTAGGCTTTCCTAATTTCTCCTTTATATATTCGATCAGCACTTTGACCGAACCGGTCAACGCCCAAAACTTCTGAGCCCAAAACCGGGGCGTTACAACTCTCCCCCCTTAGGAAATTTCGTCCTCGAAATTTCAACTGGCGAAAAGGAAACCACAACCTTCTCAAACCAACACACAAGGCAACACAACAGCCTCAACCATCACTGAACACATTCCACACAAAAACTCCACCAAACTCAACACCACCACACGCTGTTCGCAAATTCCAAAACACCCAAAGATAGCCACAATTTAACCTTTCACACATCCAGACTGTACACAGCCCCAACATCAACCTGAAGAACTTCAACTTTTACAGCACACATCACTGTAACACACAACCCCCAAGACTTGTTTACACAGGGACGTCAACCAAACCAACTCAACCACTATGCAAAACTTCTCTGCTTCTAAAACTCTTGCAAACTTCCAAACCTCTTCCAAGAATTTTCCCAACAAGCAAAAATTCTAAGCATCAACTGGTTACCCAAACTCCTCAACGAATGCTAACAATCCTTCACATCCGCCACTATCACTACCATAACAACTCACAAGGACTACACACCCAAAATCCAAAATTTACATCACAACCCCAACTCAACTCCGCCAACCGTATCACACACCACCAGCTGGCTACAAAAGAAATTCACATACTCACAACCAACCAACCACTTCTCACAAGAATCCTTTCAAACAACAATGGCCTTCGATCTTTCATTGCCTATCCACCGCAAGCTTTGACCACAATACTTGCCTTACTAGAACATCGCCCAGCTTAAACATACAGATCATCTTCTCAACTCTTCGAAGGTTACTAAGAACCAACACTTACAAACATAACCCTTCCATAACAACTTAAATGCTAAGCTGCTTCAGCACTTGGAAACACAACCACTAAACTGCAACATCCTTTAGCACCAAGGAACTACCCCCTTCCACTTAGCCATTCAAACCACTCGACCGATTCTAACTTCAACCGGTACTCTCCACCACCAAACCACTAAACTCCTTAAGCAACAAACACTATCCTTCTACCACAGGCTATACTACTCTCACTATCTCCAGCACTAGCTTAATATTCTCCACTACTTCTAACTCTCACCCAACACCAAAACAACCTCCAAACACCCATCATCTAATCAACCCACCACACTAACAGATTCGATCAGTTATTAGCGAGTGTGAACATCGTATGCATGATCACCTACATGCCCTATCAATGCCTGATGTACATGTATGCAAAACCTCTAATGTCATGCCACATGTATGCATGGACCAGCACATATATAATATAGCATATAACAATGATTTTAACTGTGCATGAATGCCAGTTCACACCCTCCAATAACATCCTCAAAATCCGTCTAAGAACAACCTCCTACCTCACCTTCAACTTATCTAACTCCATCATTCCAACAACCATTAACCACAAGATACTCACTAAAACCTTCTTCACACCAAAGATGTTTCCAAACTACAACTATCACCCCAAACATGCTAGCAACAAGACTAGACTTACCACGCAAGGAAAACCAACAGAAACCAAACCAAGGTAACTAGAGCAAAGACTACTTAACAAGGTTACCTGAAAACACAACACCACCCTGAAGATTCATCAGACGAGCTCTCTTCCTCGCGGAACCATCATCCTCCTGCCACACCGCTGCAGCACTAGCTAACACAATAAGATCACCACCAACTCCTTGCGGTAAAGAACCTTGGCTGTTCCGAGCCAACATCAAACAATCATGTCTCATATGTCCAGCAGACCCACATTTCCAGCAAACTTCATTTCCCAAACTCTTCACAACCCTCTGCTCTTTCTGCCACCTCTGAACCTTGCCTCGGCCGTGCCCACGACCTTTCAGAGACCCTTTGGCTATCACCAAAGCTGACTTCACCCCAAGGGGACAATCACGCTTCACATGCACTTTAGAACCACAGTTCCAACAAGCACCCGCGCCCCAACAACCTCCAACATGGAACCTTTCACAATGGTCACATACCGGTGGCTGAGCTTCCACTCCTTGCTCAAACAACACTTGCTCCACAACAGCACTACCTTCACATTGCTTAACCCTTGGAAACTTCTCTCCAAGATACCTTTCATAAAAGGCAGATACAAAGAAATCCCAGTCAATATCATGGATATGTGACGCCACCGCCACAGATGTCCACCAGACACATGCATCCTCCAACATCAGAAAAACAACACTTCCCAGCTTACAAGCATAATCACAACCTTCCTGATCCAGAATCAGAATCACATCGGCCAACCAGGCCTCAAACATCTCCGGTGAAGAACCATGATATTCCACAGCACCCAGATCAAGCAAACGCTGCTTCGGCAAACCCACACATCCCACAGCCAGCACATCCACTGACTTTACCTTAACCACAACCTGAGATGTTCCCAACACCTCTTGAGCAACTGGTGATGAACTCTTCATCACAGAACCAGCTTCTTCCTCCTGCCTTAACACCTCAACCCCAGGCACAGAAGACTGAGACAAAACACCTCTACAGAAGGGTGAATTCCATGCCTTAACAACCTGCCCTAAGGCAGCAACCATCTCACCCAACTGCCATTCTATCATCGACTTCGCCATACTACTAACAACAACAAACATTCACAACAAACAAACAAACAAACCAGTTAGACCAGCTTTAAGCAAGGATTCAAACTCCAACTCCAAAATAACACAATAGCTATATTAATAAGGCAATGGGTATCCCGAATCCTCCCCTTTTACATGACATAACAGTCAACACAAACATGGATATCACAACATCAAGCATATCAAACAACATACTTTGATCATGCTTACATCAAACAGCATCCACTTGAAACAGCATACTAGCAACATAACATACTCAATACATGTTCATCAAGCATATCACCAGCTCACAACATCAGCACAAATCCACACAAGCTCAACAAATATTCATAACCACAAAACATGCTTGAAAGCATCAGCAACTTGCTCAGAAACACGTGTTTCAACCAACTTTCAACCACACAACAAGGTAAACATCAAACACACATCACAACAACTTACCGTTTTCCCCAAGCATTCGCAACTCAGCTCTGATACCACCAAATGTAACCCCCTTAACCCGGCCTAGACGGTTGACCCGAATTAAGAAAGTCACACGGGGAAAACCAAAGTCAACCCGAAAGTCAACCTTGATTAACGACCTTTTTTTTCTTTTTAATCTTGTCTAGATGCACATTAGCCCTAATTGTGATCACCCAAACATCATACTCAAAGATCACAAACATCAGAGATCAAACATGGACCCAATTGAACAAATTACAACTTTAGGGACCAAATTGTAATTTCTGAAAACTTTAAGGACTTAACCAGATTTTAAGTTACCAACTTAAAATTAATCATGTTTCATGCATCTCTGCCAAAATTCAGCTCAAACGGACATCCCAAACTCATACAATTGCACAAACAAGATTCAGGACCAAAATGCAAACAATTCAAAACATTTAACTGCCAATGTCAGCCCCCAACGGTCACCCGTTCCGAAACTGGCAGAGCCCGTTTCGAAACGCGGGGCCGTTCCGCAACGCGTACCGAAACAGGTGACTGGCAGAATGCTCTCCGTTTCGAAACAGTGTCTACCGTTTCGGACGCCTGGGCTGATTCAGGGCATCCGTTCCGAAACGGTAGTCCCTGTTCTGAAACGCCCTGCACATAATGCAGAAAAAGACATGCTTAAACACGCAATTGACCATTCGAACATACTCCAAAAGCCACCAAACTTTACCAACATGCAATTCAACATATAAGAGACATACTTGCATCAGCAATTCAACAAAATATCCACATATACGAAAAACCCCAAATCTATAGGCATGCTTCCTACACAAGCAACCATTCAAGCATAAACTTCCAAATAAATCTCATAAAAGCCAAATACATGTTCCAACAACATCAACAACATAAAACCATTCTTTTCCGAACATATTCGAACACATAAACCACATCCCAAGAGATTCTACCCCCATTGCCTTTATTAACTATAGCTATTCACCGAGACATACATCTCAAATGGAGTCCTCCTTGAATCCCTTGCTTCTCACTGTCCAAACTTTAAGAATTTGCATTGATGGACAGAAAGGAGCGTAAGCACATAATGCTTAGTGAGGAATGCTCAAAACCAAAACACCATCAATGCAGCGGGTCACAAAACACTTTTAAAACAAACCCGAAATGTTTACCAAGCAAAGTTTGAAAACCCTTTTCCAACAACATGCTTAAAACCATGCATTGCACATACATGAAAACCAACCCTTAGCTTAGCAAGCTAAGAAAACCTTTTCAAAGCACAACTTGCAAAGTCATCCATTTAACCATTCCATGCATAAACACCATATGCAAAGTTAAATTCAAAACCTTGGAAAACACTTCCATTCACATCATACCTTTCCCATGCTTGAATGTCATACCAAGCAAGAACAATTTAAAAACCATTTATCCAATCAATCCATCACATGCATTAAACAAAGGCAACATTTGAACCACAACATCATCATCACATGCCTTTTAAAACAAGTCTTAACAAGACTCCAATGCATTAAAGAAATTCCATGCACACATGCATCATTTACCAAATGATAATCAACACTTGTTCAACTTAACAAGTAAACATGCATTCACAAGCATTATACACTTTCCATGCAACCATGCATCTTTTCAAGCATCTCATGCTTCTTTATAATCAAGAACATCATATTGGCTTCCAAGTGATCAACCACATCCACTTTTCAACTCAACACCCGATCAGATACGCGGATCACAAGCGTTGTCCCCCACGCTTCATACACACTACCAATCCAAGGTCTCCAAATGGACTTTTAAACACCATTTGACCTTACCATCCTAAGGTTCCCATGTATGGACTTTTAAACACCATACAACCTCAACTTTTCCCGAGGTTCCCATGTATGGACTTTTAAACACCATACAACCTCAACTTTTCCCGAGGTTCCCATGTATGGACTTTCAAACACCATACAACCTCAACTTTTCCCAAGGTTCCCATGTATGGACTTTTAAACACCATACAACCTTGACATGCACAAGGTTCCCATGTATGGACTTTCAAACACCATACAACCTTTGCATCACCGATTGGTAGTTGTATAACATCACTAACGAGATCCGGGACACCCTACACAAGATCCACACATGGACATTACACCTCCATTGTGATCTTAACAAGCACAAGGTTCCCATATATGGACTTTTAACCACCATATAACCTTTGCTTAACCAAGGTCCTCGAATGGGCATTCCACCTCCATTATGACCTTAACCATCTCGTTAGGATACTTGAAGGGAGTTTACCGGTTCACACTTAACCACTCCACCTCCAAGGCGACTTAATTCACGGTGCACCCAATCCTATAGCCGGCTAACTATATCCGATCAAAGAAACCAAGAACCACTTACATCACTTGCCAATATAACCATCTTACCATCATTAGTCCAATGATTCACATGCATAACCACAATGCAAAAACCATCATTTACTATCATCAATCCACTGTTTTAAAGAATTACACAAAGCCATTTAACATCATGCAACACCATGCATCAAAACCACATTTTCAATGTACAAAACCAAGGATCTCTTACCTTGAGCATCCTTCACATATGGCTTTCAAAACCAGCATTAAACCATGCTAAAAATATGCTTTCAAAACAGAATATAAACCATGCAAATCACATGCATTGCAACCATCAAACACAATTGCTTTTAAAGCCAATTCACAACACAAACCAAGAGCGAAAAACCATTTACTTACTCTTGAGCTTAGCAAAGTTGTTTAGACTTAAACTAAGCTCCCAAAACCTTCAAACCTTGGTTTAAAAGCTGAAAACCCAACTTCACTCACCGATACACAAAACAAGGCTAGCCAACAAGCCTTCCAAGCATCCGAAACCTTCCGCAACACCTCTAAAGCTCACGGATCAAACTCCCCTGTTTCAAGCACACAAAAACAGAGCATTAATGCATCTTTATGCATTAAAAACACCAGCAACACAACACAACTCGCTGCTCATCACAAATCCAACATTTCGGCTACCAAACACAACCGAAATCACCTCCAAACACTTCCAAAACTTAACCCAGCCAAGATCCATCACTTCTAACCATTTTTAAACATCAATTAACATCCAAAATGATCACAACACATCCTTATACCTCTAGGTATAACAGATCATCAAAAACACTCCAAAAACAACCAAAAACTCAAGCAAAACTTAGGAAATTCAACCTATCCGGGATTGCATTAATTAAACCTCAACTTCTAATCAATTTAGCATTCATTTAACATCAATTTGACACCTCAAAACACTGCCCAAACAGATCACACGAAAATTTCACCAAAAATCACCAAATCTTGCATTTTAAGCCAAAATCAAGATTTCAATTGAAAAGCCTTTAACAAATCACAAATCAAGGATTGAGAACTTAGGAATTTCAGTAAAGAACTGATAGTTTAGAGGAGAAGGACGTTCTTACCTCCAAACTTGAATTTCTCCTTTTTAGAACCAAAAAGCTTGATGAAACCACTTGCAAATGGTGAGGTTTTGTTGTAGAGATGATTAGGATTCCAAAGAGAATTGAAAAGGAAGATTTGAGTGACAAAACCAGAGGAGAAAATCTAGAGAGATGTGTTTGGGTTGAGAGAAAATGAGAGAAAAGGAGAATTGGAAGAAAAATGGAAAGTTAGTTATAAAATAGTCAAAATGACTTTCCCTCCTCTTTCATGTGTTTTAAAATCAGAATAAAACCTTAAAATATCTTAGAAAAATCTGGAGAAACTCTTTTTGGAATAATAGCTCCTTAAAGATTCAAAGTTTCAATCCTTTATAAAACAGCCACGCAACTTTCAAAAATTACATTTTGGTCACTAGCCAAAATGTCAACCTTCCGAACCTCATTTTGTAAAATTGATTTCACAGTTCACTTATATATATTAAAAGATGATTTTAGAACATTTTTCCATATTTTTAATTCAACCCGAACTAGGCTTTCCTAATTTCTCCTTTATATATTCGATCAGCACTTTGACCGAACCGGTCAACGCCCAAAACTTCTGAGCCCAAAACCGGGGCGTTACAGAAACCATCTTTGGTTCAGTTGATTAAGGAAAAGCAGTTGTTGGATGATTCCTTGGTACCGCATGTTCAGGATATTGCGGAGGATAGGCCTTCGGATTTCTGTTTTAATGATGATGGAGTGTTGTGTTTTGGGAGTCGGATAGTAGTGCCCAATGATGCTGAGTTGAGGCGTGCTATTCTGACTGAAGGTCATAGTAGTCCTTTTGCTATGCACCCTGGTAGTACTAAGATGTATCGTGATCTTCGTGATGAGCACTATTGGGTGGGTTTAAAGAAATATGTTGTTGAGTTTGTAAGCAAGTGCATGGTGTGTCAGCGAGTTAAGGCTGAGCATCAGTTTCCTTCAGGGTTGTTGCAACCGTTGAGAATTCCTGAATGGAAGTGGGAAAGGATTACCATGGATTTTGTGTCTGGTTTGCCTTTGTCGTCTTCGAAGAGGAATTCGGTGTGGGTGATTGTGGATCGCCTGACGAAGTGTGCACATTTCTTGCCTGTGCATACTACGTACACTTTGGATAAGCTTGCGGAGCTGTACATTGCTGAGATTGTGCGGCTGCATGGTGTGCCTAAGTCGGTTGTGTCAGATAGGGATCCGAGGTTTACATCGCGTTTCTGGCAGTGTTTGCATCAGGCATTGGGTACACGGTTGAATTTCAGTACATCTTATCATCCACAGTCGGATGGTCAGTTCGAGCGTGTTATCCAAGTTTTGGAGGATATGTTGAGGTGTTGCGTGATTGAGTTTCAGGGTTCTTGGGAGAAGCATTTGCCTTTGGTGGAGTTTGCCTATAATAATAGTTATCAGGCAAGTATTCAAATGGCACCTTATGAAGCTTTGTACGGGAGGAAGTGTAGGACTCCTTTTTGTTGGGCTGAAACAGGCCAGAAGTTGGTTTCGATGCCAACTTTGTTGAAAGGAACCACCGAGAAGGTGAAGCTCATTTGTGAGCGCTTGAAGGCAGCTTCTGATCGTCAAAAGTCTTACGCGGATCTGAAGCGTAAGGAGATTGAGTATGCGGTGGGTGACCGTGTGTTTTTGAAAGTATCGCCTTGGAAAAAGGTGATGAGGTTTGGTCGAAAGGGTAAGTTGAGCCCTAGGTACATTGGACCGTACGAGGTGATTGAGCGTGTGGGTCCTGTTGCGTACAAGTTGAGGTTACCTCAAGAGTTGGAAAAGATTCATGATGTGTTTCATGTTTCTATGCTTCGGAAGTATAGATCGGATCCTTCACATGTGATGCATGTAGAAGAAGTGGAATTGAATCCGGATTTGACCTATGATGAAGAACCGGTGAAGATTCTGGATTCGGATAGTAAGGTTCTTCGAGGCAAGACCATTGAATCGGTAAAGGTGTTGTGGAAGCATCGTGGTGTTGAAGAAGCCACGTGGGAGCGGAAGGATGACATGTTGAAGCAGTTTCCGTACCTCTTTCCTTCAGGTAAATTTCGAGGATGAAATTTCTTAAGGGGGGAGAGTTGTAACACCCCAATTTTGGGCTTAGAAGATTTGGGTTTGGACCGGGTCGGTCGGGTTGCGATTCGAATATAAAAGGGTGATTTTAGGAAAGCCTAGTTCGGGATGCATTAAAATATGGAAAAATATCTTAAAATCCTCTTTTATTATATATAAGAGAATGGTGGAATCAATTTTTCAAAATGAGGTTTGGAAGTGTGACATTTTGGGTTAGTGACTAAAATGTAATTTTTGAAAATTGGGTGACTGTTTTAAAAAGGATTGAAACTTTGAATCTTTAAGGAGCTATTTACCCAATAAGAGTTTCTCTAGATTTTTCTTGATATTAATTAATTAATTAATGGTTTTAATTAAAGGTAAAAAGGAGGGAAAAGATATTTTGTCATTTTAACTAACTTTTCCCAAATTTTCCATTTTCTTTTCTCTCAACTTTTCTCTCAACCCAAACACATTTCTCCAACAAATTTCCCTCTGATTTTGACATCTAAAGATTAGATTTCAACCTTCATTTGATCTCTAATCATTTCTTCAACAAAACCTTAGCATTTGCTTATTGGATTTTCAAGATCTTGGTTTCAAAAAGGGAGAAACTCAAGTTTAGAGGTATGAACGTCCTTCTCCTCTAAATTCTCAGTTCTTTACTGAAATTCCTAAGTTCTTAATCCTTGATTTGTGTTTTATTAAAGGTTTTACAATTGTGTTCTTGATCTTGGCTTTAAAATGCAAGATTTGATTTAATTTGATGAAATTCGTATGAAATGATTGGGCACTGTTTTGAGGTGTCTTTTTGATGATTTTTGGATGTATAATTGATGAGAAATTGAGGTTTAATCAATGCAATCCCGAATAGGTTGATTTTCCTAAGTTTTGCTTGAGTTTTTGGTGGTTTTTGGAGTGATCTTGATGATCTGCTATAGCTAGAGGTATAAGGACGTGTTTAGATCCTTTTTGGATGTTAATTGAGGTTTATGAATGATTGGGATTGATGGATCTTGGCTGGGTAGTGTTGTGGAGTTGTTTGGAGGTGATTTCGATTGTGTTTGGTAGCCGAAAATGTGAGTGTTGATGAGAGCAGCGAGTTTAGGTGTCTTGGTTGAAGATATTAATGCATGATGATGCATTAATCCTCTGCTTTGATGTGTTTAAAACAGGGGAGACATCTTTGGATCCTTGTGGTGTTGGTCCGGAAGCTTGATCAGTGTTCCGGCAAGTTGCGAAACGGAATCGGTGAGTGGATTTTGGTTTTCAGCTTTGAAACCAATGTTTTGAAGGTTTGGGAGCTTAGTTAAAGTCTAAACAACTTTGCTAAGCTCAAGAGTAAGTTTTCGGAAAAACTCTCTTGTTGATGAACCATGAGTTGGTTGAATGCAATGTGATTTGCTCGCATGTTTTAAATTCTTTTTTGAAAGCATATTTTAGCATGTTTATTTGCTGATTTTATAAGCCATGTGTTGAAGGATGCTCAAGGTAAGAGATCCTTGTTTTGAACATTGTTAAATGTGGTTTTGATGCGTAGCGATGCATGATAATTATGGCTTTGTTAAATGCTTTAAAACAGTGGAATATTGTTGTTAAATGATGTATATTGGCAAGTGATGTCTTGAGAATGGTTAAGAACACTATGGTGGTTAAAAGTCCATAGGTGGTTCTTGTATTAAGAACAACATGGTGGTTAAAAGTCCATGGTTGGTTCTTGTACTAAGGTCACAAAGGTGGTTAAAAGTCCTTGTGTGAGCCTTGTGTATTGTAAGGTCACAAAGGTGGTTAAAAGTCCTTGTGTGGACCTTGTGTATTTTAAGAACACCATGGTGGTTAAAAGTCCATGGGTGATTCTTGTGTTAAGGTCACAAAGGTGGTTAAAAGTCCTTGTGTGGACCTTGTGGATTGTAAGAACACCATGGTGGTTAAAAGTCCATGGGTGATTCTTGTGCTAAGGACACATTGGTGGTTAAAAGTCCATGTGTGGTCCTTGTGAATTGTAAGATCACAATGGTGGTTAAAAGTCCATGTGTGGATCTTGTATTGATTGTATTTTGAGACGGAAAAAGATTATGATTATCACTTGTGGCCAATATGATATGTTAATAATTTGAAGCATGAAGTGCTTGTCTTAAATGCTTATGTGCATGTGTAAATGTAGTTTTGAACTAAGGTTTATAAAGGTGTTTTATAAATGCATTATTGAGTTGTTTTAAATGAGCATTCCTCACTAAGCTATTTGCTTACGCTCTCTCTTTTCTTAAACCAATAATGCAGAGCATTGATGTGCTTATAAGGGCAGCAAGAGGTCAAGAATCCAAGTGAAGAACTAAGCTCATGTATGGTGAAAGTTTCTTAACACTATTAGCTTTTGGCATTTGGCAATGGGGGACCTATGTTGTTGTTTTTGGGAGATGTCTTGGACTCCCTAAGTTGGTTTTATGTTGTTGTTGATGTTGGAACTTGTACTTGGCCTTTGTGAAGTTGGTTTGGTATTATGATGCTTGAATGGTTTTCTAAATAGGATGCATGCCTATAGAATTGGGGGTTTGCTTAATTGATGTTATGTTTGAGAATGGTTGATGCTAATATGTTCCTTGAATGTTGAATGACTTGCTGGTATAATTTGGTTGCCTTTGGAGCATGTTTGAAGAGTCAATTGTGTGTTTAACCAGCTAATTTTCTGCAATCTGGGCAGCCCGTTTCGGAACAGGTGCTACCGTTTCGGAACAGAGGGCCTGAAATGGCCTTGGCGTTTCGAAACGGGTAGACCCGTTTCGGAACGAAAATGCTACTGCCAAGCCCTGTTCCGGAACTTGTTTCGGAACGGTCCCGCGTTTCGGAACGGATTATCTCCGTTTTGGAACACTCGACCGTTGGGCACTGAAATTGACGGTTATATGTTTTGAAATCCTTGCGTTTTGGTCCTGAACTGTGTATATGCAATTGAATGAGTTTGAGATGTCCGTTTGAGCTGAATTTTGGCAGAGAAGCATGAAACATGACTAATTTCATAATGGTAACTCAAAAGTTGGTTAAGTCCTTATAATTTTCAGAATTTACATTTTGGTCCCTAAATTCATGTTTTGTGCAATCAAGTCCCTAAATGTTTTCTGATTGCTGTGAGCTTTGAATTTGTTGGTCTTGTGAACATATCTAGGGTTAATATGCATTTAGATAAGATTAAAAATAAAAAAGGGTCGTTAATCAAGGTTGACTTTCGGGTTGACTTTGGTTTTTCCCGTGTAAACTTCTTAATTCGGTCCAACCGTCTAGGCCGGGTTAAGGGGGTTACAACGTCACCTTTATGCATGATGGAAGCAGATAAAATATGCTGTCATGGTCTTGTTCATTTTAATTATTTATGAATTTTACCTTTAGACGATATGAATTAATCTGAATATTCGAGGAATATCCAATAAGCTAGGATATTTCGACCTGAATACATGAATTAATAAGTACCTCCTTTTTATAATTGAGAATTGATAATTATGCAACTTTAAATATCAAAGGGTCACATGAATGCAATTAAAAATGCATGGCAATATAAGCATCATTAAAACATAAGCAAACTACAATACACACATTAAAATTGGGCATGTAACATACATAACAAAACTATATAATATGCATGAAACTATATATTATAATAAAGGCAATATAACTACCAACAAGATCAAATATAAAAAGCACGATCATTTCGATAAAAGGTAATACAACATGTACCACACTAACTACAAATCCTACATGCACATTAAACATATCCATCAACATGGCAAAAACATACATTCGATATAAATATATATTAAAAAAGGGAAAATGTATGAATAACAAAATATAATATAACAAAAATAAAATGCTAAGTAAACGATTAAAATGCAAAATGATAGGGACCAAAATAATAATAAAACCATTAAAAAAACTAATTGAAATGCAAAACGGGACCAAATTTAAAGAACACAAAAACTTAAAGGGACCGAAAAGGGAATTTTACCATTCGAACATCTAATTAAAATGAAGACAAGGACGGAATTAAAAAGGTTTAAAAAGTTCGAGGGACAACGGACGGAATTTAAAAACACGAAGACCCTGCTCGCATAATTACGGGGACACAGAAGGATTTAAAATGTAATTAGACCAATTTTAAAACCTTAATATAATATAAAAACCGAGTAAAAAACATTTTTGCCCCCTTTTTTAGCCTAAACCCAATTCAGAGACTCTCCCAACCCCGGTTTTCCTTCTGTCAGAGAGCCACCGCGCCGTCATCGCCCCGGTCGCCGCTAGCTGGCGTCGAAACCCTAAAAAAGTCTCCTTTTTTTGATTTTCAAAACCCTAAAAACCAGGAAAATCTTTTCTTCGTTTCATGAAATCAAAACCAAAAAAAACTTTCCTCATCTTTCGAAAAACAGAACCCAAAACAAAGTTTTTAGAAAGAAAAAAACCTTTTCGACCTCTACTTCCCCACCGGTTCACCATGCATGGCCTCGGGAGAAACCAGAAAGCTTGTCATCGGTGAGGAAGGCGAACGGACGCGGAGAATACAAAACGTTGAAGGTAAAAAAAATTTGAAACCCTAACCCTTTGTATTTTATTTTTTACTTCGGTACGAAAATGAAAAAGACGATACCTCTGAAATGTTTTCTTTTCGTATTGCTCTCTCTGGAAATTCCCCTTCGAAACATTTTTTATTACAATGGTTGGCTTTGGGTTTTATAGCCCGAAATTACATTTTTTTAATTACATGTAATTGTCGAAATATGCTATTGGTTGCTCTGATTTTTTGGCCGGATTCATCTCTGAAAATCCGTTGTATTTTCTGGAATTTGTTGCACATTCTGACATTTTCCTCTCTTTTTTCTTCATTTGTTTGCATGTGACGGCTCGTACGAGGGGGGACCAGGGACGAGTGTGGTTGGCCGGACGACGCGGAGCGATCCTAGCCGTCGGATAGGGATTTGGACGGTCTGAGGGAGCTGGAGCGGCTCAAACTCGCGCGCGTGGGAAGCTGAGTGATCGCGCATGCCGAAGTTGGAGAGTCGGGCGTGGTCCGCACGGGCGGTGGACGTGATCTCGGCCGTCCAATGCATTCCCGATCCAAGGGCTATGGTTGGTGCGACGCTAGGGCAAAATAGATGGAAACTAGGGCTTCTTATCAGAGGCAATATGGACCGTCAGATCTAGATTAGATTTGACGGTGGAGATGCAGTTGCGCAAGAACAACAAAAAGATTAGGGTTTTTAATTAAATTGGTCCCGAATCGGGCCATGTAGAATATTTTTTTTTTGAATTTTAATGATTGTAAATGAACTTTAATGTAAACAGACTTTAGCTTTATTTTATTCTATTGGGCATGTATATATATAGTAATCTTTTTGTTTTTATAAATTTATAACAACAACAATAATAATAATAATAATAATAATAGTATACGATAGTAACAATAAATAACAACATCGGTATATAGTGATAATAATAATAATAATAATAATAATAATAATAATAATAATAATAATAATAATAATAATAATAATAATAATAATAATAATAATAATAATAATAATAATAATAATAATAGATAAGGATAATAATAACAATAATAATAATAATAATAATAATAATAATAATAATAATAATAATAATAATAATAATAATAATAATAATAATAATAATAATAATAATAATAACTCTAATAGTAATAATAATATAATAAATATGTATATAAAATTAATAATATATATTGTTTGTTTTTTTTTTCTTATTTTTAATCATTTGATATATATATATATATATATAATTAACAGAAGTATTAAAGCTTATTATTTAAAAAAAAAGAAAATGGGTTAACAATTTGTGTTGGTAAAATTAAGGTTAAAGTTTGACACGCAAGGTTATCAATTTCGGTTTATAAATTCACACGTTTGTGCTTTGTATAAATTATTTTGTATGTAATTATATAGATGTATTAATTGTATTTATAGTTTTCTTATTGTAATGTTTAATTTTTAGGTTTAATACATAAATTTCCTCCTAAACTTTATATATTTTCTTAACTTGTCCCATAAACTACATTTTGCCCCTTAAATTTTTTATCGTTACTCATTTTGTCCCAAAAAACTAACGCCGTTAAATTTGTCTTGACCAATCAAAATGCTCCACGTTATTTTTTATTTATTTTTAAATTTTAAAATAAAAATAAAAATAAAATTAATATATTAAAATATTTATTAATTAATTATATTCCCAAAAAACCCTAATCTCACCCCTATCGTTTTCTTCCCATCCCCAATTTCAGAGCATACACGGTGGAGATCTCCCGATGGCCAAAACACTCGATGGCCAGCGGTGACGTTGAGGCTGTGGATTTTGAACTGAAGGACGATGAGCTCATGGACGAGGAAGCCGCTGGCGACGCCTCCCCTCTGGCCCCCTTGAGATTCTGTTCAAACTTTTAAAATCTATCATCTGCTAATTAGCCATTACAGAGCAATCAATGGCATGGATTTCAATCGATTCAAGTGCTATAAATTTCTTATTTTTTGTTTAATTTTTCATCAAAGAACTTGAAATTTTTTGAGGTAAAAAACTGATTATTGATTAGTTTTTTTTTTGGAAATTACATTTTAGCTTGATAAATTGGTTGGTGAGATTATAATCCCTTTATTTAGTTTATTTGAATGCTGGAATGGTGAAGCTTGATTTGCTACAGATTCACCTGTTTAGCTTGATTTCCATGAATTGGTTACTGGTGTAAAAGTTGAGAAGTTCAATTTTTTATGGTTTCCACCACGGAATGGAAGATTAGGTTTCTGATACTTGCTAGACATGGTTTGTTTTGGTTTGGCTTCAAAAAAATTTATTTACTGTTTTTTATGGATAACTTTAACTTTAAGAATTTTTTATTTGGATTTAAGTTTGTTGCTAGACATGGTTTGATTTTCCGGTGAATGGGAGGATGGAGGAAACGGTGAAAAAAAGGGAAATGGGAGGTCGGTGAAGAAGGAAAAAAGTTGTTAATTTAAGTATTTTAATATATTTATTTTATTTTAAAATTTAAAAATAATGAAAGAAAATGATGGAGCCCATCTGATTGGTCAAAATAAATTTTTTAATGGTAGGAGAAAATATGGGTAATATTAAAAACGTTAGGGAAAAAAAAAAGATAAAATGTAGTTTAGGGGGCAAGGTGAGAAAATAGGTAAAGTTTATGAGGAAAAAGTGTATTAAGCATAATTTTTATTATAATTGTAAGAATGTATTGATTATAACATATTGATAGATCCGGTTTAAAAAACATACCGATAGATAATAGGATCCATATTTTAAATTTTTAGGTTTGACTATTTATCAATAGTTAAATATTGTCAACAATTTTTAGAATATGTGGTTAAAAGTTCTCAATTGACACTTGGCTCTTTTTTTCTTTTCAGGTTGTCGATTCAATACTCATTAGAAACAAATTGTATACACATGTGCTCGAACTTGGTTTTTCTCATGTGAATCTCATTATGTGTTATATTGGAGCCATGGGCGAAGCCACGTGGGGGGCTGGCAGGGGCCAAGTCCCCGTGGTTCACCCTTACGGTCCATTCTTGTTTTAATTTGGCATCGTAGAATTTCAAATTATATTTTATTTTACTTATTTTAATACTATAGAGTTGGTATTTTCTTAGTGGTAAAGTGTGTACAAAAGATTAAATTTATTTTACTTGAAGTTAGTGAATCAAATCTTATTTATGACGTTTTTCAGCCAACTATTCTTTTTAGGCTTAGGTATAAAAAGATTTTGAACTTTTAAAAAAAATAAATTAAGTTGTTGAACTTTTTTCACTCAATTAAGCTATTGAACCAAGAAATTAAATTAATTAGGCCCTTTGACCATTAAATCTTGACAATTTTTTCTTTAAATATTACTGACACATGATACGCTACAGTTCTATCATGTTGCATTTATAGATTTCTTCAAAAGAATATTTTTTTTGTATTTATACGTTTTTTTAGAATTTTTAGAATTTTTAAACAATTTTTAAATAAATAATTTTTTTTGAAAATGTCAAGTCGAGACAATGTGACACAACGTACTGCACCAACAGATAAAAAACTATCGAGATTTAATGGTCAAAATTGATTCAAAGACTTAATTAGTTCATTTTCTAGGTTCAATGGCTTAATTATGTGAAAAAGAAATTAGTGGCTTAGTAAAAAAATTTTCTAAGAGTTCAAAGATTTTTATACTCTTAAACTTTTTTTCGGCACTTTTAACTTTTAATTTCTGACTTCGCCCCTGACTGTAGCCACTCGTTAGGTTTGTTCTAAGAAATTTAACATTTATAAATTTTATCACACATAATTAAGTAACAATAAACTTTATGATCATTCGTAGTTGCATGGAGTTGAAAAGATACATTTAATTGCTTCAAAATAAACATGTAATAAAAATAAATCTAATCTATAGTAGGGCAACAAATAACAACCAAGATACACAAACGTGAATTTAAGAACGTATAGAAAATGGAGCAACCCCACCCCACCATATCATTTCTTAACTGTTGTTTGCACTCTTGCATTCATATGAGATAATATTGCACGTCTCAAGTGTTTGCAATAATTAACTCTTGGAAAAGGGAAACATAGAGTTAAGGACCTATATTGTTAGGTAGTGCTCCTACTCTGTTCCATAATTGAGTGGGTGAGTTGACTGCTGCCGATAGGGATGACAATGGATCAGATTTAAATTAGACTTTATAAACTTTAAGTTAAATTTAGGGAAAACTACACCGGTGGTCCCCAAGCTATTACCGTTTTCTTATTTTGGTCCCTGAACTATGTTTTTCGGCAAAACCGTCCCTTCTGTTACATAGTTCTCCTGTTTTGGTCCCCGACGTTAAATAGCTAACGGTTTTGCTGACGTGGTATTTTTTAAATATTTTTTAATCATTTCTCTCTCCTCTTAAAAATGTCACGTCAGCAAAACCGTTAGCTATTTAACGCCGGGGACTAAAACAGGAGAACTATGTAACAGAATGGACGATTTTGTCGAAAAACATAGTTTGGGGACCAAAATAGAAAAATAGTAATAGTTTGGGGACCACCGGTGTAGTTTTCCCTTAAATTTAATTAGTAATCGGATTTCAAAAAAAAATTAAAGTTCGAATTCAAATCTAATTATATAAGTCCAAATTTGATCTAATAAAATATTTAAAATTCAAATCTAAACCCAAAAGTCTAAATTCAATTAATTTTTTTTAAATAACAACTCAAACAAATATCTTTAAATAAAAAATAATTTTTATTAAACAAAGATATGTAAACTAATAGCATAAACAAATCTCAAATAAATATTACAATCCAATATAAAACAAATTTAAGTAACAACTCAAACTTCAACTAAAAATCTCAACAACAAATAATTTATCCTTACGTAAAAACTACTATTGTCTTACTAGTCTACTAACATAACTACTTTTCAAATCACAATTATAAAATGTCTAATAAATATTACAATTCAAGATAAAATAAGTTAAAAATATAATCAAAATGTACCCATCAACTCAATTCCTTTTCCAAGCTTGTCCCAATTCTTACAATATACGACTTATTGAAGTTAATACTTAAACTTGAGCATACTTCAAAGCTTCTCAGAATTCTCTCCACATTTAGTATATATTCCTCGTCTTAATCCAAAAATCCTAATTAATGGACTAGCTGGAGGTTTAGCGAAGACAGGGTCAACCAGAGCGGAAACCTTTAAAGTTTGGTGGTAATTTGTTGTTTACTTTTGATTAATTTGTTTCGGCAGGAAGATGGCGAACTATGTAATATATTACCATATTTTTTTATTATTTTTGTTTTGGGAGAACACTAGTTTGTATTTCGACTTATGTGTACTCTTTTCCTACACTTAGGATTAGGAATGTTTTGAATGAGACACATAATGTCGGGTAGGCTTATATGAAATTAATAAAATCATTAGTTTGTATTCCGACTTATGTGTACTCTTTTCCTCCACTTAGGATTAGGGAGGTTTTGAATGAGGCACATAATGTCGGGTAGGCTTATATGAAGTTAATAAAATCATATTTCCCGAGCAAAAAAATATAATTCCAATTCAACTTAATTAGATTTTAATATATATCTATATATTTTTTTAAATCTAAGAGTTTTAAATATTTTTATTGGGATTCATATACGGATCGGACTCGGATCAAATATGAATTTGGATCGAATTCGGATTGGATCATGGCAATGTCCATATTCGATCCACCTCCTATTAGGACTTGGACATTTTTTCGGATTTAGATCCGAACTTTTTTTATCGAATTTTTTTCTTCGGATTGAATCGAATTCAGATTGGATTCGGATTATATTGACATCCCTAGCTACTGGGCGTTTCTTGGCAATGCCTCCCCATTCCATAATTTCGCGGGAAAGTCTAACATAAGGTATGGTGCAGTGCGGTTATTGTGCGGCACTAATCGAAAATGCTACAAGACACGGAATAAGAACTGAAAATGTTACACTTTCTAATAACATTTTAGGTTGGTGATTAAGTATCGCAATTTAGCTTCGAGTACCGATATTTATCGCTTTTGATAATATTTTAAATTTTTACAAGTATCAAAACTTGTCTCTAAGTATCGATACTGTCGTAAAACGACAACCTCAAATATTATTAAAACGTATAATATTTTCAGTTTAATATTTCATATTCTGTAATATTTTTTGTTAGTGCGGCACTATAACCAATTAACCATACGTGACTATGTGATACGGTAAACCTACCCATCATTTCACCCACGGATGTTATTTCTCTTTTAAGTAGGCTTGAATTCACGGTTTAAAATTCAAAACACGTTTGTTCAAAAAATAAAATAAAATTCAACACTTAACATTTATAAAAATGCAAAAGAATCGTAGTCCACTGCAGTAGCACTTACTTTCTTGATACGACATTAATATTTTTTAAAAATTAAAGATTGGCTTAAAATAGGGTATAGTTACTTACCACCAAAAGTTAAGTATGATGAGATGTTAAGTCTTTTAAATAAGTTCGAAAATTTTAATCTTGACATTATAAATGAAACAATTAAATTAGAAGAATCGTTCTATATTAGACTTTTATAAAACTTGATTCAGATAAATCGATCAATAAACCGGATACCAGTAATTAAACCCAAAAAAATATGAGTATAGTTGGAAGATATTTGGTGTAATTATCGGAAAAGAAATAATTAAAGAAATTAAACTGATACTCCACCAGGTTCTCTGCATGCCCTCTTTCGTCTTCATTGGATTCCTTGAGATATATGATTGCAGAAATATCAAATATCCATCATCTCATTCTCATATAATAAAAAGGGTAAAGTGCACAAAAATAACCCTAGCCGCACAAGGACAACTTTTGCTTTTATTCTTTTGGGAAAACTACACCGGTGGTCCCCAAACTATTACCGTTTTCCTATTTTGGTCCCTAAATTATGTTTTTCGGCAAAATCGTCCATTCTGTTACATAGTTTTCCTGTTTTGGTCCCCCGACGTTAAATAGCTAACGGTTTTGCTGACGTGGCATTTTTTAAATATTTTTTAATCATTTCTCTCTCCTCTTAAAAAAATTCCACGTCAGCAAAACCGTTAGCTATTTAACACCGGGGACTAAAACAGGAGAACTATGTAACAGAAGGGACAATTTTGCCGAAAAACATAGTTTGGGGACCAAAATAGGAAAACAGTAATAGTTTGGGGACCACCGGTGTAGTTTTCCCTATTCTTTTAAATGCGGGTGGCCGCACTGATTTTAATACTAGTCACCGACCGTCGGGATGTATCGTTTCGTTTGATTTTTTTAATTTTTAATAAATTATACTATTCTTGTAGCACGATTATTCTACCTTTTGGTACGTTTTTTTTGTTTTGATTTTATATTAGGGTTGGATCTGACGACGCCACGACTGGTCAAGATGACCCTCTTTTCATTATGCTGCTGATCTCCATGTCTCGAACCTTCAAACTGGATTTAAATATGTGATTACATTCATCGTTCTTTTTCCGCGATTGAGTTGTGCTAATGACCTTGTTGTCAACGTACCTCAATGTAATATGCATTTTTTTATGTTGTTTGTTGATGGTTTTACCTTTCGTCGTCGATCTACGGTGATGTTTGTATTCTTATTTTGTTTCAAGTCTTTGGGTTAGATTTTTACCTTTTCCTTGTACGGTTCTCTTATGATCTCGAGATGCTAGTTTTGTTTACTAGGAATATGCCTGGATTAGGTGTTTTGTTTACTAAGCTGTGAACTTTCATTGTAATTTCAGATATATCATCGTTTAATAAAATTAGTGAATTCATTAAAAAAAGGGTAAAATGCACAAATATTCACTAAACTATACTAAAAAAATTAAAATAGTCCTCAAATATTCAAAAGTTACATAATGGATATTAAACTTTGATTTTTGTTATAAAATGATCATTGGGCCGTTAATTTCCGTTAAATGGGTGACATGACAGTTAAAAAATTTATAATAGCACATTTAATCCTCCAAGTTTACACATTCAATCAATTTACTCCTAATTTGAAAAAAAATAATAAATTTAGTCCTCATTATTTATACATTCTTTTAATTTAACCCTATTTTTTATTATAGATAATTTAATATTTTTTCCTCCAACCAAATGATGAAACGTGTTACATATTGTTGAAGGAAATTAAATAAAAAGAAATAAGAGTATAGGGTTTGGACATGGGTGATTTAGAAAGAAACGAGCATGCTTGACCACTAAACTAAACCATTGTTTTGGTTATAATAACAACAGTTATAATATACATGTTATGTTTCGCTTGACCACCAACCGTGGATTAAACATGTTTGCTTATTGTGTACTGCAAGGAAATCAGACATGTTCTCTCCACTGTGTATGGATTAAGCGGAACATAATGTCACGTTCGTAGACTTTCGCTAAATCGAACGTGTGGCCTTAGTCGACTCTTGGAACCTTGTGCGACTAAGTAAGCCTAAATCAACTTTTCATGGGGCTAGACTCCTGCTAGCAAAACCATGCGAGCCTTAGGCGAAGTTCTCCTAACAAACGCCTAAGTCAAATTGGATTCTCGTTTTAGAAGATAAAACACTTCTAAAGCCCTCGAACGCAAGATCGTTCTAAGCGGAAGCTGATAAAAGAACAACTAAAAGAGTTTGGCAACAAGAACAATGAAGAACATGAAAAACACTAAGAGAGTTTAGAGTAAAAGCTTCTTTGTATTACTCAAAGTGAATGATGAGGTGTGAAGTATGAGATATGAGATGATACAATGAGGTGGGGTAGGCCTCTATTTATAGTTGAAGCTCCCTACATCCAACAGTCCAGTTTAAATTACATCGACGGTCGAGATTAACTCTATATCAATTTCAAATCTTTAATTATCTCAACATTATCTAAATAATATATTTCAAATAAATAGATAATGCTTTGACCAATTTACCCTCCCGAATCCTCCATGGATTTCACTAAGTTTGGTGGGCTTGCGAGCTTTCTAGCATTCTCCAAGTGTCGGGCCAAGTCTGACGGTCTTGACAAGCTCGGTGTACCGCGCACAACCTCTTTGCTTGATGTTTGCGCCAATGACTCGGTCCCAAAAGTTTGGTCCATGACATTCGCCCCTACTGGACTTAGCGACGCCCTCGTCGCTCCACTCAAACGATCTTGGGCAGAGTCAACTTGATTACTCATCGATGCCTCAGATTCGTGCAATTCCCACATACGAACTGCTTGCTTCAGTTCAAATTGCCTTGGAACATCGTGTACTAAGACGCCACTTGGTATATCACCATCGTAGGAGCCTTCTCCTACAAACTATGATTTACCTTGACTTGGACCCTCTTGGTCCCGTGGTAAAGACTTGGAAACTGTCACAACATTGAACACGGGTCGAACTCCCAGATTTGTCAGCAACTTTGACTTGCCCTTTAGAACTCTAAAAGATCCCTTCCAATCTTTGTTTCCCCCGCACTGAAGGCTAGGTCTCACTCGGCCTATGCTTATCAAAGATGGAAATCAAAAACACCAAGACTGTGTTTGAGATGTACCTTCCACTCGGTCACATTTACTCTAAAATGGGTCATCCCTTCTTTCTTCATGAAGTTTGGCCCCCTTTGCATCGAACCTTTATCACTGAAGTTCGTTGCTCGCATTGACCCTTCTTCCACGAAGTCCGTTGCCCCTTGTAGCATACGTCCCTCTAACTTGAAGTTTGGTGCTTTCTTCCTGCATCGACCCTTCTTCTTTGAAGTTCGGTGCTTCCTCTTGCATCGGCGCTTCTTACATGAAATCTTTCGCTCACTTCCAACATTCCCTCTAGGTTGTGTCTCCACGATAGTCATGTCCCTCTTTAGCTTGGCCCCTTCAGCCTTAGTACAAATGCAGTCTCTGAAGTAGTGTTCTTTACACGAATACCCTCGGCTTGATCTTCCTTCGCCCCTTTTCTAGTTGTAGCCTCTAAAGTAATGCTCTTTTCCCCAAGAACATCCTCGGAAAGTTTTTCCTTTGACCTTCGTCTCATGGTGGTTTTTGAAGCCATGTTCTTTCCACGAACATGCTCGGCGAGCTCCTTTGTAGCCTTCTCGGACATGGTCATCCCTTTTTGCTTTCGGACTTTATACGCCTCAGAAGAATTCAACGAGCATTCCCGCAACTTGTGAGGCAACTTACATCGGTAACACTCCAATTGCTTCTTCCTCGGCTTGACAGCTTCCTCATTCACTATCGCACCAGGTCTCAGCCTTGGCTTGACTACTTTGGCACTCGTAGTTGAACCATGACTTTCTCTTGGCTTGGCGACACTGGCATAGGCAATCAGCCCAAGTCTCACTACTTCTCCCTTTGACTCGTCTGTTGTCCTCACCATGGCAGCAAGGCAATTTTTTTCGGGACATCCCCTTATCAAATGGAGGTTTGGCAACACCGACAATCTTTACAAGCCTCTGGGCATCACCTTGCTCTAATGCGAGCTTCGCCCCCGGTCTAAGCTCTTCTAAGAAGGTCTTGAGCACACCCCATTCACTCATTGCAGTCTTGCAACTGAGCAGCTCACTCTTGAGCCCATCCATCTCCTTTCACTAAGCTCCCATCTCGACTTCGAGAATGCAACTCTCTTGAACTATCTTCAACTCATTGAGGATATGTTGCTTCACATCATAGAACTGACCCTCTATATACTCTAAATTTTCAAGACGTGACTCCACAACACTTTGGATTCACTTGGCCCTTTTTCGGATTCCTTAAGTCTATCGATCCTTTTCTCCAACGAAGTTGAAACTTTACCCAAGTCTTCTTGAAGCTTCTCATACATCTCGTAGAGAAGGTTCTCGACTTCTTCCCCTGTCATTGTTTCCTCTTGGTTCCCACCACGACACTCTTCGCCTTTTTGTGTGGAAGCCCCATTTCTTGGTTTTTTCCATTTCTTCACTCTTTTGCCACGAAATAGCTTGGTTTGTTTGACTAGCTCGAATGCAAATCCTCGTCTGGCTTGACTGCAACTATAACTAGGTTCGAACACAAGTCCCCTCAACTCGCTCTGATACCACTTGTCACATTCGTAGACTTTCGCTAAATCGAACGCGTGACCTTAGTCAACTCTCGGAACCTTGTGCGACTAAGTAAGCCTAAATCCACTTGCCACAGGGCTAGACTCCCGCTAGCAAAACCACGTGAGCCTTAGGCGAAGTTCTCTTAACAAACGCCTAAGTTAAATTGGATTCTACCTCTAGAAGATCAAACATTTCTAAAGCCCTTGAACACAAGATCATTCTAAGCGGAAGCTGATAAAAGAACAACTGAAAGAGTTTGACAACAAGAACACTGAAGAACACGAAGAACACAGAGAGAGTTTAGAGTAAAATCTTCTTTGTATTACTCAAAGTGAATGATGAGGTGTGAAGTATGAGATATGAGATGATACAATGAGGTGGGGGTATGCCTTTATTTATAGTTGAAGCCCCCTACATCCAATGGTCTAGTTTAAATTACATCGACAGTCGAGATTAACTCTATCTCTATTTCAAATATCTAATTATCTCAACATTATCTAAATAATATATTTCAAATAAATAGATAATGCTTTGACCAATTTACCCTCCTAAATCCTCCATGGATTTTAATAAGTCTGGTGGGCTTGCGGGCTTTCTAGCATTCTCCAAGTGTCGTGCCAAGTCTGACGGTCTTGGCAAGCTCGCTGCACCGCGCACAACCTCTTTGCTTAATGTTTGCGCCAATGACTCGGTCCCAAAAGTTTGGTCCATGACAGCGGTACATAGCAACTATTGATATTATATTCAAAATAATTCTTTAAATTAGTGGTTAAGCATGCTCATTTTTTAAAACCACCCAGGTTCGAACCCACACGCTCTATTTTCTTCCTATTTATTTTCTTTTAACCATATGTAACACGTGTCACCATCTAGTAGGAGGAAAATATATTGAATTATTTGTAATTAAATATATGATCAAATTGAAAGAATGTTTAAATAATAAAGGCTAAATTTAACGACAATTGTTGGGTGCATTGGTAAGGCACATTGCACTCCCAAGGAGATGACATGAGTTCAAACCTTGGAGATGACATTGTTGGGAGGGGTAGTCTCGCACCCCGAATATGGACTGTAAAACGGACATGCATATAACCAAAAAGGCTAAATTTAATATTTCTTTTCTAAAACATCCATAATTAAAAGTATAAAGTATGACAGTTTATCAAGCAAGAAAAAGAAAAGAGTCGACTGTCCTCGACAAAACTCCCCCAGTGCCCTCCAACTGTGATGCAGATCCCATTTCTTCCAGCCTCTCTCGATAGCGTCGTTCATTGAAGAGAATCGTTTAGCTTTGCCCCGATGGTTCTCCGCAAGCTTCGGACAAGAACTGTCGTCTAAAATTGCGCTTTCTTGAAGTAGTGTCAAAGTCTCTCTTATATAGGCGATGTAACTCCCTATCTACATGCAAATATATATAATCTAACCTAAATGCAACCTATATGAGCTTGAAAACATAGACAAGACAAAGAATAAGGGCATATAAAATAGATCAATTAAACACTCATCAACTTTGTTCATTTACACCCCTATATGCCGGTGACAAATGAAAATAACATAAAATTTTATTATTTTTTTGTTGCCCTTCCAATTTCCAGGGCTTCGCCCAAACTAATTTGGACCGACCCACGTCTCACACCCAGTTTTGGTGGGTGAGTCTCCTAGTAAGGATTTTCTATATACACAATGCCTCAAACTCGAGACCTACTTAAGCGGTACCAAACAGCTTACCACTTGGATCAACCCTCTTAGTAACGTAAATTTTGTTTAATGTGTATTGAGAATAACAATTATTACTAATGATGTAGTTAGGAAAATATAAAAAAAATTATTTAATGTGCACCATCAAGTATTTTAAGTAATGTATTATTGTTTCTTTTAGTGGCTTTGGTACTTAGGTTGTGACAGAGTTTGTTTAGTGGGTTTGTTTGCAGGGACAATTGCTACTGATTCCATTGTTATTAATTGCTTCACCGAAGACGTACCCTCTATGGAGTGTGACACTTCTTCGTGCGAAGACAGCGAACCCTTCGCTCTGTGAAGTGCGTTTTATCCTTGGAGAAGTGTCGTGTCAAAAAATTGGTTCCATCCTAAATATGCTTGTAAGATGTTGTATGATTTGTATGCGAACAGTGGTGGTGCTTTTCCACCTTGTACTAATATCAGGCGAAGTGTTGAGAGGATTGGGGTCTCATTCAGGAATTAGGTTGTGTTCAACTTAAGAATGGAAAGACATGTGAAGGTCCTACTTGAGGAAAATGCGAAGTTGCGTTCACAGGTGGAGGGTTACTCATGTCTTCTTAAGGAGAATGTCGATTTGCGTTCGCATGTGGAACGTTACACTACTCATTCGAGGGAATTGCAACAAAAGCATGAGGTGGACGCTCGAGCACAACTAGGGGACTTGCATGTGAAGCATACAAATGAGATTGTTGAGAAACAAAAGAAGAGTGATTGTACTCTTAGAATTAAGAATAAGTTGCTTGAGACCACGAAGTAGAGTTTTAAGACTGAGATTCGAGGTCTAAGAGAGGAGCTGGAGCAAATGAAGAGAGCGGTAGATGAAAGCTTTGCAAATTTCACAAGGAAATTGACAGAGCTTAAAGAATCGCATAAAAATGAGATTATGGTGCTGAAGGCTACTCATGATGTTGATGTAGCGGAGAAAGTTAAGGCAGTTGTGGATACCACTTCTATCTTCATGGTTGACGGGATGAAGAGGTCTCGGGATGTTGCCATTCTTAGCTTTCAGTTGGTGTGGGTTTCTTTCTATGTTAGAGGTGTGGATTTTGGTGTTTTTTGTGAGGTGGGCACGAATTTTGATGTGAGAAACCCCCCTAGGACCTTGTGAGATAGTTTTGTTGCAAAATATAGAAGCATTGTAGTTTCTTCTGCACCTACTTTAGATGCGTCCTCTTCCCTGAACAACTGCAGTGATGCTGCAAATGGAGCAGGCGGTAGTGATGCCTTGGGTGATTATACCGGGGTGTATAAATAATGTTGTTATTTATTTCTTTGTTTTGTCGCATGATGGAAGAACCTATTATGAGGGTTATTTTGGCTATTATATTATTATTATTATTATTTTATTTTAGTTTGGGTTCGTCTTGCCTGCTATTTTTACAACATACAACCTATTTGAAATAATTTTTATTGTAAACAAGCTGAAAAACTTGATCATCTTTCAATTAGATCGTAAGTCTAGACGAGCAGAGAATAATTGTATTCCCTTATTGTGTAAAATGGAATAATTCAATTAAGTGACTGGTTCGTCTTTTCTTATTTCTTTATAAGCTATAATCTCCGACTTGGCTTTGTTTTGTCAAAAGGTGGAACCTGTCTACCTTTATTGAATTCCGCCGGTGCACCTGTTAAGTGGCAGAGGTGAAACACCCTGCATAATTTGCTTACGCTAAATAAATTTCTTGTTGAAAATTGAATTGTGAAAGGGACTATAATTATATAAATAACCCAAAAACGGTTTTGTTTTTTATTTCTTCGTAGTTTGCAATATGTTGTCTTGGGCCTTTTAATTAGGTTTTTAAGTTGGTGAGATTATGCAACGGATCTTATGTTGGAATGTTATTAATGTTTCCTTACTGTAAATAGTTATGTGAGACAAGAAGGATGTCTGTTACTTTAAGAAGTAGAACGTTGTGTTTTTATGCTTCGCTTGGTACTCATTGGTTTAGTATTTCATGTTTGTTATTTATTAGTTTTTTAGCGGCGATTTAGACAACTCATAGTAGACCGTGATGAAAGAGAAAGTTCTTGACTGGCGGTTACTGGCATTGATAGGTGCAAGCGCGTACCTGCTCAACTTATTGATTGGAAGTTTGACAGTTTTGTGATTTCAACTATTTACTCGGGATTTTTTTAAAAAAAAATCTAGGAATTAAATGTTCATATTGGTGGCTCTCCTTGTTGGTATGTAAAACGCCGTCGCATAATGTTCCCATTTGCTGCTATAAATTGGGCTCTTTTGGTCTATATCTTCGTAAACTAATTTACGAGTAGTTTATTTGCTTTGTGCGTGGTTTTCTTGTGCGGATTTTCTTATGCCGTCTTGAGAAGAGGAAAATAAAACATGCCTATAGGAATGAGTACGTCTTGGGATGGGGGCGGGATATCCTTGTGTATTGGGCTACTTGCATCTCCAGATAATAGTGTTCGGAAGGCTATGGATAACCATCTGTAGTAAGAAGTGTCAACAGTCAATGCATTTAGAAAATCCTAGGTGCAAGGCTTTTCCGAATACTATTGCATGTTGGTGTTTGTTACTACATTGGGAGGCGACGTTTTGCTGGGCATGATATTGATGTCGTTGATGTTTGCTTAGTTTTTGTAGGCTCCCAAGGTGTGTCATTAGAGTGACTGTTCGTTTGCCAGTTGTGGTGCTTGTGGTGGCAGCAACCATGGCGACAATTGGTTTGCACCAGATGACACGTAAAGCGAAACTGAAGCGCAAATGAGAGAGATGGTTGTAGTCTACATGTACTCTGCCTGCAATATTAAGAAGCCCATATTTTTCGAATTGAGAAATTTACTGCTCGTTTATGAGATTCTCTTGATCGAGTTTGCTGGTAATAAGAATTACATAACTTTGAGGAACACAGAAATTAATGAGGTGTTGATTTTCTTTTTAGGATCTGGGTTCTTTCCCCTAGTGATGAGAGATTTGTGGGGGATACGTTACAATGTTGGAATTATGTTTGTATTTTAGTGTTTGTATTGTATTTCCTTTAAGATAGGCTAGAGTGTTCGCTTGTTTTTATTTTGCAGTTGAGAACATGATTATTTTGTTGGGGTAAGGTTATTAAGATGCATTTCCTCATGAATCGTGTGTCGCTCCAACATCGACCATATCTTGCTATTTGATTTGAAAATGCTATTTTTTGCGTATCAAGAAGTTTGTTTTAGATTAGGGCGTTGATTATTTTTGTATTTGCTTGCTTTGAGAGCGGCAATAGAGTAATATGGATCTTGAATGTCCGCGATCTTTTTAGGGTAAAGGGTGGCGAACTCGTGTTCCTTTTGCGATCTGATTCTGAGGGGAGCTCACTTTACGTCATTTTTCATGAAACAATATTACTTTCTCGGAGCGGACTGTAAATGTTAATAATTAGGTAGAATTGGGAGGACTTTTGCCCCCGAGTGATATTACCTTTGTGATAATATGCTAGCGTATGCACAAATTGATCATTTTATTATGTTCTCGCTTAGAGGGGATAAATACTTGTTCATCTCTTTGCGTTAAATAGTGAGCGCGGCTTGGAGGGTTAACGATGAGGTGAACACCTCGCCTCCCTTTGGAGGAATAGTTTGCAGGAATATTAGTTGCGTATTATGTGTGTTTTTGTACCATATTCCAAGTGTTGTGCCCTATAGGAATACAAAGCAATGTTATTATTTATAGATCCGCTTTTGAGAATGGTATTCATTTGTGGTTTATAATGTTGTGCCTATTCGCATTTGTTTGCTTTAGATGAGATCGCTATCCTGAGTTGACCGAGGTGTTTCTTTCGATATCGTGTTCTTGGGGCGTTTGACGTTGGGTATACTTGTGAGATTTTAAATTGGGAGAATCCTTGTCCCCTACATAAGGTAGGTTGTATTGTTGTACATTTACTTACGTGAGCGTTGGTTTATTCATTTCTTATTTATTTGGTGGTGATAGATACTAACTCCCTATTCTCTTGTTGTATGCAAATAATTTAAGGGACCCCCTTTTACGCGTAACTAGCTGGTTTCTTGTGGGGGTTTGTTATGTTTTGTTTCTTATAAAACGACATCGCCTTCCTAAAGTGGGTTGTGTTTTTGCGTCATTAGCTAATTTGTGGGAGGACTTTTGCTCCTAGGCAGTAAAATATTGTGTTTTAATGTTCGGTGTTGTCAGGTAAGTGGCATATGCGAGAAGACTGGCGTTCTTTGTTTCCTTGTTTTAAATATCTTCGCAATCAACTTTGTAGTAGTCTAATTCGAATGGTCATTCGAGGAATTTGGTTGTGTGTATCTGGTTCCAATATTGAGAGCTTGTGATACTTTGAGGGCGGCAAAGTATCTTTTTTTGTATGCTCTCATGCTCCTTTAAGATAAACGGATTTCGTTTCTTCTGAAAGTGAAATGTACTGTGTAGTATATTGCAAATTGAGGGATTCATGCCCCCTGAATGAGATTTTTATTTTGATTCATTTTCCTTGGAGAAGAAAATCGTTGATCTTTTTCGTCTTTGCGGTCGCTTTTCTATGCGCACTCACTTTGGGAGCGGGTAGCGTACTTTTTCTTCTTTCTGGTCCCTTTTCTTTGCACACTCACTTTGGAAGTGGCTAGCGAGCTTTTTCATCTTTGTGGTCGTTTTTCTATGCACACAAAAACACATTAGTAGGAAAAGACATTTATTAATTAAATCACTTGAATATAATATTAAACACATGGGTTAAAACATTCATAAAAGTTTAAAACAAAGTGACTCTTGAATTAGAGAAGTTAGGTTGTACCTTTGCCTTTTTGGTGTGCTTCTATTCAGCGACCAGTCGCCACTTGTCGTATCCCTGATACTGGACGCGGCTACTAATTGGCTCAAGGCTTTGCTCCGGGAGCCGTTTGAGACTGTTCGCTTTGACTGCCTAAGAAGCTGAGGAGGGATGATGCTCTATTTACCAAGTTTTGTGGCGTTGTACCTAATCAGCAGGGACTGTCTCTTTTCTTTTAGATAGATGGTCATAAGGGTCGCCTAGATTCCTCATCCAAACTATTTTTTCTCTTCGTCTGTGCTTCTTTTGGGTACATCCCCTCCTTGTCTTTAACGAACTCGTCTAATTGTCCCCTTCTAATGGCTAACTCTATCACATTTTTCAGATGGATACATTCATCTATGTCGTGCCCCTGCCCCTTATGAAATTCGTACCTTTTGGCCGACTTTTCTCTAATTTCGTTAGGCCTCATCTGTGGTGGGGGCTTTAGAATTTTTAGATGTTTGGCATGGTGTATGATACACGATGGCGGGTCTGTTAGAGGGTGATACATTCGGAAACTGAGCGGTGGCCCTTTTCTGACCCGACTTTTCGCGTGTTGAACGGTCATTTTTCTTGTTTGAGCTCATTGCTTCTGCTTTCTGAGCAACGCTGTGATTATTTTCTTTTTTTGCGGTTTCCTCTATACTTACATGATAGTAAGCTAACCCCCTAGTTGTGGTTTATGGATTCCAAACTTTATATGCTTTCAGCTGAATCCCTTAAGTAACTTACTGTTGTGGCTCCCCAACCGATTTCTGTTACACATGCACACTGCTCCCGCGTTGCTTTGGCTGTGACAGCTCCGAATTTCGCCATAGTCTCCTCGTTGTGCTCTCCTTTCGAACATTGTATTCGTCCTCTGATATATGCATAGGGTTGGGCATTTTACCCGGATCCGACGTGTTCCGATCCGACCCGGCCCGACCCGACCCAACTCGGAACTAATAATGTAATTTTCCCCTAAATTTTTTAGGAATATTTATAATAATACCCCTATATATATTTTATAGTTAAGTCCTTAAAATTGAATTTTTATTTATAATTTAGTCCTTTAAATTATAATTTTTACAATTAAGTCCCTTAAAATTATTTTTTTATAATTAGGTCCCTAAAATTAATTTATTTTATATATTTCAGGTCGGGTCGGGGTCGGATTTAGTATATTTATTTTCGGGTCTGGTCTGGTCAGATTTTTTAGAGAATATTGTCGGGTCGGGTGCAGGTTTAGGGTGTTTATTTTCGGGTTGGGTGCGAGTGGGCCAAAAACCCGACCCTACCCGACCCGTGCCCATCCCTATATATGCATGTTGTTGCCTAAGTTGATTCGCACATCATGGGTATATTCTTCCATATAAAGCCCGGGGTTTGGGGCCCGAGAGAGAACCGAGTTTGGTTAAACCGGTTCGAGTTAATTTATTTGAAAGAAAACATTATTAAATAACACTAAAATGGGTTTTTATTAAATAAGGGCAAAAGGGGAATTTGGGACTTTAAAACAAAAGGGTTTTTATCTAATCTCTTCTCAAAATAAAAAAGAAAGCTATCATCTTTTGTTTGAAAGGCAAAAAGTTCATAACTTTTTCAAGAGAAAGCATTCTTCATCAAATCTTCAGTTGTGGTGATTTCTTCAAGATAAACGTCTTAATCTATCGGCCTTTACAAGATTAAGATAGATTTCAACTTAGTTTTCCATTTACCCAATGATTTCTAAGTTTTCCTTAAAACTCATTATTTCGAAAATGGTGAGTTCTTGATGATTTTCGAGTAGACTTTCATACTTGTGTTTTTGGGTGGTTAAAAATCATATTTTGGTGTTAATAAAGTGATGAAATGAAGCTTTAAATCAATAAACTCGAAACTAGGGCAATGGGTGGATTTTGAAGGTGAAAAAGAGGTGTTTTTGGCTTAGTTTTGTGGTAAAACGAGGGCTGGAGGTATACAGACCTAGGATGGGTGTTTTTAGATGATTTTGGTGTGTTTTGGATGTTTAATTTGATGTGTTATTGCTGGGCTCTGCTTAAGAACGGGATTGATGATATTTTGGTGGATTTCGGCTTTTTATCGTTGAGAGAATGTTGTAGATTTGTGAACTGATGTTTGACAGTGAATTTATGGAAGAGTAGAGGAGTAATACTTTTGAGTTGATCAAACAATTGCAAATGGCCAAGAGGGGGGTGAATTGGCAATAAATATTTTGGTGGGAAGAATGAGTGAAAAATAAAAATTGACACAAGTAGTTAGAGTGGTTCAAGTTCTCCAAATGAACTCTACATCCACTACCTTAGTTTCCACTAAGGATTTTCAACCAATTCACTACTTGAATTCTTCCCCTTTTCTTGGATGAGGAGGTAACCTTACAAATTCGATTAAGCTTTCTACCCAAAGCTTAATCCACTCAATTTACAAACAGAAGTTTTGGTAAACTCAAATAATTCCTCACAAAGGATAAATGTCTACCCAATTACAATTCAATCACCCCAAACTCACAATACAAAATGACAATTGAAAACACTAGAGTTGGGTACAAGAATTTGACTTTGACTAACACTAGGGTTTGGATTTTTGCTTTGATGATGCTTGTAGGTTCAATAGTTGTTGCTTGGTCAATTGAAGCTTATTTTTATACCCTTGCATTGATTTCTAGCCGTTTGGGTAGTTGGGATCATCAATAGAGCCGTTGTGGACATTTTTCCCGCAATAAATGCAGCTTTGCAGCCTACCGTATCGGTACTCGCGAAGGGCGTATCGATACCTGCATCAAAGAGGAAAGAGCCGTTGTGCCTGAAAACAGAGCGTATCGATACACATAGAAGGCGTACCGGTACAGTTTTAAGGGGCGTATCGATACAGAGGTCAGTATCGATACTGTCTTAACTCACTGGAATCCCAAGCTATGTTTGTATAAAAAGTGTATCGATACGCAAACCAAGCGTATTGGTACGGTATAACGGTCTTTTAAAATTGGGAAACCAACCAACGGACAAGTAACAGTCAAATAATTAAATGCTCGGATTTTTCAAAGATATGCTTTCCGTATCAATACGGTTGCAAGGCGTATCGGTACGGTTTCATGAAAACATTTTCCCAGATAAATATCGTATCGATACGGTTGCAAGGCATATCGGTACAGTTTCATGAAAACATTTGCCCAGATGAATATCGTATCGATACGGTTGCAAGGCTTATCGGTACGGTAAGTCTAATAAAATTCCAGTGGCAAAAAAGGGTATCGATACGCTGAGGGTATCGATACGCCTGAGCGTTTTTGCATACTTAGGCTTGAAAAACATAGGAAAAGACTTAGGGAATTATATATGTTTAAGAGCATGTCTTTAAATATTATTTTGTTCGAAAATACTTGTCAATTTGTGAGACTTTAAAGAGTACTTAAAAATTTATTGTTTTGCAAATTGGTCCTTAGGTTTATGTGTTATATCAAAATCAATTTTAGTTTTACAATCTCCCCCTTTTTGATATAACAAAACCATAAATAAATTTTTAAGTTTTTGAAACTTTGAAAAGCTTTCTCCCCCTTACTTTAAGATAGATTTTCAAAAATAAAACATTTGACTCTATGATCCTTCTCCCCCTTTTTGTTAGATCAAAATAGAATACAAGGATAATAGCAACATAAAGCAATAATAATTCATTAAACTTAAAGCAATCAAATGAGTTCAAATGCATAAACTTCAAAGCAACCATTATAATCCAAACTTTAAAATCCTAAAAACATAGATAATAGGCATAAACTTCAAATCCTAAAAACAAAAGTGCAATAACAAAGATAAAAGACTAAATGCCCTAAGATGAGATGCATGATCTACTCATCCCCTTCGTCATCATTGTCCTCGTCATCTTCTTCTTCATCTTCTTGAGAGGGTTGATTCCTTCGGTTTTGATTGATCCAAGCACCATGGAAGGCGGTAAGAGAGATATCCATGAAGTTTTGGCGAGAAGCCATGGTGTCTATCTTCTTTTCCATGCCTTGGACGCGATCTTCTAAGGATGTGAAATGATTATCCATCGCGGTGAATTTCTCATTGAGGAAGGTCATGAGAGTATCAATGGAGGAGGAATCAAGAGGAGCACGGTAAGAGCTCAAAGAAGCACGAGAGGCATCGACCGAAGCATCGTGCGGAGGAATTTTAGCATTGCGAACCCACTCATTATCAAAATAAGTGAAACCGGAATGAGCTAGAGAACTCTCATCGATGGGTAGGCCAAGGGTTTTGGGAAAATCATGTGAACAATCAATGCCAAGGGAATGAAATAGAAAACTCAAAGTCGTGGAGTAGTAAAAGGATGAGACTTGTTTGGTGTGACGGTGTTGAACTAAAAAGACAAGGTCGGCAAACATAATTTGACACAAATTTGGACGTTTACCTTCTCTAAAACACCTAAGCCAAAAATCATCAGTTTGACGAATAGTTGAATATTTCCCACCCGATGGACGGATAAACCAAGAGATAAGAAGATGAAGGATACGGTCATGAGCATTTAAAACTTTTGCTGAACCTAAAGAACCCGTACCCAAGGATTGTTCATCATCAATACCAACATCTTCAAAACCAAAGACATTGCATAAATGTAACGCCCCGGTTTTGGGCTTAGGAGTTTTGAGCGTTGACCGGTTCGGTCAAAGTGCTGTTCGAATCTAAAGAGGTGAAATTAGGAAAGCCTAGCTCGGGTTGCATTAAAAATATGGAAAAATGTTCTAAAATCATCTTTTAATATAATTAAGTGAACTGTGAAATCAATTTTGGAAAATGAGTTTCGGAAGGGTGACATTTTGGCTAGTGACCAAAATGTAATTTTTGAAAGTTTTGTGGCTGTTTTATAAAGGGTTGAAACTTTGAATCTTTAAGGAGCTATTTACCCAAAGGGAGTTTCTCCAGATTTTTCTAAGATATTTTAAGACTAAATTCTGATTTTAAATGATATTAAAAGTGGAGGGAAAGCCATTTGGCTATTTTGGATTTTGTAACCAACTTTTCTTAATTTTCTTTCTCTCATTTTCTCTCAACCCAAACACCTATTCTCCAGAGATTTGGATCTGATTTTCTCACCTAAATCTCTCCTTTCAACTCTCATTTGATTCCTAATCAACATATCTTCAAAACCTCTCTAATTGCTACTTGATTCAACAAGGTTTTTGATTCCAAAAAGAGGAGAAACTCAAGTTTGGAGGTAAGAACGTCCTTCTCCTCTAAACTATCAGTTATTTACTGAAATTCCTAAGTTTTCAATCCTTAATTGATGTTTAATTAAAGGTTTTTAAGTGGTGAAATGGATCTTGGCTTATAATGCAAGATTTGATGATTTTTGATGATTTTCGTTAGATCTGATTAATCTGTGATTTGAGATGTGTTTTTGATGTTAAATGAACTCTAATTTGATAAGGAATTGAGTTTTGATTAATGCAATCCCGGATAGGTTGAGTTTCCTAAGTTTAGCTTGTGATTCAAGGTTGTTTTTGGGATGATCTTGTGGATCTGTTGTTGCTGGAGGTATAAGGATGTTGATAGGTTGTTTTTAGATGTTATATGATGTTTGAGGATGTGTGGTTTTGCTGGTTTATGGTTGGGCTTTGTTTAGAAGTGGTTTGGATGTATTTTCGGTTGTGTTTGGTGGCCGAAAATGGTGTGTGGATGAGAGCAGCGAGTTTAGGTGCTTTCATTGAAGCAATTAATGCATGATGATGCATTAATCCTCTGCTTTGATGTGTTGAAAACATGGGAGGCATCTTTGGATCCAAGAGTTGTTGATCCGGAAGCTTGATTTGGTGCTTTGGCTTGAAGCAAAGTGGAAATCGGTGAGTGCGTTTGTGAAAATTGGGTTTTCGGCTTTGAAACCAATGTCTTGGGAGCTTAGTTTAAGTCTAGACAACTTTGCTAAGCTCAAGTGTAAGTTTTCGGAATTACTCTCTAGTGGTGGCCATGATTTTGTTGTGATGCGAAATGGTTATTTGCATGTTTTAATTACTGTTTTGAAAGCATGATTTAGCATGGTTTTTGCTGTTGTTGTAAGCCATATGTTGAAGGAAACTCAAGGTAAGAGTTCCTTGTTTTTGTACATTGATAAAATGTGGTTTGATGCTTTTAAATGCATGTTGAATATGGCTTGGTTTAATGCTTTAAAACAGTGGATTAAATGATGAAAGAGATGTATATTGGCAAGTGATGTTTTGAAAAGGCTAAGGTCACTAAGGTGGTTAAAAGTCCTTGAGTGAGCCTTGTATTCTTAAGATCATCAAGGTGGTTAAAAGTCCTTGGATGATTCTTGTTGCGGACACTAAGGTGGTTAAAAGTCCTTAGGTGATCCTTTTCATGGTGTTTAAAAGTCCATGGGGCCAAGGTGTTTAAAAGTCCTTGGGGCCAAGGTGTTTAAAAGTCCTTGGGGTGATTCAAGCTATGGACACAAAGGTGGTTAAAAGTCCTTGTGTGGTCCTCATTCATGGTGTTTAAAAGTCCATGGCCAAGGTGTTTAAAAGTCCTTGGGGCCAAGGTGTTTAAAAGTCCTTGGGAAGTTGATGAACTTGTTTTAATGAAATGGAATCTATCACTTGAGCCAATATGACATGTTATATTATGTTGAAGCATGAGATGCTTGTTTTAAGTATGCTTTTGAGCATGTGCAAAGGTTGATTTAAATCATGATTTGTAAATGTTTTTAAATGCATTATTGAATGGTTTTAAGAGCATACCTCACTAAGCTTTTGCTTACGCTCTCTTTCGTTTTCTTAATTCAATAATGCAGAACATTAGTGAACCTTGAGGGCAGCAAGGAAGGCAAGTATTCAAGTGGAAGCAAAGCTCAATGTATGGAAGGTTTTCCTAAGATCATTTAGCTTTTGATACTTTGGCAATGGGGGACCAATGTGTATGTTTTGGGAGAGGTTTCAAACTCCCTAAGTATGTTGAACGTTATTGAGAATGCTGGTTTTGTGTTGGATCATTACATGCTTGTTTTGGAAGTTTGGGCTTGAATAGCTAGCTTGTGTAGGAAGCATGCCTATAGAATTGGGGCTTTTTGCATATGATGTTGTTTTGATGAATTGTTGATGCAAGTATGTCCTATATATGTTGAATTGCATGCTGGTAAAGTTTGGTGGCAATTGGAGCATGTTTGAATGATCAATTGCATGTTTTGGGATGCTTTTTGCTGCAATCTGTGCAGGGCGTTTCGGAACAGTGTGCACCGTTTCGGAACGGGTGCCTTGTATGAACCCAGGCGTCCGAAACGGTATGCACCGTTTCGAAACGATTTGGTCTCTGCCAGACCCCCGTTGCGGTACGTGTTGCGGAACGGCCCGTGTTTCGAAACGGGTTCTGCCTGTTTCGGAACGGGTGACCGTTGGGGGCTGACATTGGCGGTTAAATGTTTTGTAATGTTTGCATTTTGGCCCTGAAACTTGTTTGTGCAATTGTATGAGCTTGGGATGTCCTTTTGAGCTGAAATTTCACAGTGAAGCATGAAACCTGACTAATTACAAGCTGGTAACTTTAATTTGGGTTAAGTCCTCATATTTATCAGAAATTACAATTTGGTCCTTAAAGTTGTAATTTGTTCAATTGGGTCCCTGTTTGATCTCTGATGTTCGTGATCTCTGAGTATGGTGTTTGTATGATCACAATTAGGGTTAATATGCATCTAGACAAGAGTAAAAAAAAGGGTCGTTAATCAAGGTTGACTTTCGGGTTGACTTTGGTTTTCCCCGTGTGACTTTCTTAATTCGGGTCAACCGTCTAGGCCGGGTTAAGGGGGTTACAATAAAACTTTTTGATCAATTTGAAAAGTTTTGCCCATAATAGAAGATTCAATAGCAATGACATGCTCCCTAGGTTCATCATGAATGCATTGGGCATTAGAAAAGAATACAATGACTAGGTTCCTATATAGGATGGGAGGAATACTCAAAAAGGGTAAAAATTTTCATTGCTTAATTAAAGATAGGTATTTAAATTTGAAACGGGCAGAATTTAAGAATGGGATTGACACAACACGTTCTTCCCTAAGGTTCATCGCTTGAAGAAGTTTATATCGTTCTATATCAATAGGTTCGGGAAAACTTAATTGTATGATATAAGGAAGGTTAGGTGTAGGATTACCCTCGACCTCCTCACGAGGATTAGAAGTAGAACGATGACGCTTAGTTCCCTTTTTCGGTGCCATAACCCTGAAAATACATCAAAAAAAGATTCGAATATGTATGCAATTAACATCCTATTCAATCCAATAAATTCTAATAATTCAAGGTAATTTGTAAAAAGAATTTTAATTTTAAAGAGATATTCACAAATTAAAAAAAATTAAAAAAACAGTTTAAAAAAAGCGAATAGAAAATATATTCGAATGAAAAATTTTGTGTTTTTGAAAATTTTTTATGAAAAAGTTGAAACCCATAACAATCAAACAAGGTTTGTACAAAAATTAATTTGAAACAATAATTAAAATCAAACGAAAATTAAAAAAAATAGAAAAGAGAAGTTTTATACCTTGAATCTTAGAATGGATGATGGAGGGGATGTGAATGCACAAGATTTGATGCCAAAGCTTTGCTTTGATGTGTAGAGTAAAAACCCTCAAGGAATTTTGAAGATTGATGGTAAACTTTGAAGGATTGAGGGGGTTTATATAGGATTTTGCGGCTAGGGTTTTTGAGAGAAAAAAAGGGTTTTTGAGTTTTAAAGAGTTTTAACAATTGCAGCCCTAAATAGCCTCTCCGTCGAGGCCATATCGATACGCTATATGCGCGTATCGATACCCTTTAACCCTAATTTTATATTCGTCAATACTATCGTATCGATACGCGGGCCGTATCGGTACGCTTGGCTTTGACTATTTCCCTTGACTTGTACCATATCGATATGCGGGGTCGTATCGATACTTGTTCATCCTCAAGGATTCCCAGTTATCAACCCGTATCGATACGCTTTGAAACCGTATCGATACACCTTTACCAGATTATGCAGATTTGACAGATTAAGTGCAAAAAATCCAATTTGAAACGTCCCTAAATGCATGTACATGTCATATGAACAAGTTTTAATGGCTAAATTTAATACATACTCCCCCTAGTAACATGCATAGAAGCAAAAGGAACAAAATTAACACAATCATGAATCACAAACAATTTTAAGCAAATTTTAACATTTTGGGACCTAAAGGGGTCAAGAAAGGCTAGTTAAACCTAACTCTCTCCTAAGGGTCCAAAAACGCTCTTTATCTAAAGGTTTTGTAAATATATCCGCTAATTGGTTCAAGGTGTCAACAAACTCTATAACAACATCATTTTTCAAAACATGATCTCTAATGAAATGATGTCTAATTTCTATGTGTTTAGTTCTAGAGTGTTGGATGGGATTCTTAGCGAGACAAATGGCACTAGTGTTGTCACACCTAAGGGGTATGGTTTCAATTTTAACACCATAATCTAAGAGTTGTTGCTTCATCCAAAGGACTTGAGCACAACAACTCCCTAAGGATATGTACTCCGCTTCGGTGGTAGATAAGGCTACGCTATTTTGTTTCTTAGAGAACCAAGATACGAGCATACTACCTAAGAATTGGCATGTCCCGGAAGTACTTTTCCTATCTATCTTACATCCCCCATAATCCGCATCCGAATAAGCATGAAGGCTAAAGGAAGAGTCTTTAGGATACCAAAGGCCTATGGTAGGTGTGTCTCTAAGGTATCTAAAAATTCTCTTAATGGCAACTAATTGTGATTCTCTAGGACTAGCTTGAAACCTAGCACACAAGCAAACACTAAACATAATATCCGGACTACGTGCGGTAAGGTAAAACAAAGAACCTATCATGGATCTATAAAGCTTAGAATCAACACACTTACCTCATTCATCTTTGTCAAGCTTTATTGAAGAACTCATAGGTGTAGCTTGAGGTTTTGCATTCTCCAAGCCGAACTTTTTGAGCATATCATTCACGTACTTAGCTTGATTTATGAAGGTGCCATCTTTCTTTTGTTTGATTTGGAGTCCCAAAAAGAATGAGAGCTCCCCCATCATGCTCATCTCGAACTCACCTTGCATTAGCTTAGAAAATTCTTTACAATAACACTCATTAGTAGAACCGAAAATGATATCATCAACATAGATTTGTACTACTAAGATGTCATTGTTATATCTTTTTATGAAGAGTGTAGTATCCACCTTTCCTTTTTCAAAACCCTTTTCAATTAAGAAATTTGAAAGTCTCTCATACCAAGCTCTAGGAGCTTGTTTTAAACCATAGAGAGCTTTTGTTAGTTTAAACACGTGGTTTGGAAATTTTGAATCTTCAAAACCCGGTGGTTGTTCCACATACACTTCTTCATTTATAAAACCATTTAAAAAGGCACTTTTCACATCCATTTGAAAAGGCTTGAAATTATTATAACATGCAAATGCTAAAAGCATCCTAATGGCTTCCATCCTAGCTACGGGTGCATATGTCTCATCAAAATCAATTCCCTCTTCTTGGGTATAGCCTTGAGCAACAAGCCTAGCCTTGTTTCTCACTATATTACCACTTTCATCTAATTTATTCCTAAATACCCATTTAGTTCCTATAGTAGATTGATTATTAGGCCTTTCAACTAATGTCCAAACTTTACTTCTCTCAAATTGATTTAATTCCTCTTGTATGGCCAAAATCCAAAAATCATCTTTTAAAGCTTTTTTAATATTTTTAGGCTCAATGCATGAAAGAAATGCAACATGATTCATTAATTTGAGAGAGGATCTAGTAGTTACCCCCTTGGATGGATCACCCAAGATTTCACCACCTTTGACATAGTTTAACTCCCTTGGGTAAGACACCTCCCTTTCCTCAAGAGCCAAGTCCTTCAAGGCTTCAAGAGGTGGATCTTGTGTGTCCTCATCTTTAGTTGGAACCTCATCCACCTTTGACGTTTGTTCTCCATCAATGGCATCAAGGATTCCTACATCATCATCATCACAAGATTCCTTCCTCAGAAGGAGGATATCATCGAAAACAACATGTATAGACTCTTCAACTACTAGAGTTCTTTTATTAAATACACGATAGGCTTTAGAGTTTAAAGAGTACCCTAAGAAAATAGCTTCATCACTTTTAGCATCAAATTTACCTAAGTTTTCTTTACCATTATTCAAAACAAAACACTTGCAACCAAAAGGATGAAAATAGCTAATGTTAGGCTTCTTAGATTTCAAAATCTCATAAGGTGTTTTCTTCAAAATTGGCCTAATCATTACTCGATTTATAATATAGCAAGCGGTATTTGTAGCTTCCGCCCAAAAATATTTAGGTAAATTATTTTCGCAAAGCATGGTTCTAGCCATTTCTTCTAAAGTTCGATTTTCCTCTCAACTACCCCATTTTGTTGAGGAGTGCGAGGTGCGGAAAAATTGTGGCTAATCCCATTTTCATTTAAAAACTCATCGAAACCTAGATTTTGAAATTCGGTTCCATGATCACTTCTAATGTGAGAAATTTTAAGTTCAAGATCATTTTGAGTTATTTTAGAAAATGTGATGAATTTTTCTAATGCCTCATCTTTTGTACTTAAGAATAGAACCCAAGTAAACCTAGAATAGTCATCTACAAGCACAAAAACATATGATTTACCACCCAAGCTCATTGTTCTAATAGGCCCAAAAAGATCCATATGAATCAATTGTAAACATCTACTAGTAGAGACATCATTAATGGATTTAAATGAAGTTCTATGTTGTTTACCCTTTGAACATGCATCACAAATTTTATCATTAGAAAATTTAAGTTTGGGTAAACCTCTAACTAGATTAAGGGAAATTAATTTCTCTAAGACACTCATGCTAGCATGTCCTAATTTTCTATGCCAAAGCCACGAGTCATGTTCATCATGTGCAACTAAGCATGTATGAGATGAATGGATGTCATCTAAATGCACCATGTAAATATTGCCTATTCTATGTCCTATGAGCATTAGTTGATTTGTTTTAATGTTTACAATTTTGCAACCACTTTTATCAAATAAAACATTAAAACCCTTATCACATAATTGACTAATGCTCAACAAATTATGTTTAAGACCGTTGACATACAAAACATTTTCAATGAAAATAGAAGAGTGATTACCAATGGAGCCTATTCCTTCAATGTGGCCTTTGGAGTTGTCACCGAAAGTTACCACTCCACCACTCTTTGGCTTTAGTTCCACAAATCTACCCTTGTCACCGGTCATGTGTCTTGAGCATCCACTATCAAGGTACCAAGAATTTTTGCTTGAAGCTTTAGCCTTGTAGCAATGCTCCCCCTACAAACAAAGAAATTAGGCCTTGATTTTTGGTACCCAAATCATTTTGGGTCCATGTGTGTTAGCCTTCAAAATTTTGGTTCCCTTAGGAATCTAAGAAGCAATAGCATTCATATTATTAGAAATAATGAGTTCCTTAGGAACCCAAACACTCCTAACTCTTTGACCTCTAGATTGCTTATAAAAATTTCTTTGTTTAGGAATAAAGGGTTTCCTTTTTACATATTGGGATTTAGAAGGATTTCCTTTTTCAAAATTGTTTTTCCCAATAGCAATTGAAGTTTTAAGATTATCCACTTCCTTTGTGTGATAATCTTGAAAATCGGAAAGAAGTTTTTCAAGTTCAAGATTTTTAGTTTTAAGATCATTTGAAAGATTTACTAAAAACAAAACTTTCTTTTCCAATTCGGAGTTAGTTTTTGAAAATGTCTCATTTTGATTTTTCAAATCGGAAACAGTTTTCTTGTTTTTCAAAATGGATTCTTTATATTTTCCTACTAACTCATCGTAAACCTCTTGCAATTCATCATAAGCATCTTAAAGTTCATCAAAAGTAAAATCAAAATTGGATAAGTTAGAATTTACCTTTGGTTCATCATCAATGGCCATGAGACATAGATTGGCCACTTCCTCCTCTTTCTCGGATGACTCATCGTCACTCCAAGTTGCTATTTGAGCTTTGAGCTTGTTCTTCTTTCCAAAGCTCTTCCTCTTCAATTGAGGACATTCGGAACGGATGTGACCCGGCTTCTTGCATTCATAGCATGTGATTTGGTCCTTCTCCTCTTCCTTACTCTTGCTCTTGAAGTCTCCCTTTCTAATAAACTTTCTTCCACGATTGGACTTCATGAAACGAGTAAACCGTTTGGCCAACATAGCCATCTCCTCATCTTCATCTTCACTTGAATCGCTTTCTTGACATGATGCTTTTAGAGCGTTTCCAACCTTCTTCTTCTCAACCTCCTTCTTCTCAACCATTTTCTTCTCATTTTCTCTTCCCTTCCTCATGATCTCATGGGTGAGTAGAGATCCAATAAGAGCATCAAGCTTGAGAGTCTTCAAATCTCGAGCTTCAATAATAGCCGTTCTCTTACCATCCCATGACTCTGGAAGAGAGTACAACAACTTTCTCACTAGTTTGTCTTCGGGGATGATCTCATCGAACCCCTTCAATCCGTTAACAATGACCGAGAATCGATCAAACATCTTGGAGACACTTTCATCGGGATCCATCTTGAAATTTTCATAGCTTAGATTGAGTAGCCCGATCTTTGTCTCCTTGACATCACTAGTTCCCTCATATGTTGTCTTGAGGTATCCCAAACCTCCTTGGCATTTTCGATTGAAGATACCTTGGAGTAGATATCCGGACCAAGTGCACAAAATATCACATGGAGAGCTTTGTCATTCACTTGCATCCTTCTTCTTTCATCATCCGTCATCTCGACTTTTACCTTTGGGACGAGTCTTTCTCCATCTCTCTTCATGAGAATGTATGGACCTTCTTCAACCACATCCCACACCATGTAGTCGGTAGACTTGATAAAAAGCCTCATCCTATTCTTCCAATATGGGTAGTTGTCCTCATTGAAAAATGGTGGCTTGGTGGTGGATTAGGACTCGTAGTTGGAGGTGGATGCCATTGCTTGACTAGTTGTTGATCAAACTCTCCTAAAATCGACTCAAGAGGGTTGTAATCCTTCCAATGAGTGTAGCTCTGATACCAATTGTTGAGTTGGTCAAACAATTGCAAATGGTTAAGAGGGGGTGAATTGGCAATAAAAATTTTGGTGGGAAGAATGAGTGAAAAATAAAAATTGACACAAGTAGTTAGAGTGGTTCAAGTACTCCAAATGAACTCTACATCCACTACCTTAGTTCCCATTAAGGATTTTCAACCAATTCACTACTTGAATTCTTCCCCTTTTCTTGGATGAGGAGGTAACCTTACAAATTCGATTAAGCTTTCTACCCAAAGATTAATCCACTTAATTTACAAATAGAAGTTTTGGTAAACTCAAATAATTCCTCACAAAGGATAAATGTCTACCCAATTACAATTTCAATCACCCCAAACTCACAATACAAAATGACAATTGAAAACACTAGAGTTGGGTACAAGAATTTGACTTTGAATAGCACTAGGGTTTGGATTTTTGCTTTGATGATGCTTGTAGGTTCAATAGTTGTTGCTTGGTCAAATGAAGCTTGTTTTTATACCCTTGCATTGATTTCTAGCCGTTTGGGTAGTTGGGATCATCAATAGAGCCGTTGTGGACATTTTTCCCGCAATAAATACAGCTCTGCAGCCTACCGTATCGGTACTCGCGAAGGGCGTATCGATACCTACATCAAAGAGGAAAAAGTCGTTGTGCCTGAAAACAGAGCGTATCGATACGCATAGAAGGTGTACCGGTACGGTTTTAATGGGCGTATCGATACGGAGGTCAGTATCGATACTGTCTTAACTCACTGGAATCCCAAGCTATGTTTGTATAAAAAGTGCATCGATACGCAAACCAAGTGTATCGGTACGATATAACGGTCTTTTAAAATTGGGAAACCAACCAACTGACAAGTAACGGTCAAATAATTAAATGCTCGGATTTTACAAAGATATGCTTTCCGTATCGATACGGTTGCAAGGCATATCGGTACAGTTTCATGAAAACATTTGCCCAAATGAATATCGTATCGATACGGTTGCAAGGCGTATCGGTACGGTTTCATGAAAACATTTGCCCAGATGAATATCGTATCGATACGGTTGCAAGGCGTATCGGTACGGTAAGTCTAATAAAATTCCAGTGGCAAAAAGGGGTATCAATACGCTGAGGGTATCGATACGCCTTGGCATTTTTGCATACTTAGGCTTGAAAAACATAGGAAAAGACTTAGGGAGTTATATATGTTTAAGAGCAGGTCTTTGAATATTATTTTGTTCAAAAATACTTGTCAATTTGTGAGACTTTAAAGAGTACTTAAAAATTTATTGTTTTGCAAATTGGTCCTTAGGTTTATGTGTTATATCAAAATCAATTTTAGTTTTACAAATACTTTATTTTTGGTTGATTAGAAACAGGGAAAATCAATTTGGGAGTTCCGGACGAGAATCCATGAAGTTGCGGAAGCTTGAAGGATGATCGTTAGCGTGTTTGGATTTTGAGCTGGTGAGTGGAGATGTTTTGAAGTTTAAAATGATTCAAAGTGGTTTCTTAGGGGTTTGGGTGGAGCCTTAAGGGCTAACCTAAACCCAAGTGTAAGTTTGCCTAATTTACCTTGTTTCGTTTAGTGTTAGTGTGTGCGGATATTTGTGTTGTTGTGTGATATGTAGATTGTCTTTACTCTCTATTTTAATGTTGTTGTGTAGTCGTTGTTGATGACAAGCCTCACGTGATGGTTATTCGTTGTATACGGTGATGTGTAGTCCCACCAGTAGTGACTAGTAGATGAGTACAGTGATGTGTAGTCCCATCGAAAAAATGCTAGTCTTTGTGTACGGTGATGTGTAGTCCAACCGGGGATGGTTGTGCATGTGTAAATCATGTTTTGTCTATGCTTGCCTCATTGTATCTCTTCTTAAATGGTTTTGCTTTTAAAACTAAGATATATGTTTTAAACTGCATTGTCGTTGTGTTTTAGAGCTCAGCTCACTAAGCTTTTAAGCTTACGCTCTCTTTTTCCAACAATTCAAATCGTTAGAGGCTCCGGGTGGCAAATGGGCAAGGGAGGAGTTCTTGGAGTTCTTGCTAAGCTCAAAGTATGGTTTTGTGGTTGTAATAATGCTTAGACAATGGGAATACTAGACTTTCATGTTAGGGAGTTGGGGTTCAAACTCTTATGCTTGGCTTTGTTTAAGTTGCTAGCATGATATAAATGTTGATACCATGATATGTTGAGGCTTGGTATGGCTTTTGGTAGGTTACCTTGCATTTTGACTTGTTGATGTTTTTGAAGCTAAGTGTTTTTATGAGTTTTGGGTTGAGATCCATTTTGTTGTGTGTGTGCATGTTTGAAGTTGTGTTTAGAGTGTTTGTCTCTAGATTGTTTGTATATAAGTTACTATGTGGTTTGTGATGTTTCGGGGCAAGTTTGGGAACGTTTGGAGATGCCGAAATGCATTTTCGGGCCAAATTGTGTCCAGGCATTTCGGAACACCTAGTATGGTTTTGGAACGGTCGAGCTCCAGGGGTACCCATATCGAAACGGAGGTGGTGCCATTTCGGTACGATTTGCCACTAGAGGTTCCTGTTTCGGAACCATGTAGGGTTGTTCTGGTACGTTTGGCCACTGGAGGCTCCCGTTCCAGAACAAGGTGGGACCGTTCCGGAATGACTTGGTGTTACTTTTTTAATGAAGCCCGCATTTCGAAACGGGCAGGCCTGTTTCAAAACGCAGGCAGTTAAAACGGTTGAAAGGCATCTATGAGGGGTTCCAAATGTTACGTTTTAGTTCCTAATGCTCGTATGCTTCCTAAATGAGTTATATGTGCCCCTTTGTGATGGTTTTGCCTTGTGAGCATGCAATTAGACAAATAAGCTACTTGGTAAGTTTAAGTTATCGTATGCCCTCTGCATGGTTTGTATTTCGTTTTCGCTTTTCTGTTGTAGCCTTCACACATATGATTAAAAGTGATATTTAGAAAAGATAAATAAAATGAAAAAATATGGTTGCTAACCGAAGTGATGCCTTAACAGATTTCGCTTTTGTTTTCCCCGTGTAACTCATTCGGTTCGGTCTTTTGGCTAGGCCGGAACGAGGGGGTTACATTTGGTGGTATTAGAGCCTCAGTTACGAGGTCTCTCGAGAAGGTAAGTCAGGTAAGTTGGTTTGTTTGGTTTGTTTGCCATTACATAGCGTGTGAAAGCATGTTTTAATGTTCTTGTTGTTGGTTGAGGTTTAGTCGAGTGTTCCCATTGCTAGGTGTTGTTATTGGAAAATGGTTTTGGTTTAAAGAGCTTGAGAACTTGGATCCTTGCCCTTGCTAACCCAATGTTTTCTTGTGTGTGATGTGTTTGTTGTTTTAGATTTTATCTTCGTTATGGTGAAACTGAGAGGACGGCCTAGAGCGGGTGACCAGGCACCCGAGAATGTGCCTCTTGTTCCTCCTGCTCCCGATGGTAATGTGGTGGGTGGTGATGGTAATGTGCCTCAGGCCGGTGTGAATGCTAGAGGTGATGGTAATGGACCTCAGGCTGGTGCAAATGTTGGGGGTAATGGAGCTCAGTCGGGTTAAGGTCAGGTAGGTGCGGACATGACTCATTTGATTCAGACTATAGCCGGGGCTTTTTCGACAACTTTAGCCGGTATGCATGCTGCAACACCACCTCAGGGTGCGGGGACAGGTTTACCCATCGAGAGGCTTCGTAGTTTGGGTGGAGTTGAGTTCTGTGGTTTGACTCCCGAGGGTTCAGAGGCTTGGCTCGAGAGTACTACACGAATCTTAGGACGGATAGAGTGCTCAGACACTTGTAAGTTGGGTTGTGTTGTCTCCTTGCTTCAGGGAGATGCGTATGCTTGGTAGACTATTGTTACTTCGGGTATGGCAGAAGCGGATGTCACTTGGGAATACTTTAGAACAACCTTTAAGAAGAAGTATCTTAGAGTCCGATATGAGGATGAAAAGAAGAGAGAATTTATGGCCTTGGTTTAGGGTAGTAAGACGGTGTTAGAGTATGAGGTTCAGTTCATGAGGTTAAGCGAGTATGCTCCCGAGTTGGTTCCCAGTGAGAGGGAACGATGTGAGCATTTCCGATATGGTTTGACTAGGGATGTGAAGATGTATATGCTCGCTTCTGATTACACTGAGTTTGATGTTTTGGTCTCTAGGGCCAAAGATATTAAACAGAACTTAGGGCGAGTGTATGAGTACCTTTGGGGTATGTTGGAACTGTGATTCCCGAGATCATTGTAGGCGTAACTGTCCACACCCGACTAGGGGCAGACCGGCTCCAGCTAGAGGGTTTGAGCATCAAAGAGGTCGTGGGTGCGGTCGAGGTAATTTTCAGCCGGCGAACGATGGTCAGAGGAACTTAGCTCATGTTGTGGAAGTTCAACCCGAGGGTGGAGGACCGGCTAGGGTGTATGCACAGTGAGAGGCTGGGAATGACACGAATGTCATCACAGGTAATTTCTCGTTACAGTCATTGAATTTGCTTTCTTTGATAGACTCGGGTTCGTCACATTCGTACATCTTGGGAGAACATGCAAGGTCTCTAGGTTTACCGTATGAGTGGTTAGAAGTAGGTGTAAATGTTACTAATTCTTTTGGTGAGACCTTGGTAGTTAGGAAGATGTATAGGAGGTGTCCTTTGATGATTCAGGGCTATGTGTTTTTGGTTGACATGATGGAATTGCCGTTCTATGGTTTTGATATGATTTTGGGCATGAATTGGCTCATAGAGCATAGAGCTAGCGTAGACTTTGAGACCATGAGAGTCTCCTTGAGGCTTACGGATGATTTTGAAGTTGTAGTGGTTGGCAAGAACATTAAGTTCTTGTCCAATGTTGTTTCTGCTTTAGAAGCTTAGAGATTGATGGATACAGGTTTCAGGTGTATTTGGCTTATGTGATGAATCAGAATATGAGTGAGGTTAGATCGCAAGACATCAGCACAATTTGTGTTTTTCCAAAAAAGTTGTCGGGTTTGCCTCAGATAGGGAAGTTGAGTTTGCTATTGAGATGTATTCTGATTCTGCACCCATGTCTATTGCTATATATAGAATGGCACCGAAAGAGTTGAAAGAGTTGAAGACACAGCTTCAGGAACTGTCAGATAGAGGTTTCATTATGCCTAGTATTTCTCCGTAGGGTGCTCCGGTCTTGTTTGTGAAGAAAAAGGACGGTAGTATGAGGATGTGTATAGACTATAGGCATTTGAACAAGGTAACACTGAAAAACAAGTACCCTTTGCCACAGATAGATGACTTGCTTGATCAGTTGAGAGGTGCTTCAGTGTTTTCGAAGATTGATTTGAGATCGAGTTACTATCAGTTGAAGGTAAAGGATGTGGACATACCGAAGACAGCCTTCCGTACACGTTATGAGCACTATGAGTTCTTGGTAATGCCTTTCGGTTTGACTAATGCTCCAGCTGCATTTATAGATATGATGAACCGAGTATTCCACGAGTTTTTGGATAGGTTTGTGGTAGTGTTCATAGATGATATCTTAGTGTACTCTAGGACCGAGGAAGAGCATGATGAGCATTTGCGACTAGTGCTTCAGTCCTTGCTTGAAAATTAGTTGTATGCCAAGTTGAGTAAATGCGAGTTTTGGATTAAAGAGGTAGTCTTCTTAGGTCGTGTGATCTCGGCCAAAGGAATTAGTGTGGATCCCAAGAAGATAGAAGCCATAGTGAGTTGGAAACAACCAAAGTCAGTGACAGAAATCCGTAGTTTCCTAGGCTTGGCGGGATATTATCGAAGATTTGTCGAGGGATTTTCGAAGATTGCTGCACCCTTGACTAAATTGCTTTAGAAGAATGTTCCGTATGAGTGGTCAGGTGCAAGACAACAAGCGTTTGAGAAGTTGAAGAAAGCTTTGACCGAAGCTCCTATTTTGATTTAGCCTGAACCGGGGAAAAAGTTTGTGATTTACAGTGATGCATCATATGTAGGGTTAGGTTGTGTGCTTATGCAAGAGGGTAAGGTTGTAGCTTATGCTTCGAGACAGTTGAAGGTTCACGAGAAGAACTACCCCACTCATGACATAGAGTTAGCCGCAGTAGTGTTTGCTTTGAAGATTTGGAGACATCACCTTTATGGTGAGAAGTGCACCGTTTATACCGACGACAAGAGTTTGAAATATTTGATGACTCAGAGAGAGTTGAACCTTAGACAGCGTAGGTGGTTAGAGCTTCTTAAGGATTATGACCTTACGATAGAGTACTATTTAGGTAAGAAAAACGTAGTGGCTGATGCTTTGAGTAGAAAAGTGGCAGTTGAATTGCGAGCCATGTTTGCGAGATTGGGTGTGTCAAATGATGGCGGTTTGATAGCCGAGCTGCAGGTTAAACCTTCGTTCGTTCAGTTGACTCGAGAGAAATAGTTGCAAGACGAGTCTTTGGCACCTCACGTGCAAGATATAGCTGAGGGTAGGCCTACAGATTTCTGTTTTGGTGAGAATGGGATCATATGTTTGAAGGATAGGATAGTAGTCCCAGAAGAAGCCGAGTTAAGGTGTACTATCTTGAATGAAGCCCATAACAGTTCTTTTGCTATGCATCCGGGTAGTACGGAGATGTACTGTGGGTTAAAAGAAGAGTACTACTGGGTTGGGTTGAAAAGAAATGTGGCCAAGTTTGTGAGTAAGTGTATGGTATGTCAGCGAGTTAAGGTCGAGCATCAGTTTCCTTCAGGTTTGTTACAACCGTTGAAGATTCCAGAATAGAAGTGGGAACGTATTACCATGGATTTTATGTCGAGTTTACCGTTGACTCATTCGAAGAAGAATTCAGTGTGGGTGATAGTCGATAGATTCACTAAGTGTGCCCATTTCATACCTGTTCATACTACCTACACCTTAGATAAGTTGACCGATCTGTACATCAGTGAGATAGTGAGATTGCATGGGGTACCGAAATCGATTGTATCAGACCGAGATCCGAGGTTTACAGCTAGATTTTTGGAGTGTTTGTCTCGTGCCTTGGGTACTTGGTTGAACTTCAGCACTTCGTATCACCCACAGTCAGATGGTCAGTCAGAGAGAATTATTCAGGTGTTGGAGGATATGTTGAGGTGTTGTATCATCGACTTTCAGGGTTCTTGGGAGAAGAAACTATCGTTAGTAGAGTTTTCATACAATAACAGTTATCAGGCTAGTATTAAGATGGCACCGTATGAAGCTCTGTATGGTAGAAAGTGTAGAACGCCTATTTGTTGGGCCGAGGCTAGACAAAAACTTGTACCGATGCCAGACTTGCTTAAGGGCACTACCGAGAATGTAAAACTGATCTGTGATCGCTTGAAGGCAGCTTCAGACTGACAAAAATCGTATGTCGATTTGAAGAGAAAAGAGATGGAGTATGCCATGGGCGAAAAAGTGTTTTTGAGAGTCTCACCTTGGAAGAAGGTGATGAGGTTGGCAGGAAGGGTAAGTTGAGTCCGAGATTCATTGGTCCTTACGAGGTAGTTTAGAGGATTGGTCCTGTTGCTTATAGATTGAGACTACCGACATAGTTAGAGAAGATTCACGATGTGTCCCACGTTTCGATGCTTCGGAAGTATAGATCGGATTCGTCTCATGTAATGCAAGTGGAAGATATTGAGTTGAACCCAGAATTGTCGTATGTTGAAGAGCCGATTGAAATTCTTGCTACGGATAGGAAAGTGTTGTGGGGGAGATCTATCGAGTTAGTCAAGGTTTTCTGGAGACACCGAGGTGTAGAAGAGGCTACTTGGGAGAGGAAGGAAGACATGGAGAAATAGTTTCCGTATCTCTTTCCATCAGGTAATTTCGAGGACGAAATTCCTTAAGTGGGGGAAAGTTGTAACACCTGGGGTTTAGGGCTCGGGAGATAACCTGGTTTGGTTAAACCGGCTCGGGTTAATTTATTTGAAAGAAAACATTATTAAAAACACTAAAGGGGGTTTTTATTAAATAAGGGCAAAAGGGGAATTTGGGACTTTAAAACAAAATGGTTTTTTTATCTCATCTCTTCTCAAAATCAAAAAGAAAGCTATCATCTTTTTTTTGAAAGGCAAAAAGCTCATAACTTTTTCAAGAGCAAGCATTCTTCATCAAATCTTTAGTTGTGGTGATTTCCTCAAGGTAAACGTCTTATTCTATCGGTCTTTACTAGATTAAGATATATTTCAACTTAGTTTTCCATTTACCCAATGATTTCTAAGTTTTCCCTAAAACCCATTATTTCGAAAATGGTGAGTTCTTGATGATTTTCGAGTGGGCTTTGATACATGTGTTTTTGTGTGATTAAAAATCACATTTTGGTGTTAATAAAGTGATGAAATGAAGCTTTAAATCAACAAACCCAAAACTAGGGCAGTGGGTGTTTTTTGAAGGTGAAAAAGTGGTGTTTTGGTTTAGTTTTGTGGTAAAACGAGGGATGGAGGTATACGGACCTAGGATGGGTGTTTTTAGATGATTTTGGTGTGTTTTGGATGTTTAATTTGATGGGTTGTTGCTGGGCTCTGCTTAAGAACGAGATTGATGATATTTTGGTGGATTTCGGCTTTGTATCGTTGTGAGAATGTTGTAGATTTGTGAACTGATGTTTGACAGTGAATTTATGGAAGAGTAGGGGAGTAATACTTTATTTTTGGTTGATTAGAAACAAAGAAATCAATTTGGGAGTTCCGGACGAGAATCCGTGAAGTTGCGGAAGTTTGAAGGAAGATCATTAGCGTGTTTGGGTTTTGAGCTGGTAAGTGGAAATGTTTTGAAGTTTAAAATTATTCAAAGTGGCTTCTTGGGGGTTTGGGTAGAGCCTTAAGGGCTAACCTAAACCCAAGTGTAAGTTTGCCTAATTTACTTTGTTTCGTTAAGTGTTAGTGTGTGCGGATATTTGTGTTGTTGTGTGATATGTGGATTGCTTTTACTCATAGTTTTAATGTTGTTGTGTAGTCGTTATTGATGTCAAGCCTCACGTGATGGTTAGTCGTTGTATACGGTGATGTGTAGTCCCACCGATAGTGACTAGTAGATGAGTACGGTGATGTGTAGTCCCATCAGAAAAATGCTAGTCGTTGTGTACGGTGATGTGTAGTCCCACCGAGTATGGTTGTGCATGTGCAAACCATGTTTCGTCTATGCTTGCGTCATTGTATCTCTTCTTAAATGGTTTTGCTTTTGAAACTAAGATATATGTTTTAAACTGCATTGTTGTTGTGTTTTAGAGCTCCGCTCACTAAGCTTTTAAGCTTACACTCTCTTTTTCCAACAATGCAAATCGTTAGAGGCTCTGGGTGGCAAGTGGGCAAGGGAGGAGTTCTTGCTAAGCTCAAAGTATGGTTTTGTGGTTGTAATAATGCTTAGACAATGGGAATACTAGACTTTCATGTGAGGGAGTTGGGGTTCAAACTCATATGTTTGACTTTGTTTAAGTTGCTAGCATGTTATAAATGTTGATACCATGATATGTTGAGGCTTGTTATGGCTTTTGGTAGGTTACCTTACATTTTGACTTGTTGGTGTTTTTGAAGCTAAGTGTTCTTATGAGTTTTGGGTTGAGATCTATTTTGTTGTGTGTGTGCATGTTTCAAGTTGTGTTTAGGGTGTTTTCCTATAGATTGTTTGTATATAAGTTGCTATGTGGTTTGTGATGTTTCGGGGCAAGTTTGGGAACGTTTGGAGATGCCAAAATGCATTTTTGAGCCAAACTGTGTCCAGGAGTTTTGGAACGGTTGAGCTCCAGGGGTACCCGCATCGGAACGGTCGAGCTCCAAGGGTACCCGTATCGGAACAGGGGTGGTGCCGTTTCGGTACGATTTGCCATTGGAGGTTCTTGTTTCAGAACCATGTAGGTCTGTTCCGGTACGTTTGGCCACTGGAGGCTCCCGTTCCGGAACAAGGTGGGACCGTTTCGGAATGGCTTGGTGTTACTTTTTGAATGAAGCCCGTGTTTCGGAACAGGCAGACCTGTTTCAAAACGCATGCAGTTAAAACAGTTTAAAGGCATCTTCGGGGGTTTCCAAATGTTACGTTTAGTCCCTAATGCTCATATGCTTCCTAAATGAGTTATACGTGCCCCTTTGTGATGGTTTTTCCTCGTGAGCATGCAATTTGACAAATAAGCTGCTTGGTAAGTTTAAGTTATCGTATGCCCTCTGCATGGTTCGTATTTCGTTTTTGCTTTTCTTTTATAGCCTTCACACATAGGATTAAAAGTGATATATAGACAAGATAAATAAAATGAAAAAATAGGGTTGCTAATCGGAGTGAGGCCTTAACGGGTTTCACTTCGATTTTTCCCATGTAAACCGTTCGGTTCGGTCTGTTGGCTAGGCCGAGACGAGGGGGTTACATTCCATGATTTCCAATTTGCTCTGCATGTTGGCTAGCCAGTCGCCTCTGTTCTGAAAAGAGGGGGTTTTCGCTTCCAACTCTTCCCGGCTCTTTTCTTCCTCCATACGTTCTTCCATGATTTCTCTTGTTGGGGGTCGCTTTACGTCGCTTCCTGAGAGTCAGGCCGAAAAGTTAAGGGTCCACGCTCACCGCACCAATTGTTTATGGTCAAAATGATCAAGGGTCGGAGACAGTGGTCCGACGGTGGTAGGAATACCCGTTTTGGGTTAGAGCTCAAGTATGGCTCTTGCTTTTGGGGTGATGATGGTGTCAAAAATAGAATGCCCTTAGTTCATTTTTGGTTGTATATCTAGTTTTATATTGCTTGAGCATGTGTCAAGATGGAGTTGTCGTGGTGCGTTGATTGGACTAGCTATGACCTGACATCCCAGGTTCTCCTCGGCATCTGTGATAGGCACGTGTGTAGTCATGTGGCCAGTAGATGAGGTGCGATGTTGTTCGCGGTTCTGTCTATTCTCCGCAAATTACGGAGGGTATCACATAGTTCACGTGCAATCTTGTATGTTGTAGTCCACCTATGTTGTGACGCTCATGTCGGGCGTCTGTTATATTATATCGTCCGTAGTCTTATTCGCTCTGGTTTCGACACGTGGCGGCAAATGTTTATAAGTGCTAACAAAAAAAAATTGACATTATTTAAAAAAATAAATTGACACTAATTTAAAAAATAATTGAGATCTTTTAATGAAAATTAATACTCATCATTTGACTTCACTTACTTTTAATAAAATATAAATTGATATCTAAAATTTTGCACTGGTCCTAAATTTTCTGATTCCCTCCCTGTACGTTATCCATAAATATTTTAGCAAATGTAAAAAAAAAAACGTACACTAAACATGCTAATTAAGAGTTGGTAAGCAGTGAAAATTATGTATAACATCGGTCTTTATGATTCATAAAGGTTGAATATTGACCCATTTCCAAACTCCAATCAAAGAAAAGATTGAATATTGACCGATTTAAATGGCCGAAATGAGGTAATGGGGAAAGCTGATCTAATGGGAAGGGTAACAAGCAAAAGAAAAACATGGCCCAAAGAGTAAGGTTATTTATGTCTTATGTTTAAAATTAAGTTTAGAGTTTAGGATTTAAGGTTTTAGGTTAGGGTTTATGGTTAAGATTTTAAAAATTTAGGGTAAGGTGTATTTTTAGGGTATAAGTTGTAGGGTTTAAGATTTAAAACTTAAGATTAGGGCTTAAAATTTAATTTTGTAGTATTTTTTAATATTAGGACATAAATAAAAATACCGAAAAGAGGCAGAGAATTTTTATCCAAGAGTCAAATACTGCAGTGCAAATCAATTTGCAGATAGATCAATACAACTCATTTATATTGGCTAACGAAGAACTCTCCTTATCGGCAAAATTAGTGGAATAGGCCAAGTTTAAAAAAAAACTTGACTTTTAGGGTTGTTTGAATTTTTTTTTGAGAATGTGCCAAAATTTACAGGACCTCGCCGTGTAGAGATGACGTTGTCATTGATCATTCACAGGACCTCGCCATATGGAGATGACGAGGTCACTATTCATCTAACTGGATCATGTAAAAATGCATGTATATCATTGTTCATCTACAGGACTTCGCCATGTGGAAATGACGTAGTCTTGTAAATTTTGGCCTATTTCCCAAAAAATCTGATAAACAACTTAAATTAATTTTTTTTTAGACATCCCTAAAAGCTAACTTTTTCTCTTACTTGACCTATTCTACCAATTTTTCTCTCCTAATCGCCAAGAAAACAAAATAAGATACAAGCTCAGAAACGGACCACTTGTGATGCTGAAAGAGAACCAACAAAAATTCCATGCCAAACACCTCTCTTTCAATATGAATATCAAAAAATTATATATATGGTAATTGATATGTTATATTTTGACTCAAATTCTAATTTATAATTAAGTTGAATTTTATTGTAATTTTAGTGGTTGAAGATTACATAGTAATTAAGATTTATTTTAAGGAGTAAATATTTATATTAGTTAAGAGATATTATCGAATAAGATTTCTTGATGACCAAGTATTTAGGTCTATAAATATAGACTAGGATTAACCTTTAGAATTTGAGAGATAGAGATAATTGTTCTACTTTCAGGATCTCTATAATTATCGTGCTTACGTTGTAGAGATGAGCATTGTAGGGATGTTGGGAAGAATATTTTGGTTACACCAGTTTTTGAGATATATACCGAGTAATGTGTTAGATGAGATATTATGTGTTTGTACTCTTCGTATTCTCTAGTCTCTACGTTGACAATAAATTATTCGTTTCTCTCAACTGTAGAGATAAACAAGACGAAGCTACACTAAATCCTATTTTTTTACATATTTTATTTTATATTGTTATCGCTTTTATTATTTGTGGCATATTAAAGTCTTAACATCATATAATAAAGATGAACTTAAAAGAAAAACAGGTTTCAATGGAGAGAAAGGGAGAATCTGAGACACATAAAAGGACAAGTTCAGTGCTGTGGACCAGCATTCTCCCACATTAACTCCTGCATCCCACAAAAGATAATAAACGAGAAAGAGCTTCTCTCTCTTCTTTCTTCACCTGTTCTGATTATCTTAACCTCTAAACCCATCTTTAAGAGATTCAGTAATCAGCAGCTTTTGTTTACGATGATATTGAAAATCTTTAAACCGTCTTAGTGTGGGAAATGCAGGTAGATTCCAAGCAAACAACCCTTGTGAATTCTATCAAGACAACATATATTCTATCGTACCACTGTGTTGTTTTTCTGTTCACTGCTGAGTTACTGTCCTGCACATAAAATTTTACTCGACCTGGCTCATTTCGGGTTTGTTTAGGGTTACAACTTACAACGAGTGCAGCTCCCAGAAAGAGAGAGAAGATAATAGTTAAAAAAAAGAAAAAAAGAAGATGTTGGGGAGGCAATAGTTAGGAGCTGGACCATTGTGCAGGCTGTGAGAGGGCTTGTCGGTTGTACAATATCTCTCAAATAGTCATCACTGGTTCTCGAGAGGACAAACCAAACCCACCTGATATGTTGATTTTATGGGGTTGGAATGGATAGGTGCAAACTCTCTCTTAATCTTTCCTTCAGAAACAAGCTTTCTTGCTTGGTTTGGTCTTAATACCTGCCCGGTTACACAATTCTTACCCGGAAAAAAATAAACACTCACCACTTACCCTCAGAGCAGTTCAAGTCATCGAGGTGAGTTCTTTGTAAACTTTTGTACATAAATTTAATCACCGTTTCTAGTGTGTTTTTATACATAAATTTTAATTCATCTACTTTTAGTCCCTTCAAAATTTTCATTTGTCTGTATTTGGTTTCGTCTCCAGGAATAGGAAATAGCAAATTAGTGAGATGAGTTGGCAGGTTTATCAATTAGGGTAAAAATCTCCTGCCTCCTAACCATGCCTCCTTCTATGTTCCTGCCTAAAAATACTTTAAAATTAAATCTTGTGCCATAACTCTAATTTTCATATTCTAAACCTCAAACCCTATACCCTAAAAAAATACACCCTACCCCTAATTCCCTACACCCTAACCCTAAGCCCTAACTTTAAACCCCAAACCCTAAACCCTAAACTCACTATTTTAAAGTGGGGCACAAATGAGGGCATACTTTGGGGCAGATTATTTCCATCCTATCAAGGGTAAAAATCTCCTGCCTCCTAACCATGCCTCCTTCTATGCCCCTGCCTAAAAATACTTCAAAATTAAATCTTGTGCCATAACCCTAATTTTCATATCCTAAACCCCAAACCCTAAACCCCAAACCCTAAACCCTAAAAAATACACCCTACCCCTAATTCCCTACACCCTAACGCTAAGCCCCAACCTTAAACCCCAAATCCTAAACCCTAAAGCTACTATTTTAAAGTGGGGCACAAATGGGGCATACTTTGGGGGCAGATGATTTCCATCCTATCAAAGGTAAAAATCTTCTACCTCCTAACCATGCCTCCTTCTATGCCCCGGCCTAAAAATACTTCAAAATTATCTGATGTTAGACGTCAAAGTCAGAATAATTTTGGGGTTTTGCTACTAATTATGTGATGTGGAAAAATATTGCAGGCCGTGATAATGAGCTTGAGAAGAGACAGATTACAAGTTTATTAATCAAGGTTTTACGTCGGTTTTCCTCAGAGTCTTAATGGAGGTAAAAGACCAAGATAAGAAAATGGTGATGCCGAGCTCTTTTAGTTATAAAAATCAACTCAACAACAACCACTCTTATTCTTCAGCACCTATAAATTCAGCTGTAGGAGAGAGAAGAAGAGATGAAACGCTTCATGGTGACCCAGATCCGGAGACAGCGACCGCGGCAGATACCAGATCAAGCCTGCAATCACCGCCACAACAACCACAAACCTCCCAGCTGCAGCCAGCCGCTGGTCCAACGTCCGCAACCATCGGCTTTACTCCTTTGATTAGATATAGAGAATGCTTGAAGAACCACGCCGCCAGCATGGGCGGCCATGTAGTGGATGGCTGTGGAGAGTTCATGCCGAGCGGCGAAGACGACACGCCGGAAGCTGTGAAATGTGCAGCCTGCAAATGCCATAGGAGTTTTCACAGGAAAGAAATAAATGGGGAGTCACAATATGCACCAAACGGAAACAACACGAGAAGAAACGCCGTACGTCTTCTTGGTCCTCAACAACCAACCCTTCATCATCATCATCATCGGAGATTCACACCTCTGTTGGTGAACTTTGGTGGCGGTGGCCCGGCGGAGTCCTCGAGCGAAGATCTCAACATGTTTCACTTCAATGGAGGAGGACAACCTTCGCACCCACATTCATCGAAGAAGAGATTTAGAACAAAGTTCAGTCAAGAACAAAAGGATAAGATGATGGAATTCGCTGACAAGTTGGGGGTGGAGAATCCAGAAACAAGACGAGGAACAAGTGCTTCAGTTTTGTGATCAAGTGGGAATAAAGAGACAGGTTTTCAAAGTTTGGATGCACAACAATAAACAAGCCATGAAGAGAAAACATCTAATTTCTTAGAAAATATGTACAGATTTAGATTTTAGAGAATAATGTTTGGATTAAAAATGTGCATAACCAAACAGAAAAGAGGACATACTATATTTACTGATTTGTAATAAGAACCGTGCGTTTCCCATCATTAAATAATCTCTTCTTCCATTACAACATAAGAACTTGGCAAAATATAAACACTGTAATACTACTTCTTCCATTACAACATCTAGGAATCACAGTTTAACAGGATTCCTCAGAATAAACATTTATTAAACTCATCCTTAAGACTTTGGAGGGATTTTCAACAAACAAATGTGAAGTATTTTCACACTAAAAACCATTAGAAACTCGCACACGCCATAATCCATTCTTGTTTCAACTCAGTGGATTCGTCCAAAAAAGTTCCAAATGCTACAATCATGGAGTATTTAAATTACGGTTGCGACAATATTTTCGATCACGGTGTTTAATGGAAGTTGTAAAAACAACGAATGTTATTGTAATCATTACCAAATGTTATTTTATACGATAATAATTTCAGATGATGCCGCTACCGATATATAACAATTGCTAGCGGACTACCATTTGAATCTCTCGCTACAATTAATTTTCTCCAAGCAAAATAAAAACAAGATTTTATGAATGCAGATCTCCCCCCTCCCCCCCTCCCTCCAAATGTTCAATTTGGTCCATTAATCATGATATCTTTGGATGCTTCCATGAAAGCCGAGGCAGACGACACCGACATGATTAACATGCATCCAAAAATCCCATTCTTTCAACTTATTCCATAGTTTTACATGCTTAATAAAGAGTTTTAAAGAGTTGTGATTGTATTATTACATTGTCCTTGTTGTGGAGTTGCATATAATTCGGTTTCTGGGGCCATACATTATACAATGCATCTCAAACAAAACCCCGTTTTGACTAGTTGGCCCATCAAAGCTATAGATTGAAGGAGACTTATCATTGCTGACAGATTCCTTCAGTGCTGGAAATATAGAAAATGCGGGCAATTTTAGGTGAAAAATTTCTTTTTAATTATTATTTGGGAAAATGGCTCCCAAAAAATAATATTTGGCAAAATGACCCTCAAACTTGCCACGTTGGAAGACCTCGCGTTGTGTAGGATGCGAGGTCGAATATCGTGTTCTATACAACGCGATTTCAGTCGCCGTGGCATTGTTGTTTGTGTTAACGGTTTTACAGTACCTCGCGTTCTGCAGGACGCGAGTTCTGTGCAATTTTGGTCTGAAGAACAAGGGAAAACAAGTGTGGGTAGGCCTGTTCGAGCCCAATTTCGAGCGTGTAAATCGTATATTTTTAGCGATAATCGAGTTTGGGGTCGTAGTACTGGAAATTGTCTATCGTATGATACCAACATTGTTAATTTCCGTCCATTGTACAATAAATTAAAATGGCTTCGAAAACCCTATGCTATCAAGCCTTTTTTTGAATGAAGTTGCATTTCAACTAATGTCGATTTTCGGTTTAGTAATCCCATTAAATTTATTAAAAACTGAAATTAAATAAACATTATAAAGTTTAATTATAATATGTAAACAAAATTATAATACGACATTATAAAATTCAAATGTGTTTTACATAAATATTAAAAACATAAGTATAAAACAGTAAAAGAAAAGACTAAAAATGCCTATGTCCACCTGTTCCGCAGTCGGGTGGATGACGCTCACGATCCAGATACCTACGTCCATCGTGTGGTGGTCCCTGGTCCCCATCATCCTGACCATCGTGCGCGATATGCGGATCTGTGCTGGGCCCAGGCGGGGAGTAAAATAAGCTACCGATCGACGTACTCTCCACAATGGGAAACTCATACTGAGAGTGCAGCTGTGGATAATCGATAAGCTGAAGGTCAGTCGTGGGCGTATGGGGACGATAGGCATCAGAGGAGCCGAACTGGGGTGGAGGCATCGTCTGCTGGAAACTCGATGGACCGCTATAAGCATGAAATGGTGCGACAGAAGATGATGCCCCTGCAGTGTCATATCGTGGTCTCGGACCGCGCTGCGTCGACTGCCTCTGGGTCGCTCGACGGCTCCCGTGTTGGCAGTTTTGGGGTTGCTGGGGAAGCCCTGCATCGCGCTCGGCCTGAGTAAGGATATGCGGCATCCCATTGTTCCTATACCACTGGTCATAATTGAAAGCGACCGAATTACCTTCTTCCATAATTTGTTGGAGAAACTGTGGGCGTCTGTCAAATCGGTGACCCCAAAGCGCTATCCAGGTAGTGTGGTGCTCGGCCCAGTCAACTTTCGTCTTCCCCTGGCGCGTAAGATTGTGGAAGCGGTCCATATTTTGCGGAGGGGCTGGAACATTTTGGAAGTACCCGAACTGTCGGAGTACCCTATCCGTAGAATGCCACACGCAAATTTCGTAGTTCAGCAGCGGCACGACAGAAATCAAGAGGTCTCGGTCTCGCAGAATATCTGGTGGAGTAATCTATCGAATCTCCTCTGAATCGTAGGGCATCCACACGAACTAAAAAAATGAAAGCGTTTGTAACGGCTATATGGAATATTATTGGAAAAAAATTATGAAAGAATTCAAATTAATCGTTGAAATACCTCTTGCTCCTTCAAGGCATCGAAAGCATGCATGTATGCTTTCTGGGAGTTCGACAGGCCGGTGTGGGTCAGTGTGGTAGTCCACCTATAAATAATGAAAAACATCGTTAAATAAAATAATTTAAAAATAAAAAATATAGTAGATTACGTAGTACCTCCGTAGAAGCGGAAATAACATAGCGGTGGGCTGTCTAAGCTGTGGTCTCAAAGTAGGCATCCAAAACCAAACCCAAGCCTGTAGGAATAAACAACATCCTCCCATCGATGCTCTGGAGGCGTCAACATTTCTGCAGAGGTCTCTGATAAGAAACGCCAAGACAGCTGACCCCCAAGATTTTCTTCCAGACTCATTTAAATCTGTAAGATGACGAAGCCACATCACGTGCACCTTTGTGCGGGATTTGTCTGGCATTATTATCCCGCCAATAATGCGCAAGATGTGGGCTTGCGCACACCGCTGTGAAAATAAAGATTTAATAAAGACATCCTAATTAAAAAAATTGTAAGTTCATCCTAAATTTAATAAAGGCATCCAAAGAAATTAGTAACTTAATCCTAATTTGCAAATAAATATTTGTAACTTCATCCTAAATATTTAATGTAGGCAACCTAAATATTTAATAAAGTCATCATAAATATTTAATAAAAGCATCCTAATTTTCAAGTAATGATTTGTAATTGTATCCTAAATTTATTTAAAGGATCCTAAATATTTAATGAAGTCATCCTAAAAATTTCATAAACCATCCTAATGTTCAAATAAATATTTTTAATTTCATCATAAATCTAATAAAAGCATACTAAATATATAATAATGGCATCCTAAATTTTAAATAGAAAAAATACCTGAAGTGCAACTACATCCGCATTGGGGGGAGGGGTTCCAAACTGGGCCTCCAAATATGATAGATCGATTTTTCCTCCGTCCCACACGTCATCAGGGGGTATCACGCCCATTTCTTCAGCAAATAGAGTTGGCCAATATGCCAACGCTACACCTGTAATTACGCTACCGTTTATAGGCAACCCCAGAATGTAGGCAACATCCTCCAACGTGATTGTTGCCTCGCCAAATGGAAGATGAAACGTGTGCGTCTCGGGTCTCCACCGTTCTATCAGCGCGCCGATCAACGACGGTTTTACCTTCACCCCCTATATACCAAGCTATGTGCCCAAAACCAGCGCGCTCAATCCACTCCATAACAGCATCAACGGGTGCGGTGTTGATACGGTTAAGGTAACATTGTAAATTACGTTCGTATCCCTGCAAAAAATAAAATAAAATAGTTAGTAAAATAAAAAAATATAATTAAATTTAAAATTTTAGAAAATAAAAGGGAAAAAAATAATACCTCTGGAGTGTTTCGCCAATATTGACTGCAGTGACTCGCTTCGTTGCGTAGTAAGAGCTCCATTATATCGAACGAAATATAAAAGTTGCTGAGAATTTTTTGTAAAAATGCTATAGAACTCGCGTTCTGTGGTTGATTTGAGAAAAAAACCTTAAATTTATAGAAGACCTCGCGGCTTTTGGGATGCGATGTTAATGAACCTCGCGTTCTGTAGAACGTGATATCCGCATACCTCGCGTCCTATAGAACGCGAGATTCATTAAAAAGGCGCGTCACGGAACAGACGCGTGAACTGAACGGTCAGAAGTGACCTCGCGTCCTATAGAACGCGAGGTTCTAAAGATATCGCGTTCTACAGAACGCGAGGTCGTGGGGTTTTTTAAAGGAAGACTTCCCAGGCGGGAAAGTCATTTAATATTAAAAATTTATTTATAATAGTAATAATAACAATAATATTAATAATAATAATAATAGAAATAATAATAATAATAATTATAATTAGAATAATAATAATATTAATAATAATAACAACAATAATAATAACAATAATAATAATAACAATAATAATGAATCATACTAATAATATCATACTAATAATAATAATAATAAAAAATAATAATAATAATAATATTAATATTAATAATAATAAAAGTAATAATCATACTAATAATTATAATAATAATAATTATTAGTATGATAGTAATAATAATAATAACAACAATAATAATCGAAAAAAACTTCCTAAATACGAGCTATGTTTTCATTAGTAACTACAAATAACGACATAGCGCAATATTTTGGAAGTTAGTTTGAACAAAACTTCCAAAATACGCGCTATGTTGCCATTAGTAGCTGCAAGCGAAAACTGCTTACGTAAATATGTTTACGTGAATACAGAAAAAAATTTCTCTGGGTGCTCCTTGCCTCTCCAAGAGTTTGCTATTTATAGAGGTAGGTGAATATGCTGACGTGGCAACCTCGCATTTTGTAGGATGCGAGGTCTCTCTAACCTCGCGTTGTACAAAACGCGAGGTCCTTTAGATGTTGGTATATATATATGCACGACGATGAATTTTTGTAACCAGTTAAGTTTAGGTCAGTTGAATATGAGTTCTTGTCATGCTGCGTTTTTTACAATTAAAATTTTGAACCCTGAGATCGTTCGTTCCTTCTTCTTTTATTTTTACACAAATTTTCACATCTCCTGCCAAAAACTCCTAAATGGCTCCTAAAAACAAACACGGTAAAGGTCAACGAGGTCGGATTGAAACAGGTGGTTCTATTCGTTCAAATGAAGGGAAAGCGCCACAACCTTGAAATATTTTGAGTCATTGTTTTCGTGATCCCGATTGTCTTCAGCGATACCATGAAGTGTATGTGGCGAAAAATATTAGGAAGGAGCGAACCATTGACTTGGATTTTTTGATGTCCCATGATTATCAATTCAACTTTTGGCCTTTATTTGTGGAATGGGGTTGGATCAGATATCTCGATGTTAAACCCCGTGTCTATCACAACCTCGTCAAGATCTTCTATGCAAATGCTACCCTTAGGCATGATGGCAGAACCCAAATCGAGGTTTTAGCTATCGAGTCGTATCTAATGGGAGTTAAATTTACAATCACTCCGACAATTATTTCCCAACACCTTGGTGTGGAAGCTACTGGTGAACATCGAGAATTCGAGCGTGCCCCCTTGAAGTCTAAACTTTTGTTGTATTACATGAATAAACTTCTGTTGAATTTGTTAGACTGCTTTATGAACATTGTTTGACTCATTTTGTACTTTCATTGACAAGTTGGTTGTGTTCGTGCACGTAACATTGAATTTTTGTATACAGAATCTATCCCAGGTGCTTTTGTAGAAGAGCACTATGATGCATATTCTGCACCAATAGGGCATTATCAGTCATATGCTCCAACAGAATCTATCCCAGGTACTTCTGTAAAAGAGCACTATGATGCATATTCTGCACCTGCAGTTCATGATCAGGCATCTGCTCCAGCAGAAGGCCATGATCATGCGCGTGCTTATACACCTCAAGTGACTCGCACTTACATGCGAAAGAAGCTTCATCGCCATGTCATAACGCCAAGTAATGAAATAGACTCTGAAATTCAGAGACCTAGGCGTCCTCCTCAAATGTATGGCGAGTGGTACAAGAACGTACCACCTACCACGGTAAATAAGAAGCTTCTTATTCTTGATTACAATGGCGTGCTTGCCAGTGTTAGGAGAGACGGTATTCCTTTTCTGTCTCACTTTTATGAAAAATGTTTACAAATTAGATTACGAAATTAATTTTTTACGTATGCAGGTGTGGAACTCAGACCTGGTGCTTCTGAGTTTCTGTATTATTGTTTTACTGCCTATGAGGTTGCTATTTGGTCTTCAAGGAGAAGGTAATGTGGACCTCTACCACTACCCTAAATCAATTGAATTACCCGATCCTTTAAGATTATTTGTTTTCTTACTTTATTTGTGCCTGAACTGTTCATCAATGTAGAGAAAACCTAGAGTGGGAACTTTGGAGAATTAGCGATCTTAAACCAAGCCTTGCCTTCATTTGGGTAACTTGAAAATTTATCTTCGTTAAAGCATCTATAAAAAATTTGACAAAATTGATGGACTTCATTTGAATTATGCAGGATCAAAGTCACTACGAAAAACATCCCTCCGAACCAAATATATTTACAAAAAATTTGAGGCGTGTGTGGGCTAATATGCCTCAGTATAATGAAGGAAACACGTTGTTGGTTGACGACTCCGAAGCTAAAATGATTAATAATCCGGTCAATGAAGAACGTAACCTATTTTGCTCTTACTTTCAGCAATATAATCAATGAATCTTTAGAAACTAATTATGTTTTCGATTATGTTCATGTTTCAGGAGAACACCTACATATGTCCTAAATCCTACAAGGTAGAAGATGAGACAACTCATAACGCATTAGGTAAAACTCCTTAAATCAAACATATTCATTATAAAGATGAAGCAATTTCTTAAACTGAAACCTAATTATGTATTTTATGTACTTGCACTTGATCATAGAAATAGGTGGTTCCATTCGGGTATATTTACAAAACTTGGCCGCAGCAGACAATGTACAAGAGTACGTGAAGCATCATCTGTTTTTGGATTAAATGCAGATGAAAGAGTTCGTCAATGGAATTAACATATTGTTCTCTGATAATCTCCTCTGTATTATATGTTTGCTCGTCTTTTGTATTTGTGTAAATACAACATACAATGTTAAATATGTACAAATCTCATAGTAAAAATTTTGTCCTTATTATATGATAAATTTACAGTTTTGTACACAAACAACACACATTTCCAAAAAGTATAAAAACCCTTAAGGTCATAAAATTTGGGGTATAAAATTGTGTATGTCCACATATCATTTTTCTCGTACAAAAGGTATAAATTGTTTTAACACAATGTCACACCCGCACCGAAACCCCATAAGTGTGGATTCGATGCCCCCTGTTGGAAATCAAAGCACCGAAACCCCATATGCATGGGTTCGATGCCCCCTACAAAACATGTACAAAAGTATGCTTTTTGGTATGAAATTGTGTATGTCCACATATCATTTTTCTCGTACAAAAGGTATAAATCGTTTTAACACAATGTCACACCCGCACCGAAACCCCATAGGTGTAGGTTCGATGCCCCTAGTTGGAAATCAAAGCACCGAAACCCCATATGCGTGGGTTCGATGCCTCCTACAAAACATGTACAAAAGTATGCTTTTTGGTATGAAATTGTTTATGTCCACATATCATTTTTCTCGTACAAAAGGTATAAACTGTTTTAACACAATGTCACACCCGCACCGAAACCCCATAGGTGTGGGTTCGATGCCCCCTACACAACATGTACAAAAAGTATGCTTTTGGTATGAAATTGTGTATGTGCACATATCATTTTTCTTGATGTCCCCATTTGTGTACATTTGCTACTACTAAGTGTATAAAGTACTGAAACCCCTTTAGATGGTTTCGATCCCAGTAAAAGGAATCTGCCTTTTCAGTGTTCTGTCTTTTCACTGTAATCACATGAACTGTTTCCTGTTCACCAAAAATAAAGCTGGTTTCGATACCCCCAGAACGAGTCAGTCTTTTCAGTTCTTGTCTTTTCACTAGAATCACATAAAGGGGTTAATGTTCATGTACCTGCTTCAATGAACAGACATGTCATGAGGCATTTTAAACCTTACAAGTACATGAAGGGGCTAATATTTTATGTATATTCGCAAAACCTTATAAAGCTTGTACCAAAAAGGTAGAAACTTTTTCTGCACTTCAAACAGGCACCAGAACCCCATAGAGCTAGGTTCGATGCCCTCTACTGGAACTAAAAGCACCGAAACTCCATTTAGGTGGTTTCGATGCCCCCTCTAAATGATGTAGTTTGCATTTGGTTAACAATTTATGTATGTACATATTTCCTTACAATTAAATGACCCAACTTGATGGTTTCGATCCCAGTAAAAGGAATCTTTCTTTTCAGTATTTTGTCTTTTAAGAAGAATCAAAGGAACTGTTTCATCTTCCTCATCGTGTATACAGCTGGTTTCGATACCAACCAGAACGAATCAGCCTTTTCAGTTTCCTGTCTTTTCATTAATGAAGGGTTTCATGTTCATGTACCTCGTTCAATGAACAGACAGACATTGTGCCTTCCTTCCCTTCTCTCTTAGTTTCCCTCCATAGACTTTTCACTTTCCCTCCCAACTGAATTTCCCTATATATTAACAACCCTTCTCTTTACAACATTAAAAACTCATTATACTCAACTCAACCCTTCGCTCTAAATTCAGTTCTTCACCAAATCCTTTTAAATTCCTTCAGATAAAATGAGTTTAAGCAGATCTTCGAGTCACAATCCTCACCAATTCTCAAAGAGGAAACTAGAATTCGAATCAGACTCAAACAGTAAGGATGATTTCTATTTCGATTCTGACGAGGAGGATCAACCAAGCCATGACACACTCAAAAGAAGTAGATGGTTCAAGAAGTTTTTCGAGACCATCGATACAATACAGACAATCAATGACCCTTCTACTACATGGCTTTGTCCAGCATGTCAAGGAGGTCCTAGTGCCTCTCACGGGTTTAATGACATTCAGTCCCTACTGACACATGCCAAAACCAAAGGCGGACCAAAGCTCAAACTCCATCGCCAACTTGCTGAGCTATTGGATGAGGAATTGCGTAGAAGGGGTACTTCGGCTATTCCTCAGGGTCAAGCTTTTGGCCAATGGAGTGGTTTGAGAGATGATCCGAATGATGCTAATACTGCCTGCAAACGACGAGGATGATGATCACCAAATACTCTGGCCACCCATGGTGATGATAATGAACACAAGGCTGAATAAAGATGATGCTGGGAAGGTAGCTATATAACAAATTTGAATTATGTTTTCATGAATATTACAATTGCTTAACTTCTAATCTCTTGCATTTTCTGCTTCAGTGGATTGGTATGGGAAACCAAGAGCTTCGTTCCTATTTCAGTTCCTACAATATTATTCTTAGGGCTCGCTACTCTTACGGTCCTCACGGCCATCGTGGAATGAGCCTTCTAATTTTTGAGAGCATGGCAACAGGTTATCTCGACACTCAGCGTCTGCATAACCAGTTTGCTGCCCAATGTTTCGATAGAAATGCTTGGGAACAATGTCAAGGCTTCTTGTATGGTCCAGGCAGAGAACGCCAACTTTATGGTTACATGCCTGCCAAAGAGGACATAGACAACTTCAACCGTCATTCTCAAGGTTTTCTCTATCATCAGTTTCTTCTTTTATACAAGATGAACTTCTGCTCATACTAATGCATACATGTTTTGTTCATTAGGCAACAGTAGGGTCAGATATGAGATCCGATCATATGCAGAGATGGTTGGTCAGCACCAACGAGAGGCTGGTTCAAGTGCCATGGGTGGTAGAGGGCATGGAGGTCGTTCCCTGGGTAGGGATGAGGATTAACGAGGCGCCATTATTTTACTTTAATTTTTTTATTTCAATATGTATTTGAAAAACTTTGGAATACATTTTATTTGTTTCCTAAATTACTTCATCTTTAGTTTTCATATGATCCTTCTGTCGTAAACCAAATGTTAATTTTCAACTCATAAGGCTGAAGTCCTTCAAATATTTTCGTATCTGCCAAACAAGCACCGAAACCACAAAATGGTGGTTTCGATGCCTCCGTAAAAGGGCATCAAATTTTACCATTTTTTATCTATATACATAAATAATTGTGTATGCACACAATTCCTTACAACAATATCCATTCTCACCCTAACAAAATTTAACATATGCCCCATTCTTGCTCAACCTGAACCAAAACCCTATATACGCGGTTTCGATGCTACATAAAAGACTTTAACTTTTGCCCATTCTGCAAAACCAGAACCAAAACCATGTTTAGGTGGTTTCGATGCCCTTATAAAAACTTGTACGAAAGTATGTGTTTTGGTAGGAATTTATGTATGTACACATTTCATTACAAACACATTAGACATTTCGAGGAACCATGGAAATTTTGTGTAATAAAAACGGTATACACCATTTGCTCTTACAAAGTTGTACCATTTTGTGTATATTTGCTACTAATAATCGTATATACAATCATCCTAATAAAACTTGTACCAAAGTATGCTTTTCGGTAAGATATTGTGTATGTACACATTTCCGTAGAAGTACAAGAGCCATTTCAACCTTCGTGAAACATGTAATAAAAATGCTATATACCGTTTTCTCATTCAATTTTTTTCCAAATTGTGTACATTTGCTATTAATATGCGTATATACCCAAATCTTTACAAAACTTGTACCAAAGTAGGCTTTACGGGTAAGAATTTATGTATGTACACATTTCCTTACAAGTACAAGAGCAATTTTCAACCTTCGTGAAACTGTGTAATAATAAGGTATATAACATTTCCTCTTACAAATTTGTGTACATTGGGTACTAATACGTGTATATACACAAATCCTTACAGAACTTTTACCAAAGTATGCTTTTCGGGTAAGAAATTGTGTATGTACACATTTCCTACAAGTACATGAGCCATTTTCAACCTTCGTAACAATGTAATAAATAAGGTATATACCATTTCCTCTTACAAATTTGTTCCAATTTGTGTACATTTCGTCCTAATAAGTGTATATACACAAATCTTAACAAAACTTGTAACAAAGTATGCTTTTCAGGTAAGAATTTTTGTATGTACACATTTCCTTACAAGTACAAGTCCATTTTCAACCTTCGTGAAATCGTGTAATAGAAAAGGTATATACCTTTTCCTCTTACAAATTTGTACCAATTTCTGTATATTTGCTAGTAATATATGTACATACACAGTTCCTTACAAATATTGTACCAAAGTATGCTTTTAGGTAAAAATTTGTGTATGTACACATTTCTTACACGCACAGGATCCATTTTGAAAGTTCGTACATGTGTAATAAAAAGGTATATACATTCTTCTATTACAAAATTGTACAAATTTGTGTACCGCTTCATGTAACAATGTGTGTACCGCTTTTTACCCGATAAACAGTGCATCTTTGTAATAAAAAGGTATATACATTCTTCTATTACAAAATTGTACCAATTTGTGTATTGCTTCATGTAACAATTTGTGTACCGCTTTTTACCTGGTAAACAGGTCTGTCGTTTTTTAGCCTGTATTTAAAGGTTGTTCCCTAGAACTCCCCTTTTCCCAAAGATAATTACAAAGAAAAAACTTTAGAAACCACACAAGGTAGATTGTTTGTAGTACAATAAAAGCTCTCACACCCCAAACACTTGAAAATAAAGATTACAAGAAAAGCTCTAAGTGTTCTTTAAAATTAAGCTCAAGAAATCTTTGATATGGATTCAATGCTTTGAATTTGATGTTTAGTGCTTGAATATGTTTTGGAGGCTTGTTTATATATACTCTCATTGTTTGACCAACTGAAGGGAGCTTCAATATTTTTGAAGATTGATCTTCACACTGGGTACTATCAAATGAAAGCCAAAGAATACAATATTTCAAAGCTTACATTGAGAACTCGTTATGACATTACGAGTTTCAAATCGGATACGACCGATCCGATCTGTCTATTCGATCTGATCTGACTGATTAGATCCGTCTATCCGTCTATCATATGGGTACTATCAAATGTACATGCTACATTCATTAGGGGTGTGCAAAAAATCTGATCCGACTGATCTGATTCATCTATCTGTTGATCTGATCTAAAATTTTGGATATCCGATCCTTTTTTATTTTTTTGGATGATTCAGATCGAATATTCGAAAATTACGAAACAGATATGGATAGTTATTTTACATTCGGATAAATCCGATTATCTGAAAATTCAATTTTTATAGATATGAATCTTGTTATATTCGATATTTTACTTGTTATATATGAAAATTTTAAATTTTCATGGATACAAATCTTGTTATATTCAATAATTTGATGGTTTTTATATTCGAAAACCCAAAATTCTCATTGATAGGACTGCCGAATTAAAAAAAAACTTAAATCAAGTCATAAATTCAGATACTCAAATATCAGAATATCCGATCCGAAAACTCGAAAATGGAATCGGATAAAAATCATTAAATTGTCGATCTAAAAATTTTAAGTTTCCGAAATTTTGGATCGAATCGGATATTCGAAATGCACACCCCTAGCATTCATGGACCTCATGAATAGAATCTTCCACCTTTATATCGATCAATTTGTAGTTATTTTTATCGATGATATCCTAGTCTACTCTAAGACTAAGATTGATCATGACAAAAAACTCGGAATTGTCCTCCAAACTCTATGAGATAAGCAAATTTTTCGAAACTTAGCAAATGTGAATTCTAGCTATCTAAAATAGCTTTTTCTGGGCCATGTATTGTCTTTAGCTAGAATCCAAGTTGATTTGAAGAAACTTTAAGCAATTATGGAATGGAAACAACCTAAAAACGTCAATGAAGTGAGAAGTTTCTTAGGCCTTGATGGTTATTATCAAAGATTTTTTAAGGGGTTTTCAAGTACTGTAACACCCTTACCTGATCCGGAAGAAAACTAGGTCGAAGATGTCATTGGATTACAAAATTGAGAATCGGCGAATCAAATTATAATGATCATTTCAAAATATATAAAACATACATAACACCAGAACAATCACTAATCATCAGAGATCATAAACCAAATAATTCTGATTTTAGTCATTAGGTACTAAATTGCAAAGTTTTCAAAGTTTGGGGGACTAAATTATAAATATGTCAATGATTCAAAGGCTCATCAAAAATCATTTTCCTAAATTTCATTCTTACTGAATTTAGTCTTAACAAAACAAAATAAAATCAAGTTGATTAAGGACTTAAAAGTCTTGATTTAATCTTAGGTACCAAACTGTAGTTTCTAAAAATTTAAGGTATTTTTATACAATTAAGGGCATATTTATGAAATTCATGCTTACTGGTCAAATCATAGCTCATTTGAGCATTTTCAACTTATTCAATTGATACATAATTCAATTAGGACTAAAATGAAAAGATTAAGAAGTTCAGGGACCAAAGTGTAAAATTTTTAGAGATCAAGGACTTGAAAGAAAACATTCACTAGGCTTTTTTTTACTGAATGTATTCTTACCATAACAAAATCAAGTTAATTATTGACTTAAGGGTCTTGATTAACCATTAGAGACTAAAATGTAAATGATGAAAATTCAAGGCTTTTAGTGAGCTTAAAGGTATATTCAAGAATTTTAAAAAATCAATTAAACATATTACAAAACTTGTCAAATATAACTAAACAAGTTATACTTGCACCAGTTAAAATGCAAAGCATACTTACACCAATCAAATACAAAGCATACTTACACCACTCAAATACAAAGCATATTTACACCAGTTAAATGTTTAAAACATTAACTTAATTCATACTTAAAAGACAAAGATATCACTATTTAGGGTCATTCTATGGTTTACCTATCATAAACTTACCATCATTTACTATGTGTCCAAAGCATCACATAAACATAGCAACATCATCAAGCAACCTTACCTATTTCATTATCATATCAAACTTACTAAACCATGTCAATCACTTATGCATATACATACCAAAACATAAACCACACAACATATCATACCAATCATGGGATTTAACTTACTATACATATTACAAACTTAGCAAGCATAGCCAAGCAAGTTTGACTAAACTTCAAACAAAGCATGTAATGCTAGAATGCATCATGAAAATCGAAGTTCATATGCTACCACTAGGAGTTATGAAAAAGGGTACATTACATAATGCTTAAAAGGAATGAATTGTAACTGTTCTAGCACGATCCGATTACTATGAATTCGAGTAACCTGAAATGTATACAATGAAACAAAGTAAGCTTACATTAGCTTGGTGAGGTAGTTAAACATGAATGCATATAATATATCGTGCTTTAATCAGTGTATACAAAAGGAATTACAAACAAATTGTGTGGCAACAAAAACATTTATAACATGATACGTAATCTCTTAGTCATATCCATATCCATATTCATATACTTAGTCATATTCATGTTCATACAAAATTTCATAGTATTGTTCACAATTTTACATAGGGGTACACGAATTCCCAGTCGACTGTCTCCAAAAATCTAAGAAACTAAGAACTGAGATTAGGATTCTAATCCTTTAATAGAGAATGATCTACCCTCTAACTGTTTCTAATGACCAACAAACACATCCCTAGTCTGCACAGAAGGGTCGTAACTCATGGATCGTAATTCAAACCCGTATATGAGTTTAAATGAATTCTATGGCATGCCAATTGCACCCAAAATCAACTTGTGTCCAATGTTAGCCGTTTAATTTACATTTTGATTCATATATTAGCTTAAAGCTCCAAGTACCATATCATAGTTTCATAATGAGCTTAAAGCTCTAAATTATCATAACAAAAATTCATAACGAGCTTAAATGTTTAATAATATTAGAAATAATAAAAATATTGAATTGTTTCTAATAAAAATATGACTAAATTGATAGTATTTGTAAATAATGTGCCTAAATTTATTGATTTTTTTCGAAATAAGATCAAATTGATTGAATGTGTAAATATGAGGACCAATTGAGTTATTAAACAATTTTACTCAAACTGCCACGTCACCCCATTTAACAACAATTAAGGCTCAGTGACCAATTTAAATCAAAAGTCAAAGTTTAATGCCCAAATTAAAGCAATTGAAAATTTAGTTACCGAATTAAATAATTTAGCAAACTTCAGTGATTGAACTTTACCCTAAATAAAAACACATTACCTATAATTGATTATCTCTGCTCATGAAGTTGAAAACACTAAAAAAATTAAGAATTATTGTTCCATACATAGGCGATGGAAACTTTTTGTGTCCACAAGCTCTTTAATTTTAATGCTTAGGGTTTAGAGTTTAAGAGTTTTAGTGTAAGAGTTTAGAATTTAGGGTTTATTATTAGGGTTAAGGTTTAAGTTTTAGGGTAATATGGTTAAGAGTTTAGGTTTAAACTATAAACTCTAAATTTTAACCTTAAACCTAAAATTCTATAAATAACCCCTAAATTCAAAACTACTACACTTAAACTCCTAAACCCAAAATAGAATCCATATACCTAAACTAAGACAATTATATAAATAAAGTTTTCACAAGCGCTTGTGGATGAAATAATTACCCAAAAAGTAATGATTATTATCCTATAAATTGATGGTGAAAAATAAAGTTTCCACAAGCAGAGTTATTTAAGGTTTTAGAGTTTTATTTTACGGTTTAGATGTTAGGGGTTTAAGACGTAGGATTTAGAATTTAAGGCTCATGGTTAGAATTTATGGTTTAGAGTTTAGGTTTTGGGTTAATATTTTAGGATATTAGGGTTAAAAATTTAAATTTTAGAGTGTGACTTGAAAATAGACATGCTTCTGTAAAACTATTTATATTGCCATTGTATTAAACATTCCAGGGAAAACTAAGGCTCTCTTTGGCAATTAGCAGATAGCTAATAGCGGATTACATTAGCTAATAGCTGATAGTTGATTGCAATAGCTAATTTGACTAGCGGGTTGTATTAGCATATTGTATAAAAGTGTTTGAGAAAATTAACTGATAGCTGACCTATAAGGACATGATTATATTCGATATTTGTTTGAATAATTTATTAATTATCAATATTTTGTATCTATTAATATTAATTAGATTATGAAAATATTTTTTTAATATGACATTACTAGGCATATTTGAAGGTTCTATATTTAATTTATTACTCATATAATTATTTTTGATACAATTTTATTAAATATAAATATATATGTATAAGAATAAAATAATATTAGTTTACAAATGTGACAATGTAAATATGTGAGAGTGAAGAATTAAAATAAAAAAGATTAAATTTAAATTATTTAGAAATTTTTTATAATTGTTAAGGATAAAAGCGTTTTTATAAGTCTTACATAAAAACCTCTAATTTAAAAAGAAAATCTCATATTAACAACTTCAGAAAAAAAAAACATTCAAATTAACAACCGGTCAAACCTCTAATTTTAACTCGAACTACTAATTTTAACTCAAACTGTTACCAAATAAGTCCTAAATGTATTATTAAAAATCCTATACTGTGTCATAACACGATTTTCTAACATTAAAAACATAGTAGAGATGATATTTGATTTCAAGTTGAGTCCATAAAATCAAGCGCCCGGAAGAAGTTAAATCTAACAGCGAAGCAAAAGATTAAGCAATAAATGCAGATGAGAGAACAATGTTATTGCAATAAAGCTTAATAAGCTCCACCAACGTCTCATATCTGGGAGCCAAATTAAAATGGGCGATGAACGTAATACATTCTCTGAAACTTCATCAATGTATCGACTATCGCTCCAAATATGTGAGAACAAAAACAAAATTCCACATCCATGGTTTCAAGCATAAAAAGAGAATGGCAAGTAAAAGTCTTAGAAAATATGTAAATGCTAAGATGGCAGACCACCTTCAGCAGCCAATTTTATTCTCTGCTCATGCTCCGCAATCTTGTAACTCACTATTTCCTTGAACAACTGAGAATCCAATACACAGTCTGAGCGGCCGTAGACAGCTGCTTGGATGCTAGCCACGAGTTTTGCTATCTCACGGCCAGAGAAACCTTCTGTCATTTTGGCAGCCTCCCTAATCACATCTTCAGACAAATCTTTTATGGTTATCTTCTGTGTTTTTTTATTGAACAAAGCACCCCACTTAGATGTACTACCATCAATTTCACCACCAAGGTATTTGTTTAAATATAGCTTCAAAAGTTGGTAACGTTCTTCCTCCCCGGGAATTGGGAACTCAATCACCTCATCAATACGATCGGTGATAGCACTGTCGAGATCCCCTGGTCTGTTTGTGGCAAGCACAAGAACTATATCTCGTGACTGATCCCCAGTTCGAAAGAGCAACGCATTCAAAGCACTCCGCTGTGCTTCACTCATGTGTATACTATTTCGCCTGTAAATATGAAATAAACAGCACAATTACTAAGGCTGTCACCAGAAAGGACTCATTTTCTGGCAAAATGCAGAGTGCAATTCCACCTAGAAACTTGATACACTTACTCGCATAGAAAAGCATCAGCTTCATCAATAAAAAGTAATAAACCTTTCTTTGACTTCTTAGCCCAATCAAATATCTCATGGATTTTGGTGACAGCCTGAGCCCCCAATGGTGCAACATCACCTCCTGTCATCATTGCATAATCCAATCCCTGCAACAAATAGTGTCAAAACACAGCAAAAAAGGCAAGTATGGTCAAAAGTTGGATCTGTTCTGGCCACAGGGAAGTCGAGAAGACTTGTCTATTTCTATAGGAGATATTGTAATCTCCCATTTCGAATGTATATAAAAGATATTACTTATCAACTAGAAAAGTAATTCTCGATGAAATCCAACATTCTCAGTTGATTTTCCTTTTGTACTTCATATTCCGAAGCTTATAGGAATTGCTCCATCCTGAGAAACAATTTCCTAAGGCAACAATTTGAGGGTATGGTACAAGTATCTCACAGTACTATGAAGGGAAAAATTGAAATGACAAATCACCACTTACCGATTTTTTTGCTATCTCCCTTGCAACCATTGTTTTACCTGTGCCTGGAGGCCCATAAAATAGCATGTTTCTGAAAGGAGCCTGATGGGTTTTGGTGTTTGCTGTAGCCCTGGCAAGATGCTCTATTCTCCTTTTCAGTGAGGGGTGGAGAACAACATTCTGAAGACTCTTTTTACTTTCCAATGGTGCCGCTGTACTGTAATTTAATATCTGGTTCCTTGCTTGAGACATCACGCCCGACAAAGGAAATTTAGCAATGGATGATTCTCGTATCAGGGATGGCTGTCCCAGTATCCTATTAATATAACCCCATGTGACTCTAGCTCCTTCTCTGTGATCACAATAATGAATTCAACTTTTCACATGTCTTGAAATGGATTAAAGTTACAATGTATTTGCGATGTAAAAATGAGTCTATTGAGGGTATAAAACTGTTTATCTTTCCTATAAATTATTGAATTGGGCACAGCACAACATGGCAACCAAACATTGTAGCAATACACTTACAATTACAGTTACCCCACCCCATAAGAAGCTGGTGATGGAAGAGTTCAAAGTGCCATCAGCTGTGGTAGTACCATTTGTCATAATGGAAGAAGATTCAGTGCTCTGGCCAATATAATTTCACGTGTTTTTATAACATTTCTTAATGTAGTTAAGATGATAACATCCACCACAGCTGCAAATCCAAAACACATCCATACCGCCCAAATGGATGTCTTGATTGTATTATACAAAAACATATTTCCATTGCCTCAAGAATTTGAAATGAGCTTTCCATTGTGACAAAGAAAATTCTTATTTTTTGTTTGCAAATTAGGAGAGTTTGAATACGCAAAAAAATATACATATAATAACATCAAAAGTTGGCAGAAATAGGGGGAAGAAAATTTAAATAGTTTCATCCATTAAACCAAACTTTGGTTGACAGTGGCAACAAAAATAAAAATACCTTGTTGTATAAACACCAGCAGCTAATGCAGTAACCCCTCCAACAGTCATAAGTAGCTTATTCCTATCAGTCAATAAAGTTCTAAATCCTCCTGTAAATTTCATTTCAAGGAAATATTACCATACAAGAACCTCCAGTTGGATTTTAATAGTCATAACGATAGAAGATAGATACCAGTAGAGCAAAGAATACAAAAAATGTACCTTCTATGTGACTAAAAGTTGTATTAATTGCAGCAAGCCATTTCTCTCTTTCTCCATTCACCCTTTCTATTAACATCCGTCTTTTATGATCCTCTGTCAATTTTGCCTCATGGGCACGTCCTTCAGCCTCAGCCATGGCCTTAACTCTTATAGTTTCCCTTTCTATTTCAGCCCTCTCTTTCTCTGTATGGCGTTGCTGAGCTTGTATTTGCTCTTCAGTAGCTCGTCTTGCTTGTTCTTTTCTGATAGATGACTCTTCTTGCATCTTAACCAATTCAGCATTATGTTTCCTCTGAGCTTCATGATCTGTCTGCAAAAATCGATAAGGTTGTAAATATAACAGTTTGATAGAAGAGTTAAGGCAAATTTGATGCTTGAAGGGGAAAGAGAAGGAACATCTAAATGAAAAGTCAAAACCAAACTCTAACACTTGCACTAACAAGAGATACAATATTGCAATACCTTAAGCCAGCCTAACCGAAGTTTCAACATAGAAAGATTGAATTAAGGTAGCTGATAATTAAATTAGCCTGCTTAAAAGATTATTTCCCTTTTTTTTAGATAATAACAACCAATGCTAAACACATGTTAGTGACTTTTTGTCTATGTTGATCCAACTCTTCATTTTTTTTGAAATACTCATGTCCGACACACATCTAGATATGAGCATGAATATATAATACTCCAAGGAACCTCCAAATTTCTGTAAAAACTAAGAAAATAGGAAGCATCCCATGTCAGACACATACCCATGTAACACTCACACTTGAGACATGTAACACAGCTTCTTCTAGTGGAAGGACAGAAGTCTATTTTCCACTTCAAGACTAAAACTCATTGTCTCTCAGTTCCAACCCTTTCCTTGATTCTAACATATAATTAAATAAAAAAAGAAAAAAAAAACAGATGCGGAAGCTCCTTTTACCTGCATTCTTTTTCTAGCCAACTCATCTTCATACCGTAGCATTTGCGCTTTTGCCTGAGCTTGTTGTTGCATTAAATTACGTTGCTCCTCAGCCAACTTCCGTTGCCTTTCCTGTCAATTCATGTGGTAAAATCGTATTAGTATCTGTACAAACTGCATTGCTAAGTGGGGATTGTGAGTTGTGACAACATGATTAAACAATGTACTGGAAGAATGGCAATTGAAACTGTGGAAGGGTTTAGCTTATCACTGACAATATCAGCCTGCGATTGGATTGCTTCATAATGAGCTTTTTCAGCAGCTATCTCACCTAGTCGCGTTTGTTCCTGCTTTCTCATAAGATCAAAAACCTGAAGAACCAAAAAGAAGAAAATTTTCGTATCAGCAACTCAATCAATTCTACACGAAAAAAAATCAAACTTCCTATAAATCTACTTTGGTTTCGTTATTTGCTCAGAGAGAAAAATAAAAGGCGAGTAAAAATAAATAGTTACTCGTTTGGCATTAGGAGAGTTGTTAATTTCGCGAAGAGCTTTAGCGCCTCTTTCGAGAGCCTCTGGATCAAACCCTGCCCCTTTGGGCTCCTCGGGCTCGTCCTTCGCGTTTGATGATTCCTCTGCCTGCGAACCAGAAGAGGATGAGGAGAACGGAAACCGAAATAGAGAATCCGCGTACGAACGGTTCTGGAGAGTGGAGGCAGCGGCGGCGGTAGCAGCTAATGCTACGCATGATGATAATCTAGAAGCAGCCATTACGATTAAGCAAAATAAGTTTAAGAAGGAACAAATGAGTTAATGGGGTGATTAGCAATGAGTTAGGCTTGGTTTCGAATCATAAAGGAAAGGAAAGGAAAAGGGGGAAGGAATGGCTTCTTCTCGGAGACGACAAAAAGCGAGCGACCTTAAACCCTGGTTGCTGCTTGCTAGGGTTTAAACGGTTGCAATTTGACCCAATGGTTGGAAATACATTTTGCTTGGAAAATAATCCAATTGGGACCCCAAACCGACCTTAAAACGTTTTGGGTAAAGTTCACAATAGTCATTAAAAGTTTCTAAATTATTCCGTTCAGCAACAAAACTTTCAATTGCTTTAATTTGCGCATTAAACTTTGACTTTTGATTCAAATTGGTCACTGAGCCAGCCTTATCTAAGTTAAGTGGGTTACATGGCAATTTAGGTAAAATTGTTTAATAACAAAATTAGTCCTTCATATTTACACATTCAATTAATTTGATCCTATTTCGTAAAAACTCAATAAATTTAAGTTCACTATTTACAAATACTATCAATTTAGTCCTATTTTTATTAGAAATAATTTAATATTTTTAATAAAATTATTAAATATTTGTTATTATTAAAAAATATAAAATTATTTCTAATAAAAATATGACTAAATATGATTAAAAGTATTATTAAATATTTTTATCAAATATTAAATATTTTATTTAATAATTTTTAAATTACACGAATAGAAATAATTTAATAATATCATCAGAAAATATTAAATAACATTAATATTTTTAAAAATATAATTAAAAATTATTTAATAATATCAATAAAGTAATTTCATATTATTATTAAAGAAATTTAAAATATTAGTAAAAATAAATTAATAAAATGGAATCTACATCATCAACCTTGGCAAGGCTTCGAAGAAGCTTTAGGTTGCAACTAATTGTTGCTATAAAAAACCCTCGGTACAACTAATTGTTGCAGTATATTCACTAACCAACTTCTGGTATTGACAAGAATGTTATTTTGAAAATATTTCTACTTTAACATTCTGATCTTCATCTGACCCAACTAGAGGATTCAAGATGGAACATAGAGCCATTGACGTAATCATCTCAATTTTTCCTTTTCAACACCTTCAGTTTAGCCAAGTAATTAAACTATTTCCTTCATAAAACGTACATGTTGTAAAATCACTAGCCAAGTATGACAGTTTACAAAATATGGAAATCTATTTTTAAAATCATCATACTACTTAATAATGAGAGTATTAAAGTGTTATAGACTCAACCAACATAAGGTTTATAACAACATAACACAATAAATACAAATATTGTATTATGATGAAAAAAGTATGTTGAAATTCTACTTCGATGATACTCCCCAAAATCATATCACAAATCTACTAACTAGTCAACGGAAACAATGATTTTTGAATTTTGAGCTTACGAAGCTTAGTTATTTATTTCTATAGTACCACATTTTATGCACTTCATAAAAGTAAACATGCAATGCAACAATAAGAAATAAGGTATGAGTATAGCAAGCTACCAGTGGCTTTATGTTTAGGCTACACATGTTAACTATCATGTATTTATGCAATTAAATCATTATCATCGTGATGGGTGTCGATTCTGTCAAAAATAAATACCTAGTTGTTCTAGTAATTTCGTAGTAGCGGCAAGTAAGATCGATCCCACAGAAAACGGTAAAAGATTAAGTTCAAAGAAAAGTGTAAATAAAAAGGGAATTTGTGTTTTAAGCAAAAGTTTAAGGAAATTTAGTGTAAAGAGGAGTTCAGATATGGTTGAAACTCTAGCTAAGGTAGAACTCAGTGTATTAATCTAAGATTTAGATCATTAATCTTAACAAAAGATAATCTTGCATAAATCTCAAATACCTTAGTTATAAGTTTTAACTGATAACCCACAATTAAAATCTCAATCTCTCCTGCTTAGTAGAAAATCACTTCATAACCCATAAATGATTAACTCTTATTATCAAGATTAAAAATCTTAGATAAGTCACATAAGAAATAAACAATCTAATAACCTTATCGTATGAAGAGACCCAATGCACATAATCTATCAAAGCACTAACTCGATACTTATCAAGAATATGAATTTATATCTTCAAAAACCTTAACCTAGGTTTTTTTACCACTTGGAGTTCAGATTTGGGAGAACAAGGATTCAATCCTTTTCACAATTTTGTCTTTTTTGTTCTTTTTTTTTCTTTTCCTCGTTTTCAAGATTTTCTCCCTTTCCCTTTTCTCTTTGTTTGCTTGAATTTTTTCTAAGTAAGTGTAGTGTGTAGTTCTCCAATTTTGAGTGCAAATTGGGGGAAATCAACAAAGATGAGAATTAGGCTTGTAATGTGGTTAATTTTCAAACAATAGGCTTAGGCTCAAAAATGGTTCTCTAATAGTCATATTTGCCAAGGTAGGCTTTTTAGCTCAAGGTTCATACCTAAGTGCCTTAATCATCTCAAGTAATTTGATCCTATGTGATCTAAACACGTATTACATTACATGTTATGGGAGAAACTAATCATGCTTGACAATCACTCAATGAAAGAAAAATTTGAAGCATAAAAGACGTATGCTTATTAGGCTCAAATCTCACAAAATAGCTTATGTTGTGTCCAATTCCACTCATCCAACTATCAAATCAATTAATCAAGCAACGATTTGCAAGGCTAAAACGTTCTTATCAATCCTATTTTGCTCCCCATATCATTCTCATTTTTACTTTGGGATCCCGAGTCTCAAAAATTTCAACATGTTGATTCTAAGAAAAAATTTCCACGTGAAAAGAATAATTATAAGTCATAAATAAGCATGAAATTCACATATTATATCCCTACGTTTAGTAAGAAATCAACCATCAAAATTATATCCCCCACACATAAATCGAATATTGTCCCTAATGTTCCTAACCTACATGCGAAAAAAATAAAATAAAGCAAATAAAAAATTAAGGGAGAAGAGTGCTCCTTTGTTTGGAATATAGAGGTTCAAGGTGTGTATGGAAATGGATGGTCGAATCACTATTGCTCGTAGAATACCTTTTGTTTACCCTCTATTTGATTCATTCTATACTCCAATCGATCCAAACGGTCATCGACAATGTTGGTGTGCGAAGAAGAAGCTTCCACCGTAGACCCTCCAACAAATTTCATCACAAAGTTCCCCCTTTCATCCTTTTCAAGCAGTCTTATTGTCTTAAGGCAATGGATGTCGAGTGGTTCCATTTTTCTTGCTACATGCATGTTAGTATTGGCGGTAAACAAGTTGTCTTTGAAAGCCAAGTGACAAAATAAGAACTAAGGATTAAGGGTTTAGTCTTTCTTGTTGCTACAATAGAGAATTGTTTCGCAAACCAATATCTGATGTTGACTTTTCTTCCCTACTCCATGCACCAAAGGAAGAAGAAGTCGGCCTTGTTCAAGATGTTGGCCGAATTTACCCTACCGAAGAACGAGTAGGCTAGGAATCAATGGATGTATTTCAATGATGAGTTCTCAAGTTCGTAGTCCTTTGAGTGGCTTGGATTGTAGCCCAATGTGCTCATCGTCAACTCTTGAAAGAGGATAGATGGTTCAAAATCTGCACTATACTAAAAAAGACTTGAAATGTAGTCATTATATTGTGAATATTCTTTTGAAATAAAGCCCATGGCCAAATTAAATTCCGTAATAGATAATGAAAATTATTTGTTCAACAAACACAATTTAATTGTGTTTGGTGCATTCAAATCAACGTATTATCCCTCATTGAACTCATATGTTATGTAAAATTTCCACAACAACTCGACATAAATTGGACAAGTAATAGCCACGTATTTTTTCCAACCAATTGCAGCAATTTTTTTTACCTTATCTAATAACCTAAGTTGAGAAAGAGATTCAGGATGAACATACTTACAACCTTGGATTGCTCGTTTTTGAATGCCAGCTAAGCTTTTCATGTGTTTAGTAAAAGAGAATGATAGGTTATCGGTGTTTGCTGCAGCGGAGCAAGGCTCTTAAGTACGACAGCGTGATCGGATGCGAGAAGAGGATGCGCGAACCGATGTCGCATCAGGTTGCTCTTTAATCGGCGATGGTGATTGTAATAACACGGATTTCAAAATTAATAGGTTGGTTAAACCTGAACCATGGGCCTTGAGAGTTGGGCCAAGACTTTGTGCCATTGGGTGCTCAATTAAACCTTAGTGGGCTTCACCCAATTGTTTTGGGTCTGATTAGTGGTATAATTGGGTTTTGGAAGAAGAGGGGGCTTGTGTGGTATTTTGCCCCTTTCTTTTTGAACAAAGGATGTCATGTTTTTATTAAAAAGAATGAAGTTTGGCATGTGGAAGACATGCTTACTTCACTCTCTTAATTACCACCCAACTCTCTTCTTCATTGTGCTCATTGTCCACTCTTAGAAGAGGACAGATGGTTCGAAATCTGCACTATACTAAAAAAGACTTGAAATATAGTCCTTATATTGTGAATATTCTTTTGAAATAAAACCCATGACCAAATTAAATTTCGTGATAGATAATGAAAATTGTTTGTTCAACAAACATAATTTAATTGTGTTTGACGCATTCAAATCAACATACCATCCTCCTTGAACTCATATGTTGTGTAAAATTCCCACAATAACTCGACATAAATTGGACAAGTAATAGCCATGTATTTTTCCCAACCAATTGCAACAAAATATTTTTTTACCTTATCTAATAATCCAAGTTGAGACAGAGATTCGGGATGAATATACTTACAACCTTGGATTGCTCGTTTTTGAATGTCAGCTAAGCTTTTCATGTGTTTAGTAAAAGAGAATGATAGATTATCGGTGTTCGTTGCAGCGGAGGAGGGCTCTTACGTATGGCGGCGAGAAGTGGATGCGTGAACCGATGTCACATTAGGTTGCTCTTCAATCGGCGATGGTGATTGTAACAACACAGATTTTAGAATCCATGGGTCAGTTAAACCCGAACCATGGGCCTTGAGAGTTGGGCCATTTGGTGCTCAATTAAACCTTAGTGGGCTTCACCTAATTATTTTGGGCTCAATTAGTGGTATAATTATGTTTAGGATGAAGAGGGAGCTTGTGTGGTATTTTACCCCTTTCTTTTTGAACAAAGGATGTCATGTTTTTATTAAAAAGGATGAAGTGTGGCATGCGGAAGACATGCTTACTTCATTCTCTTAATTACCACCCAACTCTTTTCTCCCTCATGTTTCCTCTCTAGAGTTCAGGAAGAAAAACCAAAGCTTTGTTCTATATTGTTGTAATTCCGGATTTTGAGTTAGATTTTCATAATCCACTCACCAAGAGGTTCATGAAAAGGTAAGATTTATCAAGAATGATGGAGGGTGGAGAAAATGGGTTTTTGGTGGGGTTTGAGAAAGATGAACGGGAATAGAAGAGTTAGCCCCATTTTCTTGTTGTTAAACCTTCCCTCTATCACCTTATTTCTTCTAGTAAGGTTGTAATCTGTTTTACAATATTTGGTTGTAGTGAAAGAGGTGGGAGAACCTTCCAAGGAGCTTGGGAAGAAGAAATCTTGAGGAGCTTGGCTAGGAGCTTCTTTTTCAGTAGTGATTTCGAGGTTTGTACACTACTAACTCCTTTGTTTCATGAACATCCTAAGGATGATGCTTTGTTTGCTAGATTTGATGTGATTAGTTGTTTTTGGGTGTTAAGAGCTAGAGGCCCTCTAAAATGGCATAATCCAAGATTGATGTTAATAATATGCAAAAATGGTAGCAAACCACCCTAAATAACTTCCATAAGATGTAGGATTGAGTTATAGGGTTAGTGGTTGCGATTTGGGGGCTTTGGGAGTGATTTCCCGAGCCTAGGAAGCCATTTTTAGGCTTCGGTACTGGTACACAGAGAGTTTATATCGATACTCTAGTGTTTAGGGATTGAAGAACATTGTTCTATTAATATGAATCGTTAGAGGGGTACCAGTACAACGAGCAACTTGTACTGGTGCGCAATATAGAGCGGTATCGGTAAGGGACAACCAGTACTGGTACATAAAAGCTTGGAGAAATTCCAGTGAGCTATTGTGGTATCGGTGCACTGTGATTACCGGTACCCAGGAGTACTGTACCGGTACACGAGGGCCAGTACCGATACCCACTAGGAATTCTGCCAAAAAAATGTTGAGTTTAAGCCATAGAGGCTAAAAAATTATTGTATGTTGTTTATTGGGTCTCTAATGAGATATAGTGAGCTGTAAAACTATGAATCGGGATTTTATCATCCTATATGAGCATAATGTGTAATAACTCGATAAACTTTAATGGGTGACTAGATAATTGGTAGAAACCATAGAGTCATGGTAAACGTGTCAATGTTATGTTTTGTATGGACATTTGGTTGGTTGAGTCACCCTTAGTTGATAGGATCCGGATACCTGGTGAGCATGTTGCAAAACCATGAGACCACACCGAATGTATGTTCCAGAGGTTGTGTGACACCGGGCCTCATTCGAAGATGATCGAGGAGAGATGTCGAGTATGAGTGTATGTTCCCGAGGTTTTGTGACACTGAGCCTCACTCATAGTGTAATTCCCGATGCTGTGTGACACTGGGCCTCACCCCAGGTTTGTGTGGCATAATGCATGCATATGTTTTCTTTGTGAGATTTGTAACAACCCGATCTCGTCGGATCCGAGACGCTACATCCAGGTTACCTCTAACCCGACCCATAAATTTTTGTTTGATTTAAAACCCAATTTTACCCATAAATTATCATTTAAAACAAGTCATATAATTTAAAAGTCTCATAATAGTTTCAAATCCAAAATATAAATGGAGCTCCGATGGAATTAAACACTGTATATCAAAATAAGGTTGAAATAAAGTTACAAACCAAGTACAATAAGGTCCTATGGATATATATCCCTACAATTGTACTCGATATCACCTAGACATCGAGTGTCTACCCTGGTTACATACTCGGAATCACCTAGACATTAGGTAATGAATGGGGTCATCTATCTAGGATCACCTAGGCATCGGATAGGAAGAATAACACATACTCGGAATCACCTAGCTATCGATTAGCGTGCTTCACTCAGGATCACCTAGACATCGAGTGCGTGAGAAGGAGGGAACAATATTGTAGTACAATTTCTCGGGTATCTGGATCCCATATCAGCTAATCAACGATATCAAGCAAAGACTCACCAGGTCCATAATGATACATGGCAAGAGAACATCATTCAATAAGGGCATCCAAGGTCATAGTTCAACCAAAAGCTCAATATTTCCTTTAATCATATGGTTAACTACTGGAATGGTCACTTATGTTTCCCCCCAGTACAAAGTTGGTCACCTATTTTCAAAAACGACCAGTATAGTCACTTACTTTTTGGGGGTGTAAACTTTTGGTCACTCAGCCATTTGTTGCCGTTAAATGTTAACGGGAGGCTGATTTGACACAATAAAAAGAAGGATAAATTACCTAAATAGTCCCTAAACTATTACTTCAATCCTATTTTGACCACCGAAATAAAAATAATTTGTATAATTACAAATTTAATCCTCCATATTTATATTTTTTAATTTCTTCTCCCCTCCACCATCTTCCATATTCTTCTTCATCTAACTCAATCCCTAATTTTCTACTATATTAATCCTCGATTCACACATCAAAGTTGTATCTACCTTTCTTTTCACCGTTTACCCAAATAAAAAATCTAATTTTCCAATTCTTATATTAAATCAAAAACAATCCCACCATTTCAATCACCAGAGCAAGTGACACAAAACCATGTTATAGTTGAAGATGAAGGGAAGTTCAAGATAACAGCCAAGGTGGTGCCCATAACCGAAGAGGATTCAAGGATTCACAACTATGGGATAACCAAAGAAGACTGTTTTGCTCATCTTGATCTGGGGTTCAAATTCTACTCTTTGAGTGACCAAGTGAACGACGTGCTGGGACAAACTTATAAGCCTGACTATGTCAGTCGCCTAAACATTGGCGCAACAATGCCGGTGATGAGAGGGGCAGAGATTTCCACAGTTCAAACTTGTTTGCCCCGGACTCTGCTGTTGCGAGGTTCACCGAGATCGATGAAGATGATTCTTTCAAGGGCTCGAAAATGGCATGATTAAGTTGTGGCAGTGGCATTGACGTGCGAGGAGTTGTTTTCAAGAGATAGATTTCTTGTGGCAACAATATCACATGGTCTAGTCCGTAATAGGATTACTTTAGATCAGGAAATGGAGGAAGAAACATATGGTTTATATAATAATAATAATAATAATAATAATAATAATAATAATAATAATAATAATAATAATAATAATAATAATAATAATAATAATAATAATAATAATAATAATAATAAATAAAGTACTGTAAACAACTAAAACTGCAGCAACACGAGCAGGGAAAACATAAACCCCCTTGCTCCTACTAAATTTCTTATTCTTGTCTTAATTTCTCATTAAATTAGCCCATAAACATTTTCTACTGTAATTACACAACTATTGCTTTCGATTGAGATTAAAAGAGAAAGAAATGAAAAATTAAATTTTCTTATTTGGTTAAACGGTGAAAAGAAAGGTAAATCCAATTTTGATGTGTGAAATGAGGGTTAATATAGTAAAAAAATGGGGATTGAGTTAGATGAAGAAGAATATGGAAGATGGTGGAGGGGAGAAGAAATAAAAAAGTTGTAAATATGGAGGATTAAATTTATAATTATACAAATTATTTTTATTTTTATGGTCAAAATATGATTGAAGTAATAGTTTAAAGACTATTTAGGTAATTTATCCTTTGTTTTATTATGTCAAATCAACCTCCTGTTAATGTTTAACAGCAACAAACGGCTGAGTGACCAAAAGTTTACACCCCGAAAACGTAAGTGACCTAACTGGTCGTTTTTGAAAATCGGTGACTAACAATGTACTAGAGGGAAACATAAGTGGTCATTCCAGTAGTTAACCCTTAATCATATTCGATTAGTCACATTTAAGAGCTTACCAAAAATCCACCAATATTGGGTAGTGGTTACTACCCATCCCTGGGTATCGGTACTGAACCCCGTACCGATACCAAAACATGCTATTAGAATTTGTGGAAACCAGCCCGTATCGGTACTGGGCCAATCGTACCGATACACGAGCACGGGTACCGGTATTGAACCCCGTACCGACACCAAAACACGCTACTGGAATTCATTAAAATTCACGAGTATCGGTACAGGTCGACCTGTACAGATACACCCTTGAATAACGTACCAGTACAAGTTGAATGTCGTACTAGTACCCTACTCACAGTTTGCAAAAGTGATGCACAAATTGCGTGCAAGTGTACACGGTGCCAAGTTATAGCATTTAAGATATCGTCTCCATAGGGATTGTGACAACCTTCAGGATTCGCTTTTCTGCACAGGTAAAAAGTAAAAACACAAATATTGAGAGTTGATTTGATTAAAACTAAGACTAAGGAAAATAAAATAAATTGAGAATTCAGAATTAGAGAATGGACCGGTATTGGTATTGAGTGTGTAAAAGTTCTATAATTTACCCTTATTTAACCCATATTTCTGCTGCATTTAAGCATAATTCATTGCATTTATGTTAGATTTCAATTATACATCACAAATATATTAAATGGCACAGTTTCTACTGAAATTGGTTGCTTTTGCAGATAGCTGCTGTAGCAGATGGAGAAGCAGGCGCTGGGCAGTGATACAGTAGAGCTAGAACTGGATATGCAGACAAGGAGGACGATGCTGCCATGGCCGCTGCCGTGGCAGCCAAGGACGACAGCAATGTTAAGGAGAAGAAGCAAAGTGGACCTCGACAGAAAGAGAAAATTATGCTGGTTTGTCGTGGAATACCCTTATATTTTTCCAAGCCCTAAATCAGAATGAAGGCCAAGCCCAAAGTTCAAGGAATAAACTCCAAGCAAGAAGGAAGGACGAATTAAAGATATATTCTCTGAAGATTTAGTCTTTAATAGAGTTGTACTTTAATTTAAACTTGTATTCTTGCCATATTAGAAAACTTGAACCCAAGGCCTATATAAAGGCATGTAATTCGACCTAGGAGAGGATATCATCTATCTCTAGCTTTCTTCTCAAAACCCTAGCCGTTTTCCCCTTCTCAACATGTTCTAAATTCCCCCTAGGGCCACGGGTTGATTTGTAAAGTAGTTGCAATGATTGCTTTTGTTTTAGGAATTTTCTGTTCAATAAAATAAACTTCAAGTTCGCTTATTATGGTTTTCAACATCTTGCAAGAGTATCGGGAGAGCATTGTGAGATTATCTATTTACTTAATATCAGGAGAGTTAAGTATACGAAAGGAATAAGTACGGGTTCTCTAGTTTATAGTTGAACTATCTCGGACCTAGGGATAGGACGAGGTTAAGTGGCAAAGGAAGAATTCAACAACATCGGTGTTCATCCTTCGATTCACGCCGGGAGGTATCATCAAAGACGTGTTCATCGACAGACTTGGACCTAGGGATAGGCCAAGGCATCACAGGGATTCTTGCCAAGCTTGAAGTACAGAGTTGTGTGATCGCTGCCGCGACTAACAATAGACCGCTGCCGCGACGGGTGCCGCCGCGACAGGGACGCCGACAGAACATATATTCATAGACTTTGCAACACCTACACAACTGAGCAATTCAATACTGGCCCATTCTCTCTATCTTGATTTCGTTACTCTTTTATTTAAGTATTCTTTATTATCTCGTGACAACAACTTAAATAAATCTCTTCTCTTTCGTGCAGTAATCCAAGGTGAAGCTATTAGCCCAGTCCCTGTGGAGACGATATCCGATACTTCCGTATCACTTTACTACTTGCTTCGTGTACACTTGCCTACATTGCGATAGACACTTTTACACGCAACAAGTTTTTGGCGCCGTTGCCGGGGACTGGCAACATAACTTTACCCTACCTTTTACTGCACTCTTTTTATTTTTCTGTTTTATCTTGGATTGTTCAACCTGTGCTTTTCACAAGGTTTCTTGTTTATGCGCAGATCGAGACGAGGAAAGGAACCTGAGTATCCATTAGATCCTGAAATAGAACGTTCGTGCAATCTTAGGAACCGACTTCACCACGTACTAGCTAGAAACGAATACCTTGAAGAACAGTTAGAGGCCATGAATAACTAAAGGAATCCCCAGGATAATAACAATCCTGCCGGAGATGGAGGGAACGATCCACTTGTCGACCCTCCCGCCGCTGCCCCACGTCGGTCATGCCGAGACTACATGCGCAATGATCATGTAGAACTAGAGACAACCCTGCCAGACATAGATGTTGACAACTTTGAGCTGAAACCTGTCATGTTCAGCATGATCAACAACGCTGGCCAATTTAGTGGTGCTACTACAGAGGATGCTAGGGAGCATCTGAAAACGTTCCAGGAAATTTGTGGTTCGTTTAGACTACCAAGAGTTAATCCGGAGATACTGAAGCTTCGGTTATTTCCTCATTCATTGAGGGACAGGGCAAAGACTTGGTGGAATAAACTAACGCCGGGTTCAATACGAACTTGGGCAGATTTAACCCGTGAATTTTTGTCTCGTTTTAATCCTTCACACTTATCTGAGCGATTACGTAACGAAATTGCTACTTTTCAACAAGAAGATGACGAGCCAATGCATGAGGCCAGGGACAGATTTACCACTCTGCTAAGGAACTACCTGATGCATAGATTCCGTGTTTGGAACCAGGTAACTAAATTCTATAATGCTGTCAATTTACAAACTCGTATCAGAATTGATTCAGTAGCAAATGGATTACTGTTGGACAAAGACCTGGAAGAGGCAATGGCAGTATTGAAAAATCTGGCGAAGAATGAGGAACAGTTTCCTATAGCAAGAAGAGGGGGTAAACGGGTTCTAGCTGTAAAAGATTATGAGGCCGACAGTTCATTAAAATCACATGTGGCATATCTCACTAAGGCAATGAAAAAGCTTTTGAAAGAAGATTTACAGCCTGTCTACTCTGCTGAAGAGGTATGCGAAACTTGTGAAGGAAACCACAGTTCGGAGGAATGTACAATACAGTTAGAAGAAGGGATGTATGTTGGGAACCACAACCAGCAGAATTATAACTCCAACAACTACAATCCCAACTGGAGAAAGGATCCCAAGTTCTCTTGGAGCAATCCTAATAATACCCTAAATCCTCAAGCATAGAATAACCAAAACCAGGGAGGAACTAGATTGCTGACTCGGCAGCAACCGCAGCAGCAGCAGCAACAGCCACCAGCTGCCACAACTAGTATAATGGAACACACTTTGGCTACATTTATGTCTCAAACAGGAACCTATATTGAGAACATGAATCATTTTTTCAAGAGGACGTAAACATTCATGGACAAAACAGAGATGCGGATGACCAATCATAAAGCTACTCTGAAATCATTGGAGACACAGATGGGTCAGGTTTCCCAGCATATTAAACCAAGGCAAAATGGAGGATTTCCTGGCGATACTGAAAACGCTAGACAGCCCGCACATGACCAGTGTAAAGCCATCACTACTAGGAGTGGGAAGAAACTACCAGGGCCTGAGAAGGAAGCTGAATCAGTTAAGAAACTAGCCTTGGATTCGACTGTCGAGGAAGCTGCCCCGACAGATAATGAACAACCTGCTGCCGATGGGCCTGTCACGATAGTAGAAGGGACAGAGGAGAAAGATGATGAACCTAAACCTCCTCAGATCCGTATGTAGTGGGAAGGACGTATTGCTGATTATCGTCCTCCACCTTATTTTCCTCAACGGTTACAGAAATTAAAACAGGAATCCCAGCTTAAGAAAATTTATGATATTTTTAAGCAGGTTCATATCAATATTTCACTGTTAGATGCCATAAAGGAGATGCATGGTTATGCCAAATTTCTCAAGGATGCCATGTCGAAGAAATCCAGACTTGGGGAATTTGAAACGGTGAATATGACAGAAGGATGCATGAGTATTCTGCACAAGCATCCACCCTAGAAAAAGAAGGATCCTGGGAGCTTCATCATACCATGCGTAATCGGAGAAAATTTGTGGCTAAGGCACTATGTGATCTTGGTGCTAGTATAAATTTAATGCCCAAATCTGTTTTTCAGAAATTAGGTATTGGAAAAGCTCGGCCCACAACAGTATTACTACAGCTTGCAGACCGCTCTTACGTTTATCAGAAGGAAAAATTGAAGATATTCTAATAAGAGTGGATAAATTTATTTTTCCTGTTGACTTTCTTGTTTTAGATTGTGAAGCAGATGAAAACGCACCAATCATCCTGGGGCGACCCTTCTTAGCCACATGAATATCACTGATTGATGTAGAAAAAGGAGAACTCACCATGAGAGTGAACGATCAAGAAATCAAGTTGAATGTTCTCCAAGCAATGAAACATGCAGATGCAGAAGAAGAATGCAAGGTTATCACTGAAGCTACCCTTGACCAACCTTGCATCAGGTCAGGCTGCCACGACATCAAAATTGGCCACTGCCTCGGCAGCCATTTAGAAGACTGTCATGACAGCACCGACGACAGCAGCCCCTCAGAATTTGATATGTAACACCCCAAATTTGGGCTTAGAAGTTTAGGGTCTGAACCGGATCGGTCTGGAAATCAGTTCGAATCTAAAAGGGAGTTTTAGGGAACACCTAGTTCGGGATGCTTTAAAAATATAGAAAATATCTAAAAATCATCATTTATTATATAAGAGAAAATGGTGGAATAAATATTACAAAATGGAGTTTGGAAATACTACATTTCGGTGTAGTGACCAAATCGCAGTTTTTGCAAAAGTGAAATAGTGAATGTTTTGTAAAGGATTGAAACTTTGAATCTTTAAGGAGCTAATTAACCCAAAATGTTTTCTCCAGATTTTTCCTTAATTTGGGTAATTTTTTTAATGTTTTAATTAAAGGAAATGAGGTTTAATTATATGAGAAACTAACTTTGACTATTCATAACTACTTTTCACAAATTTTCCCTCTCTTCATTTTCTCTCAAATTCCTTTCAATCAAACACATTTTCTCCAGAAAATTTACTTTGATTTTACACTTCATTTGATGAGATTTCAATTCCTCTTTGATTCTTAATCAATTCCTCACCAAATCCACTTGATTTCTACATTGAATTTTCAAGGAAACTTGCCCAAATCAAGGAGAAATCATCATTTAGAGGTTAGCTTGTTCTTCTCCTCTAAATACTCAGTTCTTTACTGAAATTCCCAAGTTGTCAATCCTTTATTAAAGTTTTATGAATGGTTTTAGTGTTGGAAACAAGATTTTGGCTTAAAACTCAAGATTTTGGAAGAGATCTTGGAGATTTTCGTGGATCTTGGTTAGGCTCTGTTTTGAGGTTGTTTTCTAATGTATTTTGGATGTTAATTGATGTTACAAATGAGGTTTTATCAATCAAATCCCGAATAAGTTTGTTTTCCTAAGTTTTGCTTGCTAGAATGATGGTTTTTGGAATGGTTTTGGTGATCTGCTGTTGCTGGAGGTATAAGGTAATGTTTATGCTGTTTTTTGATGTTAATTGATGTTTATAAAAGGTTAGAATTGATAGATCTTGGCTGGGCTTTGTTTTGGGAGAGTTTGGATGTGATTTTGGTTGTTTTTGGTAGCCGAAATGAGGTTCTTGGGTAGAGTAGCGAGTTGGGTTGTGTTGCTGGTGATTTAAATGCATGGTGATGCATTAATCCTCTGTTGTTATGTGTTTAAAATAGGGGAGAATGATCCCGAAGCGATAAAGGTGGCGTTGGAGGTTTCAGATGCTTGGGAGGCTTGTCGGCTAGCATAGTTTTGTGTAGCAGTGAGTGGAGATAGTTTTCCAGCTTTGAAACGATTATTTGGAGGTTTTGGGAGCTTAGTTTAAGTCTAAACAACTAAGCTAAGCTCAAGAGTAAGTTTCCGGAAAAACTCCCTCAGATGTGCTAGGTTATGGTTTGATGCATTGGTTATGAAATGCATGTTTAATTACTGTTTTGAAAGCATGTTTTAGCATGATTAATGCTGGTTTTGGAAGTCATGTATTGAAGGATGCTCAAGAGTAAGTGAATGGAATTTCTCTCTCGGATTGTGCTATGTTTTGGTTTTAAATGCACTTGGGTTGGTTGTGTTTTAATTACTGTTTTTAAACATGTTTAGGCATGGTTTAAGGCTGGTTTGTTAATGCCATTATGTTAAGGATGCACTAGGTAAGAGATCCTTGGCTTGCATGTGTTGAATGCATACGAGTTTAAGCATGTGATGCTTGTGGAAATGGCAATGTGGTTATGCTTGTGAAAACAGTGGATTAATGTGGTAAAATGGTTATATTGGCAAGTGATGTAAGTGGTTTTTGGTTACTTTAATCGGATATAGTTAGTTGGCTATAGGATTGGGTGCACCATAAGTAAAGTCGCCTTGGATGTTGAGGGGTTGTGATTGTACCGTAAACTCCACCCAAGTACCCTAGCGATTGAGGAAATTGGTGTCACCATGAAGGAGGATAGCTCTCATGGGTGGACTTGGTTAAGCGTCACAACGGTAGAGGATTGCTCCCGTGTGTGAGCTTGGTTAAGGTGATTACAATGGTTGAGGTAGCTCCCATGTGTAAGCCTTGTGGTGTGTCCCGGCTCTTCCTAGGGGTTATACAACTACCGATGAGTGATGTTGAGGGGTTGTGATTGTACTGTTAAACTCCATCACGGGTGTTGAGGGGTTGTGATTGTACCGATAAACTCCACCTTGTTAAGCCGGTAGTGTGTATGAAGTGTGTGGGACAACGCTTGTAATCCGCGTATCCGATTGTGTCTTGTGTTGAAATGGTTTGTGAACTATCACTTGAATGCCAATATATTATAATTGAATGAAATGAAGCAAGAGATGCTTGAAAATGATGCAAGGTTGCATGGGAAATATGTAAATGATGCAAGAATGCATGTGATACTTGTTAAGCATGAGCAAAAGTGCATATAATCTCAAAAGTGCATTGAAGTCTTGTGAAGGCTTGTTTTAAAAAGGCACGTAATGCAAAATGTTGCTTTTGTAGATCATGAGTTTTGCATTGTTGAATGCATGAGATAGATAGAAGGAACATATGGTTTTCAAAAAGCATTTTGCTTTGAAATGATCATCAAGCATGAGAAAAGTATAGTGTGAAGTGGAAGTGATTTCCAAGGAAATTGGGTTAAACTTTGCATGAAGTGTTCATGCATGGAAAGGTTTAAATGATAGTATTTGCAAGAATGTTGTTTGGGTTGAGTTGTTTAGCATTTCAAAGTTAAAGGTTGGTTTTCATGTTGAGCAATGCATGATTTTAAGCAATGTGGTTTCAAAGGAGGTTTTCAAACAATACTTTGGTTTATTAAATTGTATCTACATTTAAAGAAGGTTCTATGATTCGCTGCATTGATGGTGTTTTGGTTTTGAGCATTCCTCACTAAGCATTATGTGCTTACGCTCCTTTTTGTTCATCAATGCAGATATTTGAAGTTGGGACAGCACGAAGCAAGGGATTCAAGAAGAGCTCCACTTAAGAAGTATGTTTCGGTTTATAGCTATAGATAATAAAGGCAATGAGGGGAAACTTTTATATTGTTGTGTAATGAGATTGTTTATCTTGACCATGTTCGGTTTATGGTTTGAACCTTGTTGATGATCGCTTTGCAATATTTGAATCTTCTTCTTCATATGTTGATATGCTACGCTATTTGTTTTAAAAGAAAGATCATGTGTTGGTTGTGATGAATGAGTAGGTGTGCTTAAGGTTTGATTTGTATCTAGTCTTTGATGCAATTTGATAGTTATAATGCTTATCATGTTGATGATATGTTTTGGAATGATTCAAAGTGTGTTTGAAGGTGTTTTAATGTGAAAAACCAGAAGTTTCTGCTGTTTCTGGGCAGGGTGTATCGAAACACCGTTGGCTGTTTCGAAATGGGTACTTGAAATGGCTTGGGCGTTTCGGAACGGCTAGAGGAGTTTCGAAACACTTTGGCTACTGGAAGTGCCTGTTTCGGAACTAGTTTCAGAACATACCCGCGTATCGAAACGGTCAACACCGTTTCGATACGGGCGTACGACACGCGTGTTTCTATACGGTTGTCAGTGTTTCGAAACGAGTGACCATTGGACACAGATTCTGCATGCTTTACATTTTAGTCCTAAAAGTTGTAATTGCAATTGCTTGAGCTTGAGATGTCTTTTTAAGATGAAATTTGGCAGAGGGTCTTGTAATATGATTAATTAAGGTTTGGTAAAACTAAAATACTCAAAGTCCTTTTATTTTCCACAATTTACATTTTGGTCCCTAAAAGTGTATTTCTTGCAATTGTATCCTTATATGTTATCCGATCGCTGTGCCTTTCTCAAATATGTTTTGTGAGTACTCACTTAGGGTTAATGTGTATCTAGACAAGATTAAAAAGAAAAAAGGGTCGTGAATCAAGGTTGACTTTCGGGTTGACTTTGGTTTTCCCCGTGTAATCTTCGTAGTTCAGGTCAACCGTCTAGGCCGGGCTAAGGGGGTTACATTTGTTGGTATCAGAGCTAAGTTGCGAATATTTGGGGTGATGGTAAGTTTGTGGTAAGTTGTTATAGTAAGTGTTAGATGTTTATTCGGATGTGTAATTGAAAGTTTGTTGAAATATATGTTTCTGAGTGTATTGTTGATGTTTTCATCGTGCTTGTGGTTATGTTTCCTCTGTAAGCTAATGTGAACATGTGATGGTGATATGCTGGTGTTGTGAGTTGATTTTCTGAATAATGAAAATGTTATGGGTATGATATGTTGATATTATGCTCTTGAGGGTGAATGTTGTTTAATGAGAGCATGATTGAAGTTTGCTGATTGATATGCTCGATGTTTGTGATATCCATGTTTTATTGATTGTTATGTCGTATAAAAGGCGAGAATTCGGGATACCCATTGCCTTATTATTATAGCTATTATGTTATGTTGGAGTTGGAGTCTTGAATCCTTGCTTGAAGCTGGCCTGATCGTTTTGTTTGTTTTGTTATCATTGCTTTGTTAATAATAGCACAATGGGATCAGTGAGAGAATGGCAGTTGGGTACGATGGTTGCTGCTTTAGAGCAGGTTGTTAAGGGGTGGAATTCACTTTTTGGTGGGAGTGTACCGCTTCGGTCGACAGTGCCTGGAGTTGAGTGTTGCGTGTAAAAGTGTCTATCGCAATTGAGTGCAAGTGTACACGTCGCAAGTAATAAAGTGATACTAGAGTATCGGATATCGTCTCCACAGGGACTGGGCTAACCCTTTCCTTTGCTATCTGCACAAGGGGAAAAGAATATATTAAGATATTGTCACGAAAATAATAAAGAATACTAGAAAATAAAAGTAGAGAAATCAAGATAGAGAGAATGGGCTGGTATTGAATTGCTCAGTAGTGTAGGTATTGCAGTGCTTAGGAAATCCAGTTCTGTCGTCGCGCCCGTCGCCGACAGCACCTGTCACGGTGGCTGTCCGTTGGCTGTCACGGCAGCAAACACACCAACTCCGTACTTTCAAGTTTGGCAAGAATCCCAAATCTGCCTTGGCCTATCCCTAGGTCCAAGTCTGTCGATGATCACGTCTTTGATGATACCTCCCGGCGTGAATCGAAGGATGAACACCGATGTGTACGAATTCTTCTTTAGCCACTTAACCTCGCCCTATCCCTAGGCACGAGATAGTTCAACTATAAACTAGAGAACTCGCTCTTATTTCTTTCGTATACTTAACTCTCCCGATGCTAAGTAAATAGATAACCTCACAATGCTCTCCCGATGCTCTTGCAAGATATTAATAACCAAAATAAGAGAACTTGAAGTTTATTTTATTGAACTGAAAATTCCTAAAACAAAACAACCCTTGCAACTACTTTACAAAACAACCCGTGGCCCTAGGGGGTTTTTAGAACATGTCGACGACGGGTAGACGGCGGAGGGGTTTAGGTTATCGGTTATGGGGTATGATGTGGGGGTCCATCTCCTAGGTTAAAATACATGCCCTTATTTAAGCTTTGGGCTCAAGTTATCTAAGGTAACAAGGATTACAACTTTAATTAAAAGTATGATTCTAATAAAGACTTAATCTTCAAGGATCCTACTTTTCAGCCGTCCTCCTTGTTTCTTGGGATTTTCTCTCATTGAACTTTGGCTTGACATATCTTTTGATCCGGGGCTTGGAAAAATATTTGGCTTTCACACGACAGACGAGCAGAATTTTCTCTATCTATCGAGGTCCACTTTGCTTTTTCTCTTCGCAAAACTGCTGTCACCATGCTGTCACGGCAGCTCCATGGCAGCATCGTCCTCTTTATCTGCTCGTTCAGTTCAGCTCTTCTGCTTCTCTGCCCTGCGCCCGCCTTCTCTGTCTACTATGGCAGCAACTTGCTGTCGTCCTCTGCTGTCATGGCAGCTCCATGGCAGCATCGTCCTCTTCGTCTGCTTGTCCAGTTCAGCTCTTCTGCTTCTCTACCCCGCGCCTGCCTTCACCGTCTACGACGGCGGCAACCTGCCAAAAACAGCCATTTTTAGTAGAATCTGTGCCTTTTATATATTTGTGATGTTTTGCTGTAAACTGACCTAAATGCAATGAAATGGTGCTTGAATGCAGCAGAAATATGGGTTAAAAAGGGTGTAAATAATAGAACTTTTACACACTCAACACACCCCCAAACTCAAGTTTTTGCTTGCCCTCAAGCAACTAAGAACTAAAAGAAAAAGAAATTTTTGTTTTGGCTTTCAAACAGTGAGCTTTCCCTTACCCGTCGTTCGTTCCCTGTGGCGGCAGCAACCTGTCGGATAATTTAGGATCTGTTCGGAATCTCCCTATAGTCCTCGTGCAGTGTGTGCATGCTTGTGCACAGTTATATGCCAAGACTCTCTTAGTTTCACTAGAATATTCAACTCTTAACTCGAATTTTTATGCCAAAGTTTATCTTTTTTTTTGAAGGCACATTTTCATGCTTCTTTGATTTCTTTGTTTTGACTCGATTTCTAAAGTTTTACTAGAGCCAGTTTTAGGCACCTCTAGTTTGCTTCCTAGAGCCGGTTTCGGGCACCTCTAGGTTTTTGAGTCTCTTTTGCTAAACTTCTTTCCTAGAGCCAGTGTTAGGCACCTCTAGGGGCTATTCAAGTGCTAAGCTTCCTATCTTAGTTTGGCTAAAAGAAATCTAAGCAGTATAACAGTCACAATGGTGTTTAAGTTTTCAGAACTATAGAAAGACTCTAAACTTCTCCTTAAACTATCCTAAAGATGCTGCCACGACAGAGCTGTCACGACAGGCAAGTTCAGTTCACAATTTTCAGCCAAAAAATTTTAATTTTCGTTTTTTTTAGAAAAGTACTAAGTAAAAGACACAAAATTTAACTAAAATGTACTCCATGAATATGAAGGGTTGCCACCCCCAAACTCGAGGGTTGCATTGCCCTCAATGCAAATGACAAAAATAAAAATGAAAGCATATGAAGGCAGTACATCACAAAATATATATGGCAGGCAACAATAAGAAGATAAGAAACTTAAATTTTAATCACTGTCTTCACTGCTGCTGCTGAGGCGGATCTGGCGGTGGGTTCTGGTTCACAGGGCGGGTTGGGGTGGTTGCTGTAAAACCTGACTATTAGAGCTGTTGCCGCTGCTGTCACTGATGCTGCTGGCCCTTGACAGAGTTTTCTTATCTGCCATTATTTTCTGCCTCTTTACCGGTGTATATTCCTTCGACAGGTTCCTCTGAATAGCGGGTTCATCGTCGATGTCTGCCCAGACGGAGGAGGAAGAGTATCAAGCAACAAAGGCAGCAAGGTCATCCGAGGGCACTTGGTCACTTTGTTCCTCGAGCAGATGTTTCGGCATGGGTGCTGCCGGCTGCCGGCTGCCGTCGGGGCAGGTGATGGTATGGAGGCGGCAGATGGTATGGAGGCGGCAGGTGATGAAAGGCTTGAGGCCCAGATTCTTTGCCTTTGGAGTATAAATGAAGCCTTGTTCTTCCCACAGATCTCTGGTTGCAAAGGACTGTGGGGGAGTTGCTGCCGGCGAAGAAGTAGAGGCAGCATTGCGTCGGGTTTTTTTTCTTTTCTGGAAGACATGTTAGTGCAAGGGTTGTGAAAAGTAATTGAAAGCAAATGAAAACTAAAGATGGAGAGCAAGTAAGAAAAGCCGAAGTGAGTGAAAATGAAACGTGGTTTTGTAGAAAAGGAATTGCTGCCTGTTGAAGCTGTAACGGCAGGCGCGAATAACGGGGCGGCTGTCGAGCTTTAGCATGTCTGATGCATCTGACAAACGTTTCCGCGTCTGTCACGCGTCTGTCGTGACATCATGGTGACAGCCTGTCTTTTCCGCGTCAGTCATGGCAGCCGTAACGACAGGCTTCAATATTGGGCTTGATGGATGGGTGGTGGGATGAGTTCACTTCTCATGTTCTTCTTGGCTCCTTTATTTCCTAAAAACAGTAAACATAAAAACATTAAACTAAACCTTATTTCCTAATAAATAATAAAAATAAATAAAAATAAAATTTAGGTTAAATTAGGGATGCCTTGTGGGGCATCTCCTAAGGTAACCACTTCCTGCATTCCTGGGGCTTCAGTCCCCTGATGATGCTTGAGGCGTCGTTTTCGGTACTTCTTGAAGTCCATCCATACCCTCCATCTGGTGATTATTCTCATGTTGGGGGCTCCTTTCTTTCTCTTCCCTTTGTAGTCCATGAAGTCCTCCCATCTTGGTAATGTTTCTGAGGGCATGAATAGGTGATTAGAAAAAATCAAATTGACATTCGACCACAAACTTACCTTGTTTTCGTTGAATGTTGTTGTGGTTGAATGTATCCCTTGCTGTCGTGCCCGCTGCTGCGGCAGGCAGTTATTTTGACAGTTCTTTATCAGGTTACTTTGCAGGTCAATGGGACATTGGTAGGTGCCATCACTCTTTATATCAAATTCTGTTGACCACTCGTAGATCTCCATCAGTAGAGACTTTGATTATTCTGTGTCCACCGGCTTTGGTTCCTCAAATGCCTGCAATGGAATTGGTGAGTTTTCATATAATTCAAAAGGTTCGTTTATTACCTGCTCATATTCCATCGGCGAGGCATTGTCATTGGGTAGTTCTTCTAGGTGGTCGTGCGAGTGCCATGACAGAGATGGATGTGTGCAATCTTGGTCGGGCATAACCGAGGTAGTGGGTTGAGAATTTGCCTCTGCTGTGGTTGCTGCTTCAGCATCAGTTGCTGTCGAGGCGGCAGTTGCTGCCGAGGCGGCAGTTTCCGCTTTGACTGGGGTTTCTGCCTCTGAAGTGGTTGCTGCTTCAGCATCTGTTGCTGTCGAGGCGGTAGTTTCTGCCGAGGCGGCAGTTTCCGCTTTGACTGGGGTTTCTGCCTCTGAAGTGGTTGCTGCTTCAGCATCTGTTGTTGTCGAGGCAGTAGTTTCTGCCGAGGCGGCAGTTTCCGCTTTGACTGGGGTTTCTGCCTCAGAAGTGGTTGCTGCCGTGACATTCTCTTGAATTTCACTCAGCGTTGTCGCAGTGTTGCTCCATTCCGGCTCCTCGATCATTGTCATGGCAAGTTGTTGCTCAGACTCATCATATGTTGGGTATTCCTTCACATGGGCATCCTCGTCATCTTGCCTCAGAATTTTAGGTTCATCTGTGGCATGAATGAGGACTGGTCTGCTCAAGAGTTCATCCATCTTGGCGATACTTGCGTCCATAGAAACCGACACTTCTTGAGTGAGTGCCATGAAGGCTTGCAGTGTGTCTTCTAAGGATTTTGACTGCTCTTGAGGATGATGACATTGCCAGGGCAGGTCGGGTTCTGTAGAAAAATTGTTATGGTATAAAAAATTTTGGGGGTTTTGATCGTACCATAAAAAATTTTGCTGCTGCGGCATCAGCGTTTGCTGCCCCTGTTGCTGTCGTGGCAGCATATCTTTACGGTAATTGCAAGAACTTTCCAACATCAACTCTCGAATGGTTTTTCCTGGCATGTTGATGCCCTTGAACCTGTATTTTCACCTGAGTTTTTTTTTTGTTAAAAAGAATAAAAATAAAAAAAATAAAAATAAAAAAATAAAAATAAAAGAAAAGTGCAGAAGCTAGGGTAAGAGTGTGTTGCCAGTCCCCGGCAACGGCGCCAAAAACTTGTTGCGTGTAAAAGTGTCTCTCGCAATTGAGTGCAAGTGTACACGTCGCAAGTAATAAAGTGATACCAGGGACTGGGCTAACCCTTTCCTTTGCTATCTGCACAAGGGGAAAATAATAGATTAAGATATTGTCACGAAAATAATAAAGAATACTGGAAAATAAAAGTAGAGAAATCAAGATAGAGAGAATGGGCTGGTATTGAATTGCTCAGTAGTGCAGGTATTGCAGTGCATAGGAAATCCAGTTCTGTCGTCGCGCCCGTCGCCGACAGCACCTGTCGCGGCGGCTGTCCGTTGGCTGTCGCGGTAGCAAACACACCAACTCCGTACTTTCAAGTTTGGCAAGAATCCCAAATCTGCCTTGGCCTATCCCTAGGTCCAAGTCTGTCGATGATCACGTCTTTGATGATACCTCCCGGCGTGAATCGAAGGATGAACACCGATGTGTATGAATTCTTCTTTAGCCACTTAACCTCGCCCTATCCCTAGGCACGAGATAGTTCAACTATAAACTAGAGAACTCGCTCTTATTTCTTTCGTATACTTAACTCTCCCGATGCTAAGTAAATAGATAACCTCACAATGCTCTCCCGATGCTCTTGCAAGATATTAATAACCAAAACAAGAGAACTTGAAGTTTATTTTATTGAACTGAAAATTCCTAAAACAAAACAACCCTTGCAACTACTTTACAAAACAACCCGTGGCCCTAGGGGTTTTTTAGAACATGTCGACCACGGGTAGACGGCGGAGGGGGTTTAGGTTATCGGTTATGGGGTATGATGTGGGGGTTCATCTCCTAGGTTAAAATACATGCCCTTATATAAGCTTTGGGCTCAAGTTATCTAAGGTAACAAGGATTACAACTTTAATTAAAAGTATGATTCTAATAAAGACTTAATCTTCAAGGATCCTACTTTTCAACCGTCCTCCTTGTTTCTTGGGATTTTCTCTCCTTGAACTTGGGTTTGACATATCTTTCGATCCGGGGCTTGGAAAAATATTTGGCTTTCACACGACAGACGAGCAGAATTTTCTCTATCTATCGAGGTCCACTTTGCTTTTTCTCTTCGCAAAACTGCTGTCACGGCAGCTCCATGGCAGCATCGTCCTCTTCGTCTGCTTGTCCAGTTCAGCTCTTCTCCTTCTCTGCCCCGCGCCTGCCTTCACCGTCTACGACGGCGGCAACCTGGCAAAAACAGCCATTTTTAGTAGAATCTGTGCCTTTTATATATTTGTGATGTTTTGCAGTAAACTGACCTAAATGCAATGAAATGGTGCTTGAATGCAACAGAAATATGGGTTAAAAAGGGTGTAAATAATAGAACTTTTACACACTCAACATTGAGGTAGTAAGACAAGAGGCGAGAGTTGGTTTTGTGATGAAGGATTCATCACCTGTGGTTCAAGAGGTGTCGAGAACATCTCAGGCCGTGGTGAAAGTGAGGCATGTAGACGTGCCGACTATGGGACGTACGAGTTTGTCAAAACAACGTTTATATGATTTGGGAGCTGTGGAGTATCATGGTTCGACACCTGAGGCGTTCGAGGTTTGGTTAGCCAGTATAATTCCGATTTTGGATCAGGAAGGGTGTGACAACGCTTGTAAGCTGGAAAGTGTTGTCTTGTTAATGTTGAAGGATGCTTGTGCTTGGTGGACATCTGTGGCGGTGGCAACAAGTATCCACGATATAGATTGGGAGTTCTTTGTGTTTGCCTTTAATAGAAGATACCTTGGAGAGAAGTTCTCAGGGGTTAAGCAACGTGGGGGTGTGGCTTCAGATTATGATGGTGGGAAAAGTTTAAGCAAAAGAGCTGTGGGTACTGACCTCGAGAGTGGTCAGCGTAAGAGGCTACGTGATAGAAGGATTTGCTTGAATCGAAGTTTGGTGGTAGTGCAAATGTGGGTCAAGTGCAATATGACCAAGGAGTGGTAGCTCGGTTGCCGATGTGTGACCGTTGTTGAAGGTATCACGTTGGAGTTTGTTGGGGTGTGGGAGTTTGTTGGAACTGTGTTTCTAAGGAGCATGTGAAGCGGAATTGTCCTCAAGTGGTGAGATCAGCTTCAGTGGGTGCAAAAGGGTCTCATAAAGGTCGTGAACGCGGCCGAGACAGAGTTCGGAGGTGGCAAGAAAGGCAGAAAGGTGTGAGGTGTTCGGAGGATGGATCTTGTTGGAATTGTGGGTCTGATGGACATTTGAGACGGAATTGTTTGGAGTTAGCTCGGGGTAGTCAGGATTCTTTACCGCAGGGAGACGGTGATGACCTTAAGGTGTTGGTTGATGCTGCGGCGGTACGGCCAGAGAATATTGGTTCTGCAAGGAAGAGAGTTTGTCTATTGGAGCTCAGGGGCAATGAGGTGATTACAGGTAACTTTGCTAAGTAATCTTTGCTCTAGTTATCTTTGTTTGGTTCTGGGTTGGTTTTCCTTGTGTAGTGGGTAAGTTTTATGGCTAGCAAGGTTGGGTAGTAGCCGGTGTTGTTTTGGGAAGACAATTTTAGTGTGGAGAGGGTATTAGTGGAGTATTTTGTAGCTAGCAAATTGTTAGGATGGTAGAGCTGGAGAAGTTAGAAGTGAGGTAAGAGGTTGTTCTTAGGCGGATCCTGAGGATGTTGTTGGTAAGTGTTGACCGACATACATACACAGTTAAAACCATTTGTTATATATTATATATATATATGTTGGTACATGCATACATGCGACATGACATTAGAGGTTTTGCATACATGTACACAAGCATTGATAGGGCATATTGGTGACCATGCATACGAACGTTCACACTTGCTAATAGCTAGTTGGGTCTGTTAGTGTTGTGGTAGGATTAGGTTGGATGGTGGGTTATAAGTGTTGTTTTTGTGCTAGGTGAATGCTAGAAGTAGTAGAAGATAGTAAACATGTTGTCGGTAGTGGTAGGTGTGATCTAGCGTGTTGGCAGAAGGAAGGTGTTTTGGTGCTTAAAGAGTTTAGCGGTGTGGTGGTAAGGAGGTTACCGGTTGAAGTTAGAATCGGTCGAGGTGGTTGTGAATAAGTAATAGGTGTGGTAGTTTCTTTGTGTTAGATGATGTTGTAGGCTAGTGGATGTGTTTCCGGAGTGTTGAGGGGTCTTGGCGTTGATGGTTGCAATAGGAGGGTTGTTTATGTAGGTGATGGTTCGTAGCAACCTTAGAGGAGTTGGGAGGAGGTTGTGTTGAGAGCTGTAGATAAGGTTTGGCTTGGGATGAGTAGAGGTTTCATAATCTTAATATGTTTGTATGGAATGGGTGGTATCCGGGTAAGGCTAGTGTTATGGTCAAAGCTTGAAGTGGAAAGACAATGTAAGTTCAAGGGCCATTGTTGGTTGGCTGGGTTCTTGAGAGAAGTGGTTTGTTAATTGAGTATAAGTAAATCTTTCTTAAGTCGGTTGGGGGTAAGTGGAACAGCTGGTGGAGTTACGGTTGGAGTCTTGTGGCATGGGTTTTGAATGTTGTGTGAGTAGTTTTGGTGAGTTGTTATGGTGGTGATAATAGCGGATGTGAAGGAATGTTATCAATCCCTTGAGAAGTTTGAGTAAGCAGTTGTTGCTTAAGAAATTTTTGCTTGTTGTGGTAATCTTTGAAAGGAGTTGAGTGGTTTTGCAAGGGGTTTTGGAAGCAGTGAAGGTTGTGGGTCACATGGTGGTTGAAACTGGATGGGTTGGTGTCACCTTGTGTGCGAGTTTTGTTGAGGGAGTTATGAGATAATGAAGAGTATGTTGTAAAGATTTGAAGGTTCTTCGGGTTGTTGGGGCCATGCACAATTAGAAAGTGTGAAAGGTTAAGCTGAGGTTAACGTCTGAGTGTTCTGGAAGTCTTGAACCGTAAGTAGTGGTGTTGGGTTTGCGTATAGTGTAAGTTTGATTTGAGGATGAGTTGATTTTGTGGTGTTTTGGGTGGAGGATGTTCAGTGGTGGTTAAGTCTCCTGTGTTACATTGTGTGTTGCTTTGGGAAATTTGGTATCTTGCTTTTTTCGCAGGTTGAAATTTCAAGGACAAAATTTCCTAAGAGGGGGAGAGTTGTAACACCCCAAATTTGGGCTTAGAAGTTTAGGGTCTGAACCGGATCGGTCTGGAAATCGGTTCAAATCTAAAAGGGAGTTTTAGGGAACACATAGTTCGGGATGCTTTAAAAATATAGAAAAATATCTAAAAATCATCATTTATTATATAAGAGAGAATGGTGGAATCAATTTTACAAAATGGAGTTTGGAAATACTACATTTCGGTGTAGTGACCAAATCGCAGTTTTTGCAAAAGTGAAATAGTGACTATTTTGTAATGGATTGAAACTTTGAATCTTTAAGGAGCTAATTTACCCAAAATGTTTTCTCCAGATTTTTCCTTAATTTGGGTAATTTTATTAATGTTTTAATTAAAGGAAATGAGGTTTAATTAAATGAGAAACTAACTTTGACTATTCATAACTACCTTTCACAAATTTTCCCTCTCTTCATTTTCTCTCAAATTCCTTTCAACCAAACACATTTTCTCCAGCAAATTTACTTTGATTTTACACTTCATTTGATGAGATTTCAATTCCTCTTTGATTCTTAATCAATTCCTCATCAAATCCACTTGATTTCTACATTGAATTTTCAAGGAAACTTGCCCAAATCAAGGAGAAATCATCATTTAGAGGTAAACTTGTTCTTCTCCTCTAAATACTCAGTTCTTTACTGAAATTACCAAGTTGTCAATCCTTTATTAAAATTTTATGAATGGTTTTAGTGTTGGAAACAAGATTTTGGCTTAAAACTCAAGATTTTGGAAGAGATCTTGGGGATTTTCGTGGATCTTGGTTAGGCTCTATTTTGAGGTTGTTTTCTAATGTATTTTGGATGTTAATTGATGTTACAAATGAGGTTTTATCAATCAAATCCCGAATAGGTGTGTTTTCCTAAGTTTTGCTTGCTAGAATGGTGGTTTTTGGGATGGTTTTGGTGATTCACTGTTGCTGGAGGTATAAGGTATTGTTTATGTTGCTTTTTGATGTTAATTGATGTTTATAAAAGGTTAGAATTGATAGATCATGGCTGGGCTTTGTTTTGGGAGAGTTTGAAGGTGATTTCAGCTGTTTTTGGTAGCCAAAATGAGGTTCTTGGGTAGAGCAGCGAGTTGGGTTGTGTTGCTGGTGATTTTAATGCATGGTGATGCATTAATCCTTTGTTGTTATGTGTTTAAAACAGGGGAGAATGATCCGGAAGTGATAGAGGTGGCGTTGGAAGTTTCGGATGCTTGGGAGGTTTGCCGGCTAGCATAGTTTTGTGTATCGGTGAGTTGAAATAGTTTTCCAGCTTTGAAACGATTATTTGGAGGTTTTGGGAGCTTAGTTTAAGTCTAAACAACTTAGCTAAGCTCAAGAGTAAGTTTCCAGGAAAACTCCCTCGGATGTGCTAGGTTATGGTTTGATGCATTGGTTATGAAATGCATGTTTAATTATTGTTTTGAAAGCATGTTTTAGCATGATTAATGCTGGTTTTGGAAGTCATGTATTGAAGGATGCTCAAGAGTAAGTGAATGGAATTTCTCTCTCGGATTGTGCTATGTTTTGGTTTTAAATGCACTTGGGTTGGTTGTGTTTTAATTACTGTTTAGAAACATGTTTAGGCATGGTTTAATGCTGGTTTGTTAATGCCATTATGTTAAGGATGCACTAGGTAAGTGATCCTTGGATTGCATGTGTTGAATGCATACGATTTTAAGCATGTGATGCTTGTGGAAATGGAAATGTGGTTATGCTTGTGAAAACAGTGGATTAATGTGGTAAAATGGTTATATTGGCAAGTGATGTAAGTGGTTTTTTGGTTACTTTAATCGTATATAGTTAGCCGGCTATAGGATTGGGTGCACCGTAAGTAAAGTCGCCTTGGATGTTGAGGGGTTGTGATTGTATCGTAAACTCCATCCAAGTACCCTAGCGATTGAGGAAATTGGTGTCACAACGATGGAGGATAGCTCTCGTGGGTGGACTTGGTTAAGCATCACAACGGTAGAGGATTGCTCCCGTGTGTGAGCTTGGTTAAGGTGATTACAATGGTTGAGGTAGCTCCCATGTGTAAGCCTTGTGGTGTGTCCCTACTCTCGCTAGTGGGTTATACAACTACCGATGAGTGATGTTGAGGGGTTGTGATTGTACCGTTAAACTCCATCACGGGTGTTGAGGGGTTGTGATTGTACCGATAAACTCCACCTTGTAAAGCCGATAGTGTGTATGAAGCGTGTGGGACAACGCTTGTAATCCGCGTATCCGATTGTGTCTTGTGTTGAAATGGTTTGTGAACTATCACTTGAAAGCCAATATAATATAATTGAATGAAATGAAGCAACAGATGCTTGAAAATGATACAAGGTTGCATGGGAAATATGTAAATGATGCAAGAATGCATGTGATACTTGTTAAGCATGAGCAAAAGTATATCTTCTATTGTGACTGGTGCATATATGAATAGAATCTCAAAAGTGCATTGAAGTCTTGTGAAGGCTTGTTTTAAAAAGGCACGTAATGCAAAATGTTGCTTTTGTAGATCATGAGTTTTGCATTGTTGAATGCATGAGATAGATAGAAGGAACATATGGTTTTCGAAAAGTATTTTGCTTTGAAATGATCATCAAGCATGAGAAAAGTATAGTGTGAAGTGGAAGTGATTTCCAAGGAAATTGGGTTAAACTTTGCATGAAGTGTTCATGCATGGAAAGGTTTAAATGATAGTATTTGCAAGAATGTTGTTTGGGTTGAGTTGTTTAGCATTTCAAAGTTAAAGGTTGGTTTTCATGTTGGGCATTGCATGATTTTAAGCAATGTGGTTTCAAAGGAGGTTTTCAAACAATACTTTGGTTTATTGAATTGTATTTACATTTAAAGAAGGTTTTATGATTCGCTGCATTGATGGTGTTTTGGTTTTGAGCATTCCTCACTAAGAATTATTTGCTTACGCTCCTTTTTGTCCATCAATGGAGATATTTGAAGTTGGGACAACAAGAAGCAAGGGATTCAAGAAGAGCTCCACTTAAGAAGTACGTTTCGGTTTATAACTATAGATAATAAAGGCAATGGGGGGAAACTTTTATGTTGTTGTGTAATGAGATTGTTTATCTTGACCATGTTCGGTTTATGGTTTGAACCTTGTTGATGATCGCTTTGCAATATTTGAATCTTCTTCTTCATATGTTGATATGCTATGCTCTTTGTTTTAAAAGCAAGATCATGTGTTGGATGTGATGAATGAGTAGGTGTGCTTAATGTTTGATTTGTATCTAGTCTTTGATGCAATTTGATAGTTATAATGCTTATCATGTTGATGATATGTTTTGGAATGATTCAAAGTGTGTTTGAGGGTGTTTTAATGTGAAAAACCAGAAGTTTCTACTGTTTCTGGGTAGGGTGTATCGAAACACCGTTGGCTGTTTCGAAACGGGTGCTTGAAATGGCTTGGGCGTTTCGGAACGACTAGAGGTGTTTCGAAACACTTTGGCTACTGGAAGTGCCTGTTTCGGAACTGGTTTCGGAACATACCCGCGTATCGAAATAGTCAACGCCATTTCGATACGGGCGTACGACACGCGTGTTTCTATACGGGTGTCAGTGTTTCGAAACGGGTGACCATTGGACACAGATTCTACATGCTTTACATTTTAGTCCTGAAAGTTGTAATTGCAATTGCTTGAGCTTGAGATGTCTTTTTAAGATGAAATTTGGCAGAGAGGCTTGTAATATGATTAATTTAGGTTTGGTAAAACTAAAATCCTCAAAGCCCTTTTATTTTCCAAAATTTACATTTTGGTCCCTAAAAGTGTATTTCTTGCAATTGTATCCCTATATGTTATCCGATCGCTGTGCCTTTCTCAAATATGTTTTGTGAGTACTCACTTAGGGTTAATGTGTATCTAGACAAGATTAAAAAGAAAAAAAGGGTCGTGAATCAAGGTTGACTTTCAGGTTGACTTTGGTTTTCCCCGTGTAATCTTCGTAGTTCGGGTCAACCATCTAGGCCGGGCTAAGGGGCTACATGATACATCTGATACTGAAGATCCAGAGGAGGTAAATTGGATTGACAATCATCCAGGTAAGTTGTTCGAGCCCTTAAACTGTACCTCGGATAACCAAGTAATTCAAAAGCCATCAACTGTTGAGCCCCCTGCTATAGATCTTAAGCCCTTGCCAGGGCAACTAAAATATGTTTTCCTTGTTTTAAATGATACATTGCCCGTAATCATCTCTTCCAAGTTGATGCAGGAACGGGAAAAGCAGCTGATAGGGATGCTGCAGCAGCACAAGAAGGCTATTGGATGGACAATAGCTGATATCCAAGGCATCAGTCCGGCATTATGCATGCATAAAATTCTTTCAGAAGATGCTCATAAGCCGACCATTGATGCACAAAGACGTCTGAACCATGCTATGCAAGAAGTAGTGCGTAAAGAGATAATCAAATTGCTAGATGCTGGAATAATTTACGCCATCTCGGATAGCAAGTGGGTGAGCCCAGTGCAGTGCGTTCCCAAGAAAGGAGGAATAACCGTGGTAACCAACGAAGAAAACGAGCTAATCCCAACCAGGACTGTGACCGGTTGGAGGGTTTGTATGGACTACCGGAAGCTTAACAAAGCTACTCGGAAGAACCACTTTCCTTTACCCTTTATTGATCAAATGCTTGACAGATTAGCGGGTAAACCTTACTATTGTTTTCTTGATGGTTACTCAGGTTACAATCAAATAGCCATCACACCGGAAGATCAAGAAAAGACGACATTCACATGCCCTTACGGAACTTATGCTTTTCGGAGAAGGCCATTTGGACTTTGTAATGCACCAGCCACCTTTCAAAGGTGCATGATGGCAATATTCTCCGATATGGTGGAGGATTTCCTAGAAATATTTATGGATGGTTTTTCAGTCTTTGGAGACAACTTTGAAAGCTGCCTAGGCAACCTACAGAAGGTGCTCGAGAGATGTGAAAAAGCAAACTTGGTATTGAACTGGGAAAAGTGTCACTTCATGGTGGATGAAGGGATAGTCCTTGGCCATAAAATTAGCTGTCGTGGCATAGAAGTCGACAGAGCTAAAATAAAAGTGATCGAAAAGCTGCCGCCACCCACCACAGTTAAGAGAATCAGAAGTTTCTTAGGACATGCTGGTTTTTATCGGAGGTTCATTGCGAACTTTTCAAAGATCACCAAGCCCTTATGCCATCTTTTGGAGTATAACCGACCCTTCGACTTTAACGCTGAATGTACTAAGGCATTCAAGGTTCTGAAAGAAAAGCTGGTAACAGCCCCAATAGTACAACCACTAGATTGGACACTGTCGTTTGAGATCATGTGTGATGCTAGTGACTATGCTGTCGGGGCAGCACTTGGGCAGAGGAAGGTCAAACTTTTTCAGGTAATATACTACGCCAGCAAAACACTGAACGACGCCCAAGTGAATTACACCACCACAGAGAAGGAACTATTAGTTATGGTATTCTCCATTGACAAGTTCCGTTCTTACATACTTGGAACGAAGGTCATAGTCCACACAGACCACTCTGCATTAAAGTATCTCTTTACCAAAAAGGATGCAAAGCCTCGACTAATACGTTGGATTCTGCTACTGCAAGATTTCGACCTTGAAATCAAGGACAAAAAGGGTACAAAGAATCAAGTTGCAGATCACTTGTCAAGGTTGGAGAAAGGAAAGAGTCTACCGGCAGATGAGAGAAACATACTGGAGACCTTCCCTGATGAGCAGCTGTTTGCTGCCACAATCACTGTCGCGACAACCATGGTGGCAGGTAAGTCTTCTGAACTCCCTTGGTATGCTGATTTCGTTAATTATTTAGTTAGTTATAACCCCTCTTGACCTTAATTATCAAGCTAGGAAGAGGTTCCAAAATGATGTTAAGCATTATTATTGGGACGAACCTCTTCTTTTCAAAATTTTTGCAGATCAGGTGATAAGGAGATGTGTACCACAGGATGAACATGAAGATATACTTCATCACTTTCATGCTTCACAGTATGGAGGACACTTAGGAGGCAGCAAAACTGCTGCCAAGGTTTTGCAGTCGAGATTTTATTGGCTGTCACTGTACAAAGACGCCCAAGTATTCTACAAGAACTGTGACAAGTGTCAACGGACTGGAAACATCTCAAGAAGACACGAGATGCCGCTGCAAAATATTCTCGAAGTCGAGGTCTTCGACGTTTGGGGGATAGATTTTATGGGACCATTCCCAACTTCATGTGGGAACTTATATATCCTCCTGGCAGTGGACTATGTGTCCAAATGGGTTGAAGCAATCGCCACACAGAAAAACGATGCCAAGACGGTCCAAAGGTTTTTGCATAAAAACAATTTTTCTAGATTCGGCATCCCTAAGGCGATCATCAATGATGAAGGGAGACATTTTGACAATAGGGTTATAGGTGCTGCCTTGAAAAAATATGGTGTCAAACATCGGATTGCAACAACATATCATCCTCAGACCAATGGACAGGCTAAAATATCCAACAGAGAGGGACTTTGCATAGTTTGGCACTTGTTCTATGGCCTCAACGAAGGTATGTTGATGTGTACCTGTTTGTGAATGTCCAGGAATTTCTTAAACTAGTACACTTGCTTCTACTGCTTCAATTGATGGGGAAATGGGGGAGGTGGCCGAATATTCTCAATACCCTCCTTGCATTGGAATCTGATTTGAGGGAGTTTGACATGCTCTAGTTTTTCTGCTTTCTCTTTAGTTTTGTCTGGGATATCAGCAGAATTGGATGCCAAAATAGATGGTTCTGATTCTGCCGAGGCAGTAGCATCAGGGTCTGCTGTGGCGGCTGGCTCTGTCTTCTTTGGTTTGTCGGCACATGGTTCATTGAGTTGTTTCCCACTCCTGGTTGTGATTGTCTCGCACTGTTCATGAGTGGATCTCCTTGTGACTTCACTATCACTGGGCAGTCCTCCAATGTGACTAGTATTTAGAAGATGCGCAAAATTCCCTACCTGAGTTTCTAGCGACTTTAAAGTTGCCTCATGATTTTGCATTCTCATCTCGGTCCTATCCATGAAAGCATCAGTTTTTAACAAATAAATTAATGTTGGACATATAGGTACCTGTCTGAGTCACGAATGCCTTTAATGTATGCTCTAAAGCACTGGGTGCCGCCTGTTGCTGCTGTGGTGGCTGCTGCCGCAACATAGTTTTCTAGAATCCTTGCGATTAGTTTTCCTGGTTAGTTGGATTCAGAGTGTTGTTAGGGTTACTCCACGAAAAATTAAGGTGCCACTTCCAGCATGGATTGTATGTGTTCGATGTAAGGTTGTTGTTTCGGTTATAGTTCCCCACAAAGCAGCTGGTTTCTTTCCCTATTAGCACTCAGACGAGTCATGGTCTCCCCCATATTGGTCGCAAAAGGCATCAACGACTTTAACATGCTGATTATTGTTTTGCCTTTGCATAGCTTCTACCATCTTTGTCAGCTGAGAGAGTTGTGTTACAATTGCATCTGATGCACCTAGCTCATTTGATGTACCCTGCCTCATTATGTCTCCGCGGCGGGCATTAGGGAACTGGTAGTCGTTTTTGGCCATACTATTCAAGATTTGAATAGCTTCGACCGGCTACTTATCAAGTAAGGTACGATTGGCAGAGGAATCTAACATCATCCTTGTTGGTGTGTTTAGACCATTGTAGAATATGGATACTTGTGTCCACTCTAAAAAGCCATGGGAGGGGCATTTATTCAGCAACTTGCAATATCTCTCCCATGCCTCGTACATTGGCTCATCATCTGCCTGTCGAAAAGAAGTGATGTCAGTCCACAATTTATTAGTTAAATTGACAGGATTAAATCGAGCTAAGAAATCCCGGCATAGTTCTGTCCACGATTCAATGGACTCTGGTGGTAGACTATTGAACCAAGTTTTTGCCCTATCCCTCAGTGAATAAGGATATAATTTGAGCCGTAGCATGTTAGGGTGGACTCCATGGATTTAGAAGGATTTGTAGATAACCATGAAGGATTTCATATGCTGGCGGGCATCTTTAGTGGCGAATCCTCCAAACTGTCCAAGTGTAGCATGTTGAACATGACTGGTTTGAGTTCGAAGTGGCCCGCTTCTATTTCTGGATCAATCACGCCAGAGTTCTGCCTTCTGAGATCATTCTCCAAGTAATCACGAACTAGCCGCTGAGCGGCAGGAGGTTGCCTGCCACGACATTTTTGATTGGGGGCGGTGGTAGATTTTGGTACTGGATGTTTGCTTGATCACCCATGGCTTCTTTGTTTACTTGTCTTAATCTGCGTGCAGTACGTTCAGGCTCAGGATCATAGTCTCGCAAGGGTGATTTTTGGTTCGCTCTGGTCCTAAACCAAAGGAAACTAGAGGGTTAAGCAGTAAAAAATAAAAACGAAAAGTTGTACGCCAATCCCCAGCAACGACGCCAAAAACTTGTTGCATGAAAAAGTGATGCACAAATTGCGTGCAAGTGTTCACGGTGCCAAGTTATAGTATTTAAGATATCATCTCCACAGGGACTGTGACAACCTTCAAGATTCACTTTTCTGCACAGGTAAAAATTAAAAAACACAAATATTGAGAGTTGGTTTGATTAAAACTAAGACTAAGGCAAATAAAATAAATTGAGAATTCAGAATGAGAGAATGGGCTGGTATTTGAATGCTTCGTAGTGTGGAGTGGATGCACTGAGTAACACCCCCGTTTTGGGTCTAGAATATTCGGTAAGGTTTCGAGGTCCGAAAGAACGATGTTGGGAGTTGTGGGTGAGTTCAGGGAAAGTGGTCTTTGAATGGTCAGAAAAATATAAAATAAATTTCTAAAATCCTTAAATATTATATATAAGCCTTTGGTAAAAACAATTTTGGAAAAGCGTTTTCCGAACCATGGCATTTCGATTTAGTGACCAAAATGTAAAGATTGCAAAATCTGTTTTTAGTGACCACTGTGTAAAAGAGTCAAAACATAGAATCTTTAAGGAGCTAAATTGGCTATGCCAATAAGGTTATTTTCCCCTTTATTTTTGACTATTCAAATATTTTAAAAAGAGTTTTATAATTAAAACTAAAAAAGGGTTGATCATCTTTTTCTCATTTTACGTCAAAAGCACCTTTTGAAGCTCTTCTCATTTTCTCTTCAGCCAAACAACCATCTAGGCTTAATTTCTCAAGGGTAAATGATGTTTCTTAATGATCTAATATGTTCAAAAGGTTTTCCTATCTTCTATATCTAAAACCCATGTTTTATTCTTAGTTTTCTCAAGTGTTGTTTGCTAATCAAGGGGGAAATACTATCATTGGAGGTGAGCGACAAAATTCTCCTCTGATGTAAGGTTATTTATATTCCCATGTTTTTTATTCTTTTATATATTAAGGTTAAGATTTTTTAAAAGATTTCTAATGATAATTTGGGTAAAATATGGTAAAATGAGCTCTTTTGGATGATTTTCGTTGATATCTATTAAAACTGGTTTAATGTTGTTTTGAGCTTTTTTTTTGATGTGGAATAATGTTGAGATGATGGGTGAATGATGGAAATCCCGAATTTGGGTTTTGTGTTGAAGTTTGGTGGGTGTAAACGTGAGTTTTTGGGTGAGTTTTGTGATCGATCAATAGTTGATGGTATACTGATGTTTGGTTGATGTTTTTAGATGTTTATTCATGTGTATTGATGATGTATAATGTTGGGTTTATGCTGGAGGTTGTTCGATTTGAATTTTTTGATGTTTTCGGTTTGTTTCGGTAATGTTTCGATAGGCGATTTGAATGAGTTGTTGAATCTCTATTTTCCAGCAAGTTAGAGTGTTGAAAATATCTCTAATCCTCTGTTTTGGGTTGGTTAGAAGTAAGGGTTGAAGATTCAAATTTGTTGGACACATTTGTGGACGAACTGGTAAGCTAGAAAAGTGTTTCAGCTTGGTTTTTGGTATTTTTCGGTGAGTGGAAATATTTTTAACGCCTTAATAAGGTTAAAGAATCATTTTGGGAGTTTGGGTTGTGCCGTTATGCCAATCCAAACTCAAGAGTAAGTTTTGAGTTATTTTGGTGTTTTCGCCGTTTTATATGTTGATCATGTTTGTATCATGAGCATGTCATTTTAATGATGTTTTTCCACTATTGTTATGCATGAATGCTTGCTGATTTTGTCAGATGAGAATACCATGTGATTTATGAAAATGTTGCTTGAGTTCATGCTATATATGGGCTTGTGTTTATGGTAATTGGGATGTGTTTGGGGAGGTGTTTAACCCCGATGTAAAATAGTGGAATGAGATGTTGCGATGAGTATATTGACACACGTGGATCTTTATATAAGATAGATTGATCGATCAATAGGATGTGAAGTGCACTATATATATAAAATTCACGCGTGAGATAAATTCTTCAGTTTCACAATCGGGGTTGTGCTATCACCAACGGGCAATGCAGGTTGTGGCATCCCGACCGAAGTGAGATTGTGGTGAGGGTTGTTTCACCGTGTAGCTTGAATGGGGTTGTGCCATCAAGGTGTCCGCTTATCCGAGCAACATGTCAATGATGCTGGTATACTCATTCACTTATGGTTTTAATATGAGCTTGGTGAACTCATATGGTTATGTTTATATGCTTGAAGCATGTAAGTTGAAATGGAGCCGATAGGCTTGGCTTGCATTTGTGGTTAGCATATGGTTTATGTATGGTTGATGCATGTGTTGTGCCTATGGCATGTGTTGTTGCAATTGCTCATACTTGATTTAAGTATGGTATGTTTGAAAGGAAATGATTTGCGAAAGTGATTTTAAGAAATTGTTTTGGTTTTCAAAATGAAGTTGGTTTTAAGAACTGCGTTGTTGTTGCTTGGTTTTGAGCCCCGCTCACTAAGCTTTGTAGCTTACGCTCTCTTTTCGAACAATGCAGATCCGTAGACTATCTTGGAAGGCAACGATGCAAGGGAAGTGATCCAAGTGTCTGCTTCAAGCTCAAGTATGGTTTAGTTTAGATAGTAGTGTGCGTGTCAATGGGGATATACCTTGTTTATGTTTTGGGAGTGTTTGTGGACTCCTTATGTTGCGAGCATGTTTGTTATGCCTTGATTGGCTTGTTTACACCTTGAGCATAATGGTTTTGGTTTTTTATCTCGTTTTGCTTAGTTCATGGTTTTTGATGTTCTTATCTTGTCGTTGGTTTATCGTGAGTAAGTTCTCTTACTTAAATGTAAGTTTGGATGTTTGCTCTTTGTGTTTGAGTACTTATCTTGCTGTTATCTCGTTGCTTGTGTTGATTGGACCAAGGGAAATAGCCTTAGATATGTTTGAACTGTAGATTTTTCTGTTCTGCTGCAGGGTGTTTCGAAACAGGCTGGAACGTTTTGGAACGACCCTTATTTTGGCCTTTGTGTTTCAGAATGGGTATCAAAATGGGCTAAACAGGGCCGGAACGGGTCTAACCGTTTCAGAATAAAAGCTCTCTGGAATTTTAAATGTTAGACCTGTATCAATACCATCGTGGGTATTTCGAAACGGGGGTCGTTGGAAGTTAGATAAGAGCATCTTTCAAGTTGTTTTTCTTGCGTTTTGGTCCAAGCTTGATGTGTTATCATTTGAGTCTGTTTGAGGGCTTGTTTTGAGTTGCATTTCAGCATGGAAGTATGAAATGGGACTAATTTAAAAGTTATCACCTTAATTTCATCATAGGTCCCTATTTTATGCTAGTTTTGCATTTTGGTCCCTGGTTGCTCGGTTGATCATTCGGTGCTTGTCTTGTCGTGTTTCTTCCGTTGTGTGTTCTTGAAATATAAGGTTTAATTCGAGCATCTAGAAAATATATTAATCAACATGTTTAGGGTTGCTAATCGAAGGGAAATCTCTAGAATTTTCTTCGGTTAGTCCCGTGTGATCCGTTCGATACAGTCTGGTGGCTAGGCCAGGTCGAGGGGGTTATATCTGTTGGTATCAGAGCCAGGTTCGGAAAGGTTTGTGTAGGTTGTCGTGCAACCAGAAAGATAAGTGGGGTAGGTGTGATTGTTTTTGGTATTTGCTTGCTTGTATGAGGTAGCTTGTTGTGTAAGGTACCCATTGCCACATACTATTATCGGGAAAATCTTTGTAAGATACTTGAGCACCTTGAACCCTTGACGTTGCAGACCCGAATCATTTCCTTTTTTTTATCTATTATTGTTGTAGCATTGCATTTGTATATCATGGCTAGACCTAGAAGGGGTCATGTGGGTGGTGAGCAACGAGATGATTAGGTTGAGGATGCCGTGCATCTGCAAGAGGGAGATTTACCTCCTCCTCCGGGTGGTGTAGCAGATGCTCGAGGTGATGAGCTTTGTGGTTGCCAGGGGCAGGCTGGAGCTGATATGAGCCCGTTGGTTCAGGCTATTGCTGGGGCTTTTCAGTCTACTATGGTTGGGTTGCAGTTGGCTGCACCGCAGCATGGACAGAGGGATGGGTTGCCCCTCAAGAGACTCCGTAGTTTGGGTGGAGTAGAGTTCTATGGGTTATCGCACGAGGGAGCCGAGGCATGGCTAGTGAGAACTACCAGGATTTTGGGTCAGATGGAGAGTAGTGATGCACGAAAGCTTGGCTGTGTGGTATCTTTGCTTCAGGGTGACGCATATGTTTGGTGGACTACGATCACCGCGGTTATGGCCACCGCAGATATCACTTGGGATTTCTTCCGTTCTGCCTTCTGGAAGAAGTATCTAGGGCCAAGATATCAGGATGAGAAGAAACATGAGTTCATGGCTTTGGTTCAGGGAAGCGTGACCGTTTCTGAGTATGAGATCTAGTTCGTTAGACTGAGTCAATATGCGACCCGAGCTGTTTCCCACTGAGAGGGAACATTGCTAGAGGTTTCGGTATGTATTGACTTTGGAGGTAAAGACTTACATGTTGGCTACTGATTATACAGATTTTGATGTGTTGGTCGCCCGAGCCAAAGATATAAAGCATAGTCTTGGTTTGTCTGTTAGAGGAGGCGGGTCCAGTTTATGGAAACAACCTGTAGAGTGGGATCATGATTGTGCCGAGGGGCATAAGGATAAGAGACATCATTTTGACCACAGACGTGGGGGTGGTAACCTCGGGCGTGGCCATCAAGGCCAAGGTTTTGCTCACTATGCACCCGGTGCACAAAGTGTGGTATATCTCATCCGGGAGAATGTTGGGGAAATTATTGTACGTACTGGCATTGTGGATCGAAGGATAATCTCAAGAGAAATTGTCCCCAGCTAGCTAGAGGTGGTTAGGCACCGGCACGAGCTGTCGAGTACCAGCGAGGCCATGGGCGCGGTCGAGGGAACTTTTAGCCACGAAATGATGGTCAAAGAAATGTGGCGCATGTAGTCACAATTCAGCCCGAGGGAGGTCGACCAGCGAGGGTGTATGCACACCGAGAGGGCAGGAATGACACTGATGTTATCGCAGGTAATTTCATGTTAAAGTCTCTGACATTGCTTTCGTTGATTGATTTCGGCTCTACACATTCTTATATTCTGAGTGAGCATGCTAAGATGTTGGACATAGCGTGTGAGATTCTTGATGTGGGTATGAGTTTGACTAGTTCATTCGGTGAGACAGTTTTGGTCAGAAAGATGTATCAGAGACGTCCGTTGATGGTTCACGGTCACATGTTTCCGGTCGACATGATAGAGTTACTGTTCTACGGGTTTGATGTGATTTTGGGAATGGATTGGTTGGTAGAACACAAGGCAAAGGTAGATTTCGAGACTAAACGAGTGAGGTTGAGGTTATCGGATGATTAAGAGGTAGTAGTGGTTGGTGAGAACGTTAGGTTCTTATCCAATGTTGTTTCTACTTTAGAGGCTCAAAGGATGATGAATCAAGGATGTTAAGCATACTTAGCCTATGTGATGAATCTGGATATGAGTAAAGTTCGACCAAAATACAATAGAACAGTTTGTGACTTTCCCGAGGTATTTCCGGAAGAGTTTCCTGGTTTACCACCGGATAGAGAAGTCGAGTTCGCTGTTGAGTTATATTCTGATTATGCTCCCGTATCGATTGCTTCATATCGGATGGCTCTGAAAGAGTTGAAAGAACTGAAGACTCAGCTTCAGGAGTTATTAGATTGTGGTATTATCCATCCGAGTATATCGCCTTGTGGTGCACCAGTACTGTTTGTTAAGAAGAAAGACGGAAGTATGCGTATCTGTATTGATTACCGTCAGTTGAATAAATTAACTATGAAGAGCAAGTATCCTTTCCCGAGAATTGATGATTTGTTTGATCAGTTGAGGGATGCGTTAGTGTTCTCAAAGATGCACTTGAGATTCGGGTACTATCAATTGAATGTGAAGGAACAAGACATACCGAAGACAGCTTTTCGAACACGTTATGGGCATTATGAGTTTTTGGTAATACCGTTCGGGTTGACTAATGCACCAGTCGTGTTCATGGACATGATGAATCGTGTATTTCATGAGTTCCTAGATCAGTTTGTTGTGTTGTTCATTGATGATATATTGATTTATTCGCGCACTAAGGAAGACCATGATAGACATTTGCGACTTGCGTTGAAGACTTTTCTAGAAAATCTGTTGTACGCGAAGTTGAGCAAAAGAGAGTTTTGGAGTAGAGAGGTAGTTTTTCTAGGTCATGTTGTATCAGCGGATGGCATTAGACTTGATCCTTAGAAAGTGGAAGCTGTTATGAATTGGAAGCAACCGACGTCCGTGACCGAGGTTCGTAGTTTCCTAGGCTTAGCGGGCTACTACCGTCGGTTTGTAGAAGGATTTTCAAAGGTAGTTGCTCCGTTGACAAAATTGTTTCAAAAGGATGTCAGATATGAGTGGACGGAAGTGAGACAAATGGCTTTTGATCGATTGAAAGATGCTTTGACTAGAGCACCTGTGTTAGTGCAACCGGTGACAGGGAAAGATTATGTGATTTATAGTGATGCATCGTATGTAGGTTTAGGGTGTTTGCTGATGCAAGATGGGAAAGTTGTTGCATATGCGTCGAGACAGCTGAAGATTCCTGAAAAGAATTACCCCACGCATGATATTGAGTTAGCCGCTGTTGTGATTGCTTTGAAGGTGTGGAGACACTATTTGTATGGTGAGAAATGCAGAGTGTATACCGATCACAAGAGTCTGAAATATTTGATGTCTCAGAAAGATTTGAATCTCCAAAAACGTAGATGGTTTGAATTGTTGAAGGACTGTGATCTTACCATTGAGTACAATCCAGGTAAGGCCAATGTGGTAGCCGATGCTTTGGTAGGAAAGTGGCAATTGAGCTTCGAGCGATGTTTGCCAGATTGAGTTTATCACATGATGGTGGATTGATCACCGAATTGTAGGTGAAACCTTTGCTAGTACAGTTGATTCGAGAGAAACAATTGCGAGACAACTCTCTAGCTTCTTATATTCAGAACATTGCGGAAGGTAAACCGACCGAGTACAATTTCAGTAATGATAATGTTTTGTGTTTCAGAGATAGAGTTGTTGTTCCTAATGATACCGATTTGAGACACACTATTATGAGTGAAGAACATACTAGTCCGTTTGCTGTGCATCCGAGTAGCAAGAAGATGTACCGAGACTTGAAGAATGATTATTTTTGGGTTGGTTTGAAAAAGGATGTGGTTGAATTCGTGAGTAAATGTATGGTTTGTCAGCGAGTGAAGGCCGAACATTAGTTTCCGCCAGGGTTGCTACAGCCTTTGCGGATTCCGGAATGGAAATGTGAGAGAATAACTATGGAATTTGTATCGGGTTTGCCGTTGACACCTCCGCGAAAGAATTCAGTTTGGGTGATAGTGGATCGACTCACCAAGTGTGCACATTTCTTAGCCATCAACACGACTGATTCTTTGGATAAATTGGCTAATTTGTATATTCGTGAGGTAGTGAGACTGCATGGTGTGCCGAAGTCGATTGTATCAGATAGAGATCCGAGGTTCACATTGAGGGTTGTGAATTGTTTGCATAGTGCATTGGCTAGCCAATTGAATTTCAGTACTTCGTATCATCCTCAGTCAGATGGACAGTCAGAGCAGGTAATACAAGTACTTTAGGATATGTTGCGCTGTCGTGTTATTGATTTTCAGGGTTCATGGAAGAAACACCTGCAGTTGGTTGAGTTGCCTACAACAACAACTATCAGGCTAGTATTCAGATGGCACCGTATGAGGCTTTGTATGGTAGGAGGTGTAGAACTCCTGTTTGTTGTGCAAAAGCCGGACAGAAATTGGTATCACTACCCGCTATGCTTAAAGGTACTACCGAGAAGGTGAAGTTGAAATGTGATCACTTGAAAGCAACAACCGATTGACATAAATCTTATGCAAATTTGAAGCGTCGAGAAATCGAGTATGTTGTGGGCGAGAAAGTCTTTTTGAAAGTACCTCCATGGAATAAAGTGATGAGATCCGGTAGAAAAGGTAAGCTGAGTTCGAGATTCATTGGTCCGTATGAGATCGTATGACGGGTTAGTCCTGTTAGATATAGATTGAGTTTGCCTCCGAAATTATAGAAGATTCATGATGTATTCCACGTTTCGATACTTCGTAAGTATAGATCAGATCCGTCACATGTAATGCCTGTTGAAGAAATTGAATTGAATCCGGATTTGTCGTATGATGAAGAGCCCATCGAGATATTAGGTTTGGACAGCAAAGTTTTGTGTGGTAGATCCATTGAGTTGGTTAAAGTGAAGTGGCGAGACAGGAGTGTTGAAGAAGCCACTTGGGAGAGGAAAGACGACATGAAGCATCAGTTTCCGCATATTTTCTCATCAGGTAAATTTGAGGACGAAATTTCTTAAGAGGGGGAGAGTTGTAACACCCCAGTTTTGGGTCTAGAAGATTCGGTAAGGTTTCGAGGTTCGAAAGACCGATGTTGGGAGTTGTGGGTGAGTTCAGGGAAAGTGGTCTTCGGATGGTCGAAAAAATATGAAATAAATTTCTAAAATCCTTAAATATTATATATAAAGCTTTGGTAAAAACAATTTTTGAAAAACATTTTCTGAACCATGACATTACGGTTTAGTGACCAAAATGTAAAGATTGCAAAATCTGTTTTTTAGTGCCATTGTGTAAAAGAGTCAAAACATAGAATCTTTAAGGAGCTAAATTGGCTGGGCCAATATGGTTATTTCCCCCTTTATTTTGACTATTCAAATATTTTAAAAAGGATTTTATAATTAAAACTAAAAAGGGTTGATCATCTTTTTCTCATTTTACGTCAAAATCACCTTTTGAAGCTCTTCTCATTTTCTCTTCAGCCAAACAACTATCTAGGCTTAATTTTCAGAGGTAAATGATGTTTCTTATTGATCTAATGTTTTCAAAAGGTTTTCCTATCTTCTATCTCTAAAACCTACATTTTATTCCTAGTTTTCTCAAGTGTTGTTTGCTAATCAAGGGGGAAATACTATCATTGGAGATGAGCGACAAAATTCTCCTCTGATGTAAGGTTCTTTATTGATATTCACATGTTTTTGGTTCTTTTATTTATTAAGGTTAAGATTTTCTAAAAGATTTCTAATGAAAATTTGGGTAAAATATGGTAAAATGAGCTCTTTTGGATGATTTTCGTTGATTGTAACCCCCTTAACCCGGCCTAGACGGTTGACCCGAATTAAGAAGTTTACACGGGGAAAACCAAAGTCAACCCGAAAGTCAACCTTGATTAACTACCTTTTTTTCCTCTTTTAAACTTATCTAAATGCACATTAACCCAAGATATGTTCATACAATCAGCATACTCAAAGATCATCGCAATCAGAAAACATTTAGGGACTCGATTGCACGAAACATGAATTTAGGGACCAAATTGTAAATTATGAAAATTATAAGGACTTAGACAACTTTAGAGTTACCAATATGAAATTAATCATATTTTATGCTTCTCTGCCAAATTTCAACTCCAACGGACTTCTCAAACTCATTCAATTGCATATACAAAGTTTAGGACCAAAATGCAAAGGTTTCAAAACATTTAACCAACAATTTCAGTGCCCAACGGTCGAGTGTTCCGAAACAGGGAGGACCTGTTCCGAAACGCGGGGCCATTCCGAAACGAGTTCCGGAACAGGGCTTGGTAGTAGCATTTTCGTTCCGAAACGAGTCCTCCCGTTTCGAAACGCCTAGGCCATATCAGGCCCCCGTTCCGAAACGGTAGGACCCGTTCCGATACGACCTGCCCAGATTATAGAAATATTGCTGGTTTATTACATAATTGGTCCATCAAACATCATCCAAAGGCAACCAAATAATACCAGCAAGTCATTCAACTCTCATGGAACATAATTGCATCGAATTCTAGATACAAAACCACCCCTAGGTGCACCAACTCATTCAACACATCCAACACTCAATCATGTTTTTAAAACAAGAAGCATAGCATAACGACTTAGGAATACGAAGATTCAAACGTTACAAGCGTTTAACCACATAGTTCAAAATCATAAACCAAACTTGTCCAACATACACAATCTCATTAAACATCAACATATGAGATTCTTTCCCCCCCATTGCCTTTATTATCTATAGCTATTAACCGAGACATACATCTCAAGTGGAGCTCTCCCTGAATCCCTTGCTTTCCGCTGTTCCAACTTCAAATATCTGCATTGATGGACAAAGAGGAGCGTAAGCACATAATGCTTAGTGAGGAATGCTCAAAACCAAAACACCATCAATGCAGCGAGTCATAAAACCTCTTTTAAAAGCAACATAATTCGATAAACCAAAGCAATGTTGGAAAACCACTTTTTTAACAACATGCTTTAAGCCATGCATTGCTCAAACATGAAAACCAACCCTTAGCTTAAGAAAGCTAAGTAATTCACTTCAAAACATAACCTTGCAAAACCATCAATTTAACCATTCCATGCATGAACATCATATGCAAAGTTAAATATAAGATCCTTGGAAAACACTTCCACTTCACGTCATGCCTTTCTCATACATTGAAAACCATTTCAAAGCAAGAAACCTTTTAAAACCACTTACTCATTTAATCTAACACGTGCATTAAACAAATGCAACATACAAACCACAAAATCAATATTTGCAACACATGCCTTTAAAAACAAGTCTTCGCAAGACTTCAATGCACTAAAGAGATTTCATGCACATATGCACCATTCTCAATAGATAATAAACACTTGTTCAAGCTAACAAGTAAACATGCATTCATAAAACCTTACACACTTCTCATGCAACCATGCATCATTTCAAGCATCACATGCTTCATCATATTCAAGAACATTATATTGGCTTCCAAGTGATAATCCACAAACCATCATAACGCAAGACACAATCGGATACGCGGATTACAAGCGTTGTCCCCACGCTTCATAAACACTACCAATCTCAAGGTCCCCAAATGGAATTTTAACCACCATTATGACCTTACCATACACAAGGTCCCCATATGGACTTTTAACCACCATATGACCTTAACATTCACAAGGTGCTCAAATGGAATTTTAACCACCATTACGACCTTACCATCACCCATTGGTAGTTGTATAACATCACTAACGAGATCACGAGACATACAACACAAGATCCACACATGGACTTTACACCACCATTGTGATCTTAACAAACACAAGGTCCTCAAATGGAATTTTAACCACCATTATGACCTTAACATACACAAAGTCCTCAAATGGAATTTTAACCACCATTATGACCTTAACACAGGACCCACCCATGGAATTTTAACCACCATGGTGTTCTTAACCATCTCGTTAGTGTACTTGGATGGAGTTACCGATTCACTCACAACCACTCCACATCCAAGGCGACTTTATTCTCGGTGCACCCAATCCTATAGCCGACTAACTATATCCGATTCAAGTAACCAAGAACCACTTATATCACTTGCCAATATAACCATTTTACCACATTAATCCATTGTTTTACAAGCATAATCAAAATGCCAAAACCACCAATTACCATCATCAATCCACTGTTTTTGAAGCATTACACAAAGCCATTAAACAACATGCAACACTATGCAACAATTCCACAATTCCAATGTACAAAACCAAGGATCTCTTACCTTGAGCATCCTTCACACATGGCTTTCAAAACCAGCATTAAACCATGCTAACATATGCTTTCAAAACAGAATTTAAAACATGCAAGTCACATGCATTGCATCCAACAATCACAAGTGCTTTAAAAACCAATTCATACACAAACCAAGAGAGAAATTCCATTTACTTACTCTTGAGCTTAGCTAAGTTGTTTAGACTTAAACTAAGCTCCCAAAACCTTCAAACCTTGGTTTTAAAGCTGAAAACCCAACTTCACTCACCGATACACAAAACAAGGCTAGCCAACAAGCCTTCCAAGCATCCGAAACCTTCAACGCCACCTCTATTGCTCACGGATCATTCTCCCCTGTTTCAAGCACATAACATCAGAGTATTAATGCATCATAATGCATTAAAAACACCAACAACACACCTAAACTCGCTGCTCTTTGCAAATCCAACATTTCGACTACCAAACTCAACCGAAATCACCTCCACACACTTCCAAGACTCAACCCAGCCAAGATCCATCACTTCTAACCATTTATAAACATCAATTAACATCCAAAATGATCCCAACCACGTCTTTATACCTCCAGCATTAACAAAACACCAAGATCACCCCAAAAACCACCATTTTCACAAGTAAAAACTTAGGAAAATCAACCTATCCGGGATTGCATTGATTAAACCTCAATTTCTCATCAATTATACATTCATTTTACATCAAAATGACATCTCAAAACAATGCCCAATCAGATCATACGAAATTCATCAAAATTAACCAAATCTTGCACTTTAAAGCCAAGATCAAGAACACAATTGTAAAACCTTTAATAAAACACAAATTAAGGATTGAGAACTTGGGAATTTCAGTAAAGAACTGAGAATTTAGAGGAGAAGGACGTTCATACCTCTAAACTTGAGTTTCTCCCTTTTTGGAACCAAGATTCTTGAAAAATCAATAAGCTAATGCCAAGGTTTTGTTGTAGAATTGATTAGAGATCAAATGAGGATTGAAATCTCATCTTTAGTTGTCAAAATCAGAGAGAATTTTGCTGGAGAAATGTGTTTGGGTTGAGAGAAAAGTTGAGAGAAAAGAAAATGGAAATTTAGAGAAAAGTTAGTTACAAATGCCAAAATATCTTTTCCCTCCTTTTTACACTTAATTAAAACCATTAATTAAATTGATTAATATTAAGAAAAAATCTGGAGAAACTCTTTTGGGTAAATAGCTCCTTAAAGATTCAAAGTTTCAATCCTTTTTAAAACAGTCACCCAGTTTTCAAAAATTACATTTTGGTCACTAACCCAAAATGTCACTCTTCCAAACCTCATTTTGTAAAATTGATTTCACCTTTCTCTTACATATAATGAAAGAGGATTTTAAGACATTTTTCCATATTTTTAATGCAACCCGAACTAGGCTTTCCTAAAAATCACCTTTTATATTCCAACCGCACTCTGACCGACCCGGTCCAAACCCAAAACTTCTAAGCCCAAAATTGGGGTGTTACAACTCTCCCCCCCTTAAGAAATTTCGTCCTCGAAATTTCAACTGGCGAAAAGAGAACAACCAAACTTCTCAAAGCAACACACAAGGCAACACAGGAGACTTAACCACCACTGAACACTCTCCACACAAAACTCCACCCAAACTCAACACCACCACATACTGTTCACGAATTCCAGAACACTCAAATGTTAACCACATCTTAACCTTCACACTTCCGAACTGCACATAGCCCCAACAACAACCTGAAGAACCTCCAAGCTTTTACAGCATACACCACCTTAACTCATAACTCCCAAAATTCGTACACACGGTGACACCAACCAATCTAGTCCAGCCACTGTGTGACCCACAACCTTCACTGCTTCTAAAAACCCCTTACACAACTGCTCAACCTCTTCCAAAGGTTACCACATCAAGCAAAAATTCTTAAGCATCAACTGCTTACTCAAACTTCTCAACGTATTGCTGACATTCCTTCACATCCACCGCTATCATTACCATAACGATTCACCAGAACTACTCACCTAACACCCGGAAATCACATCACAAAGCCCCAACCTTGACTCCGCCAGCCGTTCCACACACCACCAACTGTCTTCAGACAAAATTTACTTAATCACAACCAACCAACCACTTCTCACAAGAACCCGTCCAACCAACAATGGCCTTTGATCTTACATTGCCTTTCCACTTCAAGTTTTGACTACAACACTTGCCTTACTAGAACATCGCCCAACCTATACATACATATTTAGGTTACGAAACTTCTATTCTCCCAGGCTAACCCTTTCCTACAACCCACAACACAACATCTTCTCAACTATTCGAAGGTTGCTACGAACCATCACCTACATAACCAACCCTTCCATTACAACATCAATGCCAAGTTACCTCAGCACTTTGGAACACATCCACTAACTTACTACAACACTTAACACCAAGAAACTACCACTTCTATTAGCTATTCACAACCACCTTGACTGATTCTAACTTAACGGTAATCTCCTCACCACCATACCGCTAAACTCATTAAGCACCAAACACCTCCCTTCTACCAACATGCTATACCGCACTCACTATTACTGACAACTCGCTTAATACCCTCCATTACTTCTAACATTCTCCTAGCACCAACACAACCTTTAAAACCCCATCCAATCTAACCCTATCACAACACTAACGGACCCTATTAACTATCAGCAAGTGTGAACGTTCGTATGCATGGTCACCAATATGCCCTATCAATGCCTGATGTACATGCATGCAAAACCTCTAATGTCATATCACATGTATGCATAGACCAGTACATATATAATATAGCATATAACAAATGATTTTAACTGTGCATGTATGTCGGTTCACACCCACCAATAACATCCTCAGAGTCCGCCTAAAAACAACCTCCTACCTCACTTCTAACTTGGCCAACTCCATCATTCTAACAACCCATCATCCACAAGATACTCACTAATGCCCTCTTCACACCAAAGTTGTTTTCAAAACAACACCAACTACTCCAACATGCTAGCAACGAAACCATACCCACTACGCAAGGAAATACCAACTGAAACCAAACTAAGATACTAGAGCAAAGGTTACTTAACAAGGTTACCTGAAAACACCTCACTGCCCCGGAGCTTCAACAAAAAAGCTCCCTTCTTCGCAGAACCATCATTCTCCAGCCGTACCGCCGCAGCATCAACTAACACATTAAGGTCATCACCATCTCCCCGTGGTAAAGAACCCTGAACACCCCAAGCCAATTTCAAACAATTACGTCTCAAATGTCCCAACAGACCCACAATTCCAACAGATTTCATCCTCCAAGCTACTCACACCTTTCTGCCCTTCCTGCCACCTTCGAACCTTGTCTCGGCCGTGCCCACGACCCTTCAGAGACCCTTCTGCTATCACTGAAGCTGATCTCACCACTTGAGGACAATTTCGCTTCACATGCTCTTTAGAACCACAGTTCCAACAAACTCCTACGCCCCAACAACCTCCAACATGGCGCCTTCCACAACGGTCACACACCGGTAGCTGAGCTTCCACTCCTTGATCATGCAGCACTTGCCCCAGATTTGCACTACCACTCAGACTTCGATTCAAGCAAAACCTTCCATCACGTAGCCTCTTACACTGACCGCTCCGGAGATCAGTACCCACAACTCTCTCGCTTAAACTCTTCTCACCTTCATAAACTGAAACCACACCCCCACGTTGCTTAACCCTTGAGAATTTCTCTCCAAGGTACCTTTCATAAAAAAACAGACACAAAGAAGTCCCAATCTACATCGTGGATGTGCGATGCCACCGCCACAGATGTCCACCAGACACAAGCGTCCTCCAACATCAATGAGACAACACTTCCCAGCTTACAGGCATAATCACAACCTTCCTGATCCAAAATCAGAATAACACTGGCCAACCAGGCCTCGAACGACTCAGGTGTCGAACCATGATACTCCACAGCTCCCAAATCATGTAAACGCTATTTCGACAAACCCTCACATCCCACAGCCGGCACGTCTACAGGCCTTAATTTTGCCACAGCCTGAGATGTTCCCAACACCTCTTGAACTATAGGTGATGAACTCTTCATCACAGAACCAACTTCTTCCTCCTGCCTTACCACCTCAACTCCAGATACTGAAGACTGAGACGAAACACCTCTACTAAAAGGTGAATTCCACGCCTTAACAACCTGCTCTAAAGCAGCAACCATCTCACCTAACTGCCATTCTCTCATCGATTTCACCATGCTATTAACAGCAAACAATCATAACAAAACAAACAAATCGATCAGACCAGCTTTAAGCAAGGATTCAAAACTCCAGCTCAAAAATAACACAATAGCTATAATAATAAGGCAATGGGTATCCCAAATTCTCCCCTTTTACACGACATAACAGTCAATAAAAACATGGATATCACAACATCGAGCATATCAATCAACATACTTCGATCATGCTCTCAACAAACAAGATTCACCTGTAAGAGCATAATATCAACACAAATCCACATTAGCTCAATGAAGATTCACAATCAAAAAGCATGCCAAAAACATCAACAATTCGCTCAAAAACACGCATTTCAACCGACTTTCAACCACACATCGGAATAAACATCAAACACATATTACAACAATTTACCATCTTCCCAAGCTTTTGCAACTCAGCTCTGATACCACCAAATGTAACCCCCTTAACCCGGCCTAGACGATTGACCCGAATTAAGAAGTTTACACGGGGAAAACCAAAGTCAACCCAAAAGTCAACCTTGATTAACGACCCTTTTTTTTTCCTCTTTTAAACTTATCTAAATGCACATTAACCCTAGATATGTTCATACAATCAGCATACTCAAAGATCATCGCAATCAGAAAACATTTAGGGACTCGATTGCACGAAACATGAATTTAGGGACCAAATTGTAAATTCTGAAAAATATAAGGACTTAGCCAACTTTAGAGTTACCAATATGAAATTAATCATATTTTATGCTTCTCTGCCAAATTTCAACTCTAACGGACTTCTCAAACGCATTCAATTGCATATACAAAGTTCAGGACCAAAATGCAAAGGTTTCAAAACATTTAACCAACAATTTCAGTGCCCAACGGTCGAGTGTTCCGAAACAGGGAGGACCTGTTCCAAAACGCGGGGCCGTTCCGAAACGAGTTCCGGAACAGGGCTTGGCAGTAGCATTTTCGTTCCGAAACGAGTCCTCCCGTTTCGAAACGCCTAGGCCATATCAGGCCCCCGTTCCGAAACGGTAGCACCCGTTCCGATACGACCTGCCCAGATTATAGAAATTTTGCTGGTTTATTACATAATTGGTCCATCAAACATCATCCAAAGGCAACCAAATCATACCAGCAAGTCATTCAACACTCAGGGAACATAATTGCATCGAAATCTAGATACAAAACCACCCCTAGGTGCACCAACTCATTCAACACATCCAACACTCAATCATGCTTTTAAAACAAGAAGCATAGCATAACGACTTAGGAATACGAAGATTCAAACGTTGCAAGCGTTTAACCACATAGTTCAAAATCATAAACCAAACTTGTCCAACATACACAATCTCATTAAACATCAACATATGAGATTCTTTCCCCCCATTGCCTTTATTATCTATAGCTATTAACCGAGACATACATCTCAAGTGGAGCTCTCCCTGAATCCCTTGCTTTCCGCTGTTCCAACTTCAAATATCTGCATTGATGGACAAAGAGGAGCGTAAGCACATAATGCTTAGTGAGGAATGCTCAAAACCAAAACACCATCAATGCAGCGAGTCATAAAACCTCTTTTAAAAGCAACATAATTCGATAAACCAAAGCAATGTTTGAAAACCACTTTTTTAACAACATGCTTTAAGCCATGCATTGCTCAAACATGAAAACCAACCCTTAGCTTAAGAAAGCTAAGTAATTCACTTCAAAACATAACCTTGCAAAACCATCAATTTAACCATTCCATGCATGAACATCATATGCAAAGTTAAATACAAGATCCTTGGAAAACACTTCCACTTCACGTCATGCCTTTCTCATACATTGAAAACCATTTCAAAGCAAGAAACCTTTTAAAACCACTTACTCATTCAATCTAACGCGTGCATTAAACAAATGCAACATACAAACCACAAAATCAATATTTGCAACACATGCCTTTAAAAACAAGTCTTCGCAAGACTTCAATGCACTAAAGAGATTTCATGCACATATGCACCATTCTCAATAGATAATAAACACTTGTTCAAGCTAACAAGTAAACATGCATTCATAAAACCTTACACACTTCTCATGCAACCATGCATCATTTCAAGCATCACATGCTTCATCATATTCAAGAACATTATATTGGCTTCGAAGTGATAATCCACAAACCATCATAACGCAAGACACAATCGGATACGCGGATTACAAGCGTTGTCCCCACGCTTCATACACACTACCAATCTCAAGGTCCCCAAATGGAATTTTAACCACCATTATGACCTTACCATACACAAGGTTCCCATATGGACTTTTAACCACCATATGACCTTAACATTCACAAGGTCCTCAAATGGAATTTTAACCACCATTACGACCTTACCATCACCCATTGGTAGTTGTATAACATCACTAACGAGATCACGGGACATACAACACAAGATCCACACATGGACTTTACACCACCATTATGATCTTAACAAACACAAGGTCCACAAATGGAATTTTAACCACCATTATGACCTTAACATACACAAGGTCCTCAAATGGAATTTTAACCACCATTATGACCGTAACACAAGACCCACCCATGGAATTTTAACCACCATGGTGTTCTTAACCATCTCGTTAGTGTACTTGGATGGAGTTACCGGTTCACTCACAACCACTCCACATCCAAGGCGACTTTATTCACGGTGCACCCAATCCTATAGCCGGCTAACTATATCCGATTTAAGTAACCAAGAACCACTTAAATCACTTGCCAATATAACCATTTTACCACATTAATCCATTGTTTTACAAGCATAATCAAAATGCCAAAACCACCAATTACCATCATCAATCCACTGTTTTTGAAGCATTACACAAAGCCATTAAACAACATGCAACACTATGCAACAATTCCACAATTCCAATGTACAAAACCAAGGATCTCTTACCTTGAGCATCCTTCACACATGGCTTTCAAAACCAGCATTAAACCATGCTAACATATTGTTGGGCTTTTAGGGGCTCGATTTGATCAACCAAACTAGCTCACCAAGTGGTGGAGAGATGGATTTTTGGGTGGAAGGGTTGTGGAAGCTAAAAAGAATATTGACACAATGATTTATAGTGGTTCAACCTTCTAACCAAGGTCTACATCCACTACCTTAGCTTCCCACTAAGGATTTCACAATCAATCTACTAATTGATTCGTCCCTTTTTCTAGGATTAGGAGGAAACTCTTACAACCGATCAAGCTTCTACCCAAAGCCTTGATCAAAACCCTCTTTACAAAGAGATAAAGAAAGCAAACTTAAAACCCTCTAATAGGTGATTGTTTGCACAATCAAGCACTCACCCAAAACCTAAAACACTTGAGCAAATTTGACAATTTTGGCTCACTAGTGTTTGTCTATACAAGAATTGAAAATTAAAGCACTAAGACACTTTTTGATCATTTGAGGTTTGACAACATGAGCATTAGCCTTCTCTTGATGCTTGGAGGTCCCTTTTATACTCCCAATTGAGTTTGTAGCCGTTACTAGCCGTTGGGGATGAATTGGAGCCGTTGAGGACTTTATTTCCCTTCATAAATGCTGTTCTGCAGCTACCAGTATCGATACAGGTGGAACGGTATCGATACGACCTTCTTGAGGAAATAGCCGTTGGGCTCTTGCCAGTATAGGGGTATCGATACACGTGGAACGGTATCGATACGGCTTGATATTTAAATGGCCGTTGGGAAATAGCCGTTGGGGTAGTTGAAATGGGATCGGTACGCTGACGTGGCGTATCGAAACGACCCCTCTCCGTATCGATACACTAAACCCTTGTATCGATACGGGTTTTGACAGTGGCCAAACTGAGGCAAAATGGTATCGGTACAGGTATAACCGTATCGATACTGGGACGTTGAAAATACAAGTTTGGCTGTTTAAAACATGAAAAATCTTTGCCAAAAACCTCTTAAAATACCTCAAACATAAATTCAAGTTGTTTGGACTTAAAACCAAGTTTTAAATTCTTTTCAAATTAGACCAAAACATTTTTCAATTATTATATCAAAACATTAGTTCTACAATCTCCCCCCTTTTTGATATAATAAAACTAACTTGAAACATTGTTTGGGATTCTCCCCCTTAAACTTTAAAAATGTGAATAAGAGATTAAATGTATGAAATCAAATAAAGCTCCCACTTATTCATTTTAAAATTCAATTTTTCAAACCATACTATTTCTCCCCCTTTTTGTTATATCAAAAAGAATTTAATACATTTAAGTTCAAAATAACAATAGAGGTAAAAAGTATTGACACAAATAAGAATTTGGTTTAAAAATGGCTTCCCCTTACTCAAAGCATCATCAAAAGAGTTAGTCCATCAAATATGATCATCTAGTTGAATAAACTTAAAATAAGACAAATTAAATCAAAACAACTAGAAATTTTACCAACACTTGAACCCAAGGGAGGATGTGAAGCCTTCCTTCTTCAAGTGTTCTTCCTTGTGTGCATGGAGCTCCCCCTCAATGTTTGACTTGTTGAACATCTCCATCACACCTACAATAGACAATCAAGTAATTTTTGGTATCCAAGTTGCTTTGGATCCATAAACGTTAGTTGCACAAAATTTAGTCCCCTTAGGAATACATTTTTCAATTTCATCCTTTTTAGTTGAAGTGGTTAGTCCTTTTGGGACCCAAACACTTCTAAAACATTTCCATTCACAAATCTAGGGGCACTAGATTGTCTAACATAAAAATTTGATTTTCCAAGATTGTTTTTCTTTTCAAGCTCTTTGGAAATCAAATCTTTTTCTTCTTGAACTCTTTAAAGCAATTTTTGTAAATCAAAACATTTTAATTCAAATTCTTCAAGTTTTGCTTCAAGTTCAAGTTTGGTTTTAGAAAGCAAATCATTTTGAATTTTTAACTTTGAAATCAATTTATTGTTTTTCAAAATGTGGCTTTTAAAATCTAAAACCAAATCATCATAGGCATCTTGTAATTCATCAAAAGTGTAAAAACATGAAGTAGATGAATTAGAAGTTACCCTTGAATCTTCTTCGATGGCCATAAGGCAAAGGTTGGCTTGTTCATCGTCGGTGGAGTCTTCATCACTCCAAGTAGCCACATATGCCTTCTTCTTATGGCTTGAAGTGCTCGCCCTCTCCTTTCTTTTAGGTTCTCATTCAAGCTCTCTCAAGGCTTTCTTCATGAAAGGGGCACACTTCTTGAAGAGATGAACTATCTCTTCATCTTCATCCTCCTCTTCACTTGAGTAGACATGATGGCAAGTGGAGGATTTGAGAGCCATGGCACTTGCATTAATGCCAAGCCCTTTGATTTTCTTCTCTCCCATAGCTCTAATTTCTTCCCTCTTCTTCTCATCCTCTTTGTTCTTCTTCATGATTTGATGAGTAAGGAGAGACCCCATGAGTTCATCAAGCTTCAAAGTCTTCAAATTTTTGGCTTCGATGATGGCGGTCCTCTTTGAGTCCCAAGACTCGGGAAGTGAGTATATGAGCTTTCGAACAAGCTTTTCCTCCAGGATGGCTTCTCCATAGCCTTTGAGACCATTGGTGATAGTGGAGAACCTATCAAACATCTTCTCGATGTTCTCTTCCAGATCCATTTTGAAGTTCTCATACTCCAAGGTTAGGAGCCCAATCTTGGTCTCCTTGACTTCATTTGTCCCCTCGTATGTGACTTCAAGCTTGTCCCATACCTCCTTGGCACTCTCACAAGAAGACATCTTCTCATAGATGGTAGGGCCAAAAGCACAAAACAAGATGTGCAAGGCTTTGCAATTAAGCTCCATCTTCTTGCGATCGTCGGCACTCCACTCCGCTTTACTCCTTTGAGGCACGAACGAGCCATCTTCAACTACATCCCATAGCTTGTAATCTCTTGATTTGATGAAGAATTTCATCTTTGTCTTCCAATGGGCGTAGTGGTCTCCGTCAAAGAAAGGCGGTTTGTCGATTGATTGTGTCATTGAGCCGGTTGATGAAAAAGTGATCGAGCTTGCCGGATCTTCTCAATAGGGTGTGAATCCTCTTCGATTGAGCCAAGCTCTGATACCAATTGTTGGGATTTTAGGGGCTCGATTCGATCAACCAAACTAGCTCACCAAGTGGTGGAGATATGGATTTTTGGGTGGAAGGGTTGTGGAAGCTAAAAAGAATATTGACACAATGATTTATAGTGGTTCAACCTTCTAACCAAGGTCTACATCCACTACCTTAGCTTCCCACCAAGGATTTCACAATCAATCCACTAATTGATTCGTCCCCTTTTCTAGGATTAGGAGGAAACCCTTACAACCGATCAAGCTTCTACCCAAAGCCTTGCTCAAAACCCTCTTTACAAAGAGATAAAGAAAGCAAACTTAAAACCCTCTAATAGGTGTTTGTTTGCACAATCAAGCACTCACCCAAAACCTAAAACACTTGAGCAAATTTGACAATTTTGGCTCACTAGTGTTTGTCTATACAAGAATTGACAATTTAAGCACTAAGACACTTTTTGATCATTTGAGGTTTGAAAACATGAGCATTAGCCTTCTCTTGATGCTTGGAGGTCCCTTTTATTCTCCCAATTGAGTTTGTAGCCGTTACTAGCCGTTGGGGATGAATTGGAGCCGTTGAGGACTTTATTTTCCTTCATAAATGGTATTCTGCAGCTACCAGTATCGATACAGGTGGAACGGTATCGATACGACCTTCTTGAGGAAATAGCCGTTGGGCTCTTGCCAGCATAGGGGTATCGATACACGTGGAACGGTATCGATACGGCTTGATATTTAAATGGCCGTTGGGAAATAGCCGTTGGGGTAGTTGAAATGGGATCGGTACGCTGACATGGCGTATCGAAACGACCCCTCTCTGTATCGATACACTAAACCCTTGTATCGATACGGGTTTTGACAGTGGTCAAACTGAGGCAAAATGGTATCGGTACGGGTACAACCGTATCGATACTGGGACGTTGAAAATACAAGTTTGGCTGTTTAAAACATGAAAAATCTTTGCAAAAAACCTCTTAAAATACCTCAAACATAAATTCAAGTTGTTTGGACTGAAAACCAAGTTTTAAATTCTTTTCAAATTAGTCCAAAACATTTTTCAATTATTATATCAAAACATTAGTTCTACAATCTCCCCCTTTTTGATATAATAAAACTAACTTGAAACATTGTTTGGGATTCTCCCCCTTAAACTTTAAAAATGTGAATAAGAGATTAAATGTATGAAATCAAATAAAGCTCCCCCTTATTCATTTTAAAATTCAATTTTTCAAACCATATCAAGCTTCTACCCAAAGCCTTGATCAAAACCCTCTTTACAAAGAGATAAAGAAAGCAAACTTAAAACCCTCTAATAGGTGTTTGTTTGCACAATCAAGCACTCACCCAAAACCTAAAACACTTGAGCAAATTTGACAATTTTGGCTCACTAGTGTTTGTCTATACAAGAATTGACAATTTAAGCACTAAGACACTTTTTGATCATTTGAGGTTTGACAACATGAGCATTAGCCTTCTCTTGATGCTTGGAGGTCCCTTTTATTCTCCCAATTGAGTTTGTAGCCGTTACTAGCCGTTGGGGATGAATTGGAGCCGTTGAGGACTTTATTTTCCTTCATAAATGCTATTCTGCAGCTACCAGTATCGATACAGGTGGAACGGTATCGATACGACCTTCTTGAGGAAATAGCCGTTGGGCTCTTGCCAGCATAGGGGTATCGATACACGTGGAACGGTATCGATACGGCTTGATATTTAAATGGCCGTTGGGAAATAGCCGTTGGGGTAGTTGAAATGGGATCGGTACGCTGACATGGCGTATCGAAACGACCCCTCTCCGTATCGATACACTAAACCCTTGTATCGATACGGGTTTTGACAGTGGCCAAACTGAGGCAAAATGGTATCGGTACGGGTACAACCGTATTGATACTGGGACGTTGAAAATACAAGTTTGGCTGTTTAAAACATGAAAAATCTTTGCCAAAAACCTCTTAAAATACCTCAAACATAAATTCAAGTTGTTTGGACTGAAAACCAAGTTTTAAATTCTTTTCAAATTAGTCCAAAACATTTTTCATTTATTATATCAAAACATTAGTTCTACAATCTCCCCCTTTTTGATATAATAAAACTAACTTGAAACATTGTTTGGGATTCTCCCCCTTAAACTTTAAAAATGTGAATAAGAGATTAAATGTATGAAATCAAATAAAGCTCCCCCTTATTCATTTTAAAATTCAATTTTTCAAACCATATCAAGCTTCTACCCAAAGCCTTGATCAAAACCCTCTTTACAAAGAGATAAAGAAAGCAAACTTAAAACCCTCTAATAGGTGTTTGTTTGCACAATCAAGCGCTCACCCAAAACCTAAAACACTTGAGCAAATTTGACAATTTTGGCTCACTAGTGTTTGTCTATACAAAAATTGACAATTTAAGCACTAAGACACTTTTTGATCATTTGTGGTTTGACAACATGAGCATTAGCCTTCTCTTGATGCTTGGAGGTCCCTTTTATACTCCCAATTGAGTTTGTAGCCGTTACTAGCCGTTGGGGATGAATTGGAGCCGTTGAGGACTTTATTTCCCTTCATAAATGCTGTTCTGAGCTACCAGTATCGATACAGGTGGAACGGTATCGATACGACCTTCTTGAGGAAATAGCCGTTGGGCTCTTGCCAGCATAGGGGTATCGATACACGTAGAACGATATCGATACGGCTTGATATTTAAATGGCCGTTGGGAAATAACCGTTGGGGTAGTTGAAATGGGATCGATACGCTGACGTGGCGTATCGAAACGACCCCTCTCCGTATCGATACACTAAACCCTTGTATCGATACGGGTTTTGACAGTGGCCAAACTGAGGCAAAATGGTATCGGTACGGGTACAACCGTATCGATACTGGGACGTTGAAAATACAAGTTTGGCTGTTTAAAACATGAAAAATCTTTGCCAAAAACCTCTTAAAATACCTCAAACATAAATTCAAGTTGTTTGGACTAAAATCCAAGTTTTAAATTCTTTTCAAATTAGTCCAAAACATTTTTCAATTATTATATCAAAACATTAGTTCTACACATATGCTTTCAAAACAGAATTTAAAACATGCAAGTCACATGCATTGCACCCAACAATCACAAGTGCTTTAAAAACCAATTCATACACAAACCAAGAGAGAAATTCCATTTACTTACTCTTGAGCTTAGCTAAGTTGTTTAGACTTAAACTAAGCTCCCAAAACCTTCAAACCTTGGTTTTAAAGCCGAAAACCCAACTTCACTCACCGATACACAAAACAAGGCTAGCCAACAAGCCTTCCAAGCATCCGAAACCTTCAACGCCACCTCTATTGCTCACGGATCATTCTCCCCTGTTTCAAGCACATAACATCAGAGTATTAATGCATCATAATGCATTAAAAACACCAACAACACACCTAAACTCGCTGCTCTTTGCAAATCCAACATTTTGACTACCAAACTCAACCGAAATCACCTCCACACACTTCCAAGACTCAACCCAGCCAAGATCCATCACTTCTAACCATTTATAAACATCAATTAACATCCAAAATGATCCCAACCATGTCTTTATACCTCCAGCATTAACAAAACACCAAGATCACCCCAAAAACCACCATTTTCACAAGTAAAAACTTAGGAAAATCAACCTATCCGGGATTGCATTGATTAAACCTCAATTTCTCATCAATTATACATTCATTTTACATCAAAATGACATCTCAAAACAATGCCCAATCAGATCATACGAAATTCATCAAAATTAACCAAATCTTGCACTTTAAAGCCAAGATCAAGAACATAATTGTAAAACCTTTAATAAAACACAAATTAAGGATTGAGAACTTGGGAATTTCAGTAAAGAACTGAGAATTTAGAGGAGAAGGACGTTCATACCTCTAAACTTGAGTTTCTCCCTTTTTGGAACCAAGATTCTTGAAAAATCAATAAGCTAATGCCAAGGTTTTGTTGTAGAATTGATTAGAGATCAAATGAGGATTGAAATCTCATCTTTAGTTGTCAAAATCAGAGAGAATTTTGCTGGAGAAATGTGTTTGGGTTGAGAGAAAAGTTGAGAGAAAAGAAAATGGAAATTTAGAGAAAAGTTAGTTACAAATGCCAAAATATCTTTTCCCTCCTTTTTACACTTAATTAAAACCATTAATTAAATTGATTAATATTAAGAAAAAATCTGGAGAAACTCTTTTGGGTAAATAGCTCCTTAAAGATTCAAAGTTTCAATCCTTTTTAAAACAGTCACCCGGTTTTCAAAAATTACATTTTGGTCACTAACCCAAAATGTCACTCTTCCAAACCTCATTTTGTAAAATTGATTTCACCTTTCTCTTATATATAATAAAAGAGGATTTTAAGACATTTTTCCATATTTTTAATGCAACCCGAACTAGGCTTTCCTAAAAATCACCTTTTATATTCGAACCGCACTCTGACCGACCCGGTCCAAACCCAAAACTTCTAAGCCCAAAATTGGGGTGTTACATTGATATCTATTAAAACTGGTTTAATGTTGTTTTGTGCTTTGTTTTTGATATGGAATAATGTTGAGATGATTGGTGAATGATGGAAATCTCGAGTTTGGGTTTTGTGTTGAAGTTTTCTGGGTGTAAACGTGAGTTTTTGGGTGAGTTTTGTGATCAATCAATAGCTGATAGTATACTGATGTTTGGTTGATGTTTTTAGATGTTTATTCATGTGTTTTGATGATGTATAATGCTTGGTTTATGCTGGAGGTTGTCTGATTTGAGTTTTTCAATGTTTCAGTTTGTTTCGGTAATGTTTTGATAGGCGATTTGAATGAGTTGTTGAATCTCTGTTTTCTAGCAAGTTAGAGTGTTGAAAATTTCTCTAATCCTCTGTTTTGGGTTGGTTAGAAGTAGGGGTTGAAGATCCAGATTTGTTGGACACATTTGGGGATGAACTGGGAAGCTAGAAAAGTGTTTCGGGTTGGTTTTTGGTAATTGCTGGTGAGTGGAAATGTTTTTAACGCTTTAATAAGGTTAAAGAAGCGTATTGGGAGTTTGGGTTGTGCCGTTAGGCCAATTCAAGCTCAAGAGTAAGTTTTGAGTTATTTTGGTGTTTTCGACGTTTTATATGTTGATCATGAGCATGTCATTTTTAATGCTGTTTTTCCATTGTTGTTGTGCATAAATGCATGTTGATTTTGTCCTATGAGAATACCATGTGATTTATGAAAAGGTTGCTTGAGTTCATGCTATGCATGGGCTTGTATTTCTGGTATTTGGGATATGTTTGGGGAGGTGTTTAACCCCGCTGTAAAACAGTGGAATGAGATGTTGCGATGAGTATATTGACACATGTGGATCTTTATATCGGATAGATTGATCGATCAATAGGATGTGAAGTGCACTATATATATAAAATTCACGTGTGAGATAAATTCTTCGGTTTCACAATAGGGGTTGTGCTATTGTGATGCGAGTGATAGGGGTTGTGCTATCACAACGGGCAATGCAGGTTATGGCATCCTAGCCGTAGTGAGATTGTGGTGAGGGTTGTTTCACCATGTAGCTTGATGGGGGTTGTGCCATCAAGGTGTCCGCTTATCCTAGCAACGTGTCAATGATGCTGGTATACTCAATCGCTTATGGTTTTAATATGAGCTTGGTAAACTCATATGGTTTGACTAGAGCACCCGTGTTAGTGCAACCGATAACATGGAAAGATTATGTGATTTATAGTGATGCATCGTATGTAGGTTTAGGGTGTGTGCTGACTCAAGATGGGAAAGTTGTTGCATATGCATCGAGACAACTGAAGATTCATGAAAAGAGCTACCCCACGCATGATATTTAGTTAGCCGTTGTTGTGTTTGCTTTGAAGGTGTGGAGACACTAATTGTATGGTGAGAAACACACAATGTATACCGATCACAAGAGTCTGAAATATTTGATGTCTCAGAAGGATTTGAATCTCCGACAGCGTAGATGGCTTGAATTGTTGAAGGACTGTGATCTTACTATTGAGTACCATCTAGGTAAGGCCAATGTGGTAGCCGATGCTTTGGTAGGAAAGTGGAAGTTGAGCTTCGAGCGATGTTTGCCAGATTGAGTTTATCACATGATGGTGGATTGATCACCGAATTGCAGGTGAAACCTTTGCTAGTACAATTGATTTGAGAGAAACAATTGCGAGACAGCTCTCTAGCTTCATATGTTCAGGACATTGCGGAAGGTAAACCGACCGAGTACAGTTTCAGTAATGATAATGTTTTGTGTTTCAGAGATAGAGTTGTTGTTCCTAATGATACCGATTTGAACACACTATTTTGAGTGAAGCACATACTAGTCCGTTTGCTATGCATCCGGGTAGCACGAAGATGTACCGAGACTTGAAGAATGATTATTTTTGGGTTGGTTTGAAAAAGGATGTGGCTGAATTCGTGAGTAAATGTATGGCCTGTCAGCGAGTGAAGGCCGAACATCAGTTTCTCTTAGGGTTAATACAGCCTTTGCGGATTCCGGATTGGAAATGGGAGAGAATAACTATGGATTTTGTATCGGGTTTGCCGTTGACACCTTCGCGAAAGAATTCAGTTTGGGTGATAGGGGATCGACTCACCAAAAGTGCACATTTCTTAGCTGTCAACACGACTAGTTCTTTGGATAAATTAGCTGATTTGTATATTCGTGAGCTAGTGTGACTACATGGTGTGCCGAAGTCGATTGTATCAGATAGAGATCCGAGGTTCACATCGAGGTTTTGGAATTGTTTGCATAGTGCATTGGGTAGCCGATTGAATTTTAGTACTTCGTATCATCCTCAATCAGATGGTTAGTCAGAGTGGGTAATACAAGTGCTTGAGGATATGTTGTGCTGTTGTGTTATTGATTTTCAGGGTTCATGGGAGAAACACCTGCAGTTGGTTGAGTTTGCCTACAACAACAACTATCAGGCTAGTATTCATATGACACCGTATGAGGCTTTGTATGGTAGGAGGTGTAGAACTCCTGTTTGTTGGGCAGAAGCCAGACAAAAATTGGTATCACTACCCGCTATGCTTAAAGGTACTACCGAGAAGGTGAAGTTGATATGTGATCGCTTGAAAGCAACAACCGATCGACATAAATCTTATGCAAATTTAAAGCGTCGAGAAATCGAGTATGTTGCGGGTGAGAAAGCCTTTTTGAAAGTATCTCCATGGAAGAAAGTGATGAGATTTGGTAGAAAAGGTAAACTGTAAAACCTATGTTTGATTTTGATATAACAATGTATGTTAAGGATTAAAATGAAAACTTGAAATAGATTTTTGAGTCCCTCAAAAGTTTTAAATCAATAAGGCTTTAATCTAATTTGAAAAAATCAAACTCCAAATATTTTCTAAGTGTTCCAAGGCCAAACTATTGAAAAACATCCAGGCGTATCGATTTTTTCCAGGCATATCGATACGCTTCCATCCATATCGATACCTTTTTAACAAAGTTGGCTACTTGAGAAACGCGTTTCGATACGCCCCTCACCGTATCGAAACATCGTATCAAAACAGATTGCATCTGTATCGATACGCTCTCTCTGTAAAACTGAAGGAGTTTGAATAGCGTACTGATACGGTGTCACCCGTATCGATACAGATTTAATTGAATTTTAAGTTCGAAAGCCTTTGATGTTTTTTGACCGTTGGTGTCAGTTGTTAGGTAACTGAAATTTAAAGTGGTGGTTGTCCCGTACCGATACGCTCTTTTCCGTATCGATACGGAAACTTCCAGTGAGCTCTTTGGTATTAATTGCATCGATACAGATGTTCCCCGTATCGAAACGGTCTCTGTCCCGTGCCGATACATTTACCCGCATATCGATACACCGCTCTTGTTATTGTGCAACGGCTCTTTCTGTTTTGAGACAGGAATCGATACGGGTCCTCGTGTACCGATACAGTAAGCTGCAGAAGTGCATTTATGGTGGAAAGAGAGGGTCCCAACGGCTATATTCAATACCCTAACCACCCAAACGAATAGAATTAATGGAGAAGGTATAAAATGAAGCCATTTGAAGACTAGCAACAACTATTGCATCAAAAAGAAAAATCCTTACAAAAATCCAAGCTCAAAGTGCCTATTTTCCTATCTCTTGTAAAATCCCAAATTGTGTTGTATTCAATTCTGATCTTGTATTCAAAATTGGGTTGAGTGATTGTATTTAAAAGGGCAATCTAGTATTGAGAGATATATTTCTTGCCTTAATTTCTTCTTTGTACTCTTGTGAGGGTTTGGTCAAATATTGGATAGAAAATTTGATTGGTATTGTAAAGGTTACCTCCTAAGCCTTGAAAAAGGGAAGAGCAATCAGTGGATTGTTGGAAAATCTTTAGTGGTAGCTAAGGTAGTGGATGTAGAGTTTATTTGGATCTTGAACCACTCTAAAATTTCTTGTTCTTCATTTTTAGCCATTATACTTTCCACAACAATTTTTACAAACCAAATTCACCCTCTCTTGGCTTTGATCAATCCATTGATCCACACAACAATTGGTATCAGAGCTTACCTCTTTGAAGGATTAAAAACAACAAGAGGAGTTCCTATGAAGAGTGTGATCAACTAAAAAGCAAGCCATGACATCTACCTCCAGGTCAAGCATGTACGAGTCTCAATCAACCACCAAACTGCCTTTCTTTAACGCTGATAACTACCCTTTTTGGAAGAACCGGATGTGTCTCTTCATTAAATCCAATGACTATCTTGTTTGGGATGTCATCGAAGATGGTCCCACTATTCTGATGAAGAGAGACGACGAAGGAAGATTAGTGCCAAAAAGGAAGAATGAGATGAGTGAAGAAGAGAGAAAGAAGATTCAAATCAATGACAAAGCTCTTCACATGTTATTTTGCTCTTTCGATCCCGATATCTACTCCAAAGTTTCCTCCATCGAAAGTGCTAAGGAAGTGTGAGATACACTTGAGACTACATATGAAGGAACAAGTGATGTGAAGGAGACAAAGATTGGAATTCTCAATCTTAGCTATGAGAATTTCAAAATGGAGCCCGACGAAACCGTGTCAAAGATGTTCGATCGTTTCTCAACAATCGTCAATGGGCTAAAGGGTTTTGGAGAGATAATCTCGGAAGACAAACTAGTCCGTAAGCTACTCTATTCACTTCCTAAGTCTTTGGATGGGAAGAGAACCGTCATAATTGAGGCAAGGAATTTGAAGACACTTGAACTTGATGAGCTAGTTGGTTCTCTCCTAACTCATGAGATCATGAAACAAGGAAGGGAAGATGAAAGGAAGAAGGAAGAGAAATGAGTGGAGAAGCTTGAGGTAGACAAGAAAAAAAGCTAGGAGTGGCTCTTAAAGCTTCTCTACTTGAGGAGAGCACTTCTAGTGAGGAGGAAGACCTAGAAGAATTGACTATGATAGCCAAAAGGTTCTCACAGTTTATGAGGTCCAACCGGGGTAGAAAGATTCAAAGAAAAATGGACTTCAAGACCAAAAACAAAGAAGAAGAAAGGGATCAAATCATTTGCTTTGAGTGCAAAAAATCGAGTCATATTCGTTCTGAATGCCCTCAACTCAAGAAGAAGGGCTTTGAGAAGAAGAACAAGCTTAAATCCAAGCTCGCTACTTGGAGTGATGAGAAGTCATCCGAGGATGAGGAACACGAAGTGGCCAACCTTTGTCTCATGGCTCTTGCGAAGGATTCCTCTATGGTAACCTCTAACTCATCTTCATTTGATTTTACATTTGATGAATTGCATGATGCTTATGATGAGTTACAAGAAGTTTATGATGAGTTAGTTGAGAAGTATAAGAAGTCTGTTCTAAAAAATAGAAAGACCATTTCGAAACAAAATGCTAAAAATGACTCACTTTCTCAAGCTAACTTGAAATTTGAGAAAAAGATCTTAGGTTTAAAAGATGAACTTAAATTCTTTCAAGATGAAAATGTAGACTTAAAAAATCTTATTTCTCAATGCAATAGTGAACACCAAAAGGTGTTAAATGAGCTTAATGAGCTTAAGAAGTCTTTCAATAGTGTTGGTGATGTAAAAAATGAAATAGGTGAATCATCTAGATCAAACCAACCTAAAAGAAAGAACAATAACTACAAACAAAGTGGCTTCCATAGGCATAATAGGACAAAAAGAATTAAAAGTGTATGGGTTCCTAAGGAACTTGTCAAGTCTAATAATATTGATGACATGTCACCTTGGATTCCTAAGAGAACCAAGCTTTTGGGAGCTAACACTCGTGGACCCAAAATGATTTGGGTACCAAAAATCAAAGCTTAATATCTTTGTTTGTAGGGGAAGCATTGCAACAAGGCCAAAACACAAAGTCAAAACTCATGGTACCTTGATAGTGGATGCTCGAGGCACATGACCGGAGACAAGAGTCGATTCATAGACTTAAAGCCAAAAAGTGGAGGAGTAGTGACATTTGGTGACAACTCCAAAGGCCACATTAAAGGTATTGGATCCATAGGTAATCGCTCTACTATAATCATTGAAAATGATTTATATGTCGATGGTCTAAAACACAATTGATTGAGCATTAGTCAATTGTGTGATAAAGGATTTAATGTCTTATTTGATAAAAATGGATGCAAAATCGTTGACATTAAATCAAATAAAATAATGCTCATTGGTCATCGCATAGGTAACATTTATATGGTGCATTTAGATGACATTCATACATCCCATACATGTTTTGTGCACAAAATGAAAATGATGCATGGCTATGGCATAGGAAAAGAGGGCATGATAGAATTAGTGTTTTAGAAAAATTAGTTTCCCTAAATCTAGTTAGAGGTTTACCCAAGATCAAGTTTTCAAATGATAAAATATGTGATGCATGCTCTAAGGGTAAACAACATAGATCATCCTTTAAATCCATTAATGATGTTTCTACAAGTAGGTGTTTACAACTAATTCATATGGATTTATTTGGGCTTATTAGAACTATGAGCTTGGGTGGTAAATCGTATGCATTTGTACTTGTTGATGACTATTCTAGATTTACTTGGGTTCTATTTTTAAGTACTATAGATGAGGCTTTAGTAAAATTCATCACATTTTCAAAATTAACTCAAAATGATCTTGAACTTAAAATTTCTCATATTAGAAGTGATTAGGGAACCGAATTTCAAAATCTAGGTTTTGAAGAGTTTTTAAATGAAAATGGTATTTTCCACAATTTTTTGGCTCCTCGAACTCCTCAACAAAATGGGGTAGTTGAGAGGAAAAATAGGACTTTACAAGAAATGGCTAGAACCATGCTTTGTGAAAACAATTTACCTAAATATTTTTGGGCGGAAGCCAAAAACACCACTTGCTACATTGTAAATCGAGTAATGATTAGGCCACTTTTAAAGAAAACACCATATGAGATTTTAAAATCTAAAAAGCCTAACATTAGCTATTTTCATCCATTTGGTTGCAAGTGTTTTGTTTTAAATAATGGAAAAGACAACTTAGGTAAATTTGATGCTAAAAGTGATGAAGCTATTTTCTTAGGGTATTCTTTAACCTCTAAAGCCTATCGTGTATTTAATAAGAGAACTTTAGTAGTAGAAGATTCTATTAATGTTGTATTCGATGATAACCTCCTTCCGAGGAAGGGATGTTGTGATGATGAAGATGTAGGAATCCTTGATGCCTTTGATGGAGGACAAACTTCAAAGGATGATGAGATTCCAACTAAAGACGAGGATGCACAAGATCCACCTCTTGAATTCTTGAAGGACTTGACTCTTGAGGAAAAGGAAGTGAGCTACCCAAGGGAGTACAACTATGTCAAAGGTGGTGAAATCTTTGGTGATCCATCCAAGGGGGTAACTACTAAATCTTTTCTTAAACTCATGAATCATGTTGCTTTTATCTCATACATAGAGCCTAAGAACATTAAAGAAGCATTAAATGATGATTTTTGGATTATGGCTATGCAAGAAGAGTTAAATCAATTTGATAGAAGTTATGTATGGACATTAGTTGAAAGGCCTAGTAACCAATCTACTATAGGAACTAAATGGGAATTTAGGAATAAACTAGATGAGAGTGATAATATTGCGAGAAATAAAGCTAGATTAGTTGCTCAAGGTTACACTCAAGAAGAGGGAAGAGAATTTGATGAAACCTATGCACCCGTAGCTAGAATGGAAGCTATTAGGATGTTGCTTGCATATGCATGTTATCATAATTTCAAGCTATTTCAAATGGATGTGAAAAGAACATTTTTAAATGGTTTTATAAATGAGGAAGTGTATGTGGAACAACCACCGAGTTTTGAAGATTCAAAATTTACAAATCATGTTTTCAAACTTACCAAAGCACTTTATGGTTTAAAACAAGCTCCTAGAGCTTGGTATGAAAGGCTTTCAAACTTTTTGATTGAAAATGGTTTTGAAAAAGGTAAGGTGGACACTACACTTTTCATAAAAATGTATAAAAGTGACATCTTAGTAGTACAAATATATGTTGATGATATTATTTTTGGATCTACTAATGAGTGTCATTGAAAGGAGTTTGCTAAGTTAATGCAAGGTGAATTCGAGATGAGCATGATGGGGGAGCTCTCATTCTTTTTAGGACTCCAAATCAAGCAAAGGAAGGATGGCACCTTCTTCAATCAAGCAAAGTATGTGAAAGATATGCTCAAGAAGTTTGTCTTGGAGCAAGCAAAGCCTCAAGCTACACCAATGAGCTCATCTACAAAGGTTAACAAAGATGAATGAGGTAAGTGTGTTGACTCTAAGCTTCATCGCTCTATGATTGGATCTTTGCTTTACCTTACCGCAAGTAGACCAGATATATTGTTTAGTGTTTGCTTGTGTGCTAGATTTCAAGCTAGTCCTAGAGAGTCTCACCTTATAGCCATTATGAGAATCTTTAGGTACCTTAGAGACACCCCTTGTCTAGGTCTTTGGTACCCTAGATGCTCAACCTTCAACCTTCATTCTTATTCGGATGCGAATTATGGGGGGTGTAAAATCGATAGGAAGAGTACTTCGGGAACATGTCAATTCTTAGGTAGTATGCTCATATCTTGGTTCTCTAAGAAACAAAATAGTGTAGCTCTATCTACCACCGAAGTCGAGTACATATCCTTAGAGAGTTGTTGTGCTCAAATCCTTTGGATGAAGCAACAACTCTTAGATTATGGTATTAAAGTTGAAACCATACCCCTTAAATGTGACAACACTAGTGCCATATGCTTAACTAAAAATCCCATCCAACACTCTAGAACCAAACATATAGAAATAAGGCATCATTTCATTAGAGATCATGTCCTTAAGGAAGAAGTTGTTATATAGTACGTTGACACCTTGAACCAACTAGCGGACATTTTTACTAAACCTCTAGACAAAGAGCGTTTTTGGTCCCTTAGGAGAGAGTTAGGTCTAACTAGCCTTCCTTGACCCTTTAGGACTCTTTTTGAGGTTAAAATTGCTTGAATTTGTGAAATTCCATGTTTAGGTGTTGTTGATCTTGAAAATATCCATGCTTATAGCTAGGGGAGTATGCTTATATTAAAATATGCTTAGAACTGCTTAGTCATCAATTGCATTCATTTAGTGGGTGTTAAAATCGGGCTTTTGGTTGTTCTTAAAGCCTAAAATGCATTTATGGGAATAAGGTATCGATACAGCCTTCTGCATATCGATACGAGTACTGTATTAGCTTTCCAGACTACATTTTGCCTAAAACGGGTATCGATATGGTTAAACCTGTTCCAATACAATCTAAGAGCATTTTGATACGGACCTTTGACGAGCATTTCCAAGGAATTACGATTTTACCCCCGTATCGATACACCCTCAAGCGTATCGATACTCGATTGCGCGGACAATTTCTTAATGGCATTTAAAGAGTTTCACTTTTACCAAAATTGCAATTTTAAAACCCTAGCCATTTTCACTCTATAAAAAGCCTCTCAATCCCTCATATTTTTACACCACAACTAAAAATCTCTTTAGGGTTTTCAACATCAAGCTAAGCTTTTCAAGCTTTCCATCAATTTGGTGCGAAGTTCTTCTCCCATTCCTCCCTATCAATATCAAGGTATAAATCTCTTTTTTATTTGATTTTCGTTTTAAATTTTCTTTTGTTTTGTTTTGTTTTCTCAAAAACAAACTTTTTCAAACTTTTTGTTTTCGTTTTGTTTCTCAATTTTTTTAAAAAACCTTGATTATTGATTTCCAATGGGTTGAATAAGAAAGTTAATGCATACACAGTTTTTGATCTATTTCTCTAGTCAATGACACCTAAAAAGAGAGCACATACTAGTGAAGTCGGTGAAGGTTCTAATGCCAGATATGGTACTCGCCCGAATCTCACTCTTATCTATAAATAGTGCTTTAAGACCACCGGTGATCTCACCTATTTCTGACAATTTCAAAACTACAAAATCCGTCCGGAGAGGGTAATTTTCGTTCCATTTCTAAACTCGGAGCGCTTCAAATTTGTTTACTTACCTTTGCTCCAAGAAAGGAAATTTATGGATTTTATTCAAATTCCCGGTTTTTTCTATCGCAATTTGGTTTTGATTTTCTATGCTAATTCCAGGTGTGTTGCCAATCAAGAGGGTGTTGTTACGGTCGTTAATTCTTATCTAATGGGTAAAAAGATCACCATCAGTGTTCAATATATTTGTGAAGTTTTCAAGTTAGAGGATGAGGGTCTTGATGATGAGAATTCTCTTGGCCATATCTTGGGAGGTTCCGTGACCTCTCTTAAAGCTCAAGATTGAATCCTTCACTTGATGGTTTCTTGGTGGTTTAGGCCTTCGGGAGGCAAGTATTCAACTATCCGCCAAGTTGACGATTTTTGGATTCGGTGCTTCCGTGAAAGAAAACAACCAAACCTTGCTCAGATTATTTTTGCGGAGATTGTCTATCTCGTGCAACATCGCCACACTACTCTTGTCACTTCATTCACTTATGGAATGGTCTTGAGTTATTTCTTCACCCAAAAGGAGATATATTGTTCTCACGACTACCCGACTCCCCTCACCGATCCTATTGATGAAAGATCTCTTTCAAGGGGAAAGTTCATGTACTTCAATGGTAGTTAGCTTCGTCTCTTCGAGCTCCCTAGCGATGCTATTTCGGAAGAAATTTCCAATCATTAAGCCGCTCAAGCTCCTCAAGCTCCTCCTCCACCTTCCATGGATGCCCTTATGACTTTTCTCAATGAGCAATTCACGAGTGTTGCGCACGGGAATTGCTTCCATGGATCAAGCAATGAATTCGGAGTTTTCCGCTATCGACACACGTTTTACAAGCCTTGAAGATCATGTCAAGAATGTGGAGACACGTCTCACTTCCCTTGAAGGCGGTCACAACTCGATGAACATATCTCTTATTGCTTTTCATGATGAGTGGCGTCAAAAGTAGTTCATCTTTGCATATCATTCATGTCATTTAGGATATCTATTTATGCACTTTGAATTATGTTTTTAGGACTAAGTTTGCATTCTAAAACCTATGCTTTGATTTTTGCTATTTGGATTTTATGTTGATGTTTTTTTATTTTTTATTTTGAACTTAATGGTTATCTATGATATGTTGCTTGGTTATTATTTATGCCTTTTGCCTATGTTTATCAATGTCTCTATTTTTGATCTAACAAAAAGGGGGAGAGGGAACAAGCTCACACTTAAAATTTTGATTTTTAACTTAAATTTTATCTAGCTAATATTAAGGGGGAGTTATTTTGCAAAGTTTTTCAAAAGTCTCAAAAATTACAAGTTTTGGTTTTGTTATATCAAAAAGAGGGAGATTGTAAAACCTATGTTTGATTTTGATATAACAATGTATGTTAAGGATTAAATTGAAAACTTGAAATAGATTTTTAAGTCCCTCAAAAGATTTTAAATCAATAAGGCTTTAATCTAATTTGAAAAACTCAAACTCCAAATATTTTCTAAGTGTTCTCAAGGCCAAACTACTGAAAAATGTCTAGGCGTATCGATATGCTTCCAGCCGTATCGATACCTTTTTTACAAAGTTGGCAACTGGAGAAACGCGTTTCGATACGCCCCTCACTGTATCGAAACATCGTATCGAAACAGATTGCATCTGTGTCGATACACTCTCTCTGTAAACTAAAGGAGTTTGAATAGAGTATCGGTACAATATCACCCGTATCGATACAAATTTAATGGAATTTTAAATTCGAAAGCCTTTGATGTTTTTGACCGTTGGTGTCAGTTGTTAGGTAACTGAAATTTAAAGTGGTGGTTGTCCCGTACCGATACGCTCTTTGCCGTATCGATATGGAAACTTCCAGTGAGCTCTATGGTATTAATTGCATCGATGCAGATGTTCCCCATATCGAAACGGTCCTTGTCTCGCACTGATATGCTTACTCGCGTATCGATTCGCCCCTCTTGTTATTGTGCAACGACTCTTTGTGTTTTGAGACAGGTATCGATACGAGTCCTCGTGTACCGATACGATAAGCTATAGAAGTGCATTTCTGGTGGAAAGAGAGGTTCCCAATGGCTATATTCAATACCCTAACAACCCAAACAACTAGAATTAATAGAGAATGTATGAAATGAAGCCATTTGAAGACTAGCAACAACTATTGCATCAAAAAGAAACATCCTTACAAAAATCCAAGCTCAAAGTGCATATTTTCATCTCTTGTAAAATCCCAAATTGTATTGTATTCAATTCTGATCTTGTATTCAAATTTGGGTTGAGTGATTGTATTTAAACGGGCAATTTTGTATTGAGAGATATCTTTCTTGCCTTAATTTCTTCTTTGTACTCTTGTGAGGGTTTGGTTAAATTTTGTGTAGATAATTTGACCGGTATTGTAAAGGTTACCTCCTAAGCCTTGAAAAGGGGAAGAGCAATTAGTGGATTGTTGGAAAATCCTTAGTGGTAGCTAAGGTAGTGGATGTAGAGTTCTTTTGGAACTTGAACCACTCTAAAATTCCTTGTTCTTCATTTTTAGCCATTGTACTTTCCACAACAATTTTTACAAACCCAATTCACCCCCCTCTTGGCTTTGATCAATCCATTGATCCACTCAACATAAATTGAGTCTGAGATTCATTGGTCCGTATGAGATCGTAGGACGGGTTTTTCCTGTTGCTTATAGATTGAGTTTGCCTTCGAAATTAGAGAAGATTCATGATGTATTCCACGTTTCGATACTTCAGAACTATAGATCAGATCTGTCGCATGTAATGCCTGTTGAAGAAATTGAATTGAAACCGAAATTTTCGTATGATGAAGAGCCATCGAGATATTAGCTTCGGACAACAAAGTTTTGTGTGGTAGATCTATTGAGTTGGTTAAAGTGAAGCGGCGACACCGAAGTGTTGAAGAAGCCACTTGGGAGAGGAAAGACGACATGAAGCATCTGTTTCCGTATCTTTTCCCATCAGGTAAATTTTGAGAACGAAATTTCTTAAGTGGGGGAGAGGTGTAACACCCCAGTTTTGGGTCTAGAAGATTTAGTAAGGTTTCAAGGGTCCGAAAGACAGATTTTGGGAGTTATGGATTAGTTCAGGGAAAGTGGTCTTCGGATTGTCGGAAAAATATGAAATAAATTTCTAAAATCCTTAAATATTATATATAAATCTTTTGTAAAAACAATATTTGAAAAACGTTTCCGAACCATGACATTTCGGATTAGTGACCAAAATGTAAAGATTGCAAAATCTGTTTTTAGTGACCATTGTGTAAAAGAGTCAAAACATAGAATCTTTAAGGAGCTAAATTGGCTGGGCCAATATGGTTATTTTCCCCTTTATTTTGATTATTCAAATATTTTAAAAAGGGTTTTATAATTAATACTAAAAAGGGTTGATAATCTTTTTCTCATTTTACGTCAAAAGCACCTTTTGAAGCTCTTCTCATTTTCTCGTCAGCAAAACAACCATCTAGGCTTAATTTCTCAAAGGTAAATGATGTTTCTTATTGATCTAATGTTTTCAAAAGGTTTTCCTATCTTCTATCTCTAAAACTCATATTTTATTCTTAGTTTTCTCAAGTGTTCTTTGCTAATCAAGGGGGAAATACTATCATTTGAGGTGAGCGAAAAAATTCTCCTCTGATGTAAGGTTCTTTATTGATATTCCCATGTTTTTTATTCTTTTATTTATTAAGGTTAAGATTTTCTAAAAGATTTCTAATGAAAATTTGGGTAAAATATGGTAAAATGAACTCTTTTGGATGATTCTCGTTGATATCTGTTAAAATTTGGGGAATAATGTTAAGATGATGGGTGAATGATGGAAATCCCAAATTTGGGTTTTGTGTTGAAGTTTGGTGGGTGTAAACGTGAGTTTTTGGGTGAGTTTTGCGATCAATCAATAGTTGATGGTATACTGATGTTTGGTTTATGTTTTTAGATGTTTATTCATGTGTTTTGATGATGTATAATGCTTGGTTTATGCTGGACGTTTTCCGATTTGAGTTTTTTGAAGTTTTCAGTTTGTTTCGACAATGTTTCAATAGGCGATTTGAATGAGTTGTTGAATCTCTATTTTCCAGCAAGTTAGAGTGTTTAAAATTTCTCTAATCCTATATTTTGGGTTGGTTAGAAGTAGGGGTTTAAGATCCAAATTTGTTGGACACATTTGGGGAAGAACTGGGAAGCTAGAAAAGTGTTTCAGCTTGGTTTTTGGTATTTTCTGGTGAGTGGAAATGTTTTTAACGCTTTAATAAGGTTAAAGAAGCATTTTGGGAGTTTGGGTTGTGCCGTTAGGCCAATTCAAGATCAAGAGTAAGTTTTGAGTTATTTTGGTGTTTTCGCCGTTTTATATGTTGATCATGTTTTGATTATGATCTTGTCATTTTTAATGATGTTTCTCCACTGTTGTTGTGCATCAGTGTATGCTGATTTTTTCCCATGAGAATACCATGTGATTTATGAAAATGTTGCTTGAGTTTATGCTATGCATAGGCTTGTGTTTGTGGTATTTGGGATATGTTTGGGGAGGTGTTTAACCCTGGTGTAAAACAATTGAATGAGATGTTGCGATGAGTATATTGACACATGTGAATCTTTATATCGGATAGATTGATCGATCAATAGGATGTGAAGTGCACTATATATATAAAAATCGCGCGTGAGATAAATTCTTCGGTTTCACAATAGGGGTTGTGATATTGTGATGCGAGTGATAGGGGTTGTGCTATCACCAACAGGCAATGCAGGTTATGGCAACTCGGCCGTAGTGAGATTGTGGTGAGGGTTGTTTCACCATGTAGCTTGATGGGGGTTGTGCCATCAAGGTGTCCGCTTATTCGAGCAACGTGTCAATAATGTCGGTATACTCATTCGCTTATGGTTTTAATATGATCTTGGTAGCTCATATGGTTATGTTTATATGCTTGAAGCATGTGAGTTGAAATGGAGCCGATAAACTTGATTTGCATATGTGGTTAACATATGGTTTATGTATGGTTGATGCATGTGTTGTGCCTTTGGCATGTGTTGTTGCAATTGCTCATACTTGATTTAAGCGTGGTATGTTTGAAAGGAAATGATTTGCGAAAGTGATTTTAAGAAATTGTTTTGGTTTTCAAAATGAAGTTTGTTTTCAAAACTGCATTGTTGTAGCTTGGTTTTGAGCCCCACTCACTAAGCTTCGTAGCTTACTCTCTCTTTTCCAACAATGCAGATCCGTAGACTATCTTGGAAGGCAACGGTGCAAGGGAAGTTATCCAAGTGTCCGTTTCAAGCTCAGGTATGGTTTAGTTTAGATAATAGTGTGTGTGGCAATGGAGATAGACCTTATTTATGTTGTGGGAGTGTTTGTGGACTCCTTTTGTTGCGAGCATGTTTGTTATGCCTTGGTTGGCTTATTTATACCTTGAGCATAATGCTTTTGGATTTTTATCTCGTTTTGCTTAGTTCATGGTTTTTGATGTTCTTATCTTGTCGTTGGTTTATCATGAGTAAGTCTTGTTGCTTAAATGTGAGTTTGGATGTTTGCTCTTAGTGTTTAAGTGCTTATCTTGTTGTTATCTCGTTGCTTGTGTTGATTAGAGCCAAGGGAAATAGCCTTAGAGATGCTTGAACTACATATTTTTCTGTTCTGCTGCAGGGTGTTCAAAACAGGCTCGAACGTTTTGGAACGACCCTTATTTTGGCCTTTGTGTTTCAGAATGGGTATCGAAACGGGCTAAGCAAGTCCGGAACGAGTCTAACTGTTTCGGAACGAAAGCTCTCTGGAATTTTAAACGTTAGACCCGTATCGATACAATCGTGGGTCTTTCAAAACGGGGGTCGTTGGAAGTTAGTTAAGAGCATCTTTGAAGTTGTTTTTCTTGCGTTTTGGTCCAAGCTTGACGCGTTATCATTTGAGTCTGTTTGAGGGCTTGTTTTGAGTTGCATTTCAGCTTGGAAGTATGAAATGAGACTAATTTCAAAGTGATCACCTTAATTTCATCATAGGTCTCTGTTTTATGCTAGTTTTGCATTTTAGTCCCTGGTTGCCTGGTCGATCGTTCGGTGCTCGTCTTGTCATGTTTCTTCTGCTGTTTGTTCTTGAAATATAGTGTTTAATTCGAGCATCTAGAAAATATATTAATCAACGCGTTTAGGGTTTCGAATTGGAAGGAAATCTCTGGATTTTTCTTCGGTTAGTGCCATGTGATCTGTTCGATACGGTCTAGTGGCTAGGCCATGTCGAGGGGGTTACACACTATCTCGACATAGTCTTGCAAATCAACTCAACAACTTCAACAGCCGCCCACGAGTATGCCTCGGCAGAGACCAATGTGACTAGTTGGGCAGATAAGCGATGATTCAAGGTTCGACAAGACTACCTTCAATGACTTCATCTTATCCCTGAGCTTGAAGTACTATTGGCGAACACGTCTTGGATAATACCTCCCGGCGTGAATCAAAGGATGAACACCAACTGATTGCAAAGACTCTCTTAGCCGCTGAACTTCTAACTTATCCCTAAGTCGAAGTAGCTTTACCCTATAGTTGGATAAAACCGTGTTTACTCGTTTTGTAAGTCCAACTCTCCCGATATTAAACAAATAGCTTGTGTTTTAAGGTAGTTTTTGAGGTGATCTTGGTGATCTGATGTTGCTGGAGGTATAAGGTTGTTAATAGATTGTTTTTAGATGTTTTATGATGTTAATGGAAGTGTGGATTTGCTGGTTTATGGCTGGGCTTTGTTTAGAAGTGTTTTGGATGCATTTTCGGTTGTGTTTGGTGGCCGAAAATGGAGGTTTTGTGAGAGCAGCGAGTTTAGGTGCTTTCATTGAAGCAATTAATGCATGATGATGCATTAATCCTCTGCTTTAATGTGTTGAAACAGGGGAGGCATCCTTGGATCCAAGAATTGTTGATCCGGAGGCTTGATTTGGTGCTTTGGCTTGAAGCAAAGTGGAAATCGGTGAGTGCATTTGTGTAAATGGATTTTCAGCTTTAAAACCAAGGTTTGAAGGTTTTGGGAGCTTAGTTTAAGTCTAAACAACTTTGCTAAGCTCAAGTGTAAGTTTTCGGATTTTCTCTCTAGTGGTAGCCATGACTTTGATGTAATGCAAGATGATGAATTGCATGTTTTAATTACTGTTTTGAAAGCATGTTTTAGCATGATATTTGCTGATGTTGTAAGCCATGTGTTGAAGGTAACTCTAGGTAGGAGTACCTTGCTTTTATACATTGAAATAATGTGGTTTGATGCTTTGTAATGCATGAGGTAAATGGCTTGGTTTAATGCTTTAAAACAGTGGATTATATGATGTATAAGATGTATATTGGCAAGTGATGTTTTGTAAAAGTGAAGGTCACTAAGGTGGTTAAAAGTCCTTGAGTGAGCCTTGTTACCTAAGAACATCAAGGTGGTTAAAAGTCCTTGGATGGTTCTTGTTGCGGACACTAAGGTGGTTAAAAGTCCTTAGGTGCTCCTTTCCATGGTGTTTAAAAGTCCATGGGGCCAAGGTGTTTAAAAGTCCTTGGGGCCAAGGTGTTTAAAAGTCCTTGGGGTGATTCAAGCATTGGACACAAAGGTGGTTAAAAGTCCTTGTGTGGTCCTCATTCATGGTGTTTAAAAGTCCATGGCCAAGGTGTTTAAAAGTCCTTGGGGCCAAGGTGTTTAAAAGTCCTTGGGGAAGGTTGTTGAACTTGTTTTAATAAATGAAATGTATCACTTGAGCCAATATGACATGTAAAGTACATTGTGAAGCATGAGATGCTTGTTTTAATGATTATGTTGAAGCATGTGATGCTTGTTTAAATGTATTTTGAAGCATGGAATTGCTTGTCTTAAAGTATGCTTTTGAGCTTGTGCAAAGATTGATTATAAGCATGTTTTATAAATGGTTTTAATTGCATTATTGAATGGTTTTTAAAGAGCACTTCTCACTAAGCTTTTGCTTACGCTCTCTCGTTTTCTTAATTCAATAATGCAGAGCATTAGAGTACCTTAAGGGGCAGCAAGAAAGGGCAAGCAATCAAGTTCAAGTAAAGCTCAATGTATGAAGGTTTATAAGTACTTTTTAGCTTTTGGTTGATTTGGCAATGGGGGACCAACGTGTATGTTTTGGGAGGTGTTTGAGACTCCCTAAGTATATTGAATGTTGTTGTGATTGCTGGTTTTTGGATTGGATTCTTTTATGCTTGGTTAAGAAGGTTTATGCATGAATGGTTAGCTTAAGTAGGAAGCATGCCATTTAAATTGGGGCTTTTCATATGTGATGGTTCTATGTTGAATTGATGATGCAATTATGGTCCCTGCATGTTGGTTGTTTATGTGATGTGGTTTGGTGTTGTTAATTTGAAGTTTGAAGCATGTTTGATGTTGTTTTCGAGCCAATTTCAGGCAGGGGTATCGGTACTCGGGCTTGCGTATCGATACGCCTGAGCCAAATATGCACATTTCTGCCCAGGCGTATCGGTACGGTTGAGCGGGTATCGATACCGTATGAATGCCGTATCGAAACGGGGGAACGCGTATCGATACCGTCTCTGGAGTTTGGTTACTGCCTTCCCCGCGTATCGATACGACACTAGGCGTATCGATACCAGACCGTTAATTCGGTTGAAAGTATCTTTATATGTTTTGTTTTGTTTACGTTTTGGTCCTGAATCTTGATTGTTCAATTGTATGAGTTTGAGATGTCCGTTTGAGCTGAAATTTCACAGAGAAGCATGAAACCTGATTAATTTCAAGATGGTAACTTTAATTTGGACTAAGTCCTCATATTTATCAGAAATTACAATTTGGTCCCTAAAGTTGTAATTTGTTCAATTGGGTCCCTGTTTGATCTCTGATGTTTGTGATCTTTTAGTATGTTGTTGTGTGATCACAATTAGGGTTAATGTGCATCTAGATAAGATTAAAAAGAAAAAAAAGGGTCGTTAATCAAGGTTGACTTTCGGGTTGACTTTGGTTTTCCCCGTGTGACTTTCTTAATTCGGGTCAACCGTCTAGGCCGGGTTAAGGGGGTTACATTTGGTGGTATCAGAGCTGAGTTCTCGAGTAATTGGGAATGAATGTATGCATGATTGAAGTATGTTTAGCATGTATGCTTGTTGTTTGAAAGCATGTTCAGTGGCTTGTGTTGTTGATGCAATTGAGTTGTATGTTGTGATGATGCATGATGAGGGTACCCATTGCCAAACAAAAGCTAAAGAAATGATGTTGATTTTGAAAGAAATTGAGCTTGAATACTTGAAATTGCTTACCTTGCTGGTCCTGACTTTGTTTATTTTTGTATTGTTATGCATGGTAAAAGTATGGCACCACGTAGAGAGTTAAGGAGTAGCGTGAGAGCTACGACCCCGGAGGGGAATGTGTATGAAGAGAATACGGGTAGTGCTGTGTTACCTCCTCCTCCGCCTGGTGGTGGTGGTGCTGAGGGAGGGAGAGCTGGAGCTGAGGCAGCTGGTGCTAGAGCTGCAGGACCTGAGGTTGGTCAGGGGCAAGCGATGCCTGACATGTCGATGCTGGTGCAAGCTATTGCGGGTGCTTTTCGAGCAGCAGTAGCTGGAGCTCAAGGAGCTGGGCATCAGGGAGATGCTGGAGCTAGACTACCCTTAGAGCGTCTGTGCAGTCTTGGTGGGACTGAGTTTAGGGGTATGTCAGCTGAGAGGTCGGAAGCTTGGCAGGAGAGTACCAAGCGTGTCTTGGGACAGATGAGCTGCACTGATGTGCAAAAGTTGGGATGTGTGGTGTCTTTGCTGCAAGGTGATGCTTATACGTGGTGGACGACCACAATCTCTGGAATGGCTGAAGCTGACATCACTTGGACATTCTTTCAGAATGCGTTCAAGAGGAGATATCTGGGAGTTAGATATCTGGATGAGAAAAAGCGTGAATTCATGTCTCTGACCCAAGGGAGTATGAGTGTGGCTGAGTATGAGGTACAGTTCGTACGCCTCAGTCAGTATGCACCGGAGCTGATACCTGATGAGCGAGAGAGGTGCGAAAGGTTCCGTTATGGCTTGGTGACGGAAGTAAAGACCTACATGTTGGCTGCTGAGTACAATGATTTTGATGTGTTGGTTAGTCGATCCAAGGATATAGAGATGAATCTGAGTTTGTCTGCGAAGGGTGCTGGAGCGAGTTCTGGGAAAAGAGCTGCTGAGTATAGTTCCGGAGGTGGACGGAACAAGAGGGGACGTGATCAGAGGTTTCAGTCCTCAGCTAAGAGAGGTGGAGGTGCACCTGCTAGGGGTGGCAACGCTAGAGCTGACCCTAGTGCTTGTTGGATTTGTGGTTCACGTGGTCACTTGAAGCGTGACTGTCCTCGTGCTGGGAGGGAGGTGCAAGCTCCTGTTGCAGCAGCTGGTTATGAGTGCTGGAATTGTGGTTCGGCTGACCACTTGAGGCGAGATTGTCCGAGGATGGCTGGTGGCCAAGAGCGTGCTCCTGTTGTTGCAGCACCGCAGAGAGGTCGTGGACGCGGTCGTAGTAATTTTCAGAGGCGTGAGGAAGGTGGTCGTGGGGTAGCTCATGTTGTAGCTATTCAACCTGAGGGCGGAGGCCAAGCGAGGGTGTATGCTCAGCGCGAGGGAAGGAATGATGCAGATGTGATTGCAGGTACCTTTACTTTGCAATCCTTGTCATTGCTTTCTTTGATTGATTCTGGATCTACGCATTGATACATTTTGCGTGAGCATGCTAAATTGCTTGGTTTGCCTGTTGAGTCTTTGGATGTTGGTGTTAGAGTCACTAGTTCTTTTGGTGAAACTGTTGTGACTCGTAAGCTTTATAGAAGGTGTCCTTTGGTTGTTCAAGAGCATGTCTTTCATGTTGATCTTATGGAGTTGCCCTTTTATGGTTTTGATGTGATCCTTGGTATGGATTGGCTTGCTGAGCATCGTGCTGTTGTGGATTGTGAGAATAAGCGGGTCTCGCTTAAGCTTGCGGATGATTATGAGGTGGTGGTGGTTGGTGAGAATGTGAAGTTTCTGGCCAATGTTGTTTCTACCTTGGAGGCGAGCAGGATGCTGAGGCAAGGTTGTGAAGCTTATCTAGCTTTTGTGATGAATCCTTGTTCGAAGGAGTTGAGGGTGCAAGATATCAGGGTTGTGAAGGAGTTTCCTGATGTTTTTCCTGAGGAGTTGCCTGGTTTACCTCCTAATCGCGAGGTGGAGTTTGGTATTGAGCTGTATGAGAATACAACTCCTGTGTCCATTACTCCCTATAGAATGGCACCTAAGGAGCTGAAGGAGCTGAAGACGCAGTTGCAAGAGCTGCTTGATCGTGGTTTCATTCGGCCGAGTGTGTCGCCTTGGGGTGCTCCTGTCTTGTTTGTGAAGAAGAAAGATGGCACTATGAGGATGTGCATTGATTACCGTCAGCTGAACAAGTTGACTATCAAGAATCGGTATCCTTTGCCGAGGATTGATGATCTCTTTGATCAATTTCGGGGAGCTGCTGTGTTCTCTAAGATTGACTTGAGGTCAGGGTATTATCAGTTGAAGGTGAAGAATGTGGATGTGCCTAAGACAGCTTTCAGGACAAGGTATGGGCATTATGAGTTTCTTGTGATGCCGTTTGGTTTGACAAATGCTCCTGCTGCTTTCATGGACATGATGAATCGTGTTTTTCATGAATACCTGGACAAGTTCGTTGTGGTGTTCATTGATGATATCCTTGTGTACTCGCGTACTGAGGAAGAGCACGAAGAGCATTTGAGGATTGTGCTGCAAGCTTTGTTGGAGAATCAGCTTTATGCTAAGCTGAGCAAGTGTGAGTTTTGGCTTAGAGAGGTGGTGTTTCTTGGGCATGTGGTCTCAGCTGAGGGGATTCGTGTTGATCCTCAGAAGATTGAAGCGGTGATGAACTGGAAAGTTCCTAAGTCTGTTCAGGAGGTTCGTAGTTTCCTTGGTTTGGCAGGATACTACCGAAGGTTTGTGGATGGTTTTTCCAAGATTGCTGCTCCTTTGACAAAGTTGTTGCAGAAAGATGTTAAGTATGAGTGGACAGAAGCGAGACAGCAGGCTTTTGAGAAGCTGAAGATGGCTTTGACGCAAGCTCCTATCTTGATTCAGCCTGAATCAGGGAAAGAGTTTGTAGTCTACAGTGATGCATCCTATGTTGGTTTGGGGTGTGTGCTGATGCAAGAGGGTAAGGTTGTGGCTTATGCGTCGCGGCAGTTGAAGGTGCATGAGCGCAATTATCCTACGCATGATATTGAGCTGGCTGCAGTGGTTTTTGCTCTGAAGATCTGGAGGCATTATCTGTATGGTGAGAAGTGTACCGTGTACACGGATCACAAGAGTTTGAGGTATCTGATGTCTCAGAAGGAGTTGAATCTTAGGCAGCGACGTTGGTTGGAGTTGCTCAAAGATTATGATCTGACGATAGAGTATCATCCTGGAAAGGCTAATGTTGTTGCGGATGCCTTGAGTAGGAAGGTAGCTGTTGAGCTGAGAGCTATGTTTGCTAGCTTGAGCATATCGAGGGATGGTGGTCTTGTTGCTGAGTTGCAAGTGAAACCATCATTGGTTCAGTTGATCAAGGATAAGCAGTTGTTGGATGATTCCTTGGTGTCTCATGTTCAGGATATCGCGGAGGGTAGACCTTCGAATTTCTGCTTTAATGAGGATGGAGTGTTGTGTTTTGGGAGTCGGATAGTAGTGCCTGCTGATGCTGAGTTGAGGCGTGCTATTCTGACTGAAGGTCATAGTAGTCCTTTTGCTATGCACCCTGGTAGTAATAAGATGTATCGTGATCTTCGTGATGAGTACTATTGGGTGGGTTTGAAGAAGGATGTTGCAGAGTTTGTTAGCAAGTGTTTGGTGTGTCAGCGAGTTAAGGCTGAACATCAGGTTCCTTCTGGTTTGTTGCAACCGTTGAAAATCCCTGAATGGAAGTGGGAGAGGGTTACCATGGATTTTGTATCTGGTTTACCTTTGTCTCCATCTAAGAAGAATTCTGTTTGGGTGATTGTGGATCGCCTGACGAAGTGTGCGCATTTCTTGCCTGTGCATACTACGTTTTCTTTGGATAAGCTGGCAGAGCTGTACATTGCTGAGATTGTGAGGCTGCATGGTGTGCCTAAGTCGATCGTGTCGGATAGGGATCCGAGGTTCACATCGCGTTTCTGGCAGTGTTTGCATCAAGCTCTGGGTACAAGGTTGCATTTCAGTACATCCTATCATCCTCAGTCTGATGGTCAGTCTAAGCGAGTTATTCAGATTTTGGAGGATATGTTGAGATGCTGCGTGATAGAGTTCCAAGGTTCTTGGGAGAAGCATCTGCCTTTGGTTGAGTTCGCTTATAACAACAGTTTTCAGGCGAGTATACAGATGGCACCTTATGAGGCTCTGTATGGGAGGAAGTGTAGGACTCCTCTTTGTTGGGCTGAAACTGGTCAAAAGTTGGTTTCGATGCCTGCTTTGTTGAAAGGAACCACCGAGAGGGTGAAGCTCATTTGTGAGCGGTTGAAGGCTGCTTCTGATCGGCAGAAATCTTATGCGGATTTGAAGCGTAAGGAGATAGAGTACGCGGTGGGTGATCGTGTGTTCTTGAAGGTTTCGCCTTGGAAGAAGGTGATGAGGTTTGGTCGGAAGGGTAAGTTGAGCCCTAGATACATTGGACCGTATGAGGTTGTTGAGCGTGTGGGTCCTGTTGCGTATCGGTTGAGGTTACCTCAGGAGCTGGAGAAGATTCATGATGTGTTCCATGTTTCTATGCTCCGGAAGTATAGATCTGATCCTTCGCATGTGATGCCTGTGGAGGAAGTGGAATTGAATCCGGATTTGACCTATGATGAGGAACCGGTGAAGGTTCTGGATTCAGATAGCAAGGTTCTTCGTGGCAAGACCATTGAGTTGGTGAAGGTGCTGTGGAGGCATCGCGGTGTTGAGGAAGCCACGTGGGAGCGGAAGGAAGACATGCTGAAGCAGTTTCCTTATCTCTTTCCTTCAGGTAAATTTCGAGGACGAAATTTCTTAAGGGGGGGAGAGTTGTAACGCCCCGGTTTTGGGCTTAGAAGTCTTGGGCGTTGACCGGTTGGTCAAAGTGCTGTTCGAATCGTAAGAGGTTAAATTAGGAAAGCCTAGTTCGGGTTGCATTAAAAATATGGAAAAATGTTCTAAAATCATCTTTTAATATAATTAAGTGAACTGTGAAATCAATTTTGGAAAATGAGTTTTGGAAGTGTGACATTTTGGCTAGTGACCAAAATGTAATTTTCGCAAATTTGGTGGCTGTTTTATAAAGGGTTGAAACTTTGAATCTTTAAGGAGCTATTTACCCAAAGGGAGTTTCTCCAGATTTTTCTAAGATATTTTGAGTTATAATTCTGATTTTAAAGATTTCATAAAGGAGGGAAATCTCATTTTGGCTATTTTCTCAACAAACTCTCTATTTTCTCTCTCTTTTTCCTCTCAACCCAAACACTCCATTTCCAGAGATTTGTTTCTGGTTTTCTCACCTAAATTCCTCCTTTCAACTCTCATTTGATCCCTAATCATTGTATCTTCAAAACCTCTTCAATTGCTACAAGTTTCATCAAGGTTTTTCATTCCAAAAAGAGGAGAAACTCAAGTTTGGAGGTAAGAACGTCCTTCTCCTCTGAACTTCAAGTTCTTTACTGAAATTCCTAAGTTTTCAATCCTAAATTGATGTTTAATTAAAGGCTTTTAAGTTGATCTATAGATCTTGGCTAATTATGCAAGATTTTGATGATTTCACATGATTTTCGTTTGATCTGTTAAATCTGTGATTTGAGAGGTGTTTTTGATGATAAATGATCTCTAAATTGATAAGGAAATGAGTTTTGATTGATGCAATTCCGGATAGGTTGAGTTTCCTAAGTTTAGCTTGTGTTTTAAGGTAGTTTTTGAGGTGATCTTGGTGATCTGATGTTGCTGGAGGTATAAGGTTGTTAATAGATTGTTTTTAGATGTTTTATGATGTTAATGGAAGTGTGGATTTGCTGGTTTATGGCTGGGCTTTGTTTAGAAGTGTTTTGGATGCATTTTCGGTTGTGTTTGGTGGCCGAAAATGGAGGTTTTGTGAGAGCAGCGAGTTTAGGTGCTTTCATTGAAGCAATTAATGCATGATGATGCATTAATCCTCTGCTTTAATGTGTTGAAACAGGGGAGGCATCCTTGGATCCAAGAATTGTTGATCCGGAGGCTTGATTTGGTGCTTTGGCTTGAAGCAAAGTGGAAATCGGTGAGTGCATTTGTGTAAATGGATTTTCAGCTTTAAAACCAAGGTTTGAAGGTTTGGGGAGCTTAGTTTAAGTCTAAACAACTTTGCTAAGCTCAAGTGTAAGTTTTCGGATTTTCTCTCTAGTGGTGGCCATGACTTTGATGTAATGCAAGATGATGAATTGCATGTTTTAATTACTGTTTTGAAAGCATGTTTTAGCATGATATTTGCTGATGTTGTAAGCCATGTGTTGAAGGTAACTCTAGGTAGGAGTACCTTGCTTTTATACATTGAAATAATGTGGTTTGATGCTTTGTAATGCATGAGGTAAATGGCTTGGTTTAATGCTTTAAAACAGTGGATTATATGATGTATAAGATGTATATTGGCAAGTGATGTTTTGTAAAAGTTAAGGTCACTAAGGTGGTTAAAAGTCCTTGAGTGAGCCTTGTTACCTAAGAACATCAAGGTGGTTAAAAGTCCTTGGATGGTTCTTGTTGCGGACACTAAGGTGGTTAAAAGTCCTTAGGTGCTCCTTTCCATGGTGTTTAAAAGTCCATGGGGCCAAGGTGTTTAAAAGTCCTTGGGGCCAAGGTGTTTAAAAGTCCTTGGGGTGATTCAAGCATTGGACACAAAGGTGGTTAAAAGTCCTTGTGTGGTCCTCATTCATGGTGTTTAAAAGTCCATGGCCAAGGTGTTTAAAAGTCCTTGGGGCCAAGGTGTTTAAAAGTCCTTGGGGAAGGTTGTTGAACTTGTTTTAATAAATGAAATGTATCACTTGAGCCAATATGACATGTAAAGTACATTGTGAAGCATGAGATGCTTGTTTTAATGATTATGTTGAAGCATGTGATGCTTGTTTAAATGTATTTTGAAGCATGGAATTGCTTGTCTTAAAGTATGCTTTTGAGCTTGTGCAAAGATTGATTATAAGCATGTTTTATAAATGGTTTTAATTGCATTATTGAATGGTTTTTAAAGAGCACTTCTCACTAAGCTTTTGCTTACGCTCTCTCGTTTTCTTAATTCAATAATGCAGAGCATTAGAGTACCTTAAGGGGCAGCAAGAAAGGGCAAGCAATCAAGTTCAAGTAAAGCTCAATGTATGAAGGTTTATAAGTACTTTTTAGCTTTTGGTTGATTTGGCAATGGGGGACCAACGTGTATGTTTTGGGAGGTGTTTGAGACTCCCTAAGTATATTGAATGTTGTTGTGATTGCTGGTTTTTGGATTGGATTCTTTTATGCTTGGTTAAGAAGGTTTATGCATGAATGGTTAGCTTAAGTAGGAAGCATGCCATTTAAATTGGGGCTTTTCATATGTGATGGTTCTATGTTGAATTGATGATGCAATTATGGTCCCTGCATGTTGGTTGTTTATGTGATGTGGTTTGGTGTTGTTAATTTGAAGTTTGAAGCATGCTTGATGTTGTTTTCGAGCCAATTTCAGGCAGGGGTATCGGTACTCGGGCTTGCGTATCGATACGCCTGAGCCAAATATGCACATTTCTGCCCAGGCGTATCGGTACGGTTGAGCGGGTATCGATACCGTATGAATGCCGTATCGAAACGGGGGAACGCGTATCGATACCGTCTCTGGAGTTTGGTTACTGCCTTCCCCGCGTATCGATACGACACTAGGCGTATCGATACCAGACCGTTAATTCGGTTGAAAGTATCTTTATATGTTTTGTTTTGTTTACGTTTTGGTCCTGAATCTTGATTGTTCAATTGTATGAGTTTGAGATGTCCGTTTGAGCTGAAATTTCACAGAGAAGCATGAAACCTGATTAATTTCAAGATGGTAACTTTAATTTGGACTAAGTCCTCATATTTATCAGAAATTACAATTTGGTCCCTAAAGTTGTAATTTGTTCAATTGGGTCCCTGTTTGATCTCTGATGTTTGTGATCTTTTAGTATGTTGTTGTGTGATCACAATTAGGGTTAATGTGCATCTAGATAAGATTAAAAAGAAAAAAAAGGGTCGTTAATCAAGGTTGACTTTCGGGTTGACTTTGGTTTTCCCCGTGTGACTTTCTTAATTCGGGTCAACCGTCTAGGCCGGGTTAAGGGGGTTACACTCTCTAATCTCAATTGTTTTTTCCTCCTTCAAGTCGATTACATTTATAGGGGAGGAGCCTATGTGTAAGTCGGTTTCGGGCAGGAATCCTAGTTAGAATCTAATTACAATTCATTAAAAGAACAAATCTAACATTAAATCTTCCTAGATTCCTGTTTGAATTTTTCCACGTTGCCTTTGACCATGGCTTTTCTTTGTCTGCTGGGCTCCAATGCACGTGCAAGTGGTCTCAAGAAATCGGGCTTGATGAGCTCTTTCAGCCACATACCACTTTGCATATTTCCACCCTTCCTCGAGTTACTACCTCAGTGGCATACTGTTGTCTGCCTCGGTAGAGGTCTGGGTTGGTCTACAGGGGTTGGCACAACTCTTCATTATGGGTCTCTCCTCCTGGATCAGCTATCCAGATGGTCCAACACCTTCCTCCATTATTTTCAAGCTTCTCATCTTCTGCCCTTTTACTGCCTCTGCGGCATCTGCCTGGGCGGGTACCTACGCACAGAGAGAAAACACACCTGAGTAGTATCTTTTATATAAAACAGTTAAGTTCATCAGATAAGGCAAAATATCTAATATATGCAGTTTTGTATATGTTTTCCTTATAAATGCAACTAAACTATGCTTAAGAAAAACAATAATTGAGCTAGACTAGGGCATAAATATCTGACTTTTGCACACTTAACACAATTCATCTTCATTCTTCGTACTCAATAAGGGGTATCAATATTTGATTCCTAAGTACCTATACCAAGACCCAGAACTAGTTTCCAAGGCTACGAGATTCAACTCAAAAATCCCAAATTTGATCCAAATAAGTAGTTTCATACGTTTTAAAGTCTACTAGGATTATTAACAACACATTTTGACCTTTTAAACATGTCTATAACAACAATCACCAAGAAAATCAAGAGTACCCAAGTCAACTTTCTTAAACACCCATAACACGTCAAAAGCTTAAATAACGCAAAGTAATCACGTTTATGAAAAGCATGAAGCACTTTGGATTTGGAGAGTACAAACCTTGCTCAGAAACCCAAAAGGCATCTCCCACAAGCTCCTCTTCACTTCTTCTCTTTGCCTTGTGTGTTGCATGCCTCCCCAACTTCTTTAGCTCAAAATATAGATCGTGTTGAGGAGATAAACATACTCAAAACTTAGGCTGGGGATGGAAGAATGTTGAGATAAATCTTGAATCTTTCACTCTTCAATGTATATAGTTTTTAAGGAGAGAATATGAGTGAAAGAGGAAGAAGAAGAGAGTTACGAGGGTGATGAAATCATGGGCAACATTTTAAACGTGAAACAAAGGGGACTGGCTGCCATTCTTTTACCCATGGGGAAATTACTCGCATGGTCCTCCCTTTCTTCCTCTTTTTATACCAGGCCTTAAACTAGCCCACACAACCTCGCTAAGGCCCAAAAAAGGGATACTCAACCCAAGACACATGTCCAAGACTTGAGTCAAAATTAACCCGTTGACTCGAAAAATCTGGGTTATTACAAGAGTAATACATCTATTGTTGTTTTCTATGTATTTAGTTGGCTAGAGGCAGTGCCATATGTTTGCATGTTTATAACGCCCTTGACCCGGCCTAGACGCTCGATCGAACTGAACGGGTCATATGGGGAATATTGAAGTAAACCAAAAAGTTCACCTCAGTAGATGACCCTAGTTTTTTTCTTTTTATCTTTTCTAGATGCACATTATTACCCTAAGTGTTAAGACTCGCAGCGGAAGAATCATTAACTCAAACAGACATCGATTTGGCAATCAATTGATTACAACATGCGATAAGGACCAATTTGTAAATTTCATAAATCATAGGACCTTCATCTATTTTTTAAGTTACAATCATTTAATTAGTCATATTACATGCCACTGTGTCAAATCTTAGCCCAATCCGATCATTCAAACATGTTTAATTGCATCCACAACATTCAAGGACTAAAACGTAAAGAAATAGAACTCTGAAAGATTCCAATTAACTAATTAACAGCTAAGTGTATCAATACACCCTATTTCGGAATAGCTCTGGGTGTTTCGGAACACGATCCCATATCGATACGGTTTCCAAAGCGTATAGGTACACGAAATTCCAGTAGCCAATTCATTCGAGCATGTTTCAGTATACCCTTCACTGTTTCGAAACCCAATGCCCATTTCAGGCTCACTATATCGATACAACCTTAGGCGTATCGATACACTTGGGCCTATAATCTCACATTTTGCTGGTTTTTCACTCTTTAATGCAACACAAACCACCTAAACATGCTTCTAACATATATACAACATATTTAAACATCAAACCCCAATCAATAAGGGCGTAATCAATATCATATCATGGAAATTTGCATCGAAGGTAAATTATAGGCATGCAACCTAGTAAACAAACCAAGAAAGATACCAAAATCCATAGCAAAGCACAAACCAAATACCAAAGGCCATTTACAAGCCAAAAACAACATTATAAACTTGCTAAAGTAGGGAGTTTACACAAATCTCCCAAACACAACGGATCCCCCATTGCTTTATTACTTATAGTCTAAACTGAAATATACTTTCAAGAATGAAGTCTCTTTTCATCCCTTGCTCCATGCTGCCTTTCCGAGCCTCAAATCTTTGCATTGATGGATAGAATGGAGCGTAAGCACACAAGGCTTATTGAGGAATGCTAAAAAATAAAACACCATCACATCGAAATCTCATTTCAATTAACTTAAATCATCAGTTGAAAACCATCATGCCTTTAACACCATGCACTTTTTATTAATGAAAAATCAGCATAATGAAATGCACTATGCATCATGAACCAACAACAAGTCCCATTGCTAACACTCAATTTATGCCTTCCCATGCATAACTACCATATGCAAAGCTTAAAGAGTAAAACATGTATAAATCACAATATAAAACATAAACCATCTCATGATACATCATCAATTATATTGGCTTACAAGTGATCATTAGTCAAGTTCATTTCTCAAAACAACATATTGGAAACACGGATTCACTAGTATTGTCCCAACACTTCATACATTTTCACCGGTATCTCAAGGTTCACACATGGGAGTTACCCTCTACCATTGTGACACTCGTGGTGGTATTCAGTAAACCGTATAAACCCCTCAACACCACTCATCGGTAGATGTATATCCCCACTAACGAGAGATAGGACACCACACACACATACCTCAATCGTTAGGGTGCTTGGATGGAGTATTCGGTACACCGTATAAACCCCTTAAGATTCACGACGACTTGTTTATAGTGCACTCAATCCTATAACTATCTAACTATATCCGATAGCATTTGTAAACCATTTTCAGAACATCACTTGCCAATATAATTCACACTTAATCGCATACCTCACTGTTTTCAAAGTATCATCATTAGATCATTTTTCCAAAGCACTAAACCTTGCTTTAAATCACAAGTATAAATGTATTCTTACAAGGATCACTTACCATGTGCATCCTTCATCAACACATCATTAAAGACAGAGAACCATATACTTTAACCATGCTTTAATAGTAGGTAACATGAATTCAAAACCATGTGCATAAAAACCATTTCTTAATAGCACAACCAAGAGAGAAACTCCTTATACTTACTTCTGAACTTAGACAAGCGTTCAAGCTTGCATCTAAGTTCCCAAAACCACCTTTAAGACATTTCAAAGATGAAATCCACGTTCTCACTCACCGACACGTGAAATCTTGACTAGCCGATGCGAAACTATGCATCCAAAACTCCCAAAACTTCATCGATTGCTTCCAAAACATTCCCCCTGTTTTAACCACATAAGAGCAAAGGATTAATGCATCTCAATGCACTCAAAGCTCCATCGAGAAAACCTACCTCGTTGGCTTGCCCAAAACTACTATAACGCCCATCCAAAACAACTGAAAACATCATCCATTACTCTACAAACTTAACCCAGCCAAATCCTAACACTTACAACCATTTATTAACATTGATTAACATCCAAAATCATCCTATTATCAACCTTATACCTCCAGCACTCACAAAATCATATTAACACCACAAAAACCCAATTCAAACAACCTAATCAACTAGAGATCCAAAGAGTTTCGGGATTACCATGCTTAAACCTCAATCACAACATTAATAAACCTCCAAAACATGATTAAAATCTAACCCAAACAAAACAGATCCATTGCGAAAATTACACAAAATCATCATTTAAAGCTTGATTAAGCCATTTCTTCAAATCAATCATGAAACCTTGTTAAGAAACACAATTAAAGAGCCAAATACTTGGGAATTTCATTAAAGAACCTTGATTAGAGGAGAAGCACGAAAATTACATCTAATCCCTTGCTATTCCTCCAATTGACAAGATTTGATTAAAAGTCTTCAAGAAACCATTGAAACTAATTGAGGAAACTCCATGAAAATTATTTGGGAATCAAAGTAAAATGAAAAGGAAAAGATCTCTAGAAGTTTTGAAAATAATAGGTAGCTTGCTGATCAGAAAATAGAGAGAAATGAAAGTTACGTCAAAATAAGTTTGTAAAACTTAATTCCCTTTTTAATCAAAACATTTTAACCATTCTAATTAAAACACAAGTAAAACATGTCAAATTAAAGGAATAGCTGATTACAATTACTTTAGCTACCTAAAGATTTTATGTTTTGGATCTTTGCAAATTAGCCATTAAAAATAATTTACAATTTTTTACAATTTAGTCACTAAATCAAAATGTCCACCTTCCAATTATAATTTTCAAAAATTGACTTCACTAATCCCTTATTTATATTTAAAAAGAATTTTAGAAAATTTTCCCATATTTTTATCACTTCCCAAACTAGATTTTCCCTGAACCAATCTCGAACTAATCCGAATCTCTAGTCTCGGTCCAACAGACCCTAAACCCAACCTACAAACTCCTAGGCCCAAAAATTAGGGCGTTACAACGTTTCCATGATATCATCTTTAGCTACATTCTCATATTTATGATTTGTATGAAGCATAGTAGAGTGGAAGTGTATCCCTTGAACTTTGTTAGCTTAACGTTCGGAATCGTTGTTTCCGTTCGTAGGTTAGTAGGTTGGCACACGCATTAGAGGAGCACCAACGGAGTTGGATTTTAGCATTGACTTGTTTAGAGTACATTACATAGATTTATTTGGGATATGTATTCGTAGGACCTTATGTTTTGTATAGTAACTCGTATTTGGATTTATTGTAACGCCCCGGTTTTGGGTTTAGAAGTTTTGGGTTTGGACCGGTTCGGTCAAAGTGCGGTTCGAATATAAAAGGGTGAATTTAGGAAAGCCTAGTTCGGGTTGCATTAAAAATATGGAAAAATGTCTTAAAATCCTCTTTTAGTATATATAAGTGAATGGTGAAATCAATTTTACAAAATGAGGTTTGGAAGGGTGACATTTTGGCTAGTGACCAAAATGTAATTTTCGAAAACTGTGAGACTGTTTTAAAAAGGATTGAAACTTTGAATCTTTAAGGAGCTATTTACCCAATGGGAGTTTCTCCAGATTTTTCTAAGATATTAAATGATTTATTAAAGGTTTTTAAATAAAGCTAAAAAGGAGGGAAGATATTTTCCTAATTTCCAACTAACTTTTCCATTTTTCCATTTTCATTTTCTCTCATCTTTTCTCTCAAACCAAACATCTTTCTCCAGAGCTTTTCCCTCTGATTTTGTCACCTAAATATCTCTTTTCAATTCTCTTTTGATTGCTAATCATCTTCTCATCAAAACCTTACCATTTGCTAAGTGGATTTTCAAGAAATCTTGGTTTTAAAAGGGAGAAATTCAAGTTTGGAGGTAAGAACGTCCTTCTCCTCTAAACTCTCAGTTCTTTACTGAAATTCCTAAGTTCTCAATCCTTAATTTGTGTTTTATAAAAGGTTTTATAGATGTGTTCTTAATCTTGGCTTTAAAATGCAAGATTTGGTTGATTTTGGTTAAAATTCGTATGATCTGTTTAAGCAGTGATTTGAGGTGTCTTTTTGATGATGAATGAATGTTAAATTGATGAGTAATTGAGGTTTAACTAATGCAATCCCGGATAGGTTGAATTTCCTAAGTTTTGCTTGAGTATTTGATGGTTTTTGGAGTGATCTTGTTGATCTGTTATAGCTGGAGGTATAAGGACGTGGTTAGATCCTTTTTGGATGATAATTAAGGTTTATGAATGATTAGATTTGATGGATCATGGCTGGGTAGTGTTGTGGAGTTGTTTGGATGCATTTTCGGTTGTGTTTGGTAGCCGAAAATGGAGTGTGGATGAGAGCAGCGGGTTTAGGTGCTTTCATTGAAGCTATTAATGCATGATGATGCATTAATCCTCTGCTTTGATGTGTTTAAAACAGGGGAGTCATCTTTGGATCCAAGTGGTGGTGATCCGGAAGCTTGATTGGTGTTTCGGCAAGTGGCGAAACGGAATCGGTGAGTGGATTTTGGTTTTCAGCTTTGAAACCAATGTTTTGAAGGTTTGGGAGCTTAGTTTAAGTCTAAGCAACTTAGCTAAGCTCAAGAGTAAGTTTTCGAAAAAAAAAACTCTCTTGATGATGAACCATGGATTGGTTGTATGCAATGTGGTTGTTTGCATGTTTTAAATTCTGTTTTGAAAGCATATTTTAGCATGTTAGTTGCTGATTTTATAAGCCATGTATTGAAGAATGCTCAAGGTAAGAGATTCTTGTTTTTGAACATTGTTAAATGTGGTTTTGATGCACTATGATGCATGATGATTATGGCTTTGGTAAATGCTTTAAAACAATGGAATATTGTTGTAAATGATGCATATTGGAAAGTGATGGTTAAGGTCACAAAGGTGGTTAAAAGTCCTTGTGTGAGCCTTGTATATTTAAGAACAACATGGTGGTTAAAAGTCCGGGGTTGGTTCTTGGTTAAGATCACCAAGGTGGTTAAAATTCCTTGGGTGAGTCTTGTGTATTTAAGGACAACATGGTGTTTAAAAGTCCATGGTTGGTCCTTGGTTAAGGATACAAAGGTGGTTAAAATTCCTTGTGTATGCCTTGTTTATTTAAGAACTCCAAGGTGTTTAAAAGTCCTTGGGAGATTCTTGTTAAGGACACAAAGGTGTTTAAAAGTCCTTGTGTGGTCCTTGCCATGGTGTTTAAAAGTCCATGGGTTAAGGACACAATGGTGTTTAAAAGTCCATGTGTGGTCCTTGGAAATTGTAAGATCACAATGGTGTTTAAAAGTCCATGTGTGGATCTTATGTGGAATGTATCACTTGTTGCCAATATGACATGATATGAACTTGAAGCATGAATTGCTTGTTTTAAATGCTTATGAGCATGTGCAAATGATTATTTGAATTAAGGTTTATAAATGTGTTTTGAAAATGCATTATTGTGTGGTTTTAAATGAGCATTCCTCACTAAGCCTTTGCTTACGCTCTCTCTCTTTTCTTAAACCAATAATGCAGAGCATTAAAGTGCATTGAGGGCAGCAAGGGGGACAAGAATCCAAGTGGTGAACAAAGCTCATGTATGGTGAAGGTTTCTTAAACACTATTAGCTTTTGGCATTTGGCAATGGGGAACCTAAGTTGATGTTTTGGGAGATGTTTTGGACTCCCTAAGTTGGATTTATGTTGCTAATAGTGTTGGAACATGTAATTGGCCTTTATTAGATGGTTTTGTTAAATTGATGCTTGAATGGTTTGCTAAGTAGGAAGCATGCCTATAGATTTGGGGTTTTTCAAAATTGATTCCATGTTGAAGTTTGGTTGATGCAATTATGTTCTTTGTATGTTGTATGATTTGCTGGTATAATTTGGTGGCATTTGGAGCATGTTCGGTTGGTCAATTGCATGATAAACCAACGATTTTTCTGCAATCTGGGCAGCATGTTTCGGAACAGGTGCTACCGTATCGGAACGGGGGCCTGAAATGGCCTGGGCGTTCCGAAACGGAAGGAGCTGTTCCGGAACGGATTTGCCACTGCCAGGCACTGTTTCGGAACCAGTTGCGGAACGGTCCCGTGTTTCGGAACGGGTTCTCCCTGTTCCGAAACACTCGACCGTTGGGCACTGAAATTGTTGGTTTTATGTTCTGAAATGTTTGCATTTTGGTCCCGAAACATGTTTATGCAATTGTATGAGTTTGAGATGTCCGTTTGAGCTGAAATTTGGCAGAGAAGCATGAAATATGATTAATTTCGAGTTGGTAACTTAAAATTGGGTTAAGTCCTTAAAGTTTTCAGAATTTACAATTTGGTCCCTAAAGTTTTAATTTGTGCAATTGAGTCCCTGAATGATATTTGATTGTTGGGATCTCGGAGTACGTTGTTCTTGTAAACATGTTTAGGGTTAATGTGCATCTAGATAAGTTTTAAAAAGAAAAAAAGGGTCGTTAATCAAGGTTGACTTTCAGGTTGACTTTGGTTTTCCCCGTGTAATCTTCTTAATTCGGGTCAACCGTCTAGGCCGGGTTAAGGGGGTTACATTTATACCGTGAGTCGAATGCTTTTATATTGTAATTTAAATGGAGCTCCATTGTAAACATTTTTAACAACTTAACTATGCTTTAAATTATTTTGGACTCAATGGTTTTTTATGGAAATGGACGTGGGTTGGGATAAACTAGGTCAAAATTTTATTATAATAAGTTGGGCTTCAGGCCCAAACGTGACATCTAGGTTGAGGATGTTATAGTGATGACAGCCTCTCGGGGATGTTGCTAAAATCATCATCATCGTGATCGGTTTCGAATTCATCAAAAATAAATACATGCTTGTTCTAGTGATTTTGTAGTAGCAAAAAGTGTAACCCCCTTAGCCCGGCCTAGACGCCCGACCCAAACTAAGAAGATTACACGGGGAAAATCGAAGCCAACTCGCCAAAGCTGACTTCGATTAACGACCCTTTTTTCTCTCTCTTTTTTTCTAGATGCATTTTAAGTCCTATGTGTTCAACAAATCACTTAGAAGAAAACGGCACAACGGTCGGAGTTCGTTTAGGGGTTCAATTGTGCAAGTTACACATTTAAGGATTAAACTGTAATTTTAGCAAATTACCGAGACCAATCGAATTTTAAGATTATCATCCATTAATTAGTCATGAAACATGTTTCCATGTTAAATTTCATCATAAATGGACCATCCTAATTCATCCTATTGCACATACAACATTCAGGGACTAAATGTAACTTTTCAGACTTTAAAAGGTACTTTTAACTGAAAACAACGGTCGAGTATCGGTACTCCTGAGGCCAATATCAATAAGCGGGAAGAAAATAGCTCAATTGGGAAAACATTATCGATACCCTACCTCGTGTATCGGTACTCCCTTTAAAGATACCCCACGTGTATCGATACGCGGGCAAATCGTATCGATACCCTTGTGTTGTTTAGCCTGCAAAAAGCCCGAGTATCGATACACATACCAGATAGGCTTCACATTCAACTCCAAAATGCATTTTAATCAGCCAAGTATGCTGAAGCATCAATAGAGAAACATCCCTAAGCATATACTACATGTCAATCATGCTTAAATGCAACTACAAGGGTTTTACCAATCCAACACATGTAATTCTAGTAAGCTATAGCATGCATCTCGTGTGCAATACCATAAAACATACAAAAAAGCATTATTCTTTCTCAAGCAACATATAATGGCCCTTTTACAAACCCTAAATAGACAAATCAACATATCTCAACTAGGAAGTTCTAAAACAAATCTCCCAAACCGAGGTTCTTTCCCTATTGCCAAAATCTACTTATCCAAAGTTCATACTTGAGTTTGAGTGATGAATTAGGTGCTCTCACTTGCTACTTCTAAGCCCTCAAGCTTAGTTATCTGCATTGTTGGAAAAAGGAGTGTAAGCACTGTTGCTTAGTGAGGGAAAGCTCGACACACATCAACAATGAAATTTTTAAAACACAAGTTGAAACCATATCATGCTCAATCTTAACTCAAGCTTCCAAAACCAAAGAAAGCCATTCTTTAACCATGTTCCACATGTATCATTTGCCACACGCATTGTTCACAATGCAAATCCACATTAAGCCTCACTTGCTTAATTCGCATGCATATATTTGTCCTATGCAACATCTCATCATCAAGCATCTCATGCACAATAATCCATTATGCATTCATTATAATCATGATACATGGGCAACAATAAACACATATATTGGCTTACAACATCCCAGCATAGGCTCACCCCTATCCGTTGTGATAGACTCACCTCTATCACTTTTACAAACAATATCGGATAGATGAACTTGTATAGGCTCACCCCTATAGTCAATGATGGGCTCCCCTCCATCTTAATGGCTACGATTGGAATTATGCTCACCCCTTACCCATAATGATAAACTCACCTCTACCACTCGGAATAGGCTCACCCCTAACCCATAGTAATAGACTCACCTCTACCACCCGCAATAGGCTCACCCCTATTACGTCACGTAGCTAGACACACGTACGATTTATAGAATATTGTGTACTAACATCCTATTGGTCGACCAACGTATCCGTATATTAAAAATGGATCATTCACTTGCCAATATACCCATAAAACCATATTAACTCACTGGTTACAATGCATCAATAAAAATCATCTCATACCCCAAAATCAAACATGCTTTTAAATAGCAAATACCATCTCATACAAGATCATACCATCTTGTATCAAACCAAACCATTTCATGGGATAAACACAAGCAAAACCATGCTTAAATCAATGCATAACAGTGAGTAAAAACCATTATCAAAACATGAACATGATAAACCATGGAGTCCATTTCAAACCGAAATTCGAGAGTTCAAGTAACCATACTTACTTCCGAAATTAGCTAAGCGTTTCAAGCTTAAACTAACCTCCCAACACCTCGTACCCAAGCTTAAAAAAGCTTTAAAACTTCACGTGCCGACGCAAAGATCACTCGTCAGAAGCTTCCAAAATCGCTTCGCTAGAGTCTGGATCAATATCCCTTGCTTTTAGATCATCAAAAATAGAGATCCAATGCATTAAAATGCATTCTAATTCCAGCAACTAAACACAAACACGTTGCCCAGCAAAACCACATCAATTTACCAATCCAAAACAAATGAAAACTCATTCGATTGCTTCCTAAACCATGCCCAGCCAACAATCAACACATGCAATCATTAATTTTCATCAAATCACATCCAAAAACAACCTAAACCCTTCCTTATATCTCCAGCAATCATTTAGCCATCAAATCACTTCAAAAACACAACTAAAACTATCATAAAACTCAAGGATCTCAAGGATTTCAGGATCTAAATCATTAAAACTCTTTTACATCATCATAATCACCTCAAAACTCAATTATAATCCATCTAAAATAGAGCTCATCAACAACACTCCAAAAATCAAGAATTAAACCTTCGTTTTGCAAAGTTTTGATCCTAAATCAAAAATATAATCAAAACTCAGTTAAAAACAACAAATGAGAGTCACAAATCTTCAGAATTTTAATAAAGAACCTTGATTAGAGGTTGAGAAAGGGATTTACCATTGCTTTCCTTAAGATTTGACAAGTTTCGCTTCACAATTCTTGAAGAAAATGAAGAGAAATCTTTAAAATGGTTATGAGATCAAAGTGAGAGTGTTTGAGAGAAAAGAAATCTGGAGAAAAGACTTTAGAAAGGTGTTTTGCTGAAAAAGAAGAGTGAAAAGTTAGTTACGTAAATGAAACTTCCAAATTTATGATTTTATTTAATAAATAAATAAAACCCCCTTTTAAACAATTACTTAAAATTCATTTAAAACACATGTCAAATCAAGGAAATGTGTAATTGCACAAAAGCTTCCTAAAGATTCTAATATTTTGACTCCTCTTTTGAAATTTTCATTTTTCCATAGTTTTAAAACTTTACATTTTGGTCACTGCCCAAAATGAACCACTTACAAAACTCATTTTGTAAAATTGATTTGACCACCGTATTAACATGATTTAAGAGGCTTTTAGCAATTTTTGTCATATTTTATCCTATCCCGAGCCTTGATTTCCCTGAACCACCTAATACGATTCAAATCATTTCCGACCGGCTCGATCCGATGTCTAAAACACCTAGGCCCAAAACCAGGGCGTTACAACAAGTAGTATCGATCCCACAGAGAGCAATAAAAGATTAGGTGCAAAGAAAAGTGTAAATAAAATGGGGAGTTTTGTGTTTTAAGCAAAAGTTTAAGAATGAAATTTAAAGTAAAAAAGAGCTCAGATATGGTTGAAACTCTAGCTAAGGTAGACCTTAGTGTATTATTCCAAGATTTGGATCATTGATCTCCACAAAAGATAATCTTGCATAAATCTCAAATATCTTGGTTATATGTTTTAACTGATAACCCACAATTAAAATCCGAATCTCTCTTGCTTAGTAGAAAATCACTTATTAACCCATAAATGATTACCTTTTATTATCAAGATTATTTTCTGAATGGTATTATCAAGATTAAAATCCTTAGATAACCCACATAAGAATTGAAATCAATCAAATATCCTTACCGGATGAATAGACCCAATGCACATAATCTATCAAAGCACTAACCCGATAATTATCAAGAATATGAATTAATATCTTCAAAAACCTTAACCCAAGTTTTCTTACCACTTGTATCAATAACCCATGATTGATATTAGCATATATATGTAACCCAATATAAATATAAAGAATAAGCTCATAAGATATAAAAATACTTGTAGATAAGTGAAGATAATGAAGAACAAGAAGGCTCACTAAGAACTTTAATTAATAACCTCAAATCTAAACCTTAACTAGAAAGGAGAGAGTGTACTACTCATGGAGTAGGTGGCGGCTACAAGGGATTTTGTAATGCCCTGATTTTGGGCCTAGATGTTTTAAAGTTTGAATCGGGCCGGCCGAGAACGGTTCGAATTTTTAAGGGAGGTTTAGGAAACACCTAGTTCGGGATGCTTTAAAAATATGGAAAAATATATAAAAATCCTCATTTATTATATAAATTATTATGGTGAAAACAATTTTACAAAATATGATTTGGAAATACTGCATTTCGGTGTAGTGACCAAATCACAATTTTTGCAAAAGTTGACTAGTGACTGTTTTGTAAAGGATTGAAACTTTGAATCTTTAAGGAGCTAATTTTACCAAAATGTTTTCTATCAGATTTCACTTTTATTTGGGAGTTTTTTAATAATGTTTTAATTTAGGGAATAAAGGAGAATTAAAAAGAAAAATCTATTTTTAACTTTTCATAACTACCTTACGTTAGTTTTCTCTCATTTCATTTTCTCTCAACTTCCACTCAGTCAAACACATTTCCTTCCTCAATTAGCCTTTGATTTTCATCTCTTTTGCTAAGATTTCATTCTCCTAAAGATTTCTCATCAAAACCTCTTGTTTTTACTTTGGGTATTCAAGAAATCTTGCCCAAATTGAGGAGAAATCAGCCATTAGAGGTAAGCTTCATCCTTCTCCTATAATGATGAGTTCTTTATTGAAATTCCCAAGTTATCAATCTTTTGTTAATGATTTTTGAGTTGATTTAATGTTGGAAACATGAAATTGTGGTAAAACACAAGATTCTTGGAGAGATCTTGATGATTTTCGTAACTCTTGGTTAGGCTCTATTTTGAGGTTGTTTTCTAATATATTTTGGATGATAATTGATGTTATAAATGAGGTTTTATCAAGCAAATCCCGAATAGGTTTGGATTCCTAAGTTTTACATGCTAGATTTGGGGGTTTTGGGGTGGTTTTGGTGTTCTGATGTTGTTGGAGATATAAGGACGAGTTTATGATGATTTTTGGTGTTGATTGAGGTTTAGAAATGATTAGAATTGATAGATCTTGGCTGGGATTTGTTTTGGAAGAGTTTGGGGATGATTTTAGTTGTTTTGGGTAGACGAAATGGTGCTTTTGAGTAGAGTAGCGAGTTTGTTTGTGTAGCTGATGATTTCAATGCATGATGATGCATTAATCCTCCGCTTTTATGTGTAATAAACAGGGGAGACATCTTCAGATGCTTTTGGTGTTGATCCGGAAGTGCCGGGAGCTTAGATATCGTTTTGGCAAGCAAGCGAAACATAATCGGTGAGTGCGAACGGTTTTAGAAGTCCTTGAGGAACAAAGAAACAAGGTTTGGGGATTTAGGATTTGTTTGAAACACCATCCTAGGTCCGAAAGTAAGTATGGCTAGATTTGCTCTCAAATATGTGGTTGATGCCCATAAATGCTTTTACATGCTCTTGTTTTGAGATAGACAAGCATGCGATGATGCTTTGTAGAGTTTTCATGAGATAGCATGTTGTGCTAAAGAGTTTGAGATGTTGATTTAATGAAAATCATGAGTTATGGTTTCGAAATGAGATGAGAATGATTTGAGAAATGTTGCATCAAAATAGTAGGTGAGATGATGATTTTAATGTAATATATTGGCATAAATAATGAGATAATTACCGGATATAATTGGTCGACCAATAGGATGAGAGTGCACTATAAACTAAAAATTCGTACGTGTTGTTTGGAGTCGGGCAATGGGGGTAGTGCCATCCCGATCCAAAGTGAGAATCCGATGATGAGAGGTACCATCGGGGTAGGACTTGGTGAAATACCCAAACTTTATGGCGAAGAGAGATACCGCCATGAGAATCCAATGATGTGAGATTCCACCGGGGGTAAGACTTGACCTTGAGTCAAGCTAATCCGCATATCCGTGTAAAGATGTAATATGAAATGCCAATATACGAAATTGTATTTGATTCACATATACCAAATGTTGAGATGATTTATGCTATGAGAAATGCATATCAGAGTTGTATATGAAATGCTTTTGTTTTCATTAAGCATGCGTATGGCTTTGCCATGAGATTTGCATTGGTTTAATGCATGAGATAGAATAAATGTACACGTGTTTTCAAATGGAGAGTTGCTTTGAAAAGGCTTTCAAGCATGAGATACAATGAGCATGTTGTTGAAAATGGTTTTTGAGAAAGAGTTTTATAGATGCATTGTTGTGTTGGTTTTCCTTAGAGCTTGCCTCACTAAGAAAATATGCTTACGCTCTCTTTTACCAACAATGCAGATAATTGAGACGAGTTTGGGCAGCAAGGAGGCTAAGTTCATCCAAGAAGTGAAAAGCTCATGTATGGTGATGTTTTCATATGCTTTAGTATTGATACTTGGCAACGGGGATTCATAGTTGGTTTTGGGAGATGTGTTTTGAACTCCCTATGCTTGCTGCAAGTTTATTATGGTATTTGGAGGTTGTAATGGTCCTATTTGGTTTGGTTTGAGGTTTGAGGCCTTTATATGGTTTTATGGTTAGGAAGCATGCCTATAGACTTAATGTTTATGTGATTGATGTCACGCTTTAGCTTAAACTTCATAATAGTGTTCTTTGATGTTTAATCATGATCTTGGTATGTTATGGTATGAATTGGGATGTGTTTGAATATGTAAATATTTGAAAAACCAGAAAAATGTGTAGTTGCAGGGCAGGGTGTATCGAAACACCCTTAACTATTTCGGAACAGATAAGAGTGTTTCGGAACACTTTAGCTACTAGAGATGTCTGTTTCGATACTAGTGTCAGAACGCACCCGAGTACCGAAACAGTGAACACCATTTTGATACGACTGTTTTGATACCAGGGTCAGCGTTTCGATACGGTTGACCGTTGGTTTGTAATTTGAAATGCTTCAAGTTCTCATTTCTTACATTTTAATCCTTGATGTATATAGATGCAATTTGTTGAGTTTGGAATGTCCAATTAAGCTAATATTTGACAGAGATGCATGAAAAATGACTAATTGCATATTGGTAAACATAAAATCTGCAAAGTCCTCGCAATTTGAAAAGTTTACGTTTTGGTCCCTAAAAGTCTAATTCTTTCAATTAAACCCCTAAATGAATTCTGATCGTTGTGCCTTCGCTTCTTATGATCACGTGTGATCACATATGCTTAATCTTACATTTAGAAAAGATAAAAAGAAAAAAGGGTCGTTAATCAAGATTGACTTTGGTTTTCCCTGTGTAATCTTCGTAGTTCGGGTCAAGCGTCTAGGTCGGGCTAAGGGGGTTACAGATTTTTTTAGGGTTGAAGGCTTCTTCAGGGTTGATTTTATCTTCCCTTTATGATCATATTTATAGATAAAGTCTTTTACATTAATAGGGGAATTTATTACATTAAAGTACACAACCCTAATCCTACAATAAATGCAATAAAGAAGAAGTCTACTTGGAGTAGGATTTCTTCTCCTCCAAGGAATTCTGATTGTTCCCATGCTTTACCTGTCGAATGCTACTGCCTTGTGCAAGTATATCTCTCAAAGTGTCCAAATTGTGCTAAAACTCCTCTTTTCATGCACGAAACGTCCTTTAGCCATAAAAACACTTGGAAAGTAAAATAGAAACCAAAACAAGGGCTTTGAGATAGAATAAGGTGCTAAAACATAGGAATTTATATATAAAAAACATGCAAATATACGACTTATCACATCGCCAACAATTCCAATATAAATGTACATCACCAAGGATCACAAAGCAACATGCTTACCATGAACTTACCTAGAATCTCATACCAGTCAAGTACCTCACAACAATATTTTGAATCGCATAATCATCAAATACAATTTAACACAATCATACCTGGGATCACATTCATTAGGTACGATAGATGTTATCGGGGATCACAAAGCTTCAGTTATACATCAAGTTACAAGTACTGCAGTACAATAATTGGGTATCTAGATCCCATAACAATCATAAACAAACATTCAATCAAATGACATCAAGAACATCATCATAACACTCAAGTCTAAAAAGGTCTGTTAATAGATAGCTCATTATTTTAGTTCAACCAAGGATTTATCATTTTGATTCATAATGATCGAGAGTGTTTTAGTGGTCATATGATACATCACAAGAATCTAATAGTTTTCTAGTTTATATGCCTTAAAAAAATAGTTGTAACCACCCAAGTTCTAGGTCAACAGGGTATCTTGACCCGAGGCGTAGGTCTCAATGTTTGGGTGGTATTATTGGACCCATTTGGTTCTAAGGGAACCTTAGTGGGTTTCAACCTTATTTATTGAGCTTGGGTAGTGACCAAGTTGTGGAAAGAAAGAAGATAAAAGGTTTATGTGGTAATTTACCCATGGTTTCAAATAAAGGTTGAATTGCCTTTATTATAATTTGTTGGGGCTCGACATATGATAGACATACTTCCATTAACCTCTTAACCACACATCTCTTTTTTCTTCTTCATCTTTCCTCGCAAAGAAACTAAGAAAAAACCCAAACCTTTAGTTCATAAATGATTATTCCCAAAATTGTGAGTTTGATTTCTGTAATCTACACATTAAGAGATTTAAGATAAGGTAAAGATCTTTGAAAATGGTGGCAAGGGGAGTTTATGGGTTTGTGAGTGTTTGGAGAAAATGAGCTAAAAGGAGGAATTAACCTTGTTTTTAATTGTTAGATTTGTCATTTAACCTTTATTTTACTTCCTAAAAAGTTTTAATTCAATTTAAAGCATCCTTATGTAGTGAAGAAAGTTGGAGAATCCTCCAAAGCTAAGGAAAATAATAAGGCTCGAGAATTTGGGGCAAGAAGCTTCATTTCGAGCTTCGGAGTAAGGTTGGTACACCTCCAACTAAATTTACTTCATGAACATCATAAGTATTATGCCTTGTATGCTTATTTGATTGTTTTTGTGCTTTTAGAGTAAAACCTTGTTTGGATGACTCAATTTGGTAATTGTTGTTTTGGTTTACTAAAATAATAGTAAATTACACTAAATAACTCTCATAAATTGTCGGTTAAATGTAAAGGAGTGAACTTTTATTAAATCTAAGCCTTAGAATGTGATTTTTGGGCTTCTTTATCGGTACTCAAGGAACCAATACCGATACCATTTTATTTTATGGAAATCTAGGATGATCATGTGAGTTACGTACCATTGTGGGCTTCAACCAGTATCGAAATAGACTGATCTGTATCGTTACTCGGGGATTTTAGGATTTATTTCCCACATTGAAGCTCATTTCAGTGTTGTTACTTGGTTGAGTACCGATATTAGGTTCATTACCGATACTCAATGTGTTAGTACCGATTCTTGATAACTATCTTGAAAATAGAAGGCTATATTCATAATGATACTTGAATGGGGATTGTTACCCCTTATAGGTATTACGAATACTCGATGGTGAATATCGATTCCCATCGTGTAAAATGAGCAATAACATTAATTTAAATTGAGAGATGGCATGCATGGTTGTTACCGCTCCATATTGTATAAACAAATTGATAAATTGCTTTTAGTTTAAATTATTAGCTACAAAAGGGAAATCCTTGAGGTCATGTTATGGTATGTCAGGTAGGCATATGTTTGGTTGGGTCTTTTCAATGATGGGATTCAGATACCAAATGAGTGGATTGCAACACCATGATAAAGGACGTCGAATGTACGTTCTCGATGTTGTGTGTCCTTGGGTCTTATTCTAAGATACTCGAAGGATAATTTTGAGTATAGAGTGTACGTTATCAATGTTGTGTGTCCTCGAACCTCACTCAAGGTTTTCAATTGATGGAGCTGTGTGATGATAAATACAATAGCAGATAGTCATTACCTTGTTACCAGAGCATGCTTTTAGGCGACTATTTGTAGCGTCATATGTTGATATTTTTTTGTATTGTTAATGCTAGCTACGTGCTTTTGTTTAAATTCTGCATGAAGTTTAGTAGAGTAGAAGTTGTTGCCTTGAGTACCGACACATAATATGTACAAGCATACACTATCGACACAAGTAATAAAATGGCCACATACAAGGTGTGTGTGTCGGGTTGTCGAATCCCACGATGATTGGTGAAATCTTAGTTGTTATTGAATGTAAATAGTGTTGGGTTTTGAGAGGCTCGATTCGATCAACCAATTTAGCTCACCAAGTGGTGGAGAGATGGATTTTTGGGTGGAAGGGTTGAGGAAGCTAAAAAGTAAATAGACACAATGATTTATAGTGGTTCGGCCTTCTAACAAGCACCTACATCCACTACCTTAGCTTCCCACTAAGGATTTCACAATCAATCCACTAATTGATTCGTCCCCTTTTCTAGGATTAGGAGGAAACCCTTACAACCGATCAAGCTTCTACCCAAGCCTTGATCAAAACCCTCTTTTACAAAGAGATAAATAAAGCAAACTTAAACCCTCTAATAGGTGTTTGTTTGCACAATGAAGCACTCACCCAAAACCTAAAACACTTGAGCAAATTTGACAATTTTGGCTCACTAGTGTTTGTCTATACAAGAAATGACAAATTAAGCACTAAGACAATTTCTTGATCATTTGATGTTTGATAATATGAGCATTAGTCTTCTCTTGATGCTTGGAGGTCCCTTTTATACTCCCAATTGAGTTTATAGCCGTTTAGGACCGTTGGGGATGAATTGGAGCCGTTGAGGACTTTATTTCCCTTCATAAATGCTGTTCTGCAGCTACCAGTGTCGATACTCGTGGAAGGGTATCGATACGGCCTTCATAGGAACTAGCCGTTGAGCTCTTGCCAGCTGAGGCGTATCGATACGCTTGAGGGCGTATCGGTACGGGTCTACATTTGAATAGCCGTTGGGAAATAGCCGTTGGGGTAGTTGAAATGCGATCGGTACGCTGACGTGGCGTATCGAAACGACCCCGGCCCGTATCGATACACTAAACCCTCGTATCGATACGGGTTTTGACAGTGGCCAAACTGGGCCAAAAAGGTATCGATACGGGTAAAACCGTATCGATACTGGTGACTTGAAAACACAAGTTTGGCTGTTTAAAACATGAAAAATCTTTGCCAAAAACCTCTTAAAATACCTCAAACATAAATTCAAGTTGTTTGGACTTAAAACCAAGTTTTAAATTCTTTTCAGATTAGTCCAAAACATTTTTCAATTATTATATCAAAACATAAGTTCTACAATCTCCCCCTTTTTGATATAATAAAACTCACTTGAAAAATTGTTTGGGTTTCTCCCCCTTTAACTTTAAAAATGTGAATAAGAGATTAAGTATATGAAATCAAATAAAGCTCCCCCTTATTCATTTGAAAATTCAATTTTTCAAACCAATTTCTCCCCCTTTTTGTTATATCAAAAAGAATTTAAAATGACATTTAAGTTCAAGATAACATAGGAGGCAAAAAAAAATTTGACACACTTAAAATTTTGGTTTTAAAAATTGGCTCCCCCTTACTCAAAGCATCATTGAAATGTTAGTCCAACATATATGATCATCTAGTTGAATTTAAATTAAAATAAACAAATAGAAGCAAAAAACAACTAGAATTTTACCAACACTTGAATTTAAGGGAGGATGTGAAGCCTTCCTTCTCCAAGTGTTCTTCTTTGTGTGTATGGAGCTCCCCCTCAATGTTTGACTTGTTGAACATCTCCATCACACCTACAATAGACAATCAAGTAATTTTTGGTATCCAAATTGCTTTGGATCCATAAACGTTAGTTGCACAAAATTTAGTCCCCTTAGGAATCCATTTTTCAATTTCATCCTTTTTAGTTGAAGTGGTTAGTCCTTTTGGGACCCAAACACTTCGAAAACATTTTCCATTCACAAATCTAGGGGCACTAGATTGTCTAACATAAAAGTTTGGTTTTCCAAAATTGTTTTTCTTTTCAAGCTCTTTGGAAATCAAATCTTTTTCTTCTTGAAGTTTTTGAAGCAATTTTTGTAAATCAAAACATTTTAATTCAAACTCTTCAAGTTTTGCTTCAAGTTCAAGTTTGGTTTCAGAAAGCAAATCATTTTGAATTTTTAACTTTGAAATCAATTTATTGTTTTTCAAAATGTGGCTTTTAAAATCTAAAACCAAATCATCATGGGCATCTTGTAATTCATCAAAAGTGTAAGAACATGAAGTAGATGAATTAGAAGTTACCCTTGAATCTTCTTCGATGGCCATAAAGCAAAGGTTGGCTTGTTCATCGTCGGTGGAGTCCTCATCACTCCAAGTAGCCACATGTGCCTTCTTCTTATGGATTGAAGTGCTTGCCCTCTCCTTTCTTTTAGGTTCTCGTTCAAGCTCTCTCAAGGCTTTCTTCATGAACGGGGAACACTTCTTGAAGAGATGAACTATCTCTTCATCTTCATCCTCCTCTTCACTTGAGTAGACATGATGGAAAGTGGAGGATTTGAGAGCCATGGCACTTGCATTGATGCCAAGCCCTTTGATTTTCTTCTCTCCCATAGCTCTAATTTCTTCCCTCTTCTTCTCATCCTCTTTGTTCTTCTTCATGATTTGATGAGTAAGGAGAGACCCCATGAGTTCATCAAGCTTCAAGGTCTTCAAATTTTTGGCTTCGATGATGGCGGTCCTCTTTGAGTCCCAAGACTCGGGAAGTGAGTAGATGAGCTTTCGAACAAGCTTTTCTTCCAGGATGGCTTCTCCATAGCCTTTGAGACCATTGGTGATAGTGGAGAACCTATCAAACATCTTCTCGATGTTCTCTTCCGGATCCATTTTGAAGTTCTCATACTCCAAGGTTAGGAGCCCAATCTTGGTCTCCTTAACTTCATTTGTCCCCTCGTATGTGACTTCAAGCTTGTCCCATACCTCCTTGGCACTCTCACAAGAAGACATCTTCTCATAGATGGACGGACCAAATGCACAAAATAGAATGTGCAAGGCTTTGAAATTTAGCTCCATCTTCTTGCGATCGTCGGCACTCCACTCCGCTTTACTTCTTTGAGGCACGAATGGACCATCTTCAACTACATCCCATAGCTTGTAATCTCTTGACTTCAAGAAGAATTTCATCTTTGTCTTCCAATGGGCATAGTGGTCTCCGTCGAAGAAAGGCGGTTTGTCGATTGATTGTGCCATTGAGCCGGTTGATGAAAAGTGATCGAGCTTGCCGGATCTTCTCAATAGGATGTGAATCCCCTTCGATTGAGCCAAGCTCTGATACCAATTGTTGGGTTTTGAGAGGCTCGATTCGATCAACCAATTTAGCTCACCAAGTGGTGGAGAGATGGATTTTTGGGTGGAAGGGTTGAGGAAGCTAAAAAGTAAATAGACACAATGATTTATAGTGGTTCGGCTTTCTAATAAGCACCTACATCCACTACCTTAGCTTCCCACTAAGGATTTCACAATCAATCCACTAATTGATTCGTCCCCTTTTCTAGGATTAGGAGGAAACCCTTACAACTGATCAAGCTTCTACCCAAGCCTTGATCAAAACCCTCTTTTACAAAGAGATAAATAAAGCAAACTTAAACCCTCTAATAGATGTTTGTTTGCACAATGAAGCACTCACCCAAAACCTAAAACACTTGAGCAAATTTGACAATTTTGGCTCACTAGTGTTTGTCTATACAAGAAATGACAAATTAAGCACTAAGACAATTTCTTGATCATTTGATGTTTGATAATATGAGCATTAGTCTTCTCTTGATGCTTGGAGGTCCCTTTTATACTCCCAATTGAGTTTATAGCCGTTTAGGACCGTTAGGGATGAATTGGAGCCGTTGAGGACTTTATTTCCCTTCATAAATGCTGTTCTGCAGCTACCAGTATCGATACTCGTGGAAGGGTATCGATACGGCCTTCATAGGAACTAGCCGTTGAGCTCTTGCCAGCTGAGGCGTACCGATACGCTTGAGGGCGTATCGGTACGGGTCTACATTTGAATAGCCGTTGGGGTAGTTGAAATGGGATCGGTACGCTGATGTGGCGTATCGAAACGACCCCGGTCCGTATCGATACGCTAAACCCTCGTATCGATACGGGTTTTGACAGTGGCCAAAATGGGCCAAAAAGGTATCGATACGGGTACAACCGTATTGATACTGGTGACTTGAAAACACAAGTTTGGCTGTTTAAAACATGAAAAATCTTTGCCAAAAACCTCTTAAAATACCTCAAACATAAATTCAAGTTGTTTGGACTTAAAACCAAGTTTTAAATTCTTTTCAGATTAGTCCAAAACATTTTTCAATTATTATATCAAAACATAAGTTCTACAAAATAGATTAAACTATTATATGAGTGAGTCATGAATGCATGTGGGATTACAAAGATAAATTTGAAAGGAAATTGAACATGGGATCTTGGTACTTTTAGTTGCAACCAAAGATTTGTGATCAAAATAGATATCTAAACCTAAAGTGGCATTTTTTGGGTTGTTTATCTTTTTGCCACGGTACGACATAGCTGATAAGAGATGCACTTTCAAGGATACAAATAGGAAAATTAGGCTAGCGTCCCATTGTGTCACTTGACCCAGCCCGTCGGTATTTCAACCATTTAGGTATCGGTACGACCATCTGTTACCTCCTCAAAAGTACTAATTTTATGTCATTTTTACAATGTTTTTGCTTACTTTTGAGTACATTTAGTTGCACTTAGATGTTAAATTCATGCATTTTCATAGGGAGTTTAGATTTTTTTGTCAATGCTAGTGTGAAGGGTTGTTTTGTTAGCAATTTTGTAGGTTTGGCATAGCAATTGATAGAAAAGAGTAGCATAGGAAGGAATGCTTGAGACAATGCCAAGATGATGTTTGCACAGATAGACCAAGCAATGTCAAGCACCGGTGGAAGAGAAGAGGAATTTGATGCCATGCCAAGTAGTTGTTGAACCCAAAAAAATAAGACAAAATTAGACTACGAGAAAATAGCGATTGGATCGGTCTCCAAAAAAAATACCAGATAACTGGTGCCAAGCTTGGTCGGCAGAACTATGCCAAGCCTGGTTGCCAAACGGCGATGGTAGATGACGTTAGCCCTAGCCTGATTAACTTATCACCTTATCAGCCTATCACTTCAAATTTGGATAAAGACCTTGCGCATTCAAATTTCAAATGGAAGGGCTTATCCTAGTCTTTCTTGCACGCCTATTTAAAGACCGATCAAGCAAGCAATGTGGAGGGACTCTTGGAGGAGACGATCGACAACCGGCTGCACCAAGGAGACGTGGTTTGACCCACTTGACCAAGAGCCTGGATCATGAAGGGCTACATCGAGAGACCCTCTTCTCGCCCATTCTCTTTGTCTAGTTATTTTATTTTCTTTTTAATGATGATGTGTTTGAAAAACGTTGAAAGTTTTGTGGTTGATACCCTCATCATAAACTAATTTAATAGTTGGTGGGGGATGTTTGCGTTGAACACCATTTTTATGTTAAGTTTTCAATAATGAAAATGCTTCGGCATTGTTTCTTCTTTATGGCATACTTTACTGTTTCCTAAATACTATCCCAAGCGAGAACGAACATTGTTGGCCTATTGCACCTCAATATCTTAATAGACTTGGGCGGCAACGATCATGTTTCTAGATACTAAGGTGTGATGCTTTGAGAGAAGATGTTCAAGTGGATGAACTTACTTCGGAAGTGAAATCTACCTCTTAGAAGTATAGATTGGATCTTAATAAAATTGGCTTCTGAAAAAACATTCACTATAGATTTATAGGGGTTTTACACAATCAATTTAGGGGAATGACCATCGAGAGAGGCTTTGCTATTTTGAATCTTCTCGCCAAACAATACCAAGACATGGCATTATTAGAAGCTGACATGAAATGAATAGCGTGAAAACCATGTATCCCTTGCCAACTCTCATCATTCATTTGACACTCTCCTTGCCAACGCTAGTTTATTTTACTTTTCTTGTCTTTACTTTATTTTCAAATCCACTCTCAACTTAAACAATATTTTTCTTCAACAAGAAAATCAATTAAACTCTTGACCAATCCCTGTGGGATCGATAACTTAGCTTACTACTGTATTACTTGTCGACCGTGTGTACTTTCACGCAAAAGTCTCAATCTTTGGCACTATTTTTACTACATTTCAAATATGTTTTCTACCCCTTTTGCCAACATTCACGCGAGTCAATAAATTTTTGGTGTCGTTGCAGGGGTTTGCAACAAAATTTTATTATTTTTACTTGTTTTTGTTTTATTTTACTCATCTGTTTTGTTTGGTGTATGCACAGGAGCCGCCCTACGAACTATCAGACATTTGACCTTGAAATTGAACAAACCTACCACATATTGAAGAGGAAAATCAAAGAGATGGCTCAAAACGGTAACAAAGGAGTAGAAAGTGTCCCACAAAATCAAGGGCATCCACTTATACATGGAGGAAGTCCTGTTGCACCCGTAGTGGATGATGCCATTGAGAGACCAATATGAGAGCACTCGGCATTGAATATTGAAAACCTGATGCTAGGAGTGATTGGCGCCGAGGTAAATGCATCAAATTTTGAACTTAAGCCGGTAATGATTCAAACTCTTTTAGATGTAGGCCAATTTGATGGAGCACTTACTAGAGACCCAAGGCAACACTTGAAGCAATTTATGGAGATTTGCCAGCTATTTTAGCAGCCTAGAGTATCAGAGGATACTGCTAAGCTGAAATTATTCACTTTTTCCTTGAGAGACATAGCCAAGACTTGGCTCAATTCTTTGCCACCTGGTTTAGCCACCTCATGAGGAGACCTATGCCAAAAGTTTCTGACACGTTTTTAGCCGCCGACACTCACTGCCAAGCTGCAGGGTGAGAGTATTACATTCAGGAAAGCTGAGGATGAGACCTTATATGATGTATCAAAAAGATTTAAGGATATGTTAATAAGGTGCCCTATGCATGGATTCCGGAATTGGACTCAAATACAAACCTTCAACAACAGATTGAATGCACAAATGAGGACTATCGTTGATGCTTCGGTAGCTGGTTCATTGCATGACAAGAACTACATAGAGGCTGTTGGCATCATTGAGAGGATTTCAATCAATGATTTTGAATATCATGTTGCCAGACTAAGGACCATAGCCAAAACTAGTGGGAAATTGATAGTTGATGAACTAACATCCATTCATGCCGAGATTTCCATCCTCACCAGAATGGTGAGAACTTTGCAAAAGAATAATGAGTCCCAAGAAGTTAAACCATTAGAACCATTTTGCACTATATGTGGAGAGAGCCACCATGTGGATGATTTCCTGCCAACCCTGAGTCAGTAAATTATGTTGGCAACGTAAATCACAATTTTAATCCTATCTCAAATACTTATAATGAAGGATAGAGACAACACCCTTACTTGGTTTGGGGAAATCAAGGAGGCAACCAATACAATACCTAACGACAGAATGTTTAGAGGCAGAATAACAATGCCATGCCACAGAAAGCCCAAAATAACTTTCAGCAAGGGCAAAAACTTAATCTAGGAGGCACTATCACGGAGTACATAGAGAGGAATGATGCCACAGTCTAGAGTCTGGCAGCATCAATGAGGAATTTGGAAGTTCAGATTGTGTAGATTGTTACTGCCCTCAGCAATCGACCCCAAGGAACATTGCCAAGTTATAAGGAGGATGCTCGACACATTGACAATGAGCAATGTAAAGTTGTAACTCTTCGGAGTTGCAAGCAATGCGAGATGGATAAGTCTGCCAAGCAACCAACAAATTATCAAATTGGAAAGCTCGTGCTAGCATATGATCCTAATGAAGCAGAGAAAAAGGAAACAAAAACAGAAAATGCTAGATCGGATGCGAGACCTGATGCCAGACAGACCGATGCCAGCACTACCTTGGCAAAGCCAAGGGAGCCGAAATTTGCTTATTTGCTGCCACCATTTCCAGCAAGTATTCAAAAGCATAAGCAAGATCAATAATTTAAGCGCTTCTTGGAAGTTCTTAAGCAACTACAAATCAACATACCATTGGTAGAAGCTCTTGAGCAAATGCCAACTATGTCCAATTCATGAAGGACATATTTTCCAAAAAGAGGAAGTTGGGAGACTTTGAAACTGTAGCCCTCACCGAGGGATGCAGTGCCATGATCCTAAACCGATTGCCACTTAAGTTGAAAGATTTGAGAAGCTTCATTATCCCATGCACCATTGGCAACAAATTTATCGGCAAGGCACTGTGTGACTTAGGAGCTAGCATCAACTTGACGCCACTGTCCGTTCTAGGAAGCTTGGCATAGATGCAAGACCTACCACGGTGACACTTCAGTTGGCATATCGATCTTTGCACATCCCAAAAGTAAGATTAAGGATGTGTTGGTAAAGGTAGATAAATGTATTTTTCCAGCCGAATTCATCATTTTGGATTATGTGGCAGATGTTAATGTCCCAATTATTTTGGGTAGACCATTTCTTACCACGAGTAGGACTTTAATTGATGTTCATAAAGGTGAACTGACAATGCGCATAATGATCATCATGTTACATTTAATGTGTTTCAAGATCTGAAATGCGCAGATGGGCCCGAGGAATGCCAAGCTGAGGAAATGATGGAGTCCATTTTTTACTTTGGACATGGAACAGTTGTGCCAAGACACAGATGATAATGCCAGCGGACTGGTTGGAAATGATAAGTGAAGAATCTGAAGAACTAGTCTTAGATGTTGAAGAAGTGAGCTATTTTGAGCCACTAGATTTTGCCAGAAGAGAGGTCAAGGCACTTAAACCAGAAATTGAGGAGTCACCAGAGTTGGAGTTGAAACCATTGCCAGGCCATCTAAAGTATGCTTATCTAGGTAAACACTAAACTCTGCCAGTATTAATTGTTGTTGATATCACTAATGATCAGGAGGAAGGATTGCTGAAGATTCTAAGTGAATAAAAAAACTTTAGGTTGGACCTTGGCTGATATCCGAGGTATTAGCCCAACCATTTGCATGCACAAGATTATCTTGGAGGAGTACCATGGCAAGACCATTGAAGGCTAGAGAAGGCTGAATCTGAGCATGAAAGAGGTAGTGAAGAAAGAGATCATAAAATGGCTTGATGTCAGGATCATTTATCACATATCCGATAGCTCGTTGTTGAGTGGATCAAATGCATGTGATTTAGCCAAGAGGGGTGAATTGGCTTTTTAAATTTGGAGGGAGAAAATTGGAAATGAAGAACAAGGCAAATTATAGTGGTTCAAGCTTCTAACAAGCTCTACATCCATTAACCTAGCTCTCACTAAGGATTTTCAACAATCTCCACTAGATGTTCTTCCCTTTTTCTAGGCTAAAGAAGGTAACCTTTACAATCGATCAATCTTACTACCCAAAGATTTACCCAAAAGACTCTATTTACAAAGAAGAAATTTGGAAAATGGAAATATCTCTCACAAGACTGAATATTTGCCCGATTACAATCAAACACTCCCCCAAACATGAACTAATGATTTACAATACGGATTACAAAAAGTTGGGTACAAGATATGACTCTTATGAAGCTCAGTGGTTTGGAATATAGCTTGGATGTTGCAAGTAGGTTTAATAGTTGTTGTTGAGGCCTTGGAGGCTTGCTTTTATACCCTTGCATTGATTTCCAGCCATTTGGGTGGTTGAGGTAATCAATAGAGACGTTGGAGCATTTATTTCCCACCATAAATGCACTTTTGCACCTGCCCTATCGAAACACAAAGGCCCGTACCGATCCTTGTCTCAAAACAAAAAGAGATGTTGTAGGTAATAAAGAGGGGCGTATCGAAATGCGAGAAGGCGTATCAAAACACTGTAACGGGTCGTATCGAAACAGATTTGGCCATACCGATACAATTTTTCTCACTTGAGCTATTGCCAATCTTTGTATCTAAACAACCCTAAGGTGTACCGATACGAGTCAACTTCTTTTTAAAAAAAGCTCGTTCCCAATATCTAACAAGTAAAGGTCAAAAATAATAAATGCTAAGATTTTACAAATCTTTCAGACCGTATCGAAACAGCTGAGACCGTATCAATACGAAATACCTAAAATTCTTAAACCCATAAGAAGGTCGTATCGAAACAATATAAGTCATATCGAAACACCTTGTCAAAATTTTATCTTTTAAAGCAGCCCGTATCGAAACTGTATAAACCGTATCAAAACAGTTTCTTCTAGTAGCCAAATAAAGTTTTGGCCGTATCGAAACACCATTGGGTGTATCGAAACGCTTGTACGTTTCTGTAAAGTTTGACTTAATAACACTTAGAAAATTTTATAGGGTTTAAGTTTTGACTTTGGAAAACAATTTGGGCTTAAAATTACTTGTCAATTGTAAGACTTAAAAATACTTAAAAATTTATTTACTTTACAAATAAGTCCTTAAAACAAATTGTCATATCAAAATAAAACATAGGTTTTACAAACTCCCCCCTTTTGATATAACAAAACCAACGTAAATTTTTAAGTACTCCCGCCTACTTTAAGCTATGTTCGTGAAAAACTATGTACAAATTTAGCTTAAGTCATTTCCCCCCTTTTGTTAGATCAAAATTGATGATACGCAAGAGATAGCAATATAAAGCAAACAACATAAATTTCATTAAAGCATAAAGCAACATCTTAAAGCAAAACATGGAATCCAAACTTAAGTCTTAAAAACATAATTCAAGAAACAAAGGACAAATCATAGGTTCAAAGGAAATAACATAGGTGCAATAAAGAAATCCTAAATAATATGCCATCATATGAGATACAAGACTCATGGTTCGTCTCCATCATCTTCATCTTCCCCATCATCATCGTTCTTCCTAGACTGCCTCCACTCATGATGAAAAGCCGTAAGAGACATGTCCAAAGAAATTTGTTTAGTAGAAATCGAACCAACATGATCATCAATGGACTTGTTGCGATTGTTAAGGACGTTGGCTCCCTCTTCCAAAGATGTGAAGCGAGTATCAATGGCGGCAAATCCTGCATTCATGGTGGTTTCCATCAAGCCAAGAGATGTGTGCAAGCTTGTGAATTGTTCGGTGAGAAAGGCCATGAGTGCCGCATTGTTCGGTTGAGCACCTTGAGGTTGTGCCGCTTGAGGAGCCACTTAACGAAGTTCATTGGGAATAGCATCGGGTGAAAGCTCGGCGAGACAAACCCACCCATTGTTGAGGTAGTAAAACTTAGCAGGAACGAGGGAGGTCTCATTGATTGGATCCTTGAGACGCGAGGGTTCATCATAAGAGCAATCTATCGCTAATTGAGTAAACAAGTAACTCAAGGCGATGTCGTAGGTAAAAGAAGTAACCTGATCGATGTGATGATATTGAACTAGGTAAACCATCTCAGAAAACATGATTTGAGCAAGATTTGGGCGTTTCTCTTCACGGAAGCGTTGAAGCCAAAACTCATCAACTTGACAGATGGTTGCGAATTTTCCATCGGATGGGCAAAACCACCAAGTGATCATCAAGTGAAGAATGCGATCATGAGCATCGAGAATGGTAACATAGCAACTCGAAGTATGTCCTAATGAGTCCTCATCGGCTATACCCTTATCCTCAAAACCAAAAGCATTAGTTAAAGTTTAAACATTAACCCGAAATTTCTTCCCCATCAAATAGGATTCAATAGAAACCACGGTCTTTTTGTTGGGACCAACAATGCACTTGGCATTGACATAAAAAATCAAAACATGATTTTTGTAAACAATAGGCGGTAAGGCCAAAAATTTCATGAAGTTCCAACGCTATAAAATATGAAGATATCGAAATTTAAAATGCTCGAAATCTAAAAAGGGAAGAGAAACAACCCGATCGCGACAGATATCATGACATTGAAATTGGAAAAAATAATTCATCTCGTCCGTGGTGCGAAAACACCTTGGGTAAATAATCGCAAGATTAGGGCGAGTAATCACATCATTCTCAACATTGGAGGATTCTCTAACTTCATTAGTTCTTGCTCTCTTTTTAGGACCCATAGTAAAATCTAAAAATAAATCAAGGCACAAGAAGAACAATGTATGCATAAATCATCACATTTGATCCAAAAATAATCCAATTGATCAAGGTAGTAAAAGAAAAATCTATACAAAATAGTTTAAAAGCATATACATATATAAAAAAATTTGGTAAAAAGAATTTTAAAAAACAGTAAGATTAAATGTACAATATAATTTTATATTCGAAACAAAAATTCTGGTTGAAAGAAATTTTGCAAAATCTTGAATACCCATACTATATATGTATTTTGTGTACAAAAATTAACATAAATCAATTATAGTAAAATAAAAGAAATTGAAAATAAAAGATTTTTACCTTGATAAGGGATTAAGGATGAATGCTTGAAGATGATGCACAAACTTGATGATATAGCCTTGAATTTTGAGTTGTGAAGTAAAAACCCTCAAAGATTTGTGTGAAAAAAGAAATGGTTTTGATGGGTATTTATAGATTGAAAAACTAGGGTTTTCGGGGGAAAAGAGGTTGATTTTTAATTAAAGTAGGTTTGAAGACACAAACTAATTAATGACTCAAAATATAATATGTGGCTTCGCGTATCGATACGCCGGGAGGCGTAACAAAACAGGTGCATTGGAACGTGTTTACGTGTACCGAAACACCCTACCGTACTAGTACATGTTTTTCTGTACCGAAACACAATTAAGCCCCCGTATCGAAATATGTTTAACCATTTTGAAACCACTTACCCATGATATAAGCTCTGGGATTTGCTCAAGCATGCCGTATCGAACCAACCTTGCATATTTCGATACACCTTGCCTAGAAGGTACATTTTGGGCAAAAGAAAGTCCAAAAATTCAATTTTAATCAAACCTAAATGCATGTTTATGATAAATGAGCAACAAGTATAGGCAAAAACAGATACATACTCCCCCTAGCAACAAGCATGGATGCATTAAGAGGAAAATACACATAAGCACAAACATCAACCAATTCAAGCTATTTTTGACTTAAAAAATGCTCTAAAGGGTCAAGAAAAGCTAATGAAACCTAACTCTCTCCTAAGAGTCAAAAAATTCCCTTTGTCAAGTGGTTTGGTAAAAATGTCCGCTACTTGGTTCAAGATGTCAACATACTCTAGAACAACATCGTTTTTCAAGACATGATCTCTAATGAAATGATTTTTAATTTCTATGTTATTGGTTCTAGAATGTTGGATGGGATTCTTAGTGAGACATATGGCACTAGTGTTGTCACACTTAAGGGGTATGGTACCTACATCAACTCCATAGTCTAGAAGTTGTTGCTTCACCCAAAGGACTTGAGCACAACAACTTCCGGCCGATATGTATTTCGCTTTGGTGGTAGATAAGGCTACACTATTTTTTTTTTCTTAGGGAACCAAGATATGAGAATACTACCTAGGGATTGACATGTTCCGGAGGTACTCTTTCTATATATCTTACATTCCCCATAATCCGCATCGAAAATGGCATGAAGGTCAAAGGATGAGTCTTTAAGATGCCAAAGACCTAAACAATGTGTGTCTCTAAGGTATCTAAAGTTTCTCTTAATGGCTATAAGGTGTTATTCTCTAGGACTAGCTTGAAGCCTAGCACAAAAGGAAACACTAAACATGATATCGAGTCTACTTGTAGTAAGGTAAAGCAATGATCCAATCATAGAATTATAAAGCTTAGGATCAACACACTTACCTCCTTGATCTTTGTCAAGCTTAATTGATGAGCTTAGTGGAATGGCTTAAGGCTTCACATTATCCAAGCCAAACTTCTTGAACATATCTTTGATGTACTTTGCTTGATTAATGAAGGTGCCATCCTTCCTTTGTTTTATTTAGAGCCCCAAGAAGAATGAGAGCTCCCCCATCATGCTCATTTCAAATTCATCATGCATTAGCTTAGAAAATTCTTGGCAATAAAACTCATTAGTAGAACCAAAGATTAAATAATCAACATAAGTTTTTACTACTAAGATGTCATTGCCATTTCTTTTAATGAAAAGTGTAGTGTCCACCTTGCCTTTTTCAATCAAAAAGTTTGAAAGCCTTTCATACCAAGCTCTAGAAGCTTGTTTCAAACCATATAAAGCTTTAGTCAATTTAAAACATGGTTTGGAAAATGTAGATCTTCAAAATCGTGTGGTTGTTCAACATACACTTCTTCATTTATAAAACCATTTCAAAATGTACTTTTAACATCCATTCCAAAAAGTTTGAGTTCATGATAGCATGCAAATGCAAGAAGCATCCTAATAGCTTCCATTCTAGTTACGGGTGCATTTGTTTCATGAAAATCAATTCCCTATTCTTGAGTGTAACATTGAGAAACAAGTCTAGCCTTGTTTATCACTACGTTACCACTCTCATCTAGTTTGTTTCTAAAATCTCATTTAGTTCCTATAGTACATTTATTACTAGGCCTATCAACTAATGTCCATACTTTACTCCTCTCAAATTGATTAAGCTCTTCTTGCATTGTCAATATCCTAAAGTCAGCTTTTAATGCTTCTTTGATATTTTTAGGCTTAATGCATGAAATGAATGCAACATGGTTCATTAATTTAAGAGAGGATCGAGTAGTTACCCACTTGGATGGATCACCCAAGATCTCACCACCCTTAACATAGTTGAGTTCCCTTGGCTAGCTCATTTTTTCCTCAATTGTCATGTCTTTTAAAGCTTAAATGGGATGATCTTGTGTTTCTTCCTTGGTTGGAACTTTATCCACCTTTGATGATTGCCCACCATCAATGGCTTCAATGATCCCTACAACATCATCATCACAAGAATCCTTCCTCGGAAGGAAGTCATCATCGAAAACCACATGTACAGACTCTTCTATAACTAAGGTTATTTTGTTAAAATCTCGATAGACTTTAGAATTTAAAGAGTAACCAAGAAAAACTGCTTCATCACTTTTTTGATTAAATTTACCTAAATGATCTTTTCCATTTTTTAAAATAAAACACTTGCATCCAAAAGGATGAAAATAGCTAATGTTAGACTTCTTTGACTTTAAAATATCATAAGGAGTTTTCTTTAAAATTGTCCTAATCATTACACGATTTATGATATAACAAACGATGTTTGTGGCTTCTACCCAAAAATATTTAGATAAATTGTTTTCACAAAGCATGATTCTAGCCATTTCTTTTAAAGTAGAGTTTTTCCCCTCAACTACCCCCATTTTGTTGAGGAGTGCAAAGTGCCAAAAAATTGTGGCTAATACCATTAGAGTTACAAAAATCCTCAAAGCCTGGATTTTTGAAATTCTGTTCCATAGTCACTTCTAATATGAGTTATGTTTTGACCAAGGTCATTTTGAGTAACATTTGAAAATGTAATGAATTTTTCTAAAGCCCTATCTTTTTTAATTAAAAAGATAACCCCAAGTGTATCTAGAGAAATCATCAACTAAAACATAAGCATATGATTTTCCACCCAAGCTAGTTGTCCTAATAGGCCCAAAGAGATCCATATGGATCTATTATAAAACCATACTAGTTGAAACATCATTAATGTATTTAAATGAGGTACGTTTTTGTTTACCCTAAGCACAAGCATCACAAATTTTGTTTAATGAGAATTTTAACTTAGGTAATCCTCTAACTAGATTTTGGAAAACTAATTTCTCTAAAACACTTATGCTAGCATGCCCTAGTTTTTTATGCCAGAACCATGCATCATTTTCATCACTAGCAACCAAACATGCATGAGATGTATGTATGTAATCTATATGCACCATGTAAATATCACCTATGCGAAGATCAATGAGCATTATTTCATTTGTTTTAATGCTCACAATTTCACACCCATTAACATTAAAATGAACATTAAACCCTTTATCGTACAATTGACTAATGCTCAACAAGTTATGCTTAAGACCATTGAAAAACAAGACATCTTCAATTAGAATAGATGAGAGATTACCAATAGAGCTAATACCCTTAATGTGGCCTTTGGAGTTTTCACCAAAAGTTACTATTCCACCAATCTTTGGCTTGAGCTTCATGAATCTACTCTTGTCGCCGGTCATATGTCTTGAGCATCCACTATCAAGGTACCAAGTGTTTTGACTTGAATCATTGGCCATGTAGAAATGCTCCACCTACAAAAAAAGATTAGTTCTTAATTTTTGGTACCCAAACCATCTTGGTTCCATGTGAGTTAGCTCCCAAATACATGACTCCCTTAGGAATCCAAGAAAAAATATCATGTATGTTATTAGAGACTACAAGTTCCTTACGAACACATACACTTCTAATCCTTTTAGCTTTAGGATGCTTTTAAGAGCCTCTTTGTTTGTAGCCATTAAAGTTCCTCTTCACATAGTTGGATTTTGAAGAACTTCCTTTTTCAAAACTTGATTTCCGAACTACGCTTAGAGAAGCTTTAAGATCATTCACCACCTTGTGGTGATCATCTTTAAATCAACATTTTCATCTTGAAAATATTTTAAATCATCTTTTAAAAGCAAAACCTTCTCTTCAAGTTCAGAATTGGTTTTGGATAAAGAATCATTTTGGGCTTTTAAATCAAAAATCAACATTTTGTTTTTCAAAACCAATTATTTATACTTTTAAACCAATTCATCAAAAATCTCTTGTAGCTCATCCGTCATAAGCTTCTTGAAGCTTATCAAATGTAAAATCAAAGCTAGATAAGTTTAGGTTTACCTTAGGATCGTTATGAATGGCCATGAGGCAAAGATTTGCTACTTCGTGCTCCTCTCCATCGGATGATGATTCCACATCGCTCCAAGCAACAACATGGGCCTTTTTCTTTTTCTTCTTATCGAACCCCTTCTTCTCGAGTTGAGGGAAATTCGATCGAATGTGGTCCGATTTCTTGCACTCATAACAAATGAGTTGATCATTTTCTTCTTTTTTGCTCTTGTTCTTGAAGTCTCTTCTTCTTTGGAACTTCCTTCCCAGTTGGACTTCATGAACCGAGAGAATCTTTTGGCTATCATAGCCAATTCTTCATATTTATATTCTTCACTTGAATTGCTCTCCTCTTGTGGTAGTGAGGCTTTGAGAGCAATCCCTTATTTCTTCTTCTCCACCTCTTGCTTCTCTACTCATCTTTCTTTTCATTTCTTTTTTTCTTCCCTTCCTTGCTTCATGATCTCATGAGTAAGGAGAGATCCTACCATCTCATCGAGCTTCAAAATCTTTAAGTTCTTTGCCTCGATGATTATTGTTCTCTTCCAATCCAATGATTCGGGAAGAAAGTAGAGTAGCTTCCGGACGAGTTTATCTTCGAGAATGATATCACCAAAGCCCTTAAGACCATTTACTATAACTGAGAACCGATCGAACATCTTGGAGACGCTCTCATCCGGCTCCATCTTGAAGTTCTTATAACTTAAGTTCAGGATCCCAATCTTTGTCTCCTTCACGTCGTTGGTGCCTTCATATGTGGTCTCTAACTTGTCCCACGCCTCATTTCAAATTGTTCATGATGACATTTGGCATACATGTCGGGTCCAAGTGCACAAAACAACATATGCAGAGCCTTGTCATTTACTTGGAGTCTTATCCGATCTTCATCGGTCATCTCGACCTTGGTCTTCGAAACAAGCTTCCCTTTATCATCTCTTTTCATAAGAATTGTCAGCCCGTTTTCCACTAAGTCCTAAAGGACATAGCCGTTGGATTTGATGAAGAGCCTCATCATATTCTTCCAAAAGGGATAGTTATCCCCATTGAAGAATGGTGATTTAGTGATGGGTTGTGACTCGTACAAGCTAGGCCTGGAGGTAGATGTCATGGCTTAGATTAGATGTTGATCAACACTCTCCTAGGATCTCCTCTTGTGGATATGAAGCCTTCAAAGCGGTAGGTTCTGATACCAATTGTGGATTGGATCAAATGAATGTGATTTGGCCAAGAAGGGGTGAATTGGCTTTTGAAATTTGGAGGGAGCAAATTTGAAATTGAAGAACAAGGCAAATTATAGTGGTTTAAGATTCTAACAAGCTCTACATCCACTACCTTAGCTCCCACTAAGGATTTTCAACTATCTCCACTAGATGTTCTTCCCCTTTTCTAGGATAAGAAGGAAACTGTCGCAACCCTTTCTAGCTTTGACATTTTGGAAAACTATAAAAATACGAAGTCACCACCAATCATTTTGAAAAGCAGGGTTATTTTAATAAAACATTTTATTTTATTAAAACAATGATTTAGGTCTGTGAAAACCAGAAAACAAGTTCAGGGGTCGATTACACATGGGGAAGGATTAGCACCCCCACAATGCCCAAAATTGGTACCTAATTGATTTTGAAAAACGTTTTCAAAGTTGGTTCGCCCGGGAAATGAACTCTAATCACCACCAACCCTTCTGGCGCTAACCCGTCATTACCGTTTGATAAGGCACCGCATTAATTTAGTTTCGTTTTTCAAACAACATATAAATTCGATTTGTTGGAGTTTTTTATTTATCCTAAGTTGGAAGTTATTAAACCTAAGAATCTCTACTTTTTATTCCTATTTGGGGTTTAAATTTTATTAAGTATGTTTTATTTTTCTGAAGAGAGTTTTTCAATAAACAAGTCTCTAATTTAAGCTTAAAGGACTATTCTCAAAGGTTCAAACTAAGGCAAACAATACAAGTAAATTTAAAAAATTCTAATGGTTTGGATCAACTTTATTTTAAGAGGATTAAAATTTAAAACTCTTTTTACCCTTTTTTGCTTTTTTCTTATTTTTTTATTTGAAATGTTTTTTTAGTTTCTTTAAACTTTTATTTATTTTTTATTTTGAATATTTCTATTTCATTGGAAACCTTATTCTTACTTTACTTTTTCTTTAATTAAACTTAAAAGATTTTATTTTGAGAAAAAAAAGTTTATTTCGAATTTCTAGTTTCGAGTATTTTTAATTTCAAAGCTTTATTACTTGGGAAAATTTTAAGTTTCAGAGATCTTTTATTTCTTGAAAATTATTTTTACGTTTTTTTTATTTTCTTTAAGAAAACTCTTTATTTTCAATAGATTATTTTCTATTTTTTATTTTTGAAATTAAATCAAAGTTTTCTTTCAAATCCTTTAATTCTTAGAAACCTTTATTTTCAACAACACGATTATTTAATATTTTTAAAATGAGGTGGATTGAAAAACTTTAGTTTTTAATAACACAATCTTTTGGTTTTTTTATTAAAAATGGATCAAAAATTTATTTTCAATAACACGATCTTTAAGTTTTTGAGAATGAGCATGGATCAAAATTTATTTTCAACAACAAGATCTTTGAGTTTTTTAAGAATGAGATGGATTAAACAAAGTTGAAGAACATGAATAAACAAGATCGAAAATCAAAACACAAACAAAAAAATTTACCGAACACAAATTTCGATCTCCAATCTCAAATTGGAACCTAAAAAACATGAACAAACAAAAATTTAACCAGGAAAATAAAATTAAAAACAAAGAAAAGAAAGGAAAATTTACCAGAGGTGTGGAAACCGCGAGCTATCTCCACTCGATCCGATTCCAATTGCCACCAAAAATTTGAACCGAAGCTACTCCAAACTCGAACCAACTTTCACAATTTTCTAGAAATTTTCGGAGATTTTTTGATGATTTTCGGATGAATTTTCAAGTGATTTTTCTTGGTGTCATGAAAATAATAATAATTAGACACTATTTATAGGGTTTAGGAGTGAGAGTCAAGGCAATTTAGAGTCGAAATCCCCAAATTCGTCCCCTAAAAATCATTCATCTGATATCAATAGCATTGACACGTTGAGAATTGAGCAAAATTTCATCCAAATTGGCTCGAATTTTAGATTTTTCGTCAAGATAAAATTAGGGTTCAAACCTTTTTTCCCAAAAATCTGCGAGCTACCTGCGACTACAAGGGACGAGGTTGGTGGCATCGGGTTCGGCCGGCTGAGACAAGTCGAACAGCACCAACATCGTCGACCGCCGTGACCCAGGGACAACAGCCGGCCGAAAACACGGGATGATCCTAGGAATAGCACCAACCATTTGGGGGGATGATCCCGCGTGCGTGTAGTGCACGTGCTGGCGCGTGGCACGCGGAACTTTCCCCTCCCCCTTTTTTTCTTTATTCGATCAAAGACGTCCATAATTTTAACCCCTAATCCAGCATTCTACGTTAAACCTAAATAAAACAAAGTTAAATGGGTTAGTTTAGGCCCTTTTTAAAAAAACATAAAATGGGTTCTTATTTATTTAATATTTGGAGTGAGCTTTATTTTAATTTGTCCTTATTTACAAAATGGATTTTTTATTTTTTATTTCTAGAGATGAGATTTATGAAACTTTTTTTAAAAAATTTATGGTGGGAAAAATGGGTTTTATTATTTATATATTTTTTGGGCTTTTAATAATAATAATAATAATTAAAAATTAAAAGATGTGAAAATATAGTGTCAACAACTGCCCCTCTTTGCTCATCTCTGAGTAACAAGGATAAGGTAAGACCAAAAAGCACTAATTTTCACCGATTTGCTATTTGGTTCCATTCTCTTGATGCCCGAACGGATAGGCAGGTTCTATTCTCCATATGCCCGAATAGATGAGCATGTATCCATTCTCCTTGCGCCCGAACGAATAGGCAGATTATATTCTTCAAATGCCTGAATAGATGAGCGGGGTTTATTCTCCAAGTGCCTTAATATATGAGCAGGGTTCTATTCTCTAAGTGCCTGAATAGATGAGCAAGGTTCTGTTCTCCAAGTGCTCGAATAGATGAGCAAGGTTCCATTCTCCTTACACCCGAACGAATATGCAGATTATATTCTCCAAATGCCTGAATAGGTTAGTTGGTTACATTCTCCTTACACCCGAACGAATAAGAATATTATATTCCCCAAATGCTCGAATAGATAAGCATGTTATTTTGTTGAAATGTCCTTCGTGTAATTGAAAATTACGATATACAATGTAATTATGATGTGCATGCCCCTAGGGATGACTAAATCTTGAATGCATGTCAAGCTTCGTGTTTTTCCTTTTAAAATTGGTTTTTGCTAAACGGCCAACACAGAAGGAACTATGAAATGTTTTCTCAACTCTAGTAAAATGCTATACATTGGTTCTGGCCTAGCTAATATGAGTTCCTCTTCATTTCTTTGCACCGAATCAGACTTTGCACCATATTGTTAGGTTCACAACAAGTAGGGAAGCTAGCAACATCCCATCTTTCAATTCTAATTCCATCGACCATTCCCAGGAGAAAATCTTCACCATTGTCTACTCTTAACTTCATGGATTAGGTGAAACAACACAAGGCCACAACAAGGATTTTATACCATAACTCTAGTTTGATTTAAAAACGTTTCTGATCCTTTACTCAATCCAGTTATCTTGTACTCTTGGTTGAAAAGACTAACTTTGTCCTCATATCCCATTTTTTGTACCTTTTTACTTTATTGAAGGCACTTGATTCCTGTCTGCCGTCATTGTAGTTAAGCCTCTTCTAGAGAATGAATGAATGCCAAGTTTTGTCATCTACAATGTCTATAAAATTGTTCTCATTATCATGTAAAAAAGATTGGTGATCAGGAAAGCACCCTCATTTCGCGACATGTTGCTTAAAGGCACCGAGACACTTTTAAGGCCCTTCGAAAATTCTAATTTTCTTTCCTGTATGGGATCATTTTGCAGAAGAGTTTATTTCACTTTAGACGTCTTTGATATTGGAACTACATGCCCCAAATCCTAATTTTAGACATGAAACACTTCATAGTCCCTGTACTTTTCAAAACATTTTCAAAGTAATGCTAAAAAATCTTTTGTATATTTAAGTGATTATCAAACCCATTAATTCTCATTTCAGAGTAAGATGCCTATAGAAATAGGGAAGGAAACAAGAGAGGAGAGGTCCATAAGATAAAATTTTATTAATGTTGTGGCAAACACCAGAAAGTTTACAAGAAAGGAAAGGTAAACAAGTACTCAGATATCAACAGTCCAAACTTCTCCAAACAAAACGCCAAAAGAAATCTTGAATGCCACCTTTATTGAAGAGTCTTTGAGGATGAATATGATGCATAAAATTGTGAAGCCCCGAAAACCATCTTGCTAATTACCTGAGCCGCCCTTTACGGGTTTTAAACTCATATTCCCCCTTTGGGTTTCAAAACATCCTTTACGAGTTTTCATTTTGAACCCTCCTTTTCTATTTTCTTTCTTCTTTCTTTTTCATCTTTCTTTTTCCATTTTCTTCAAGCATAATACTTCTTAACGGAATTCGAGTTCACCAGGTTTTGAAACACATCTCCATCCATTTCATCCAAGATGAATGCTCCGCCTGAAAAAACCTTTTTCATATTGTAAGGCCTTTCCCAATTGGGCGCCTCTAAAGTGCTCATAAGTCTTATATTTTGTATACATTCCATCACATATTATTTCTATTCTTAAGAGCATTTTAAGCATATTTAGGTACATCCATGCATTATTTACAATATTCTTTACTTTACCATGTTTTTATTGAATATCTTTGATTTTGTAAGAAAAGATACTATTTTAGTTTAGTTTTAGTTTCAGATGCTAGAAGCTATCAAGAGGAGGAGAAATCAGAGGAGCGGATGCTGAGGCAACAAACTAAGGAGTTGTACTAAAGCAGTTAAGCACAAAGTGAGATGTTGCCACCGCCATATCTACCGCCCAAGGTAGCAACTTGAAGAATTGGTGAAGTGGAGTGCGATCGGTAGAGCATAATTTGCTGAGTCTATTGAGCCCATCCACGCAATTTACTGAAGCTGGAAACAGCGGACAAAGCTGATAAAGGAGAAAATATCTTAGGCAACCTAAGCTTACTCACAAGGAGTCCAACTTCAAGTCAAAGAAGTCGGAATTAAAGGATGCATTCAATGAAAAAACTACTTTATCATGAGGAAGACTTCTACTCCAAGGAGGACTTAACCTAGGCCATGCCCTATATAGACTTGATAATATTTTGTATCTTAGGAGATGAGAGTTGGCATATCTTAGTTTCTCAAGTGTTTTCTTGCCGCATTATGTTCTAAACTCTCTAGGGTTTGGGTTGTGTTGTAAAGTAGTTGTGAGAATGGCTGTTTAGGTTTAAATTTGTTATTGCAATAAATTCAAGGTTTGCTTATTTCATGTTCTTCATTATTTTTAATTGAGTTCGAAAGATCGATTGTGAGCAATCCATTTGTTTGGCATTGAGAGAGTCAAACTCACGAAAGAAGTAAGCACAATCTCATCCATACCAGGTGTTGATTAATCCAGCCTAGACATAGGTTAGGGTTTAATGCGGCTAAAAGAGGACGAACCAAAGATTGTTGTTCATTGCAAGATTCACGCTGACCGATATTATCTACAACGGGCATCTACAGTATTCTAGCTTAGACATAAGTAGAATCATTCTCGAATCGTTCTACCGAGCCTTGAAGGTTTGCCGAGTTTGCTGCCGATCTAATCTTCCGTTCCACCTGCCGAGGCAACGATAGTTGTTGAAGCACAAATCTGCCATCTTCCGCCGAGGTAGCAAAGTTTGGCAGTGCAATACAACTTGACTTATTCAACGGAGATTCACATTACGAAACAACATAACCTGACCCATTCTATCAACCTAATCTCTTCCTTAAATTACTTGTGTTTATTTATTTTTCTTTTAAACAAACTGAAATTGACTTGTGCATTTAAATATTCTTTGTGCATGAATTTATATTCGAGTTAGCTATCCAATCCTCGTGGGAGACGATATCTATTATACTATAACTTGACAAGAGTGTGCACTTGCGCTCATAATTGGAGAACACCCAAACGCTCTACAAGTTTTTGGTGCCATTGCTAGAGATTGGCAATAGTAAATCCGTCTTTATTTTTCTGTCCTTTTATTTTATTGCATTAAATTTTAGTTGTTATTTTTCCTTTTTATTGGAATTTTTTTACAGTTTTCTTGTCTAGTGTATAACCAGAGCCAACCCGCCGTCTAAAATTGTTTACATAGACGAGATCGAACGAAGAGCGAGAAAACTAAAGAAAGAAGCAAGAGAAGCCCTCGGAAAAGCTAAACAAAAAGGAAAAGCAGAGGCAGCCATGCATAACGTCCAAGACGACAACCCTGCCAACAATGCCTAAGACGACATGGACTGGCAGCAAGATCCGCTGCAAGGACAACAACCCCCAATTCAGCCTAGGCAGCAACAATATGTGCACACCACTAGGGACTACTTAGAGCACGACTTCAGAGGATTTGATCCAACTGTGGCAGAGCCTAAAATTGAAGCAGATCACTTCGAGCTGAAACCAGTGATGTTCAACATGATAAACACATTGGGGCAATTTGGAGGAACTGCCACGGAAGACGCTCCGTAGCACTTGAGGGGGTTCTTAGACATTTGCAGATCTTTTAAGATACATGGAGTCCATCAAGATGTGCTTAAGCTCAGACTATTTCCCTATTCACTAAGGGGTAGGGCAAAGCAATGGCTGAATAACCAACCGACATGATCGTTTAACACTTGGACGAAGTTGTGCAAGGACTTCCTTGACCATTTCAGCCCTTCAAATGTAACGAACAAGTTAAGAAATGAAATCACAGCCTTCCGCCGAAGAGATGATGAACCAATGTACGAAGCTTGGGAGAGATACCAACAAATGTTAAACAACTGCCCGCTTTACAGTTTCCCCACCCGGACTCAAGTGTTGATGTTCTACAATGTAGTGAATCAACCGACGAGAATTATGCTTGACGCTTCAGCCAATGGGATCATCCTAGATAGACCACCCGAGGAGGCACTACATATTCTGAATAGAATTGCAAAGAATGACTATAAGTTCCTTACAGCCCGCCACGACGGCATAAGGCTGCCAGCTGTTGTGAATGAAGTAGAAGCCACCGAATCTGTCACTGCTCTCCTAGATAAACTGACACAGCTGGTTATGAACATGACCAAGCCTATTGGAAAACATATGAGGCTAAGAATGTGGAGCCCTTTTGTGATGAGTGTGGGGGCAACCATGACTCCTCTAAATGGAATGAATCCACCAACTTCATAGGGACATATGAGATGAACAACAGGCCAAACACCAACGCATACAATCTGGGATGGAGAAAGCATCCAAATTTCTCTTGGAGTAACCCTAACACGACTGCAAATCCAACCCAGCAACCAAGAGGATATCAGTAGAACCTGTCCTGGAAGTAGCCTCAGTAGCAACATAATACGAACAATAATTCACTCGAATCTACTTTACATACTTTCATATCTCACAATAGTGATTTTACTGTTCATACTAATAAATTTATTGACAAGACTGAGTCTTTCATGGACATGACTGAGATATGGATAAACAACCAGGAGACAACAATAAAGAATTTAGAGAGTCAGTTTGGAAAGATCGCTCAGATTGTTAACACTAGGCCAACGGGTGGATTACCTAGTGATACTGAAATCACGGAGGGAAGAACCCAAGAGCAATGCAAGGCTATAACAACAAGGAGTGGGATGAAGTTAGCAGAGCCGTAAAATCTTGCTACTAGGGAAATAAGACCTGCTGATTTACCTGTTAAACAAAATCCAGTTCATGCCGCTAGAAACCCTACCACGGCAGCCTCTGAGAAGGACAACACAGAAACACAAATAGGGCTGACAGACGACACTGTAGATGACCAAACAAAATCTGAACCAATTGTGGCTCCCCATAATAAGCTTTTGTCCAAGGCAAAAATCAAAGATAATAAACCTCCACCACCATTCCTACAACGATTGAAAAAATAGAAGCATGACATGCAAACCAAGAAATTTCTGGAAGTTCTGAAGCAAGTAATAATCAATTTACCATTGGTGGGATTGATCGAACAAATGCCCAACTATGCTATGTTCCTAAAGGATATGGTATCCAAAAGAACAAGAATCAAAGAATTCGAGACTGTGGCAGTAACAGAACGATGCATGGCAATGCTGCACAATAAGGCTCCGCCCAAATAGAGCGATCCGGGTAGCTTCATAATTCCTTGTAAAATAGGCAACAACCATTCTGTAAGATCCCTATGTTACCTAGGGGCAAGCATAAACCTAATGCCCAAGTATGTTTTCTAGAAAATGGGGATAAGAGACACCCGCCCAACGACAGTAATGCTACAGCTAGCTGACATAACTTATGTGCAACCGGAAGAAAAAATTGAAGACATCCTGGTGAAGATGGACAAATTCATTTTCCCTATCGACTACTTGGTACTAGACTGTGAGGCAGACGAAAAGGGCACCGATAATAATAGGGCGACCATTCCTAGCTACGCGCAGAACGCTGATCGATGTTGAAAAAGGTGAACTTACAATTAGGGTCAATGATCAGCAAGTAAAGTTGAACGTCTTCCAAACCATGAGGCAAGCTGTAACCCCCTTAACTCGGTCTAGACGGTTGACCCGAATTAAGAAAGTCACACGGGGAAAACCAAAGTCAACCCGAAAGTCAACCTTGATTAACGACCCTTTTTTTTCTTTTTAATCTTGTCTAGATGCACATTAACCTTAATTGTGATCATACAAACAACATATTAAAAGATCACAAACATCAGAGATCAAACAGGGACCCAATTGAACCAATTACAACTTTAGGGACCAAATTGTAAATTCTGATAAATTAAGGGACTTAACCCAGATTAAAGTTACCATCTTGAAATTAGTCAGGTTTCATGCTTCTCTGTGAAATTTCAGCTCAAAAGGACATCCACAGCTCATGCAATTGATCATACAAGATTCAGGACCAAAATGCAAACAACTCAAAACATATAACCGCCATGTCAGCCTCCTAACGGTCGACCGTTCCGGAACAGGCTAGCCCTGTTCCGAAACACGGGCCGTTCCGAAACGGGTTCCGGAACGTGGCTTCGGCAGAGGCCAAACCGTTTCGAAACGGTGCATACCGTTTCGGACGCCTGGGTTCATGCAAGGCACCCGTTCCGAAACGGTACACCCCTGTTCCGAAACGCCTGCACAAAATTCAGCAAACAAGCATACTAGATCATGCAATTGGACACTCAAACATGCTCCAAACATCACCAAACTTTACCAGCATGCAATTAAACATATTTAAGACATAAGAGCATCATCAATTCAGCAAAATAACATCACAAGCAAAAAGCCCCAAATCAAAGGTCATGCTTCCAACACAAGCTATCTACTCAAGCATCAACTTGCAAAACAAGCATATAAGGTTCAATCCAAAAACCAGCAACAACATCAACATTTAACATACTTAGGGAGTCTTAAACACCTCCCAAAACATATACATTGGTCCCCCATTGCCAAAAACACACCAAAAGCTAAAGCACTTATAAAACCTTCATACATTGAGCTTTACTTGTACTTGTTTGATTGCCTCCTCTTGCTGCCCTCAATGCACTCTAATGCTCTGGATTATTGAATCAAGAAAACGAGAGAGAGTAAGCCAAAGCTTAGTGAGGAGTGCTCTTTAAAAACCATTCAATAATGCAATTAAAACCATTTGTAAATCATGCTTGTAAACAACCTTTACACATGCTCAAAGCATACTTTAAAATCAAGCAATATCATGCTTCCACATTTCATTTAAACAAGCATCTCATGCTTCAACATAAACATTAAATCATGCATCTCATGCATCTCATGTACTATACATGTCATATTGGCTCAAGTGATACATTTCATTTATGAAATCAAGTTCAACAACTTTCCCCAAGGACTTTTAAACACCTTGGACCCCAAGGACTTTTAAACACCTTGGCCATGGACTTTTAAACACCATGAATGGACCACACAAGGACTTTTAACCACCTTTGTGTCCGTAGCTTGAATTACCCCAAGGACTTTTAAACACCTTGGCCCCAAGGACTTTTAAACACCTTGGCCCCATGGACTTTTAACCACCATGGAAAGGAGCACCTAAGGACTTTTAACCACCTTAGAGTCTGCAACAAGATTCATCCAAGGACTTTTAACCACCTTGATGATCTTAGATAACAAGGCTCACTCAAGGACTTTTAACCACCTTAGTGACCTTCACTTTTACAAACCATCACTTGCCAATATACACTTTATACATCATATAATCCACTGTTTTAAAGCATTTAAACCAAGCCATTTCATCATGCATTTCAAAGCATTAAATCATCATTTAACAATGCATAAAAACAAGGCACTCCTACCTAGAGTTACCTTCATCCCATGGCTTAAATCATCAGCATAAATCATGCTAAAACATCAGCAATTAACATGCTAAAACATGCTTCCCAAAACAGTAACAAATCATGCAAAATCATCATTTCACATTTCATCAAAACATGGCCACCACTTAAAGAGAGTAATCCGAAAACTTACACTTGAGCTTAGAAAAGTTGTTTAGACTTAAACTAAGCTCCCAAAACCTTGGTTTCAAAGCCGAAAACCAATTTCACAAATCCACTCACCGATTTCCACTTCGCTTCAAGCCAAAGCACCAAATCAAGCCTCCGGATCAACAATTCTTGGATCCAAGGATGCCTCCCCTGTTTCAACACATTAAAGCAGAGGATTAATGCATCATCATGCATTAATTGCTTCAATGAAAGCATCTAAACTCGCTGCTCTCACTAAACCTCCACTTTCGGCCACCAAACACAACCGAAAATGCATCCGAAACACTTCTAAACAAAGCCCAGCCACAAACCAGCAAAACCTCACTTCCATCAACATCAAAACACAACTAAAAACAACCTATAAACATCCTTATACCTCCAGCAACATCAGATCACCAAGATCACCATAAAAGCTACCTTAAAACACATGCTAAACTTAGGAAATCCAACCTATCCGGGTTTGCATCAATCAAAACTCATTTCCACATCAATTTAATGATCATTTAACATCAAAATCACTTCTCCAAACACAGATTTAACAGATCAAACGAAAATCAAGTGAAATCATCAAAATCTTGCATAATTAGCCAAGATCCATAAATCAACCTTAAAACCTTTAATCAAACATCAATTTAGGATTGAAAACTTTAGGAATTTCATTAAAGAACTTGAAGTTCAGAGGAGAAGGACGTTCTTACCTCCAAACTTGAGTTTCTCCTCTTTTTGGAATAGAAAAGCTTGAAGAAACTTGAAGCAATTGAAGAGGATTTGAAGACACAATGATTTGCAATCAATTGAGAGTTGAAAGGATGATTTTAGGTGAGAAAATCAGAACAAGATCTCTGGAAAATGAGTGTTTGGGTTGAGAGAAAAAGATAGAGAGAAAATAGGTAGTTAAATGAGAAAATAGCTAAAAATGGATTTTCCCTCCTTTTGATTCTTTTTAAAATCAGAATTATGAGTTAAAATATCTTAGAAAAATCTGGAGAAACTCCCTTTGGGTAAATAGCTCCTTAAAGATTCAAAGTTTCAACCCTTTATAAAATAGCCACCAAACTTTCAAAAATTACATTTTGGTCACTAGCCAAAATGTCACACTTCCGAAACTCATTTTCCAAAATTGATTTCACAGTTCACTTAATTATAATAAAAGATGATTTTAGAACATTTTCCCATAATTTTTATGCAACCCGAACTAGGCTTTCCTAATTTAACCTCTTACGATTCGAACAGCACTTTGACCAACCGGTCAACGCCCAAGACTTCCAAGCCCAAAATCGGGGCGTTACACAAGCTGATGATCGGGAAGAATGCTAGCTAATGGTGGCCATCTCAGAATTAAATTTTGAAGCCAATAGACTCTGCCTGTAGCACGACTGCCGAGGCAGCAACCTTGACAACTGTCTCGGCAACCATTTAGATACTTGCTCAGAAGATGAACGATGTAGTGAATGGAAAGAACTGGAATTAGAGGAGAAAGAGGATGCGTAATGGATAACAAACATGCCAGGTAATTATTTTGAACCTTTGAATTATACAAAAAGGGTGGCAAAATGTTCAAACCATCTATTGAACAACCCCCTACCCTTGAATTAAAAACCTTACATGCACAACTTAAGTATGCTTATTTGGGACTCAATGATACGCTGCCAGTAATAATAATTTTCTTCAAGTTGCAACCTACGCGGGAATAGAAATTGATAGCGATGTTGTGGTAGCACAAGAAGGCAATCGGTTGGACCATTGCAGACTTAAAAGGAGTAAGCCCAACAATTTGCATGGACAAAATTGAGCTTGAAGAGGATCAAAAACCAACTGTCGATGCCCAGAGGAGATTGAACGATGCCATGAGGGAAGTTGTCAAAAAAAGATAATCAAATGGTTAGATGTCGACATCATATATCCTATATTCGACAGTGAATGAGTAATCCTTGTACAATGTGTACGAAAGAAAGGTGGTATAACAGTAGTAAGAAATGATAATAATTAGTTAATTCCAACTAGGACAGTAACCAGTTTGAGAATATGCATGGATTACCGCAAGGTAAATAAACTAACTAAAAAGGATCACTTTCCTCTACCTTTTATTGATCAAATGCTTGACCGCCTTGCTAGAAAATCCTTCTATTGTTTCTAGGATGTATATTTAGGGTATAACCAGATTGCCCTTGCACCAGAAGGTAAGGCAAAGACAACATTCACATGCCCATATGGCATCTACGCCTTCCGAAGAATGTTGTTCGGACTATGCAACGCCCCTGCCACATTCCAGTGATGCATGATGACCATTTTCTCCGACATGATAGAAGACTCCATGGAAATATTTATGGACGACTTCTTTGTCTTCGACAGTAGCTTCGACAACTGCCTCAGCAATCTTAAAAAGGTACTTACCACATGCGAGGACACAAACTTAGTGCTCAATTGGGAAAAATGTCACTTCATGGTTGATGAAGGCATAGTCCTGAGGCATAAAATCTCAGCACACGAAATAGAAGTGGATAAGGCTAAGATTAAAGTCATCACCAATTTGCCGCCGCTGACCTTTGTCCGGAGCATTCGAAGTTTTCTAGGAAACACATGTTTTTATCGTCGATTTATTTAAAAAATTTCTAAAATTTCTAACCTGTTGTGTACCTTCCTGGAATAGGATAAACCATTCAACTTCAACAGGGCATGCCCTGAAGCATTCAAAACCCTCAAAGAGAAGCTCGTGTCAGCACCTATGGTAGTTCCCCCTGATTGGAGCCACCCCTTTGATTTAATGTGTGACGCTAGTGATACTACTATCGGTGCCGCCGTCGTACAACGTAGAGAAAAAATTTTCCATGCCATCTACTACGCCAGAAAGACGCTAAATCTTGCCAAGACCAACTACACCACCACCGAGAAGGAACTATTGGCAGTAGTGTTCGCCTTCGATAAGTTTCGGCTCTATCTAATTGGAACAAAAGTGATCGTCCACATGGATCATTCAGCCTTAAAATACATTTTCGCAAAGAAGGATGCCAAACCTTGCATAATCCATTAGATCCTTATGCTGCAAGAGTTTGACCTAAAAATATGAGACAGAAAGGGCACAGAAAATCAAGTGGCATGGCATTTATCTCGGCTTGAGAATGACCAAGAAAAGACACTGTAACACCCGGGTTCGGGGGTCGGGTGAAAATAATATTAAAATATTATAAATAGCATTTTTGGGCCTCGAGTTTACAAAACAAATAAATTAAGTTGGACCATTTTCAAAACAAGCCCAAATAGCCATGAATGTCAGCTATTTGTAAATGCCTCATTTTATTAAGGGTATTTTGGTCTTTGGCCTTTCAATTTTAAACAAACATTAAAAAAATGCTTTTGGCTCATCTTCTTCCCCTCTCCAATCTTGATTTTGACGACAAAGAGACCCCCTTCCCTAGTTACTATTCCATCTCATATCTTGCTTATTGTTGGAGCTTTTGCAAAGGTAAAATCATTTTTGACATGTCCTAGTCATCATCTTCAAGCTCATACCTTTAGTTTTCATTAATGTCCATGGTTTTGAAATTGGGAGTTTTGAGTTTTTAGATTAAAAATGCCATCTTTAATGTCTATAACTTAAGCTTTTGAATTGTTGAGATAATATGAGTTATTTACAACCTAAGGGGACCAACATAGTAGATTTTTACAAGGTTTTATAGAGTTTCCCGAAATTGGGTTTTTGAGGGGGTTTTGAGGGTTTTAGGTTGAGTTTTGGGGTGATTTATGTGGGAGAGTGTGTGCTGATGGTTAGTCTATGTATGAGGGCTGTTTTGGAAGCCTTAGAGAGTAATTTAAGTGTTGAAATCAAGGGTTTTGGGCTGAGCTTCATGGCTGCTCGGGAATGAAGATTTTGGGGGTTGTTCTTAGCTTGAACCATGTGTTTTATGCTTGAATTATGTCCCGAGTTTGCTACTTTGAATCGTGGACTGAATTTTGATTCTTTTGATTTGTGTTGGGATGTTTAGACGCAAGAAAACTTGTTGGTGAAGCCTCGGGAGCGAATCCGGAGAATTCAGTGACTTGAGCTTGGATTTCAGCTATCTTTTGGGTAGCAACGGTGAGTAAAAATGTCAAACTTTTATTTGTTTACGAATCGGAACTCTTGGGGGTTTGGGTGGGACCTTGAGGGTCCACTTAAACACAAGTGTAAGTTAATCCTCCTACACCTTGTTATTTGTTGATGAATGGTTGTATGATGTGGAATTGTGCATTTCGAGTTGTTTGCATTACTGTTGTTGTGTAGTCGTGTAGAAGTTGAGCCTCACGTGATGGTTGTCTAAACTATGGTGGTGAGTGGTCCCACCGGTAGTGACTAGTAGTAGAGTAAGGTGATGAGTGGTCCCATCAGGAAACTAGTAGTTAAACGGTGATGTGTGGTCCCATCGTGTGTAAGTTGGTTGTGTTTGTGCAAGCAATGTGTGGTCTTGTTGCGATGATCATTCGTGCATTCATTGGTTTCATTGTGAATTGTGAAAAGTGTTTTGAAAATTGCATGCTTGTTGAACTGTAGAGCTTCTCTCACTAAGCTAGTTGGCTTACGCTCTCCTTTGTTTCCAACATGCAGATCGTTAGTGTTCGGGAGCCAAGGGGGAAAGGAAGGAGCTTTTGGAGTTCTCATTTTAGCGCAAGTATGATTTATGTATTTTAATAATGCCTAGACGATGGGGGTGTAGACTTGTAGGAGTTGGTGTCAAACTCCTTGGTTGATGTTTTGTTTTGTTGATTATGCTAAATTGTTGAACTTATGTTGGCCATGTGTATGTCTTTATGTTATTGATTGTAAACCATATTTACTTGATGCATGCTTGTCTTGTGGTTGAAAACTTATATTCCTTTATGAATGCTATATGTATGTTTGTCTAAAGCCTGAAACTTGAATGTTATGCATGAATCCTTGTTGTGCTTATTGATTCATTTAATGTATGGCTCCTACATGTTTGTTGTGTGCTAAGCATGTCTATATAGGGTGTCTTTGATCTAGAATTGATGTATGATGAGTCTTGGAGGTTTTGGATGAGTTTTGGGACTGCCTTGTATCAAAAACCAGCTAAAATCTGTCTTTTTGCAGCCCGTGTATCGAAACGGTTTGTCCCGTTTCGTTACGGCCTCTTGTTTCAGGCCAGGCATTTCGATATGCATAGGGGCCGTTTCGATACAATTTTGCCACTGGAAATCTGATATTTTGAGGATAAATTGAGGTACCAAAACGGGTCTTAGTGTTTCGAAATGGTCAATATGTCGTTGACCACGAGAAGTTGACCGTTGGGGGTGTTTCAGAACGGTTGACCGCTGTTTCGATACGGTCCTCTTGTGTTGACTTAGGCCCGTTGACCAAGTCAAGGCATTTCGATACACCTCTCGGGTGTTTTGAAACGGCCTGCTTATCAAGCTAAAAATGGACTGTTTTGTAATGATGTTGAATTGCTTGTCTCGTTTGTTGCTTCCGTTTGTGACCTTTTATATAAGATTTAATAAAGCCATTTAGACAAGATAATAATAATAGATTTTTTTGGGGTTCTAACCGAAGGGGAGCCTTAGTGGGTTTCACTTCGATTTTCCTCGTGTAGCCTACTCGGACTAGCCAGCCATCCAGACTGGGACGAGGGGGTTACATTTGGTGGTATCAGAGCCTGAGGTTTCTGAGACCTCGGGTAGATAAGTGAGGTAAGTTGATGGGTTATGAAGTTGCTTTGTATTAATGAGTGTTTTATCATGTATGCTCGAATGTTTGCTTGCTAGCGCGGTGTTCGTAAGCATGTTTCAATGGATTTTTCTGGTTGGGTTAAGGGCTAGTTGAATGTCCCCATTGTTAGGTGTTGTTGTAAAAAAGGAAAATTGTTTTGGTTTAACGAGCTTGAGAACCGGAGTCCTTGCCCTTCTGCTAACCTAACGTTTCCCATGTTGTTGTGTGTTTGTTGTTTTAGACTTTATTTGCTATGGTGAGACCAAGGGGATGGCCTAGAGCGGGTGACCAGGCACCCGATGACGTGCCTCCTGCTCCTCATGCTCCCGATGGTAATGGGGTAAATGTTGGAGGTGATGGTAATGGGCCTCAGGTTGATGTTAATGTGGGAGGTAACGGGGCTCCAGCGGGCCAGGGTCAGGCAGGTGCAGATGTGGCCCATTTGATTCAGACCATAGCCGAGGCTTTTCAGACAGCTTTGGCCGGTATGCAAGCTGCAGCACCACCTCAGGGTGCAGGGACATGATTACCCCTAGAGAGGCTTCGTAACTTGGGAGCAGTTGAGTTTCATGGATTAACTCTCGAGGGTTCAAAGGGGTGGCTTGAGAGTACTATTCGCATCATGGGTCAGATGGAGTGTTCAGACGCCCGTAAGTTGGGTTGCATTGTCTCCTTGGTTTAGGGGGACACTCATACTTGGTGGACCACTGTTACCTCTGGTATGGCCGAGGCAGATATCACATGGGAGTTCTTCAGAAATTCTTTCAAGAGGAAGTATCTTGGAGTCCGGTACTTGGATCAGAATAAAAGGGAGTTTATGGCTTTGGTTCAAGGTAATAGGACCGTGTCTGAATACGAGGTTCAGTTTGTGAGATTGAGCCAGTATGCACCTGAGTTGGTTCCTAGTGAGAAGGAACGGTGTGACTGCTTTAGGTATGGGTTGACTACAGATGTGAAGACCTACATGCTTGCCTCCGACTACACTGAGTTCGATGTCTTAGTCTCTAGGGCCAAGGATATAAAGCAGAACCTAGGCTCTAGAGCACGTGCTAGTGGGTCTGATTTTGGAAAGAGACATGCAAATTGGGATAGAGACCAGGCCAAGAGGCATAGGGATAGGAGGTACCTGCCGGATACGAGGTACAGGGGTGGTAACTATGGTCAGAGCCATCAGGGCCAAGGAGCTGTTATGCACACACCAGAGTGCAATAGGTGTGGGAGACGCCATCAGGGCGAGTGTGCGGGTACCTTTGGGCCTTGTTGGAACTGTGGATCCCGAGACCACATGAGGCGTAACTGTCCACACCCAGCTAGGGGCGGACCGACTCCAGCTGGGGGCTTCGAGCACTAGAGAGGCCGTGGGTGCGGTCGCGAGAACATTCAGCCAAGGAATGAGGGTCAGAGGAACTTGGCTCATGTTGTAGCAGTCTAGCCCGAGGGAGGAGGACCGGCTAGGGCGTATGCTCAGCGAGAGGCTGGGAATGACACTGATGTCATTGCAGGTAATTTCTCATTATAGTCTTTGAGTTTGATTTCTTTGATAGATTTGGGGTCGACACATTTGTATATTTTTGGTGAGCACGCGAGGTTTTTAGGGTTACCATTTGATTGGATAGAGGTAGGTGTAAATGTTACTAGCTCTTTTGGTGATACAGTGGTAGTGAGGAAGGTGTATAGGAGGTGTCCCTTGATGGTTCAGGACCACGTATTTCCTGTCGATATGATGGAGTTACCCTTCTACGGCTTTGATGTGATTTTGGGCATGGATTGGCTTGTAGAGCATAGAGATAGGGTTGACTTCGAGACCAAGAGAGTCTCATTGAGGCTTACCGATGACTTTGAGGTTGTGGTAGTTGGTGAGAATGTTAGGTTCTTGTCCAATGTGGTTTTGGCTTTGAAAGCTCAGAGGTTGTTGAGTTCGGGGTGTCAGGCTTAGTTGGCTTATGTAATGAATCCTAATATGAGTGAGGTGAGACCTCAGGACATCAGAACAATATGTGATTTCCCTAGTGTTTTTCTGAAAGAGTTACCGGGTTTGCCTCCAGACAGAGCAGTTGAGTTTGCTATTGAGACGTATTCTGATTTAGCACCAGTTTCAATTGCTCCGTATAGAATGGCACCGAAAGAGTTGAAAGAATTGAAAACACAGCTTCAGGAGTTGCCTAATAGAGGCTTCATTAGGCCTAGTATTTCTCCGTGGGGTGCTCCGATCTTGTTTGTGAAAAAAGAAAGATGGTAGCATGAGGACGTGTATAGATTATAGGCAGTTGAATAAGGTGATAGTGAAGAACAATTATCCTTTGCCTAGGATAGATGACTTGCTAGACCAGTTGAGAGGTGCTTCTGTGTTTTCAAAGATTGACTTGAGGTCCGGGTACTACCAGTTGAAGGTAAAGGATGTGGACATACCGAAGACGACCTTTCCTACACGTTACAGACACTATGAGTTTTTGGTGATGCCTTTTGGGTTGAGTAACGCTCCAGCAGCCTTCATGGATATGATGAACCGTGTGTTTTGTGAGTTCCTAGACAGGTTTGTGGTAGTGTTCATAGATGACATCTTAGTATACTCTAGGACCGAAAAGGAGCATGATGAGCACTTGCGGTTAGTACTTCAGACCCTATTAGAGAATCAATTGTATGCCAAGCTAAGCAAATAAAAGTTTTGGATTAGGGAGGTAGTCTTCCTAGGTCACGTGATCTCGGCTAGTGGGATTAGTGTGGATCCCAAGAAGATAGAAGCTATAGTGAATTGGAAACAACCCAAGTCAGTGACAGAAATCCGCAGTTTCCTAGGCTTGGCGGGATACTATAGAAGGTTTGTTGAAGGGTTATCTAGAATAGCGGCTTCTTTGACTAAGTTACTACAAAAAAATGTTCTGTATGAGTGGTCAAATGCAAGACAAGAAGCATTTGATAAATTGAAGAAAGCTTTGATCGAAGCTCTTATCTTGATTCAGCCTTAACCTGGGAGAGAATTTGTGATATATAGTGATGCATCCTACATAGGGCTAGGTTGTGTTCTTATGCAAGAAGGTAAGGTGGTAGAATATGCTTCGCGGCAGTTTAAAGTTCATGAGAAGAATTACCCCACCCATGACATAGAGCTAGCTGCAGTGGTGTTCGCATTGAAGATTTGGAGACACCATCTTTCTAGTGAGAAATGCACCGTGTATACCAACCACAAGAGTTTGAAATATTTGATGTCTTAGAAGGAGTTGAACCTCAGGCAACGTAGGTGGTTAGAGCTCCTTAAGGATTATGACCTCGCTATGGAGTACCATCCAAGCAAGGCAAATGTAGTGGCTGATGCCTTGAGTAGAAAAGTAGTCGTTGAGTTACGAGCAATGTTTTCAAGGTTGAGTGTGTCTAAGGATGGTGGGTTGATAGCCAAGCTTTAGGTTAAGCCTTCATTAGTTCAGTTAATTCGAGAGAAGCATTTGCGAGATGAGTCTTTTGCACCTCACGTGCAAGACATAGCCAAAGACAGGCCTACCAAGTATTATTTTGGTGAGAATGGGATCTTATGTTACAAGGATAGGATAGTGGTTCTGGAGGATGCCGAGTTGAGGCGCACGATCTTGAATGGAGCTCATAATAATCCTTTTGCTATGCATCCGGGTAGCACGAAGATGTATCGAGGGTTAAAAGAATAGTATTATTGGGTTGGTTTGAAAAAGGACGTGGCCGAGTTTGTAAGTAGATGTATGGTTTGTCAGAGAGTCAAGACTGAGCATCAGTTTCCCTCAGGTTTTTTACAGCCGTTGAAGATTCTGGAATGGAAGTGGGAACGTATTACCATGGACTTTGTGTCAGGGCTACCGTTGACTCATTCAAGGAAGAACTCAATGTGGGTGATAGTGGATAGGTTTACTAAGTGTGCCCACTTCATACCAGTTCATACCACCTATACCCTAGATAAGTTGGCCGATCTATATATCTGTGAGATAGTAAGACTGCATGGGGTACCGAAGTCGATTGTGCTAGACCGAGATCTGAGATTTACAGCTAGATTTTTGGAGTGTTTGCATCGAGCTTTGGGTACTTGGTTGAACTTGAGCACTTTGTATCATCCGCAGTCAGATGGTCAGTCTGAGAGAGTGATTCAGGTGTTGGAAGATATGTTGAGATGTTGTATCATTGATTTTCAGGGGTCGTGGGAGAAACTTCTACCGTTAGTGGAGTTTGTGTATAACAACAGTTTTCAGTCGAGTATTCAGATGGCTCCTTATGAGGCCTTGTATGGTAGGAAGTGTAGAACCCCGATTTGTTGAGCCGAAGCCGGACATAAGCTTGTACCGATACCTAAACTGCTTAAGGGCAACACTGAGAAGGTGAAGCTGATATGTGATCGTTTGAAGGCAGCTTCAGATCGACAGAAGTCCTATGCCGATCTAGAGAGGAAAGAGGTAGAGTATTCTGTGAGAGATAAAGTGTTTTTGAAAGTTTCCCCTTGGAAGAAGGTGATGAGGTTTGGGAGGAAGGGCAAGCTAAGCCCAAGATTCATTGGACCCTATGAGATAGTGGAGAGGATCGGTCCCGTTGCGTATAGATTGAGACTCCCAACTGAACTAGAGAAGATTCATGATGTGTTTCACGTATCGGTGCTCCGAAAGTATAGATCAAATTTGTCCCATGTGATGCCCGTAGAAGAGATTGAATTGAATCCGGATTTGACTTATGATGAGGAACTAGTGGAGATCTTAGCCTCAGACAACAAGGTGTTGTGTGGTAGATCAATTGAGTTAGTCAAAGTGAGGTGGCAACGTCAAGGTGTAGACGAGGCCACTTGGGAGAGAAAAAAAGATATGGAAAGGCAGTTTCATTATCTCTTTCAGTCAGGTAATTTCGGGGACGAAATTCCTTAATTGGGGGAGAGTTGTAACACCCGGGTTCGGGGGTCGGGTGAAAATAATATTAAAATCTTATAAATAACATTTTGGGCATCAGGTTTACAAAACAAATAAATTAAGTTGGACCATTTTCAAAACAAGCCCAAATAGCCATGAATGTCATCTATTTGTAAATGCCTCATTTCATTAAGGGTATTTTGGTCTTTGGCCTTTCAATTTCAAAAAAAAAATTAAAAAAAATGCTTTTGGCTCATCTTCTCCCCCTCTCCAATATTCATTTTGACGACAAAGAGACCCCCTTCCCTAGTTACTATTCCATCTCATATCTTGCTTGTTGTTGGAGCTTTTGCAAAGGTAAAATCATTTTTGACCTGTCCTAGTGATCCTCTCCAAGCTCATATCTTTAGTTTTCATTAATGTCCATGTTTTTGAAATTGGGAGTTTTGAGTTTTTAGATTAAAAATGCCATCTTTAATGTCTATAACTTAAGCTTTTGAATTGTTGAGATAATATGAGTTATTTACAACATAAGGGGTCCGACATAGTAGATTTTTACAAGGTTTTATAGAGTTTCCCGAAATTGGGTTTTTGAGGGGTTTTAGGTTGAGTTTTGGGGGTGATTTATGTGGGAGAGTGTGGACTGATGTTTAGTCTATGTATGAGGGCTGTTTTGGAAGCCTTAGGGAGTAATTTACGTGTTGAAATCATGGGTTTTGGGCTGAGCTTCATGGCTGCTCGGGAATGAAGATTTTGGGGGTTGTTCTTATCTTGAACCACGTGTTTTGTGCTTGAATTATGTCTCGGGCTTGCTACTTTGAATCGTGGACTGAATTTTGATTGTTTTGATTTGTGTTGGGATGTTTAGAAGCAAGAAAACTTGTTGGTGAAGCCTTGGGAGCGAATCCGGAGAATTCAGTGACTTGAGCTTGGATTCCGGCTCTCTTTTGGGTAGCAACGGTGAGTAAAAATGACGAACTTTGATTTTTTTTACGAATCGGAACTCTTGGGGGTTTGGGTGGGACCTTGAGGCTCCACTTAAACGCAAGTGTAATACAATCCTCCTACATCTTGTTATTTGTTGATGAATGGTTGTATGATGTGGTCTTGTGCATTTCGAGTTGTTTGCATTATTGTTGTTGTGTAGTCGTGTAGGAGTTGAGCCTCAAGTGATGATTGTCTAAACTACGGTGATGAGTGGTCCCACCGGTAGTGACTAGTAGTAGAGTAAGGTGATGAGTGGTCCCATCGAAAAACTACTAGTCGAACGGTGATGTGTGGTCCCACCGTGTGTAAGTTGGTTGTGTTTGTGTGTGCCATGTGTGGTCTTGTTGCGATGATCATTCGTGCATTCATTGATTTCATTGTGAATTGTGAAAAGTGTTTTGAAAACTGCATGCTTGTTGAACTGTAGAGCTTCTCTCACTAAGCTAGTTGGCTTACGCTCTCCTTTGTTTCCAGCATGCAGATCGTTAGTGTTCGGGAGGCAAGCGTGAAGGAAGGTGATTTTGGAGTTCTCATTTTATCTCAAGTATGATTTATGTATTGTAATAATGCCTAGACGATGAGGGTGTGGACTTGTAGGAGTTTGTGTCAAACTCCTTGGTTGATGTTTTGTTTTGTTTTGTTGAGTATGCTAAATTGTTGAACTTATGCTGGCCATGTGTATGCATTTATGTTATGGATTGTAAACAATATTTACTTGATGCATGCTTGTCTTATGGTTGAAAACTTATATCCCTTTATGAATGCTATATGTATGTTTGTCTAAAGCCTGAAACTTGAATGTTATGCATGAATCCTTGTTGTGCTTATTGATTCATTTAATGTATGGCTCCTACATGTTTGTTGTGTGCTAAGCATGTCTATATAGGGTGTCTTTCATCTAGAATTGATGTATGATGAGTCTTGGAGGTTTTGGATGAGTTTTGGGACTGCCTTGTATCAAAAACCAGCTAAAATATGTCTTTTCGCAGCCCGTGTATCGAAACGGTTTGTCCCGTTTCGATACGCATAGGGGCCGTTTCGGTACAATTTTGCCACTGGAAATCTAAGATTTTGATGATAAATTGAGGTACCGAAACGGGTCTTGGTGTTTCAAAACGGTCAATATGTCGTTGACCACGAGAAGTCGACCGTTGGGGGTGTTTCGGAATGGTTGACCGTCGTTTCGATACGGTCCTCTCGTGTTGACTTAGGCCCGTTGACGAAGTCAAGGCGTTTCGATACACCTCTCGGGTGTTTCGAAACGGCCTGCTTATCAAGCTAAAAATGAACTGTTTTGTAATGATGTTGAATTGCTTGTCTCGTTTGTTGCTTCCATTTGTGACTTTTCATATAGGATTTAATAAAGCCATTTAGACAAGATAATAATAATATATTTTTTGGGGGTTGCTAACCGAAGGGGAGCCTTAGCAAGTTTCACTTCGGTTTTCCCCGTGTAGCCGACTCGGACCGGTCAGTTGTCCAGACCGGGACGAGGGGGTTACAGACACCAAATAGAAAAATCTAAGATGCGTTCCCTGACGAACAACTGTTACTTGCCTCTGCCCTAGATGCAACCTTAGAAGCTAAAGGCATCTCACTTTCTGCCCACGAAGATGTCGCGGCAGCAACGTAAACAGCAACACCCTGGTACATGGATATTGTTTATACTTGGTAACTGGTGTTTTACCTTATGACCTGATGCTAAGCATTATTTTTGGGACAAGCCTTTCTTGTTTAAAAACTATGCAAATCAGGTCATTAGATAGTGTGTCCCTGAGGATGAACAACAAGCCATACTATCTCAGTGCCATGCAACACCATATGGAGGTCATTTCGAAGGACAGCACATGGCAGCAAAAGTACTCCAATCGGGCTTTTTCTGGCTAACATTGCATAAAGATGCCCAAGCCTTCTACAAACAGTGCGACATATGCCAAAGAATAGGAAACATTTCAAGAAGGAACGAAATGCCCTTACAAACTATCATGGAGGTTGAATTATTCGATGTTTGGGGGATTGATTTTATGGGCCCATTCCCATCTTCTTGTGGCAACATGTACATCCTCCTAGCGGTTGATTATGTCTCCAAGTGGATAGAAGCCATTGCCACCCCTCACAATGATGCAAAGACCGTTCATAGATTCCTACACAAGAACATATTCACAAGGTTTGGAATCCAAAGAGCCATCATTAGTGACGAGGGCACCCATTTTGATGACAAGTTAATTGGAAAGGCACTTCAAAAAGTGGGTGTCAAACACAAGATTGTCGCGGCATACCATCCTCAAACAAATGGGCAGACAGATATTTCGAACAGAGAAGTTTAAACCATCTTGGAAAAAGTTGTCAACCCAAATAGGAAAGATTGGTAGATGAAGTTAGACGATGCATTTTGGGCACATCGAATAGTGTACAAAATGCCACTCGAAATGTCCCCTTATCGACTAGTATACGACAAGGCCTGCCACCTTCCAGTTGAAATAGAACACAAGGCGTATTAGGTAGTCAAGGCGGTAAACATTGATTGGAAGCAGGCTGGCGAAAAGAGATTGTTGGATCTGACCGAAATGGAGGAATTCAGACGGGAAGCATACGAGAATGCCATGTTGTACGAAGAAAATGTAAAAAGGTGGCATGACAGCTAGATCCAACAAAGGCAGTTTCTACCCGGGCTGCAAGTGTTGCTGTTCAACTCCCGCCTAAAGCTATTTCCCGGAAAATTAAAGTCCAGATGGTCAGGACCGTTCGAAGTGGTCCACACCCTCCCACATGGTGTTGTGACAGTAAAGCCAATGAACAGAGGGGCAGAATTCAAAGTTAATGTGCAATGATTAAAGCATTATGCAGGAGACTCTGTCCCGAGAGAACAAGAAGTATTCACTCTGGGGGATGCCCACCCCAGTGTGACATAATTTTTATTTTTCCACATCTTTTTTTGTTTTATCTATTTAGGAGTAGATTCTAATTACTAAGAACTATATTTTATTTTTAGCTACGTTGTTACTATTTATTTTCGTCTTACAACTCAGATTCACACCCTAAAAAGTCAAGTCGCCGCGCACAACAGAGGACAACACTACTCAGCCAGTTGCCAGAACCCGCAGTTGACGACATAGTAGTTAACTCATCCGAATCATCTCCACTATCTGACAGCAACTAAGTCTAAGTTTTCTTTCCCTGTCTCATGTTTATTTTTTTAGTTTCTAATTAGTTTTTTTTTATTTTGTGCATTGAGGGCAATGCCCATCTCGAGTTGGGTGGGTGGGGGGGGTTAGCACTCATTTGTTTTTTAGGCATTCTTCGATCATATAGTTGCATATGTACTTGCCTTTAAATCAATCAAAAGAAAAAAAATTAGAACTTGTGCCTATGATAGGATAGCCGATTTTATATTTTTTGCATCATAAAAAAGAAATTTATTTTTTAGGAAAGCATGAAGAAAACATAGATTTTTTCTATAATTGCAAAAAATCATAAACACTACTGTTACTTGCTGAATTTGAGTGAATTTCTGATAAACACTACCTGTTTGAATTATTTGTAAAATTCTAACATGGTTGTAGGTAGCTGCCGCGACAGACAACAAATAGAAAAAGAAAAGCACTGCCACAGAAATAACATAATATATATATATATGATGTGTTACCCTAGAGGTGCCCGAAACAGGCTCTAGGAAGAATCACGTGCAAAGGACACTCCGCTGCTATCAAAGTCCATGAATCTGAAATTTTTTGAAGTGGGAGAAAAATTATCATAAGTGAATGAAAGTCTTCACGGGATGACTCTACTCAATGGGTTTGGGGTTTTGTAGTTTTCTCCTATCTATATTTCAGACATAAAGAGTAATTTTGATGAGTTGAAGCCCTTACTGCCATGATTATAAATCGTGCTTAAATTGTGCTGCCTCGGCAGCAACCTCATATTACCTTGACAACATCTTTGTTTACTTAGAATATTCTTCAGATTCAGCCTGTACACAATTTCTTCACACACTACACTAGAATTATTGTTTAATTTCGAGGTAATTCATGTTATTCTCCGTTCACTAATCTAATGATAGGTGTCACGACCTTGAGGTGCGTATTCAAGTTTAAAACAAGTTTTTTCTTTCTGATTAATGCAAGGGAAAGTATGTTTAGGATTGCATTGCTTGGGGACAAGCAATAGTTCAAGTTTGGGGGTGTGTAAAGTGCTCATAAGTCTTATATTTTGTATGCATTCCATCTCATATTGTTGCTATTCTTAAGTGCATTTTAGGCATATTTAGGTACATGCATGCATTATTTACAGTATTCTTTATTTTGCCATGTTTCTATTGAATATCTTTGATTTGGTAAGAAAATATATTGTTTTAGTTTAGTTTTATTTTCAGATGCTACAAGCTGTCAGGAGGAGGAGAAATCAGAGGAGCGGATGCTGAGGCAGCAAACCAAGGAGCTGTACTGAAGCAGTTAAACACAGAAAGAGATGTTGTTGCCGCCATATCTGCCGCCTAGGGCAGCAACTTGAGGAATCGATGAAGTGAAGTGAGATCGGTAGAGCATAATTTGTTGAGTCTATCGAGCACATCCACGCAATTTACTGAAGCTGGAAACAGCGGCTAGAGCCGATAAAGGAGAAAATATCTAAGGCGGCCTAAGCTTACTTGCGACAAAAGGAGTCCAACTTCAATTCAAAGAAGTCAGAATTAAAGGAAGCATTCAATGCAAAAGCTACTTTATCATGAGGAAGACTTCTACTCGAATGAGGACTTAACCTAGGCCATGCCTTATATATACCTGTTCATATTTTGTATCTTAGGAGAGGAGAGTCGGCATAGCTTAGTTTCTCTTGTGTTTTCTTACCGTCATTATGTTCTAAACTCTCTAGGGTTTGGGTTGTGTTGTAAAGTAGTTGTGAGAATGGTTGTTTAGGTTTAAGTTTGTTATTGCAATAAATTCAAGGTTTGCTTATTTCATGCTCCTCATTGTTTTCATTTGAGTTCGAAAGATCGATTGTGAGCAATCCATTTGGTTGGCATCGAGAGAGTCAAACTCACGAATAAAGTAAGAACGATCCCATGCACACCAGGTGTTGATCAATCCAGCCTAGACATATGTTAGGGTTATACTGGCTAAAACGGGACGAAGCAAAGATTGTTGTTCATTGCAAGATTCATGCTGACGGGTATTATCTGCAGTGGGCATTAACAATATTCTAGCTTAGACATATGTAGAATCATTCTCGAAGCGTGTTGTTAAGCCTTGAAGGTTTTCCAAGTTTGTTACCGAGCCAATCATCCATTCCACCTACCGAGGCAGTGAAAGTTGTTGAAGCACAAATCTGCCATCTTCCGCTGAGGCAGCAATGTCTGGCAGCGCAATACAACTTGACCTATTCAATGCAGTTTCACACTACGAAATAGCATAACATGACCCATTCTATCAACATAATTTCTTCCTTAAATTACTTGTGTTTATTTACTTTTCTTTTAAACAAACTGAAATTGACTTGTGCATTTAAATATTCTTTGTGCAGGAATTTATATTCGAGTTAGTTGTCCAATCATCGTGGGAGACGATATCATTTATACTATAAGTTGACAAGAGTGTGCACTTGCGCTCATAATTGGAGAACACCCAAACGCTCTACAGCGCCCATTTTCCTTGGGGATCGCTTTGAATTGGCAGCTTCTTCTTTAATACCAGGTCACCCTCTTGGAATTCTCTAAGGAGAACCTTCTTTTCATGAACCCATATCATTCTTCTTTGGTACATTTGACCAAGGCATAAGGCTTTCAACCTCTTTTCTTCGATTAAATTCAATTGGTCATACCTTTCCTGAACCCATTAAGCTTCACCTAACTTGGCCTCCATCAAGACTCGCAATGATGGTATCTCAACCTCAATTGGTAGCACAACTTCTACTTCGTATAGTAATGAGAATGGAGTTGCCCCATAGATGTTCATTCCGCGGTTCAGTAAGCATATAAAGCGAAAGGTAACTTTTCATGCCAATCTTCATAAGTGTCAATCATTTTTGCAACTATCTTCATGATTTTTTTATTTGTAGCCTCTACTGCTCTATTGATCTTCAGGCGATACAACACTAGATTATGATGTTTTTGGTTAAATTGTTCACAGACCCCATCAATCATTCTATTATTCAGGTTGGAAGCATTATCGGTGATTACTCTCTCTAGTAATCCGTATCGGCAAATGATCTCATTCTTTAAAATTTGCAGACTATTAATCTAGCGATATTTGAGTATGAGGCCACTTCAATCAACTTTGTGAAGTAGTCGATAGCTGCCAGAAAAAGCGATGTTTGTTTGACGCTTTTGGATGAATCTGCCCAATAACATCTATGCCCCACATAGAGAATGGCCAGGGAGATGCCATGACATGGAGAGATTCATGAGGCGTATGGACCTTATCAGCTTAAATCTGGCACTTATAGCATTTGCGAGAATAATTAATGCAATCTACTTCTATAGTTGACCACTAATATCCTAACCACATAATTCTTCTAGCCATAGTGAAGTCACTAGGGTGAGTTTCGCAAACTCCTCCATGAACATCTTCTATAATCAACTGAGCTTCTTTTGCATCCACACATCCTAAAAGCACATGATCTTGACTTCTTTTATAAAGAATTTCTCCATCAAGAATGTACCCTAATTCCATTTTTCTAATAATCTTCTTTTCATTCTCTAAAGTGTGAACTAGGTACTGCTGAAATTTTATGTACTGCAAGATGTCGTGGTACCATGGCAAACCGGCTTCCTCTTCCTCTATGTCGTAGCAATGAGCTGGGGAATCTAGCATTTTCAATTTGATTGGCATCATCTTAGAGCCTTCACTTGCTTTAAACATGGCGGCTAGCGTAGCTAGGGCATCGACCATCTGGCAATCTTCTCTTGGAAGATGCTTAAAATTGATCACATCGAATTCTTTGGTTAATTCAAGGACCAGCTTGTAATATTCTATCATTTTTGCATCTTTTGTTTCCCATTCACCTTGTATTTGATAGATGACCAACGCCGAATCCCCATAAACCTTCAAATTTCAGATATCTCTTTCAATGGGCTCTCTTAGACCTAATATGCATGCCTCATATTCTGCCATATTATTAGTGCAAAAGAATTTCAAACGACAAGTGAAAAGGGTAATAATCTCCTCATGGCGAAATCAAAACTGCCCCAATACCTCACCCTAAAGCATTTACTGCTCCATAAAAGTTCATTGCCCAAGATTCTATTGGTGGCTCATCATTTTCTGAAATATACATTAAATCCTCATCAGGAAAATTGAAATGTGTTGCCTCATAATCACCCTGAGCACGACTTGCCAGAAAATCAACTATGGCACTTCCTTTCACTGCTTTCTGGCTCATATACTGAATGTCGTATTCTGAAGGTAACATCTTCCATCGTGCTAATCTTCTTGATAAAGCTGGGGCTTCTATCATGAATATCAGCAGATCCAACTTCGAGATCAACCAAGTAGTATGATACAACATATACTGCCCAAGCCTTTTTGTAGCTTGTAGGCTCTGGAATAGTCTTGCTTTAAGTGCAAGTGTACCCTAATGCCTAGTTGTAATATAAAAGATATCGTTTCCACATGGATTGGGAAACTCTTCAGAATTTATCTTCATGCACAAGTAAAAATAAAAACACAAGTAAATTGAGGTTTTGTTTGAATCGAATAAACTAAAAGCAATTAAAATAAAGAGTCACGAAATTAGATTGAGAAAATCGGTCGGTATTAGTATGCGTTGTAGTGTTGGTTTTGAATGCTCCGTCTCGGCAAAGTATTGCAGAATCTTCTTAACAGTCTTGACAGAAAACTGCCTTGGTAGATGCCCGCCTCGGTAAAGACTATGTAGCTCCCGGAGCGGCTAAGCGACAATTCGAAGTTCGGTAAGGCTTCCTTCTGTGACTCCTTCTTATCCTTTAGCCAGTGAACTTCCAACTTATTCCTAAGCCAAAGTAGTTTTACCCTAGATTGGATAAAACCTTATTTAATCGTTTCTTGAGTTCAACTCTCCCGAAATTGAACAAATAGATAAATTGCAACTTCCTCTCCCAATTTGATTGCAAACAATTGAAAACCAAGAGTAAACAAACTTTGAATTTTATTGCAATAACTTTAACCTAAACGAATACAAGCAATCTCTCATAACTACTCAACAAAACCAACCCTTAGCCCTAGGATAAGTTTAGAACATGATAGACGAATGGAAGTTCTAGGGTTTCTCAAAAATCACTCTACCCCTCTCTCTTAGTCGGCTAGGGTATGTATTTATAGGGATTGGCCAAGGTCAAAGTCGGTTTAGGGTAGGAGTACTACTTAGAATCAGATTACAACTCATTAAAAGAACAAATCTCTACAATTAATTCTTCTTAGATTCTCGTTTGACTTTTTCCACCATAACTTTGACCGTGGCTTTTCTTGAGCTTTTCGGCTCCGATCCTCATGCAAGTGGTATCTAAAAATCATGCTCTATGTGTGCTTTCGATCGCATACCACTTTGCATTTTTCCAGTTTCCTTGGGTTGTTGTCTCGGCGGCATATAGTATGCTGCTTCGGCAGAGGTCTGTGTTGGTGTGAGTAATTCAGCATGGCTCCTTACTCTTGGCTTATCCTCTGTGGCATAGTCTAATCAGCTCTTCATCAGGTTCATTAGCATCTTTCATCGATTGTTTAGCTTCGTCCTTCTGCCCTCCTTGCTGCCTCGGCATGGTTTATTTGGGCGGGTACCTGTGCACAATAAAACACATACTTGAGCAGTATCTTTTATAGATAAAAATAGTGAAATTCATCAAACAGGCAGATTATCTAATATATGCAATTTTCTATATGGTTACCTAATAAATGCAACTAAAACATGCTTAAGTGCAACAATAACTGAGCTAAACTAGGGCTAAAATGTAGGACTTTTACACACTTAACATGCCCCAAAACTCGAACTATTGCTTGCCCTCAAGCAAAGGCAACCTAGTAGTTTCTTACATCTCTAGAAAGTGTGGCTTCATATCTTGAGTAATCCCTAACCTCCATGTGATTACCTGCGTGGGCAGCAACCAATCGAATGAAAATGGACTTACCTGGAACAATACTACGATGCTCATGAGTGTGTGCATGTTTTGTGAACAAGTATGATTCTTCAGATTCCATGTAAGCATAAAGGTAATCAATTCAATTCTTGGGTTTCTTAACTTTTCTTACTAGAGCCAGTTTCGGGAACCTCTAGTTTATCAACCAATCCATTCCTCCAAAATTAATCAACTAGAACCGATTTCGAGCACCTCTAGTGATTTCTCATTACTAGAATTAAAGGCAAACATTTCTAGCAATATCTTTTACTCTATACTAGAGCTAGTGATAGGCAACTCTAGTACATGGAATTTTTCAATTTTAAACCCAAGTAATTATCTAACCTTAACTCACTAGAACTCCTAAAATCATACAAGTCACAAGGTGTGTTTCTAAGTTTCGTCACAATTGTACATCTCTAAATACTTCCAAAGTCATGCTAAGGTCGCTGCCACGGCGGCTACTACGGTGACAGTTAGGAAATACTCAAAATCTAAGCCAAATATATATTTTTTTCATTTTTTATATATAACAGCAAGTAACAATGCATTCTATATGAATCCTCAATATACATTCTAACATGAAACAAATAATAACAAAAGAGAAAATAAAATAAAAAAATTAGGAGTAACTTTCCCCCAAACTCGAGAGGAGCATTGTCTTCAAAGCATGTCTACATACTCAAAATAAAACATAGATTTGATAAAGAAGGAAGATGATAGCTTAGAATGCTGGAGAATCGGAGGAGGTGTCGTCTTCTTCATCCTCTCTAAGTATCATCCGCCGTTGAGTTGGTACTTTAAGTCTTTTGTCCGCCCTCGACAACTGCTTCAAAAATAAAATGCATGCTAAATAAAATTTAATGCCTAAAAACAAAAAATTAAAAATAATGTGTTTGAAATATAAAATAAATGCAAGAAATTTAAATCTATTTCCTAAAAAATCATGAAAAAAAATATTTAGGCTATATTAGGAGTGCATTTGTATGCACCTCCTAACAAGACCAATTCCTTGTCTCTTGCAACATGAGTTCCTGTGTAGTGCTTTAACCTCTTCCCATTCACTTTAAATTCATGCCCATCATTGGTAGATTTGATCGTGACTGCACCATGTGGTAATGCTTTAACTACCTCAAACGGGTCATACCATATTGACTTCAACTTCCCTAGGAATAGATTCAATCGAGAATTGAAGAGGAGTACCTTGCTTTGCAGGCATAAACTGCCTTGACAACAACTTCTTGTCATGTCATTTTTTTTGTTTTCACTTTGTATATTCTCGCATTGTCATATGTCAAGGCTCTGAATTCTTCGATCTCATTCAGGTCCATGAGTCTCTTTTGCCCGGCTTTGTCCCAGTCTAGGTTTACTACCTTGATGGCCCAATATGCCTTATGTTTAATCTCAATGGGCAGGCGGCAGGTGTTTTCATACACGAGCTGATAGGGTGACATGCCTAATGTGGTCTTATAGGCTGTTCTATATGCCCATAATGCATCACCGATTCGAAGAGACTAGTCTTTCCTAGATGGATTAACCACCTTTTCGAGAATGCTCTTCAGTTCCTTGTTTGATATTTCAGCCTGCCCATTGGTCTGAGGGTGGTATGTCGTGGCAACTTTGCGTGTGACACCAAATTTCTTTAATGTTGTGGTACTCAGTTTGTTGTCAAAATGTCTCCCCTCGTCACTTATGATGGCTCTAGGGATTCCAAACCGTGTAAAGGTATGCTTTTGGAGAAATTTCAAAATGATTTTGGAATCATCTTTTGGTGTAGAAATGACTTCCACCTATTTGGACACGTAATTTACTGGTAGCAGTATGTATAAGTTCCCACAAGATGATGGAAACAAGCCAATGAAGTCGATTCCCCATACATCGAATAGTTCGACTTCTAGAATATTTTGTAGTGGCATCTCGTTCCTCCTTGAGACGTTGTCTGTCCGTTGGCATCTATCACACTGTTTGTACTATGCCTGGGCATCTCTATATATTGTCGGCCAGTAGAGTGCCGATTGGAGAACCTTGGCAGCAGTTCTGGTTCCTCTAAAATGATCCCCATATGGTAAGTTGTGGCAATGGTGGAGGACTTCTTGTTGTTCTTCCTCTAGTACACAACTCTGAATCACCTGGTCTGCACATTGCTTAAACAAAAGAGGTTCATCCCAATAATAATGTTTTGCATCATTTTGGAACCTCTTTTTCCCTTGGTAATTCATGTTATGAGGAAAAATACCACTAACCAAGAAGTTTACATGATCAACATACCAGGGTGTGGTGGAGATCGTCATGGTTGCTAGAGGTTATGTCGCGGCGGGTATGGTATATGTTGCGTGGGTGGCTGCGAGGTCTACTACCGAGGTGGCTAGGATTTGCTCATATGGGAAGTTTTCCTGAATTTTAGTCGTGTTTGTGGGTCTTCCCTCTAGTCATGACAGATGATTAGCCACTTGGTTCTCTGCCTTTTTATGTCCATGATTTCAATGTCAAATTCTTGTAAGAGAAGAATCCAGCGTATCAATCTTTGTTTTGCATCTTTCTCAGAGAAAAGGTATTTTATGGCTGAATGGTCTTTGTGCACCGTCACCTTTCTTCCGATGAGATAGGCTCGCAATTTATCAAAAGCAAAAACTAATGCCAATAACTCATTCTCAGTGGTGGTATAATTAACTTGGGCCTTGTTGAGCGTCTTGCTGGCATAGTAGATGACATGGAGGATTTTTCCCCTGCCCTAGCATAGCCCCGACGGTGTAGTCATTAGCATCATACATTATCTCAAAGGGCAGCATCCAATCTGGTGGTACTACAATGGGATCGGCGACAAGTTTCTTCTTTAGGGTTTCAAATGCCTCAATGCATTTGTCATCAAAGTTAAAGGGTTTATCCTGTTCAAGAATGAACACAATGGTTTAGTTATTTTCAAAAAGTTTTCAATGAAATGTCTATAAAAACCAGCGTGTCCTAGAAAACTCATGATCCCTTTAACAATGGTAGATGGCGGCAGTTTTTCGATAACATCGATTTTGGCTCTGTCAACAACGATGCCGCGGTGGAAGATTTTATTGCCCATCACAATGCCCTCGATTACCATAAAGTGGCATTTCTCCCAATTCAAGACCATGTTAGATTCTTCACATCTTTCGAGTACTTTTTCCAGGTTACCAAGATCTATCAAAGCTGTCTCCCAAAACTGAAAAATCATCCATGAAGATTTCCAGGAAATTTTCTACCATATAGGAGAAAATGGTCATCATACATCTTTGGAAGGTTGTCGGTGCATTGCGAAATCCAAACGACATCGTTCTAAATGTGCATGTTCCGTACGGGCAGGTGAAGGTAGTTTTCTCTTGGTCATCTAGATCGATTGCAATTTGATTGTAACCTAAGTAACCATCAAGAAAACAATAGTACGGTTTTCCGGCCAATCTATCTAACATTTGATCTAAGAAAGGTAAGGGTAAGTGGTCATTTCGAGTTGCTTTATTTAGATTTCGATAGTCCATACAAACCCTCCAACCGGTCACAGTCCGGGATGGGATTAACTCATTGTCTTCGTTTGTGACGACTGTCATCCCTCCTATATTAGGCACATATTGGACCAGGCTTACCCATGTGCTATCGGATATGGGGTAAATATTATCGGCATCAAGCCACTTGATTACTTCTTTTCTCACCACATCCTTCATAGCCTCATTTAGTCGCCTTTGGGCATTGACTGTCAGCTTATGATTGTCCTCTAAAGGATCCTAAGCATACAAACTGCCAGACTGATTCCTTTTATATCAGCAATAGTCCATCCAATGGCTTGTTTGTGCCCCCCGAGCATCTCAACCAAATGTTGTTCCTGTTTTTGCGTCAACGTGGAAGAAATAATTACGAGCAAACTGTCATTATGTCCAAGATAAACATACTTAAGCTGCTCGGGTAGTGGTTTAACTTCCAGTTTGGACGGCAGTTCAATGGATGGTTTTTCAACGGTACTCTCTTTTGTTGTGTATTTAATAGGTTCAAAATACTTACCTGAACGAGTACCAGTCCAATTTACCTCTTCAGGCTGGCTGTCGAGGTAAGTATCTAGGAAGTCGTCTAAGTATTTGTCGAGGCAGTGGCCAAAATCTTTGCCTGAGCAGTGGCTGCTGAGGCAGGGGGCATCCGATGTGAGATTTACTTCTGTGGTTTCCTAGAACAGTTGGCACTCCTCTTTGTTATCAGCTTGCTTGAGGGTCTGAAGTACATTAAGTTTTATGTGCTGGTCGTTTACCCTCATGGTTACTTCTCCCTTCTCCACGTCAATTAGAGTTTTGCTCGTGGTTAGGAAAGATCTCCCCATCATGATTGGTGCATGTTCATTTGCCTCACAATCCAAAACAAGGAAGACTACATGGAATATAAACTTTTCCACTCTTACCAAGATGTCTTTGATTTTTCCTTCATGGTGTATGTAAGAGCGGTCAGCCAGCTGGAGCATGACAATGGTGGGTCGAGCTTTCCCAATGCCCAGCTTTTCAAACATTGATTTGGGCATTAAGTTGATGCTTGCCCCAAGATCGCATAAAGCCTTCCCCACATAATGATTTCCAATGGAACATGGAATGAGGAAGGTGCCTGGGTCTCTCGGCTTAGGTGGTGCTCGGTTGTGCAGCATTTCCATGCAACCTTCTATCGTGGACATAGTTTTGAATTCCCCTATCCTTGCTCGTTTTGATACCATGTCCTTGAGGAACTTAACATAGTTTGGCACTTTCTCTATGGCCTCAACAAGGGTTATGTTTATGTTTACTTGTTTAAGAATATCTAGGAACTTCTTAAAGTGGTACTCCGACTTCTGCTACTTCAGCCGCTGTGGAAATGGAGGGGGTAGCCGGATATTTTCTATACCCTCTTTACATTGAAAACTGATCTGAGGGAGACTAAGATGTTCAAGTTTATCTACTTTTTCATTGATTCTATCAGGGGTATCAGTAGGTTTGGTTGCCGAAACAGAGGGCCCTGGTTCTGCTGAGGCAGTAGCATTAGTGTCTGCCGAGGCGGCTGGCTCCCTTGGATTTTCGTTTTTTTTTTGCTTCATCGGCACCCATTTCTTCAAGTTGTTTCCCACTTCTAGTTGTGATTGCTTTGCACTGCTCTTGAGTGGGTCTCCTTGCAACTTTAGTATCGCTAGGCATTCCTCTTGTTGGTCGAGTGTTCATTCCTTGTGCAAACTGCCCCACTTGAGTTTCTAATGACTTTAGAGTCGCCTCATGGTTTTGCATCCTCATCTCTGTCATGTCCATGAAAGCATCAGATTTTTAACAAATGAATCCATGTTAGACATATATGTACCAGTCTGAGACATAAAAGCATTTCAAGTCTGTTCTAGAGAACTGGGTGCTGCTAGTTGCTGCTACAGCGGCTACTGCCACGGTAGATTCTGCTGGAATCGTTGGGGTTGATTCGTTTGGTTAGGCGGATTCAGGGCATTATTGGGGTTGCTCCAAGAAATGTTCGGATGTCTCTTCCAACAGGATGGAATGTGTTTGATGCCATGTTATTGTTTCTATTGTAGTTTCCTACAAGGCAACTAGTTTCATGGAATTGCTGGCATTATGAGGAGTCATGGTCTCCCCTAAATTGTTCACAAAAGGCATTAACAACTTTAACGTATTGGGTGTTGTTCTATGACTTTGCATTGCTTCAACCATTTTTGTTAGATGAGCCAAATGTGTTGTGACAGCGTCGGATGTTCCTAGGTCATTGACAATGGCATGTCGCCTTACTCTGCCTCGGTGGGCGGTAGGGAACTGGTAGTCATTTTTGGTTGTCCTGTTCAATATATGAATTGCTTCTGCAAGCTCTTTATCAAGAATTGTGTTGTTTGCTGAGGCATCCAACATCATTCTTGTTGGAGTGTTGACACCATTGTAGAACATCATGACTTGTGTCCACTTTTATGTGTGAAAAAGTAATAGAATTTAGCCCTAAGATAGCTCAATTATTGTTAGACTTAAGCCCATTTCAGTTGCATAATTAGGTAAACATACTCAAAAACTGCATAGATTAGATAGTCTGCCCTACTTGATGAATTTCACTATTTTTATCTATAAAAGATACTACCAAGGTATATGTTTCACTGTGCGCAGATCCCCGCCCAGACAGACGATGCCACGACAGCAAGGAGGGCAAAAGGAATGAGCTGAACATTTAATGGATGATGCTGATGTACCTGCTGGAGAACTAATCAGACTAAGCAACAGAGGAAAAACCAAAACTAAGGAGCCCTACTAAGCCAGACCTCTGCCGAGGCCGCAGATGGTACACTACCGAGGCAGCATCCCAAGGCAGCTGAAAACATTTAAAGTGGTAAGCGATTGCAAGAACACATCAAACCCGATTTTTAGAGACCACTTGCATGCAGATCGGAACCCAAAAGCCCAAGAAAAGACAAGGTCAAAGCTCAAGTAATTTGAAGTTAACCAGGAGTAAAGCTTGGATTAAAGGATGATTTGATTAGAGTTTAATCGTTTTAGGAGAACTGCTTTAATTCCAACTTGTATTCTAGTCCTTTAACAAACTTCGAGTAGGCCAAGGCTTATATATAAGGCTTCTTAGTCGACTAGAGGGGATATCGAGATTCCATAGACCAAACCCTAGTGCTTCCATTCATCCATCATGTTCTAAGCTTTTCCTAGGGCTAAGGGTTGGTTTTGTTGAGTAGTTGTGAGAGATTGTTTGTACTCGTTTAGGTTTTAGTATTGCAATAAAATTTCAAAGTTTGTTTACTCTTGGCATTGTGATAGTTTGCAATCAAATCGGGAGAGGAGAGAGCAATTATCAATTTGTCTAATATCGAGAGAGTTAGACTCACGAAATGAGTGAAAACGATTTTATCCAACTTGGGGTGAAATTACTTTGGCTTAGGGATAAGTTAGAAGTTTGACGGCTAAAGGAGGCATAAAATTGGTTGGTGTTCATCCCTAGATTCACGCCGGGAGGTATATCAAGACGTGTTCGCCAATAGCACTTCAACTTAGGGATAAGGTGGAGTTATTGAAGGAAGCCTTGCCGAACTTTGAAGCATTACTCAGCCGCCCGGGCAGGACATAACGTCCTGCCGCAGCGGGTTATGTGCCAAGGCATCACCTTGACATCGGAGTCGATTTTGCAGCACTTGAACCAAGATGAAACATTCAAAATCCACACTACAACACATTCCAATACCAGCCTATTCTCTTAAACGGAATTCTCAATCCTTTAATTTACTTGCTTTTAGTTTTAATCCCTATGGAGACGATACCTTAAATACTATAACTAGGCAGTGGTGTACACTTGCACTAAATCTAGAGGACTCCTTTACGCTCTACAAGTTTTTTGCACCATTTCCAAGGATTTGAAATAGCGACTTCGTCTTTACTTTCTTGCACTTTTTCCTTTTTACACTTAATTTTTAGTTTTAGTTTTTTTATTATCATAATTTTTTTACAGCTTTTTTGTTCTAGTTTATGACCAGAACAAATTCGATGTCTAAACACCTGTTTATCGATGAGATCGTACGCGGAACATGAAAAATCCAAAAAGATGCACGTTAGGCATTAGCAGCAGCAAAAGCAGCATGAGCACCAGAAGCAACAATGAATAACGACAATAATGCCAATAATGTCGCCGTCGTAGACGGGGCGGCAAGATCAACAACCACCACCTATCCCACTTGGGCAGCAAAGACGAGTCCGTACCACTCGTGACTACATGGAGGAAGACATAGAATCCAAGAACCAGACATCAACACCAATCATTTTGAACTCAAGCCAGTTATGTTCAATATGATTGATAAACTGGGACAGTTTGGGGGTACAACAAATGAGGATGCTCGGCAGCACATGAAGTCATTCTTAGAGATTTGTAAATCTTTTAGAATTCAAGGATTACCCCTGGTGTTCTGAAATTGTGATTATTCCCCTATTCACTGAGGGATAGGGCGAAAACATGGTTAAATAGCCAGACGGCTAGTTCTATTGAGTCTTTGACAGACCTATGTCATGATTTTCTGGATCGTTTCAATCCTTCAAATGTTACTGATCATATACGTAGCGAGATTACCTCTTTTCGACAAGCTGATGACGTGGCGGTGTACGAAGCATGGGAACGCTACCGAGAACTTCTGCACAAATGCTCGCTCCATAGACTGCCACTTTGAACGTAAGTATCTCTGTTCTACAATGGTGTTAATCAACCCACCAGGATGATGCTTGATGCATCAGCAAATGGCATACTCCTTGACAAGGCACCCGAGGAGTGAATGAGGATTCTGAACATGTTAGCCAAAAATGATTATTAGTTTCTGTCCGCCCACCGCGGCGACATTACATGGCAAGCCACATTGAATGAGTTGGAAGCATCGGAGTTCGTTAATACTCGTATAGACAAACTGACCAGATTGGTTGAAAACATGATCAAACTAATAGGAAAATCATATGAGTTAAAAGCAGTGGAAGCTTTATGCGATGAATATGGTGGAGACCATGACTCTACAGAATGTACAGAATCTAGAAATTTCATAGGGACCTACAACCGGAATAGTACTCCCAACATAAATACATACAATCCGGGCTGGAGGAAACATCCAAATCTCTCATGGAGTAACACTAACACTGCAGAAAATCCTATCAAGCAGAATATGGGATATCAAAGGAACCTGCCTCGGCAGCAGATGCAACAACAGCAGCCAACAACAAACAATTCTCTAGAGGCCACTTAACATACATTTATGTCTCATAGCAGTGCTTATATTGCAAATTCTGATAAGTTTTTTAAAAAGGTTAATGCTTTCATGGATAGGACTGAAATGCGGATGCAGAACCATGAAGCATCTTTGAAAACACTAGAAACTCAAGTGGGTCAATTTGCATAGATTCTAAATACATGACCAGTAGGAGGTTTACCTAGTGATACTGAGGTCACTAGAGGAAAAACCCATGAGCAGTGTAAAGCAATCACCAGCAGAAGTGGAGTTTGATTGCAAGAACCAAAGGGTCGGGCAATAAAAGGGAAAGCACCAATGGAGCAGCCCACCCAATCTGCAACGCCCGCCAAGAAGGATGTTGTGGCAGGTCCTGATACCGCGGTAACTCATGACACATCTGAATTGGCCAAAGATAAGGAAAATCATCCTGAGGAAATTGCCACAACTCACTTCAAATTTTCCTGCAAAGAGAGAATTAAAGACATCAAACTACAACCACCATTCCCAAAGGCTAAAAAGGAATAAGCAAGATTACCAGTTCAAGAAATTTTTCGATATCTTGAAACATGTCCATATTAACTTGCCTTTGGTGGAACTCATCAAACAAATACAAAACTATGCCAAGTTCCTCAAGGACATAGTTTCTAAGAGAACACATATCGATGAGTTTTAAATAGTGGAAGTTATAGAGGAATCATGGCAATGATGCACAATAGAGCCCCACTGAAGGGAAAAGATCAAGGCAGTTTTATGATTCGTTGCAAAATTGGCAGCAATTATACTAGGCATGCATTATGTGTTCTGGGGGCAAGTATCAACTTGATGCCGAAATCTGTTTTTTCAGAAACTAGGGATAGGAAGGGCCCACCCTACTACTGCCATGCTCTAATTGGCGGACATATCTTACGTTCAACCATAGGGTAAAAGTTGATAACTTTATTTTCCATGTCGATTTTCTGGTTTCAGATTGTGAAGCAGATGAACAGGCACTTATTATACTTGGAAGACCATTTTGGGCTACTAGAAGGACGATGATCGATGTCGAAAGAGGAGAGCTTACAATGAGGGTAAACGATCAGGAGATAAAATGCTTCATGTCACGTCTATGTTTGAGTTCGACGTCGATAAATCATGCCTAGGCAAATATTGCCTCGACAATGATTCTAGTGAGTGCCTTGGAAGTCACTTGGAGAACTGCCCTGACACCCGCCTTGGTGGCCAGAGTACAGAAGCTGAAGATGAGGAAGAGACAGAGGTGCAGGATGAAGTACAGTGGATGGCAACAAGGGCAGGTAAGTATTTTGAACCTCTAGATTACAATGATAAGGGAGGTAAAATTCATAAACCCTTACACGAGCAACTCAAATATATTTTCTTGGGACCAAATGATGCGTTGCCCGTAATTATCTCTTCCAATTTGCATGCTGAACAGGAACTCAAGTTGATAGACTTGCTTCGGCAGCATAAAAGGGCAATAGGACGGACCATCGTTGATCTCAAAGGAATTAGCCCAGCAGTGTGCATGCCCAAGATCATGTTAGAAGAAGGCTGTAAACCCATTGTCGATGCTCAAAGAAGGCTAAATGAGGTCATGCAAGACGTTTTCAAAAGGAAATCATCAAGTGGCTCGACGCTTGCATCATTTATCTTATATCTGACAGTGAATGGGTAAGCCTGGTACAATGTGTACCAAGAAAGGAGGGATCACGGTGGTAAATAACAAAAATAATGAACCGATACCAACCAGGACTGTGACCGGTTGGAGGTTTTGCATGGACTACCGTAAGTTAAACAAGGCAACTAAAAAGGATCGTTTCCATTACCGTTTATTGATCAAATGCTTGACCGCCTTGCTAGGAAACCCTTCTATTGTTTTCATGATGGCTATTCAGGGTATAATCAGATTTCCATAGATCCCCAAGATTTAGAAAAGACAACCTTCACCTGCCCCTATGGCACATATGCATTCAGGAGTATGTTGTTCGGGTTGTGTAACGCACCAGTCACGTTCCAGCGCTGCATGATGGCCATATTTTCTGACATGGTAGAAGATTTCCTGGAAATATTCATAGATGATTTCTCCGTCTTCGGCAGCAACTTCGGTAGCTACCTCGTCAACTTAGAAAAGGTGCTAACGAGATTTAAGGATTCTGATTTAGTGCTAAACTAGGAGAAGTGCCATTTTATGGTGGATGAAGGGATAGTCATGGGTCACAAAATAAATGCCAAGGGGATTGAGGTCGACAAAGAAAAAATTGAAGTGATTGAAAAACTCTCGCCCCAACCTCTGTCAAGGGCATCAGAAGCTTCTTAGGACACACAAGTTTTTATAAACGATTAATTGAAATTTTTTCAGAGATTACTAAACCTATGTGTACCTTTCTTGAACAGGATAAAACCTTCAAGTTTGATGACTCGTGCACTGAAGCATTCGAGACACTAAAGAAGAAGCTGGGTTCTGCCCCTATTGTAGTCCCACCCGACTGGACCCTACCCTTAGAACTAATGTGTGATGCCAGTGATATTGTCACAAGAGCCGCGCTTGGGCAAAGAAAAGGTGGGACATTCCATCTGATTTACTATGCCAGTAAAACCCTAAATCCTGCCCAAGTCAACTACACCACCACCGAGAAAGAACTTTTAGCAGTGGTTTTTGCCCTTGACAAATTTTGACCATACTTAATAGGAACAACGGTAATTGTCCACACAGATCACTCAGCTCTCAAGTACCTATTCGCAAAGAAAGATTCCAAGCCACGATAGATTCGCTAGATTCTGTTACTACAAGAGTTCGACGTTGATATCAAAGACAGAAAGGGTACAGAGAACCAAGTTGCCGACCACCTCTCACGCCTGGAACAGGGTGGTAGCACCTCCACCAGTACAAAAATTCAAGATGCATTTCCAGATGAGCAGCTGCTACTAGCATCCACCATTACATAGAGCATTGTCGCGATATTGACTAATGTACAAGCCACCGCGACGGACACATCGGTGGTAGCTATTCCCTCAACAACCTGGTATGTTGATTGTTGAGTGCATAAATGTTCTATATTTTATCCCTCATTTATCCATATTATTGATGCACTCAAGCATATTTAGTTGCATTTTAGGATAGAATTTGCATAAACATCACAAATAGATAATTTAGCATAGATACTGTTGATTTCGGTTAATTCTTGCAGGTTCTTGTCGTGGCAGTATCCAGGGCAGCAGAGGAACAAGAGATAACTACAGAGCTGGAGTTATCTTCTGTTGAAGAAAACAGTCTCATACATCACTGTCGTGACAACTACCATGACAAAAGTGGCGATAGTGAAGAAGAGATGGAAAATGCGAAGTTTAGTTCGAATGATAGAGGATTTCAAGCCTGATTTTTTTAGACCACTCACATAATTTTTGGAGCCTAGAAGCACAAGGAAGGCAATGCCCAAAGTTTGAGGAGAAAGTCAAAACAATAAGATAGGGCGAATTAAAGGAAGTCTACTCATAGATTTAGTCTTTAAATAAATTTTACTTTAATTGAAACTAGTATTCTTGGTCATTAAGAAAGCTTACACCCAGTGCCTATATATATGCTTGTATTTCGACCAAGAGAGGGATAACCTAGTTCCTAGCCGTCTCCCATAATAAAACATAGGTTTTCCCTTCTCCATCATGTTCTAAACTTCCTCCAGGGCTAAGGGTTGATCTTGTAAAGTAATTGTAAGGGTTAAACTGTTTCTTAGGAATTTATGTTCAATCAATAAAGCTTCAAGTTTATATACTCTAGTTTTAATATCTCATAAGAGTATCGAGAGAGCACTGCGAGGTTATCTATTTACTTAATATAGTGAGAGTTAAGTATACGAAAGGACTAAATACAGTTTTCCAGTTTATGGTTAAACTATCTTGGCCTAGAAATAGGTACAAGGTTGAGCGGCTAAAGAAGAATTCATAAACAACGATGTTCATCCTTCGATTCACGCCGAGAGGTATCGTCAAAGACGTGTTCATCGACAGAACTTGGACCTAGGGAAACGACAAGTCATAATAGGGGTTCTTGATGAACTTAAAGTAACAGAGTTGTTGATTGATGCCGCGACAACAACAGACCTCTACCGCAACAGGTGTTGCCGCGACAGGTGCTGCCGCGACAGGCTCAATGACATACACAACAGAAGTCCTCTGAATAGTGCCACACCTGTACTATTGAACAGATCAATACCAGCCTACTTTCTCAATCTGATTTCTTCATCTATTTTCGTTTATCTTCAAGATTTCTCAAAAATCCTTATTAAATTTATCTCTTTTGTTGTGCAGAGTTTTAAAGTTAAAAGTATTTCCAGTCCCTATGAAGACGATATCCGATACTTCGTATCACTATATTACTTGTGTCATGTATACTTGCACTCAATTGTTATAGTCCTATTTACACGCAACAAGTTTTTGGCGTCGTTGCCGAGGACTGGTGTAACCCCCTTAACTCGGCCTAGACGGTTGACCCGAATTAAGAAAGTCACACGGGGAAAACCAAAGTCAACCCGAAAGTCAACCTTGATTAACGACCCTTTTTTTTCTTTTTAATCTTATCTAGATGCACATTAACCCTACTTGTGATCACACAAACATCAGAGATCAAACAGGGACCCAATTGAACAAATTACAACTTTAGGGACCAAATTGTAAATTCTGATAAATATGAGGACTTAATCCAAATTTAAGTTACCATCTTGAAATTAGACAGGTTTCATGCTTCTCTGTGAAATTTCAGCTCAAAAGGACTTCTCAAACTCATTCAATTGAACAAACAAGATTTAGGACCAAAACGTAAACAAAACAAAACATAAAAAGATACTTTCAACCGAATTAACGGTCAGGTATCGATACGCCTAGGTGTCGTATCGATACTCGGGGAAGGCAGTAACCAAACTTCCAAGACGGTATCGATACGTGATCCCGTGTATCGATACGGCCTTCATACGGTATCGATACCTGTTCATCCGTACCGATACGCCTGGGCAGAAATGTGCATATTTGGCTCAGGCGTATCGATACGCAAGCCCGAGTACCGATACCCCTGCCTGATTTTGACTCAAAACCAACATCAAACATGCTTCAAACTTCTAATTAACATCACCAAACCATATCACTTAATCATACAACATGCAAGGACCATAATTGCATCATCAATTCAACACTTAACCATCACACATGAAAAGCCCCAATTTAAATGGCATGCTTCCTACTTAAGCTAACCATTCATGCATAATCCTTCATAATCAAGCAATATAAAGCCAATCCAAAAACCAGCAATTCAAACAACATTCAACATACTTAGGGAGTTCCAACATCTCCCAAAAACACACTCATAGGTCCCCCATTGCCAAATCACCCCAAAAGCTAAAAGCACTTATAAAGCACTTAGGAAACGAGAGAGCGTAAGCAAAAGCTTAGTGAGGCATGCTCTTTAAAAACAATCCAATAATGCAATTAAAACCATTTACAAAACGTGCTTATAATCAACCTTTATACATGCTCAAAGCATACTTTAAATCAAGCAAATCCCATGCTTCAAAATACATTTAAACAAGCATCTCATGCTTCAACATAATCATTTAAACAAGCATCTCATGCTTCACAATGTACTTTACATGTCATATTGGCTCAAGTGATACATTTCATTTAATAAAACAAGTTCACAACTTTCCCCAAGGACTTTTAAACACCTTGGCCCCAAGGACTTTTAAACACCTTGGCCATGGACTTTTAAACACCATGAATGAGGACCACACAAGGACTTTTAACCACCTTTGTGTCCAATGCTTGAATCACCCCAAGGACTTTTAAACACCTTGGCCCCAAGGACTTTTAAACACCTTGGCCCCATGGACTTTTAAACACCATGGAAAGGAGCACCTAAGGACTTTTAACCACCTTAGTGTCCGCAACAAGAACCATCCAAGGACTTTTAACCACCTTGATGTTCTTAGGTAACAAGACTCACTCAAGGACTTTTAACCACCTTAGTGACCTTCACTTTTACAAACCATCACTTGCCAATATACATCTTATACATCATATAATCCACTGTTTTAAAGCATTAAACCAAGCCATTTTCATCATGCATTTCAAAGCATTAAACCACATCATTACAATGTATAAAAGCAAGGTACTCCTACCTAGAGTCACCTTCAACACATGGCTTAAAACATCAGCAAATATCATGCTAAAACATCAGCAATTATCATGCTAAAACATGCTTTCAAAACAGTAACCAAAACATGCAAATCATCATTTTGCATCGCACCAAAACATGGCCACCACTTGGAGAGAAATCCGAAAACTTACACTTGAGCTTAGCAAAGTTGTTTAGACCTAAACTAAGCCCCAAAACCTTGGTTTCAAAGCCGAAAACCATTTTCACTCACCGATTTCCACTTTGCTTCAAGCCAAAGCACCAAAACAAGCCTCCGGATCAACAATTCTTGGATCCAAGGATGCCTCCCCTGTTTCAACACATTAAAGCAGAGGATTAATGCATCATCATGCATTAATTGCTTCAATGAAAGCATCTAAACTCGCTGCTCTCACTCAACCTCCATTTTCGGCCACCAAACACAACCGAAAATGCATCCAAAACACTTCTAAACAAAGCCCAGCCATAAACCAGCAAAACCTTACCTCCATTAACAACAAAGAACATCTATAAACAACCTAACAACATCCTTATACCTCCAGCAACACCGGATCACCAAGATCACCTCAAAACTACCTTAAAACACAAGCTAAACTTAGGAAACTCAACCTATCCGGCTTTGCATCAATCAAAACTCATTTCCTTATCAATTTAGAGATCAATTAACATCAAAAACACCTCTCAAATCACAGATCTAACAGATCTAACGAAAATCATGTGAAATCATCAAAATCTTGCATAATTAGCCAAGATCCATAAATCAACTTAAAAGCCTTTAATTAAACATCAATTTAGGATTGGAAACTTAGGAATTTCATTAAAGAACTTGAAGTTCAGAGGAGAAGGACGTTCTTACCTCCAAACTTGAGTTTCTCCTCTTTTTGGAATGAAAAACCTTGATGAAACTTGTAGCAATTGAAGAGGTTTTGAAGATATGTTGATTTGCAATCAATTGAGAGTTGAAAGGAGGAATTTAGGTGAGAAAATCAGAATTAAAACTCTGGAAATGGAGTGTTTGGGTTGAGAGAAAAAGAGAGAAAGAAAATGAGAAGTTAGTTGAGAAAATGACTAAAATGAGATTTCCCTCCTTTTTGTTATCTTTAAAATCAGAATTATAACTCAAAATATCTTAGAAAAATCTGGAGAAACTCCCTTTGGGTAAATAGCTCCTTAAAGATTCAAAGTTTCAACCCTTTATAAAACAGCCACCAAACTTTCAAAAATTACATTTTGGTCACTAGCCAAAATGTCACGCTTCCAAAACTCATTTTCCAAAATTGATTTCACAGTTCACTTAATTATATTAAAAGATGATTTTAGAACATTTTTCCATATTTTTAATGCAACACGAACTAGGCTTTCCTAATTTAACCTCTTACGATTCGAACAGCACTTTGACCAACCGGTCAACGCCCAAGACTTCTAAGCCCAAAACCGGGGCGTTACAACTGGTAACATACCTTTACCTTTAATTACTGCACCATTTGTTTTTATTTCTTTTATGTTTCTAGTTGTTATATTTCTCTATGCTTTTCACAATGTTTTCTTCTCTTGCTTATGCGCAGATCAAGACGCAATATGGATCCTGAATACAAACTAGACCCAGAAATCGATCGTACGTACCATCTTAGTAACCAAGCCTGACTCTTGATAGAAAGAAACTGCTATCTCGAGGAAAGACTTGAAGCAATGGAGAACGAAGGACAAGGTGATGGGGTAAATAACAGCAACAATAACAACAACCACAGTGTTGATGTTAATCCTCCTCCTTATGCTCAAGAAAACCGGCAACCTCCTGTTGCCCCGTTAGCACGACAGACATGCCGAGAATATATGGATAATGATCAAGTTGAACTGCAAGCTACAATGCCAGACGTGGAAGCTGAACACTTTGAACTAAAACCTGTGATGTTGAGCATGATAAATTTAGCTGGAAATTTTGGTGGTTCTGCTACAGAGGATGCACGCGAACATTTGAAAACCTTTCAGGAGATCTGTGGATCATTTAGACAACCAGGAATAAGCCCGGAAGTGTCGAGACTCTGACAATATCCCCATTCATTGAGGGGTAGAGCAAAAACCTGGTGGAATAAGTTAACGCCGAGTTCAATAAGAACATGGGCGGATCTTTGTCGTGAATTCCTCTCTCCTTTTAATCCTTCTCTTTTAACTGAAAGATTATGAAACAAAATTGCTACTTTTCAACAGGAAGATGATGAACCAATGCATGAGGCATGGGACCGTTTTACAACTCTCTTACGAAACAGCCCGATGCATGGATTCCCTGTATGGAACCAGGTGGTCAAGTTCTATAATATTGCCAATGCATCCACTAGAATGAGGATAGATTCCGCAGCGAATGGTTTGTTACTGGACAAAGAGCCAGATGATGCAATGCTTGTGTTGAAAAGGTTGGCAAAGAACGACGAACAGTTCCCTACGGAACGAGGAGGAGGAAGACGAGGCGTATCTGTCAATGAACATGTATCTGACAATTTGGTAAGATCCCAATTAGCATACATCACCAAGCTAGTTGAAAATCTGCAGTGGAAGAACGAATCTAAGACGGTGTTTTATGCCGAGGAGATGTGTGAAACTTGCAGCGGAAACCATAGTACAGAGTAGTGTCCCCTACAACTGGAAACGAGAATGTATGTTGGAAACTTCAACAAGAATAAAGGCTACGACTCCAACAATTACAACTTGAATTGGAAGAAGAACCCTAAATTCTCTTAGAGTAACCCAGAAAATGCTTTGAATCCTCCAATCCAGAATAATCAGAATCAAGGAGCTCCCAGAATACTGTCACACTAGCAACCACAACAGCAGCCAACATCATCCACAAGTACATTAGAACGGACCCTAGCAGCTTTCAGGTCTCAAACTGGAGCATATATGGCCAACATGGATCACTTTGTCAAGAAGATCGAAACATTTATGGATAAAGCAGAGATGAGAATGACAAACCATGATGCCACTTTAAAGTCTCTAGAGACACAGATGGGTCAGGTAGCCCAGTTCATCAACACCGGACAAAATGGAGTATTACCTAGTGATACTGAGGTCACTAGAAAACCCACACACGTGCAGTGTAAAGCTATAACAACGAGAAGTGGGAAATAATTACAAGGGCCTAAAATTAAAGAAACACTTACTGAGAAATTGACCCTACAGTCACCAGCCGACGAAACTGCCCCGGCAGACGTGAAACAACCTGCTGTCGCCACCCCTATCACGACAACAGAAGAATTGGAGGAGACGACAAACGAAGTTGAAGAATGTGAGCCTCCTCGTATCCAAATTCCAATTGAAGGAAGTCTCGAAGTTTTTCGTCCTCCACCCCCTTTTCCATAACGGTTGAAGAAACAGAAAGAAGAGTACTAGCTTAAGAAGATCTATGATGTTTTTAAGCAAGTACATATCAATATTCCGTTGCTGGAGGCCATTAAGTATATGCCTGGTTATGCTAAATTCCTAAAAGATGCAATGTCCAAGAGCTCCAGAATTGGGGAGTTTGAAACTATAGTCATGACAGAAGGTTGCATGGCAATCCTGCATAACCGTACACCCCTAAAGAAGAAGGATCATGGGAGTTTCATTATACCATGCATAATCAGTGATCGGTATGAGGGTAATGCACTTTGTGATCTTGGAGCTAGTATAAATCTAATGCCCAAATATGTTTTTCAAAAATTAGGTATTGGACAAGCAAGACCCACAACAGTCATGCAGCAATTGGAAGACTGCTTTTACATGCAGCCAGAAGGAAAAATTAAAGACATCTTGGTAAGAGTGGATAAATTCATATTTCCCGCTGGCTTCCTTGTTCTAGACTATGAAGCAGACGAGAATGCACCGATCATCCTAGGGCAACCCTTCCTAGCCACAGGAGGAAAATGATCGATGTAGAGAAGGGACAACTAACTATGATACTCAACGACTAGAAGATAAAACCAAATGTTCTCCAGGCCATGAAACAAGCTGATGTACAGGAAGAATGTAAGTCATTATCAGAGGTAATTGTAGACCAACCCTGCATCAGATCAAGCTGTCACGACAAACAAATTGGTCACTATCGCCACAACCATCTAGAAGACTGCCACGACAGCACTGGTGATAGCAACTCCTCTGACAATTACACATCTGACACTGAGGGTCCTGATGAGGTAAATTGGATAGGCATGCGTACAGGTAAGTTCTTCGAACCATTGAACTATACCTCTAATGAACATATGGTTCAGAAGCCTTCCATAGATCACCAGCTATTTTATATCTTAAAACCCTGCCAGGGCAACTCAAATATGTTTTTCTTGGTCTCAATGATACGTTGCCCGTGATCATCTCTTCTAAGTTGATGGAGGAACAGGAACAACAGTTGATTGGTATGCTACAACAACATAAGAAGGCAATTGGATGGACCATTGTCAATATCCAAGGCATCAGTCCGACAATTTGCATGCATAAGATCCTCTTGGAGGATGATCATAAGCCGAAGATAGATGCTGTGAGACTACTAAACGAAGCTATGCGAGAGGTGGTGCGAAAGGAAATTATCAAATGGCTTGACGCTAGAATTATTTATGCCATCTCGGATAGCAAGTGGGTGAGCCATGTGCAATGCGTACCTAAGAAGGGAGGAATAAATGTCGTAACCAACAAGGATAATGAGCTAATCCCAATCAGGACTGTGACCGGTTAGAGGGTATGTATGGACTACCAGAAGATTAATAAAGCTACCAAGAAGGACCACTTCCCCTTACCTTTTATTGACCAAATGCTAGACAGGTTAGCGGGAAAACCTTACTATTGTTTCCTTGATGGTTATTCAGGTTACAATCAGATTGCCATTGCACTAGAGGACCAGGAGAAAACAACCTTCACATGCCCCTATGGAACATACGCCTTTAGGAGAATGCCATTTGGACTGTGCAATGCACCAACAACTTTTCAGCGGTGTAAGATGGCAATATTCTCTGATATGGCGGAAGATTTCCTGGAGATCTTCATGGATTACTTTTCCGTCTTTGGAGATAGCTTCAACAATTACCTAGGCAATTTGAAGAAAGTACTTGAAAGATGTGAAAGGCAAATCTTGTATTGAACTGGGAAAATGCCATTTTATGGTAGATGAGGGCATAGTGCTGGGACACAAAGTCTCCTGCCCTGGCATAGAAGTGGACAGAGCCAAAATCGAATTCATCAAAAAACTGTCGCCACCCACCACATTCAAGGGCATTAGGAGTTTCTTAAGACACGCAGGTTTTTATCGTAGGTTTATTGCTAATTTTTCTAAGATTACTAAACCTTTGTGTCATTTGTTGGAACAAAATAAGGACTTTGATTTCAATACCGAATGTACTGAAGCATTCAAGACACTGAAAGAGAAGCTGGTAACAACCCCAATAGTGCAGCCACCGGACTAGAGTTTACCGTTCGAGATAATGTGTGATGTCAATGACTATTCTATGGGGCAACACTACGGCAGCAGAAGAAGAAACTCTTCAACGTAATATACTTTGCCAACAAGACCTTAAACGAGGCCCAGATAAACTACACCACAACAGAGAATGAGTTGTTAGCTGTGGTGTTCGCCTTTGAAAAATTCAGACCATACATACTTGGAACAAAAGTTGTGGTTCACACGGCTCATTCAACAATAAAATACATGTTCACCAAGAAGGATGCACGACCACGATTGATACGTTGGATTCTGTTGTTACAAGAGATAGATATAGAAATCAAAGACATAAAGGGAACATAAAACCAAGTAGTTGATCATTTGTCAAGACTGGAGATGGGAAAGGATCAAGATAAAAACAAAGTTAACATACAAGAGACTTTCCCTGATGAGCATTTATTCACTACCACAAGCACTGTCGCGACAACCACGGCGACATGTAAGCTTTCTGAAGTTCCTTGGTATGCCGACATAGTAAAATATCTCGTTAGTGGTTTATTACCCCCTGATCTTAACTATCAAGTAAGGAAGAGGTTCCAAAATGATGCAAAACATTATTATTGGGACGAACCTCTTCTGTTCAAACATTGTGCAGATCAAATTATCAGGAGATGCATACCGAAGGAAGAATAGGAAGAAGTACTCCACCACCTCCATGATGCTCCTTATGGAGGACACTTTGGAGGAAACAAAACTGCTGCGAAGGTTTTGCAGTCCGGTTTATTTTGCGCTTCACTGTTCAAAGATGCACAAACTTTTTACAAGCGTTGTGACAAGTGCCAAAGGACAGGAAACATCTCTAGAAGGCATGAGATGGCCCTGCAGAACATTCTCGATGTCGAAATTTTCGATGTTTGGGGAATTGACTTCATGGGACCATTCCTAGCTTTTTTTTGGGAATCTGTATATACTGTTGGAAGTAGATTATATGTCCAAGTTGGTAGAAGCTATCGCCACACAACAGAATGGTGCCAATACCGTTCAAAGATTTTTATACAACCACATCTTCACCAGGTTTGGCATCCTAGGGTAATCATTAGTGATGAAGGTAGGCATTTTGACAATAGGGTGATTGCTAGCGCATTGAAGAAGTATGGAGTGACCCACAGAATAACAATAACATATCATCCTCAGACCAATGGACAAGCAGAGATCTCAAATAGAGAAGTGAAGAATATTCTGGAAAAGATAGTTAAGCCATCTTGGAAGGACTTGTCTCTCCACTTGAATGGCGCATTATAGGCTTACATGAGTGCTTTCAAAACACCATTGGGAATGTCACCTTATCGCCTCATCTATGGAAAAACTTGCCACCTACCTCTCGAGATAGAACAAAAAGCATATTGGGCTATTAAGACAGTTAACATGGATTGGGATAGAGCAGGGCAGAAAAGGATTTTGGATTTAAACGAAATTGAAGAAATTCGAGCCATGGCCTACGACAATGCCAGAATATATAAGAATAAGACAAAGAAGTGGCCCGACAGAAAACTTCTGCCACGACAGTTCACACCAGGTCAAAAGGTGTTGTTGTTCAACTCCCGGTTGAAGCTATTCCCAGGGAAGCTAAAGTCTAGATGGTCTGGACCCTTTCAGGTAGTTTAAGTTTTTCCCCATGGAGCCACCATAATAAGATCTATCAAGGACGGGCACCGGTTCAAGGCCAGTGAACAGAGATTCAAGCACTATCAGGGGACTGAAGCCCCAAGAGAATAGGTAGTGGTTACTTTAGGAGATGCTCCTAAAGGCATCTCTAATTTAACTTCATTTATTTTTATTTTATTTCTTTTATTTTTATTGCTTTAGGAATTAGGAAGTTAATATTAGTTTATTTCTGTTTCAGGCAAATAAAAGAAACAGAGGAAAGAGAAGGAATGAACCAACCCATTACATTCACCTCAGCCCAAGAAGCCCAAGAGAGAGAGCTCAATGGTAACAAGGTTGTCACGACAGACTGTCACCAGCTGTCGCAGCAGACGCGCAAAGACAGCCTGTCACCCACTGTCGCGGTAGACACACAGCAGACGCAAGAAACACACGGAAACGGGTAACAGACGCATCCCGAAACCATGTGACAGCTGGCTCTGTTTTCCACGCCAACCGTTACAGCTTTAACGGGCATAAATCTCGTCCTATATAAACCCTCACTCCCATTTCATTATTCACCTTCATTCTACTCTCTCTACTCTATTTCGGATTTTTTTAGCTGTCAATATTTTCTTCCCTTTTTGTTTCCACAACTGCCATCCCCATCAAGGACACATCTCAAGTAATCGTCAGGGGTAAGACGAGCAAAAAAAAGGTTCATTAACAATCTATCACCGGCAGACTACGACAGCATCATGGCAAACCTCACCGCAGAAGGCACCAGCTGGAATGACGACCCAAAACATCGGTGGACGATTCGAAGGACTCAACTCACGCCTGCTGCCAAGTTGTGGAACCACTTCGTGAAGAAACACCTCATGCCCACATCTCACCACGATAGTGGATAGACAATGGTTGGCCCTCGTTCACTCCATTATCAACGAATGACAGATCAACGTGGGGAAGTGCATCCTCGATGGAATTTTCGAGTGCACACAGAAGGATAAGGGCCCCCTCTTCTTCCCTTACTTAATCACATCCCTTTGTAGAGCAAACAACATCCCCAAAAATTAAGAGGATATCAAGATCCAGGGCAAGGGTGGCCATAACAAAATCTGTACAGCCTGATGTAGCTCAAGGCAGCCACACCAATGCCATACATCGACCTTTCTCCCACGACAGAGCCCACGACAGAACCTACCACAGCATAACCTGATCAAACAGAACCTGACATACCAGAAGGCACTTCCTCCAGCCAAATCATTCACCTGCTCCAATGAATGGAGGCACGACAGCAAGGATACGTGGAGTATATGAGGGACTTCCACACGACAACGATAAATTTCATTAAAGTTGAACTTAATTTTCCCAACATGCAGTTTCCTCCATTTCCAGAAAACCTTGTTTCTGCCCCATCGCATGTCACCTCTCCCAAGAACGCCACACCGACAGCTGCTTCCACCTCGCCATCTTCTATGACAGGACCAGGCGAAAGAAGGGCTGAATCACCCTTGGGTACTCCCACATATCCCAAGGAGAAGGACCAACCATCTCGAGGAGCCAAGAGAAAGGAACCAATACTAGAAATTGATCCAAAATATTTCGAAGGTTTCTCCTCCTCTCCAGTCTGGCAAGATGATTTAGACTCCAAACCTTCTGTCGTCCGCCAAATAGCAAAAGATTTTAATCCTATGAAGAAAAAGAAGCTTAATATCGATGTAGAGGGACCCTACCGCGACAATGGAGACGACAGCAGAAGCAGCAAAAGTGACAGTGAGCTCCAGATTCTGGACAAAGCTCCAAAACTTTCACCTACTAGGATCCAGCCACCTCGAGAGGCAAAGAAGAAGGCAACCTCATCCTCTCCAACTACGAAGCCAGCCTCAGCCACAAAAGTGACTTATATGCTGTTAAGACTCTATTAGTAAACTTAGAATAGGAAACTTAGCCACTTGTGTTAGAAAGAAAACTTAGACTCAGTTTACTCATAGAGGTGTCTAACACTGGCTATAGGAAAATAACTAGAAGTACTTCTAGAGGTGCCTAACACTGGCTATAAGACAAGAAAACTAGAGGTGCCTGAAACCGGCTCTAGTAGAAATAGAAAAACATCAATCTAAGTTAGGAAGAAAACTAGAGGTGCTCGAAATTGGCTCTAGTTAAGAATTATTTTGAAGTAAAACTCATGTAAGTTAAGCAACAATTCTAGTTGCTAAAGAGTCTAAGCTCATATTTGTTCACAAAACCTGCACACACTCACACGAGAATTATAATATTGCTCCGGATACGTTCATAAATGTTCGAAAAGGTATTGATCTTGATGGTGAAGGTGTTGTAGGTACTGGTTGTTCATTGAGTTAAGCCAAAGCCAAAAACTTTCATCATTAGTTAGATTGCATTTGCTTGAGGACAAGCAATAATTCGAGTTTGGGGGAGTGTTGAGTGCATAAAGGTTCTATATTTTAGCCCTCACTTATCCATATTATTGATCAACTCAAGCATGTTTAGTTGCATTTTAGGATAGAATTTGCACAGACAACACAAATAGATAATTTAGCACAGATACTACTGATTTCGGTTAATTCTTGCAGGTACCTGTCGTGTTAGTATCCAGGGCAGCAGAGGAATAGAAGATAATTGCAGAGCTGGAGTGAAGGGTTGAAGAAAACTGTCTCATACATCAGTGTTGTGACAGCTGCCGTGACAGAAGTGGCGACAATGAAGAAGAAGAGATGGAAAAATGCGAAGTGGAGCTCGACTAATAGAGGATTTCAAGCCTGGTTTTTGTAGACGGCTCGCATAATTTCTGGAGCCCACAAGCACAAGGAAGGCCTTGCCCAAAGTGTAAGAAGAAAGTCGAAGCAAGAAGATTGGGCGAATTAAAGGAAGTCTACTCAGAGATTTAATCTTTAAATAAATTGTACTTTAATTCAAACAAGTATTCTTGGTCATTAAGAAAGCTTACACCCAATGCCTATATATATTCTTGTATTTCGACCAGGAGAGGGATAACCTAGTTCCTAACTGTCTCGCATCATAAACCCAAGCTTTTCCTTTCTCAATCATGTTCTAAACTTTCCCTACGGCTAAGGGTTGATCTTGTAAAGTAGTTGTAAGGGTTAAACTGTTTCTTAGGAATTTATGTTCAATCAATAAAACTTCAAGTTTATTTACACTGGTTTTAATATCTCATAAGAGTATCAGGAGAGCATTGTGAGGTTATCTATTTACTTAATATCGGGATAGTTAAGTATACGAAAGGAGTAAATACAATTTTCTAATTTATGGTTAAACTATCTTGGCCTGGGGATAGGTACAAGGTTGACTAGCTAAAGAAGAATTCACAAACATCGGTGTTCATCCTTCGATTCACGCCGAGAGTATCGTCAAAGACGTTTTCATCTAAAGAACTTGGACCTAGGGATAGGACAAGTCACAATAGGGGTTCTTGCCGAACTTGAAGTAACAAAGTTGTTGATTGATGTCGTGACAACAACAGACCTCTGACGCGACAGGTGCTACTGCGACAGGCACGACGACATACACAACAGAAGTCCTCTGAATAGTGCAACACCTGCCCTACTGAACAAATCAATACCAGCCTACTTTCTCAATCTGATTTCTTCATCTATTTTAGTTTATCTTCAAGATTTCTCAAAACTCCCTATTAAATTTATCTCTTTTCTTGTGCAGAGTTTTAAAGTTAGAAGTATTTGTAGTCCCTGTGGAGACGATATCCAATACTCTGTATCACTATATTACTTGCATCGTGTATACTTGCACTCAATTGTGATAGTCTTATTTACATGCAACATTGATATTGTGAATTATTTAGTTATCAGTGTATGGCCTTATAACCTTAACTATCAAGGCAAGAAGCGGTTCCAATATGATGCTAAGCATTATTTTTGGGACCAGTCTTTTTTTCCAAACATTGTGTAGATTAGGTTATAAATAGGTGTATCCCAGAAGAAGAAGAACATGCAGTGCTCTACCAATGCCATGCCGCCCCTTCTAGAGGACATTTTGGAGGCACACGGAAAGTAGCAAAAGTACTTCAATCCGGTTTCTATTGGCCCACTCATTACAAAGATGACCAAGCTTTTTACAAGCAATGTGATAGATGCCAAAGAACTGGAATATCTCAAGGATGAATGAGATGCCCCGACAACCCATTCTGGACGTTGAGCTATTTGATGTTTGGGGATATATTTCGTGGGACCTTTCCCATCATCTTGTGGTAACTTATACATCCTCCTTGCTATCGATTACGTGTCCAAATGGGTTGAAGTTGTGGCTACTCCCAAAAATGATGCCAAGATCGTCCACCGATTCCTTCACAAGAACATATTCACCAGGTTTGGAATCACAATAACAATAATTAGTGATAAAGGTAAACATTTTGATAACAGACTCATCGCTAAAGCTTTCAAAAGACTTGGTGTCTGCCACAAGGTTGTCGCGACATACCAACCATAGACTAATGGGCAGGCCGAAATATCAAACAAATAATTGAAAAACATCCTATAAAAGGTAGTCAGCCCAACTAGGAAATACTGGTCCCTTAGATTGGAGGATGCACTATGGGCATATCAGACAGCATTCAAAACCTCTCTAGGTATGTAACCATATAGACTTGTGTATGGAAAAGCTTGTCACCTACCAGTCGAGATCGAACACAAGGCCTATTGGGCGATAAAAGCTGTCAATATGGATTGGGACCAAGCTGGAGAAAAGAGACTTCTAGATCTTAATGAGATGGAAGAATTCAAAAGGGAAGCATACGAGAATGCCAACCTTTACAAAGAAAAAATAAAAAATGGTGTGATAACAAGATTCTGCCGCGGCAGTACCTGCCAGGGAAACTAGTCTTATTGTTCAACTCCCGCATGAAGCTATTCCCTGGAAAGCTGAAGTCCAGATGTTCTGGGCCCTTTGAAGTTGTCAAAGCATTTCTCACATGGTGCAGTCACGATCAAATCAACCAAGGATGACATGAATTCAATGTGAATGGACAGAGGTAAAAGCACTACACAGGACCTCATGTTCCAAGAGACAACGAAGTGGTTATGTTAGGGGATGCATCCAAATGCTTCCCTAATTCATCCTAAATTTTTCTTTTTTGTTTTTCATTTTTAGGAATTAGATTTAAATTTAATACATTTATTTTTTGAACTATAATATTTTTAATTCTGTCTTTGTGTATTAGATTTAATTTTAGCATACCTTTAATTTTTTTAAGCACTAATAATTTTATTTCAGCTTATTTTAGGACAAAAAAATCCCAAGGGAAGAGAGAAGAATTAAGCCCAACCAATCCACCATTCAAGCATGTCGCGGCAGACGCAGACGAGACGTTACTTCAGGCCAAAACTAGTCGTTGCAGAACAAGCCGTTCTGTTCTAATCGCTCTCTTTTGCACTTTGTTTCACAAGAATTATTCTATATTCAGATCAATTTCAAGATTCTCACAACTCTTTCCAATTCCAAAACCTTATCCCAAAACAAAAGATGGCAAGAACTCCCTTCTGCCAACCCGCCGCCCAGGCAGACTCAGAATCTTCCCTCCATAGATTCGCCACACTAGAAGTGAAAGCACGACACAACCAAAAATTCAAAGAGCGATTGGTGTGGGAAGAGCAAGGGTTCTTTTACGCGATGGCAAAGAGAAACTTCAGGCTCGACAGCTTCATCTTCAACAAGATCGAGCACCAAAGATGGCAGATTTTTGCTCAACAGCTGAAACAAGCGAACCAAATCCTAGTTCACGAGTTCTACGCCCACGATCCGATGACAGAAGACCCAGTCGTGAATGTTAGAGGGAAGCATGTCGAGATAGATGCAAACAGGATCAATGCCTTCTACGGCACACACATTGGCCATGACGAACATCAGGAGTTCTTGGACTCTTTGACGATAGTAAAACACGAAGAGATCAAATAGGAGCTCTACATCCTGGGCACGGTGTGTAACGGGGGAAAGAATAAGGGAACGGTCAACCGAAAGAATCTTCTCCCGGAGGCGAAGTTGTGGAACATGTTTGTCAAAAGATAAATTCTGCCCACATCACACAACTCGACAATCGACAAGCCCGGCCTCGTACTAATACACTCCATACTCTACAATAGAATAATTAATATTGGTGAAATTATTTCTAATTAAATTTATATTTGTAGACAAAAAGGGAGGGGCCAGCTCTACTTCCCAAGTTTGATCACGGAGTTGTACAGCAAGGTTTTCATCCCCACCGATCCAAATGACAGCATGACGTCGGAGCGTACATGGTGGACGAGAGAGATAATCTTGAGGAAGATGGAAATCCAAGAAGCCATCTTGGAAAATTATGTCAAGGCATCGGAGATGGCAGCCAACAACCTTACCACCAGTCTGCCTCGACAACCACAATTGGCGGCCTTGCACCTCAGCTAGATCGGATGGAAAGACGCCAGCTCACATTCATGGCGTACATTAGAAACTTCAATGCTCCCAGAGTTGTGGTTATCAAGGAGAAATTCCCAACCGCCAAGTTTCCAGAATTTCCCCCTAGATCCATGCCGAGGCGGCTCCAGCAGCCTCTGCCGCCCCCTCTACCTCGATATCTCGGAATGCGGCTGACACTTCCACTCTAACCACCCAATTCTCGACGACACCAGGAGCCACCTCTGACCCCATGGAAGTAGCCGCCATAGCAACAGAAGTCCTCTCCATCTCCGATGACCGTGTGGACACTATAGTCACCCCAATCATAGAAAAAGGGAAAACGTCACGGGCAGCAGCCGACGCACCAGCACCATCTGATTCTACCTTCCTCAACTCCTTATCATCAGATTCGGTATTGCAAGACACGGTCTGGTCCATAACAAAGAAGCTCGAAACCACATACTCCACAGCCAAAAAAGAGAAAAGCCTTCGACACCGAGGAGACATACCCAGACAACGAGGACGACAACGAGAAGGAAGTTACAAAACCGGACCAACCAACACCAGCATCACGCAAGAAGCCACCGAAGGCGGCCAAAAGACTCAAAGAATGAGCTCAAAGGCGGATGATACTTAGCGACGACGAAGAAGACAATACCTCCTATGATTCATCAAAATTCTAAGTTATTATCTTTCTTCTTTATTTATTTAATCTATATTTTATTTTGAGTATGTATGCATGCGTTGAGGACAATGATACACTCGAGTTTGGGGGGAAATTAGTCCTATTTTTTCATCTTTTTATTTATTTTTTCTGTTTTCATTACATGTAGTTGCATAGTTAAAAGCATTTAGGAACCATAGTGTAGCTGCCTTTATTTAATATGAATGGAAAATTTTAGTTTGAAAATTTTTTTAGTATCATTTACCCACCTAGGCAGTCTACCCGCCGAAACAGCAAACTTACCATGACTTTGGAAGTATTTAGAATCAAACTATGTTTTGAACTTAAAGAAACACACTTTGTGACTCCATGTGGGAAAGCAAGGCGGACATGCTGAAACAGTTTCCGCATCTTTTTCCATCAGGTAAGAATTTCGAGGAAGAAATTTCCTAAGTGGGGGAGATTTGTAACGCCTAGTTTTGGGCCTAGATGTTTTAGACATCGGATCGGACTGGTCGAGAACAGTTCGAATCACGTAAGATGATTTAAGGAAATCAAGGATCGGGATAGGATAAAAATGTGGTAAAATTTGCTAAAATCCTCTAAAAAATATGTTTAAGGGGTTGGTCTAGTCAATTTTACAAAATGGATTTTGGAAATGGGACATTTTGAGTAGTGACCAAATTGTAAAGTTTCAAAACTGGGAAAATGTGATTTTTAATGTGGAGGCCAAAATCTTAGAATCTTTAGGGGGCTTTAAGTCAATTTGACCTTTCCTCAATATGACATGTGTTTTAAAAGGTTCTTAATTAAATGGCTTTAATTGGATTTATATTAATTAATTAATATAGTTAGTTAATGTAAGATTTTCAATTACGTAACTATCAACTCTTTTTCATTTTCAGCCACACACTAATCCACTCATCTTTCTCCAGAATTCTTTCTTCCAAAAACTCTCTCAACATTTCCTAAATCATTTTCAAAAAATCTTTCCTAATTCTTCAAGGTTTTGCTGAGGAAAACTTGTCATTCATTGAGGGAAGCAAGGATTGGAGGTAAATCTCGTTCTCGACCTCTAATCAAAGTTATTTTTTGAAATTCCCAAAATCTTTGGCTTCTAATTAATGTTTTGGTTAAGTTTTTATTATAGTTTTGATTGGAGATCAAAATCTGGTAAAAACATTGTTGAAATCTTAATTTCCAGACTTGTTGAGTTAAGCTCTGTTTTGTGTTGATTTTAATTGAGTTCTAAGTTGATTTATATGTTAAAATGAAGCATTGATAACATAGATCCCGAAATCCTTGAGATCATTGAGTTTCTTGTTAGTTTTAAGTGAGTTTTTTGGGTGAAATGGTGGAATCTTGATTGCTGGAGGTATAAGGTTGGGTTAGGTTGTTTGTTAGATGTGATTTGGTGTTTGTATTGGGTTGGAAGTGATGTATGTTGGCTGGGCTTGGTTTAGGAAGCAATCGATTGAGTTTTCGGTTGTTTTGGATGGGTATTTTGGTGTAGTTTGGTTGGGCAACGAGTTTGAGAATTGTTGCTGGTGTTGGAATGCATTTTAATGTATTTAGATCTCTTTTTTTGATGATGTGAAAATAGGGGATCTTGATCCGAAACCAAACGAGGTGTTGTTGGAGGCTCTAGAAGAGTATTTCGTGTCGGCGAGCAAGGCTTCGCGTATCGGTGAGTGGAAATGCAATTTCCTGCTTTGTAACGCTTTTAGAATGGTCTTGGGAGCTTAGTGTAAGTTTGATACACTTAGCTAAGCTCAAGAGTAAGTGATTCGGAAATCTCTCTCTTGGAAATGTGCTATGTTTGATGAAATTTCACTTGAGTTAAGTGTGGATTTGTTTATTGTTTTAAAGCATGTTTTAAGCATGAATGTTGCTGGATTTTAGTGCCATTATGTTAAGCATGCACAAGGTAAGTGATCTTTGGTTTTCATGTGTTGAATACATATGAGGTTAAGCACTTTATGCTTGTGGAAATGGCATTGTGTTTATGCTTGTAAAACAGTGGATTAATGAGGAAAAATGATTATATTGGCAAGTGATGAAAATGGTTTTTGGTTATTTTAGTCGGATATAGTTAGCTGGCTATATGATTTTGTGCACCGTGAAAAAAGTCGCCTTGGATGTCGAGGGGTTGTGAATGTGCCGCAATCTCCATCCAAGTAACCTAACGATTGAGGTTAAGACCACAACGATGAATGGTTTAGTTCTGTGTGTGAGTCTTGTGTATGTGTCCTATACTCTCGTTGGTGGAATTATAAAACTACTGATGAGTGATGTTGAGGGGTTGTGATTGTGCCATTTATCTCCATCACGGGTGTTGAGGGGTTGTGATTGTGCCATTGATCTGCACCTTTTGTATCCCGGTAGTATGTATGAAGCGTGTGGGACAACGCTTGTAATCCGTGTATCCAATTGTATCTCTTGCTGGAATGGTTTACGGATTATCACTTGTGAGCCAATATAATGTTAAAGATTAATGTGAAGCATGAGACGCTTGTAAATGATTCAAGAATTCATGAGATGCTTGGTAAAGCATGAGCTAAGATTTATTTGTTGTTTTAGAATGTTGCATATGAGCATGTGTTTATAAAGTGCATTGATGTCTTGAGAAGACATGTTTTATGAAAAGGCATGTGATAAAAAGTGGTGATTTTGCAAGTCATGTGAAATGCATTGATGAATGTTGTTTAGGGATCCTCACTAAGCTATATGCTTACGCTCATTTGTTTCATCAAAGTAGAGCATTTCAAGGCAGCCCAAAAGCAAGGGGATTCCAAGGCTTTGTTTAAGAGATGTAAGTTGTTCACCCTTAGTGTAATAAGTGGCAATGGGTGGGATTTATACTTCCTGATTTTGTTGGTGATGTTTGTTGTTTCAAGCATGTATAGTTTCTGATTGTGGACTTGTATTTGGTCTTTAAATGGTTCTATGGTTTGTTTGTGGTGTTTTACCTTTTCTATAGCATGGTATCTTAAGCATGATTGGTTAGATCAAAAGTCATCATGGTATGAGGTGGTTGATGAGTGTGTTTTGCAGTTGATAGTGTATATAAGTCTATTAGATGGATTATATCATGTATGCATAATTTGAGCTAGATTGGATGTGTCTTTGAATGTTTAAATGATGTTGGAATGAGCCAATCTCGTACGTGTATCGATACACGGGCAACTGTATTGATACGCTAAGGCAAAACTAAGGCATTTCTATACAGGGTTATCGGTACAGATTGACCGCGTATCGATACGCCCAGGCCAAGTTTGAATGACGTACCGATACGCAGGGAAGCGTTTCGATACGCTCGTCCCTTCTTTAGCTATTGTCTTCCCGTGTATCGATACAGGCTCAAGTGTATCGAGACGGGTAGTTAAAATTCAGTTAAAAGTATCTTTATATGTCTTGAAATGTTATGTTTTGGTCCTTGAATGATATTTGACTAATTGGATGAGTTTTAAGGATTGTTTTGAGCTGAATTTGGGCGTGATGGCATGTTACATGATTAATTAAGATTTGGTAACTTTAAAATCTGAAAATTCTCTGCAATTTCTGTAATTTACAAAATGGTCCCTAAAAGTCACAAGTATGCAAATGAACCCCTTATTTGAACTCCGATTGCTGTATCGTTTTCACCTAACCGCTTCGCTCAACATTTAGGATAATAATATGCATCTAGAGGAGATAAAAAGAAAAAAGGGTCGTTAATCGAGGTTAAATTTAACGAGCTGGCTTCGGTTTTCCCCGTGTAATCTTCTTAGTTTGGGTCAGGCGCCTAGACCGGGCTAAGGGGCTTACATTTGTTGGTATCAGAACCAGCTTACAAAAGAATTGGGGATGTTGGTATGAGAAATTGATATGTGTTGAAGTATGTTTTGTGAAAAGCATGCAATTGGTTGAATTTTTAAACTTATGCCATGCTTGACTTATTTGAATTGCATGTGGAATGGATATGATTGTGTGATGATGATGCAATGTTGTTATGTGTTGAATTTGGATGATGAAAAGCTTGTTGAGCTTGATGTGTCATTGTATGCTATGCCATGTTGAGGGAAATCGAGGTGCCCATTTCCTTATTACACTAATCAAATGTTTTTTTTTGTAAACTTGGATCCTTGCTTGAAGATAGCCTAAATGGTTTGACTTGTTTCGTTGTTATGCTTTGTTTAAAATGGCACTATGGGTCCAAGAAGAGAATTGAGATCGAATACGATAGTGCCTGCGGCTGAACAGGGTGACCAGGTTGATCAAGGGACTGATGTCCCTCCTGGTGGAAATCTACCTCCTCCGCCACCACCTGGAGGTGGGGAGCAGGTGCAAGAAGGACCTGCTGGTTCGGGTTTGGGTGATTTGGCACCACTAGTCAGGCGATCACCGGAGCATTTCAGGCTTCTGTTGGTGGAGCGCATGTACATGCCACTGCAGCTGGGTAGGAAGGCTTACCGTTGGAGAGGTTGAGGAGCCTAGGAGCTGTGGAATTCTTTGGTATGTCTCCTGAGGCGTCTGAGGCCTGGTTAGTAAGTACGATCCGTATCATGGATCATATGGGCTATAATGATGTGCGCAAGCTGGGATGCACAGTATCTTTGTTGCAAGGCGATGCCTACAGCTGGTGGACGACTACCACGACTGGTATGGAACCCAATGAGGTTGATTGGGAGTTTTCAGAGGTGCCTTCGAGAGGAAGTTTCTAGGGGTGAAATACTTGGGTGGAAAGAAACGTGAGTTTATGACGCTTGTTTAGGGCAACCTTTCTGTAGCTGAGTACGAAATTCAATTTGTACGCTTGAGACAGTATGCCCCTGAGCTAGTACCTAGTGAGAGGCACCGATGTGATCACTTCCTGTAGGAGCTGGTACAGGAAGTTAAGACATATATGCTGGCTGCAGATTATACTGATTTCGATGTGCTTGTGTGTCGAGCTAAAGATATCGAGCAGAATTTGGGATTGACGTCTCGAGGTGTTGGTTCTAGCTCTGGGAAGAAAGCAACTGAGTATAATTCCGGTGGTGGACGGAACAAAAGAGGCCGAGATAGGAGCCGAGTTAGGAGGCATCTGCCTTAGGGGAGGCGAGGTGCTCCGGGTCGAGGTGGTTAGGCCTAGGGAGGTCGTGTGAGATCTGTGCAGCATACAGGCTGAACATGTGGTTCGAGGGACGTTTTGAGGCGAGATTGTCCTCAGGTGGCTAGAGAGGTTCAGGCTATTGTTGTGGTGACTGGGAATTCCTATTAGAATTGTGGTTCGACGGATCACATGAGGAGGGAGTGCCCTTTGTTGGTTGGTGGAGGAGGCCAAGGACGTGCTCCTGTGGTAGCTGCACCTCAGAGAGGCCGTGTGTGTGGCCGTGGGAATTTTCAGAGGAGAGACGAGGGGCAACGAGGTATTGCTCATGTAGTAGCTTTCTAACCTGAGGGAGGTGGACCAGTGAGGGTTTATGCTCAGCACGAGGAGCGCAATGATACTGATGTCATCGCAGGTACCTTTGTTCTTCAGTCTTTATCTTTGCTGGCTTTGATTGATTCTGGATCCACGCATTCTTATATCTTGAGTGAGCATGCACATTTGCTTGATATACCTGTTGAGTTGCTTGAAGTAGGGATGCAAGTGACTAGTTCTTTTGGTGAGATTGTAGTCACTAGGAAGTTGTATAAAAGATGCCCTTTATTTGTACAAGGACATGTTTTTCTTGTGGATTTGATGGAGTTACCTTTCTACCAAAAGAATCATCGGTCTAAAATGGCAGATGTTTGCTGAACAACCTGATGAGATGAATGTCATCCTCGTCCGAGAATTCTATGTTGCCATCCCCACCAAGGACACATCTCAAGTCACCGTCAGGGGTAAGACAATAGAGTTAGAACCAACTTACATAAATTCCCTGTATGGCATGTATGTGGGCAGGAAAGAGGATGAACACAGAAGGTTCATCAGCAATTTGTCGTCGGCAGACTACGAAAGCATAATGGCAGACCTCACCGCAGAAGGAACCACCTAGAATGACGACCCAAAACATCGGTGGACGGTTCGAAAGACTCAACTCACGCCTGCTGCCAAGCTATGGAACCACTTTGTGCAGAAACGCTTCATTCCCACATCTCACAATACGACAGTGGAAAGACAAAGGCTGGCCCTCGTTCACTCCATTATTAACGAACGAAAGATCAACGTAGGGAAGTACATCCTCGATGGAATTTTCCAGTGCGCACAGAAGGATAAGGGGCCCCTCTTCTTCCCTTACTTAATCACATCCCTTTGTAGAGCAAACAACGTCCCCGGAATTGAAGAGGATGTCAAGATCCAGGGCAAGGGGTGGACATAGCAAAATCTGTACATCCTGATGGAGCTCAAGGCAGCCACACCAATGGCATACATCGACCCTTCTGCCACGATAGAGCCCACGACCGAACCTGACTCAACAGAACCTGCCACAGCAAAGCCTGATCAGATAGAACCTGACAGACCAGAAGGCACTTCCTCCAGCCAAATCATTCACCTACTACAACGAATGGAGGCACGACAGCAATGATACATGGAGTATATGAGGTACTTCCACACAACAACGGTAAATTTCATTGAAGTTGATCTTAATTTTCCCAACGTGCAGTTTCCTCCCTTTTCAGAAAACCTTGTTTTTGCCCCATCGCATGTCACCTCTCCCAAGAACGCCACACTGACAACTACTTCCACCTCGCCATCGGTCGGGACAGGACCAGGCGACAAAAGGGTTGAATCACCCTTGGGTACTCCCACATCTCCCAAGGAGAAGGACCAGCCATCTCGAGGAGCCAAGAGAAAGGAACCAGAAATTGATCCAAAATATTTCGAAGGTTTCTCCTCCTTTTCATTTTGGCAAGATGATTGAGACTCCAAACCTTCTGTCGTCCAACAAATAGCAAAGGACTTCCCTCCTATGAAGAAAAAGAAGCTTGATATCGATTTAGATGGACCCTGCCGCGATAGTGGAGACGGCAGCAGAAGCAGCAGCAAAAGTGACAGTGAGATCGAGATTCTAGACAAAGCTCCAAAACTTTCACCTACCAAGATCCAGCAACCTCGATAGGCAAAGAAGAAGGACACCTCATCCTCTCCAACTACGAAGCCAGCCTCAGCCACAAAAGTAACTACCCGCGACAGCTTCGCATAAACGACAGCAGTGACGACAACATTGTTGGCACTTCAACTTAAGTTTTTTTTACTCTTTCTGTCTTCTGTGTTTCTATTTGCTATTTGTGATGTTTTATGTGTGTGTGTGTGTGTGTGTGTGTATTTCTCTTTTTAATTGTCATGCATTGAGGACAATGCAACCCTCGAGTTTGGGGGTAGGCAGTCCTCATATTATTAATGAACTTCTTATATTTTGTGTTTATAACTTTTTTTTGCTATCTGAAAAAATGGCTTAAGTTATTGAACTTCTCTTACCTGCTGCGGTACTCACCGTCGTGACAATAGCTTTAGAATGTTTTAGGAAGTATTTAGAACCTGACTATAGTTCTGAACTTTTGAAAACACCTTTGTGACTTATATGATGTTAAGACTCTGTTAGTAAACTTAGAATAGGAAGCTTAGCCACTTGAGTTAGAAAGAAAACTTAGACTAAGTTTACTCCTAGAGGTGCCAAACATTGGCTCTATGAAAATAAATAAAAGTACTCCTACAGGTTCCTAACATTGGCTCTAGGACAAGAAAACTAGAGGTGCCCGAAACAAGCTCTAGTAGAAATAGAAAAACATCAATTTAAGTTAGGAAGAAAACTAGAGGTGCCCAAAATTGGCTCTAGTTAAGAATTATTTTGAAGTAAAACTCAAGTAAGTTAAGTAACTATTCTGGTTGCTAAAGAGTGTAAGATCATATTTGTTCACAAAACCTACACACAATCACACGAGAATTATATTATTGCTCCGGATAAGTTCGTAAATCTTCGCAAAGGTATTGATCTTGATGGTGAAGGTGTTGTAGGTACTGGTTGTTCGTTGAGTTAAGCCAAAGCCAAAAACTTTCATTATTAGTTAGATTGCATTTGCTTGAAGACAAGCAATATTTCGAGTTTGGGGGTGTGTTAAGTGCATAAATGTTCTGTATTTTAGCCCTCATTTATCCATAATATTGATCCACTCAAGCATGTTTAGTTGCATTTTAGGATATAATTTGCATAAACATCATGTAACCCCCTTAACCCGGCCTAGACGGTTGACCCGAATTAAGAAGATCACACGGGGAAAACCAAAGTCAACCCGAAAGTCAACCTTGATTAACGACCCTTTTTTTTTCTTTTTAGTCTTGTCTAGATGCACACTATCCCTAGATATAAACACGTGATCAACATATTCAAAGATCATAACCATCAGAGAACATTCAGGGACTCAATTGCACAAATTACAACTTTAGAGACCAAATTGTAAATTCTGAAAATTATAAGGACTTATCCCAAATTAAAGTTACCAATATGAAATTAGTCAGGTTTCATACTTCTCTGCCAAATTTCAGCTCAATTGGACATCCCAAACTCATACAATTGCATAAACAAGTTTCAGGACCAAAACGGAAACATTGCAAAACATATAACCATCAATTTCAGTGCCCAGCTGTCGAGTGTTTCGGAACAGGGAAGACACGTTCCGAAACGCGGGACCGTTCCGAAACTGGTACCAAAACATGGCCTGGCAGTGGCCAAACTGTTCCGAAACAGTGCCTCCCGTTTCGGAACGCCCAGGCCATTTCAGGCCCCCGTTCCGATACGGTCGCACCTGTTCCGAAACAGGCTGCCCAGATTGCAGAAATTTTGCTGGTTTAACATGCAATTGACCTATCAAACATGCTCCAAATGCAACCAAACTTTACCAGCAATTCATTCAACATACAAGGAACATAATTGCATCAACCAAACATCGATATGGCATCAATTATGAAAAGCCCCAATTCTATAGGCATGCATCCTACTTAACAAACCATTCATGCATCAAATCACCAAACCAACCACATAAAGGCCAATTACAAGTACCAACATTAACAACAACATAAATCCAACTTAGGGAGTACAAAACATCTCCCAAAACAACAACATAAGTTCCCCATTGCCAAATGCTAAAAGCTAATAGTGTTTAAGAAACCATCACCATACTAGAGCTTAGTTCACCACTTGGATTCTTCACCACCTTGCTGCCCTCAATGCACTTTAATGCTCTGCATTATTGGTTTAAGAAAAAGAGAGAGAGCGTAAGCAAAAGCTTAGTGAGGAATGCTCATTAAAACCACACAATAATGCATTTACAAAACACATTTATGAACCTTAAATCCAATCATCCTTTATACATGCTCATAAGCATTTAAAACAAGCAATTCATGCTTCAAGTTCATAACATGTCATATTGGCAACAAGTGATACATTTCACATAAGATCCACACATGGACTTTTAAACACCATTGTGATCTTACAATAACCAAGGACCACACATGGACTTTTAAACACCATTGTGTCCTTAACCCCATGGACTTTTAAACACCATGGCAAGGACCACACAAGGACTTTTAAACACCTTTGTGTCCTTAACAAGAATCATCCAAGGACTTTTAAACACCTTGATGTTCTTAAATAACAAGGCTTACACAAGGACTTTTAAACACCTTGATGTTCTTAAATAACAAGGCTTACACAAGGACTTTTAAACACCTTTGTAACCTTAACCAAGAATCTCCCAAGGACTTTTAAACACCTTGGAGTTCTTAAATTCACAAGACTCATCCAAGGAATTTTAACCACCTTGATGATCTTAACCAAGAACCAACCATGGACTTTTAACCACCATGTTGTTCTTAAATAAACAAGGCTCACACAAGGACTTTTAAACACCTTTGTGACCTTAACATCACTTGCCAATGCATCATTAATCAACAATATTCCACTGTTTTAAAGCATTTAATCAAGCCATAACATCATGCATCTTTAAGCATCAAACCACATTATAACAATGTTAAAAAACAAGGATCTCTTACCTTGAGCATCCTTCAACACATGGCTTATAATCTCAGCAACTAACATGCTAAAATATGCTTTCAAAACAGAATTTAAAACATGCAAACAACCACATTGCATACAACCAATCCATGGTTCATCATCAAGAGAGTTTTTCCGAAAACTTACTCTTGAGCTTAGCTAAGTTGCTTAGACTTAAACTAAGCTCCCAAACCTTCAAATCAATGGTTTCAAAGCTGGAAACCAAAATCCACTCACCAATTCCGTTTCGCCTCTTGCCGAAACACCAATCAAGCTTCCGGATCACCACCACTTGGATCCAAAGATGACTCCCCTATTTTCAACACATCAAAGCAGAGGATTAATGCATCATCATGCATTAATAGCTTCAATGAAAGCACCTAAACCCGCTGCTCTCATCCACACTCCATTTTCGGCCACTAAACACAACCGAAAATGCATCCAAACAACTCCACAACATTACCCAGCCATGATCCATCAAAACTAAACCTCCTTAAACATCAATTAACATCCAAAATGGATCTCAACACATCCTTATACCTCTAGCTATAACAGATCAACAAGATCACTCCAAAAACCATCAAAAACACAAGCTAAACTTAGGAAATTCAACCTATCCGGGATTGCATTGATTAAACCTCAATTCCTTATCAATTTAACATTCATTTAATATCAAAAATACACCTCAAAACACTGCTTAAACAGATCATACGAATTTTCATCAAAATCAATCAAATCTTGCAATTAAAAGCCAAGATCAAGATCACATCTATAAAACCTTTTATAAAACACAATTTAAGGATTGAGAACTTAGGAATATCAGTAAAGAACTGAGAGTTCAGAGGAGAAGGACGTTCTTACCTCCAAACTTGAGTTTTCTCCCTTTTTGAAACCAAATTCTTGAAAAACCACTTAGCAAATGGTGAGGTTTTGTTGATGAGATGATTAGCAATCAAAAGAGAATTGAAAAGAGATATTTAGGTAGCAAAATCAGAGGAAAAAGCTCTAGAGAAAGATGTTTAGTTTGAGAGAAAATGAGAGAAAAGGGGAAATAGAAAATATGAAAAGTTAGTTGGAAATGACAAAATATCTTCCCTCCACTTTTTATTTTATTTAAAAACCTTTAATAAATCATTTAATATCTTAGAAAAATCTGGAGAAACTCCCTTTGGGTAAATAGCTCCTTAAAGATTCAAAGTTTCAATCCTTCTTAAAACAATCACACAGTTTTCAAAAATTACATTTTGGTCACTAGCCAAAATGTCACCCTTCCAAACCTCATTTTGTAAAATTGATTTCACAGTTCACTTATATATATTAAAATAGGATTTTAGGACATTTTTCCATATTTTTAATGCAACCCGAACTAGGCTTTCCTAATTTCACATTTTTATATTCGAACCGCACTTTGACCGAACCGGTCAAAACCCAAAACTTCTAAGCCCAAAACCGGGGCGTTACAACTCTCCCCCCTTAAGAAATTTCGTCCTCGAAATTTACCTGAAGGAAAGAGATACGGAAACTGCTTCAGCATGTCATCCTTCCGTTCCCACGTGGCTTCCTCAACACCACGGTGCTTCCACAACACCTTTACCAGCTCAATGGTCTTGCCACGAAGAACCTTGCTATCCGAATCCAGAACCTTCACCGGTTCCTCATCATAGGTCAAATCCGGATTCAATTCCACTTCCTCCACAGGCATCACATGCGAAGGATCTGATCTATACTTCCGGAGCATAGAAACATGAAACACATCATGAATCTTCTCAAACTCTTGAGGTAGCCTCAACTTGTACGCAACAGGACCCACACGCTCAATCACCTCGTATGGTCCAATGTACCTAGGGCTCAACTTACCCTTACGGCCAAACCTCATCACCTTCTTCCAAGGCGAAACCTTCAGAAACACACGGTCACCCACCGCATACTCAATCTCCTTACGCTTCAAATCCGCGTAAGACTTTTGCCGATCAGAAGCTGCCTTCAAACGCTCGCAAATGAGCTTCACCTTCTCGGTGGTTCCCTTTAACAAAGCCGGCATCGAAACCAACTTCTGACCCGTTTCAGCCCAACACAAAGGAGTCCTACACTTCCTCCCGTACAAAGCCTCATAAGGTGCCATTTGAATACTTGCCTGATAACTGTTGTTATAAGCAAACTCCACCAAAGGCAAATGTTTCTCCCAAGAGCCTTGGAATTCAATCACACAGCACCTCAACATATCCTCCAAAATCTGGATAACTCGCTCGGACTGACCATCCGACTGAGGATGATAAGATGTACTGAAATTCAACCTTGTACCCAAAGCTTGATGCAAACACTACCAGAATCGCGATGTAAACCTCGGATCCCTATCCGACACAATCGACTTAGGCACACCATGCAGCCGCACAATCTCAGCAGTGTACAGCTCCGCAAGCTTATCCAAAGAAAACGTAGTATGCACAGGCAAGAAATGCGCACACTTCGTCAGGCGATCCACAATCACCCACACCGAATTCTTCTTCGATGGCGACAAAGGTAAACCAGATACGAAATCCATGGTAATCCTTTCCCACTTCCATTCAGGGATTCTCAACGGTTGCAACAACCCTGAAGGGACCTGATGCTCAGCTTTAACTCGCTGACACACCATGCACTTGCTCACAAGCTCAGCAACATCCTTCTTTAAACCCACCCAATAGTACACATCACGAAGATCACGATACATCTTAGTACTACCAGGGTGCATAGCAAAAGGACTACTCTGACCTTCAGTCAGAATAGCACGCCTCAACTCAGCATCATTGGGCACTACTATTCGACTCCCAAAACACAACACTCCATCATCATTAAAGCAGAAATCCGAAGGCCTACCCTCCGCGATATCCTGAACATGCGGTACCAAGGAATCATCCAACAACTGTTTTTCCTTGATCATCTGAACCAAAGATGGCTTCACTTGCAACTCAGCCACAAGACCACCATCACGCGAAATACTCAAATTGGCAAACATAGCCCTTAGCTCCACAGCTACCTTCCTACTCAAGGCATCTGCAACAACATTAGCCTTCCCAGGGTGATACTCAATCGTCAAATCATAATCCTTGAGCAAATCCACCAAACGTCGCTGCCTAAGATTCAACTCCTTCTGAGACATCAGATACTTCAAACTCTTGTGATCCGTGTACACAGTACATTTCTCACCATACAGATAATGTCTCCAGATCTTCAACGCAAAAACCACCGCAGCCAACTCAATGTCATGCGTAGGATAATTGCGCTCATGCACCTTCAACTGTCGCGATGCATAAGCCACCACCTTACCCTCTTGCATTAACACACATCCCAAACCAACATAGGACGCATCACTATAAACCACAAACTCTTTCCCTGATTCAAGTTGAACCAAGATAGGAGCTTGTGTCAAAGCTGCCTTAAGATTCTCAAAAGCCTGCTGTCTCGCTTCCGTCCATTCATACTTAACATCCTTCTGCAACAACTTCGTCAAAGGTGCAGCAATCTTAGAAAACCCATCCACAAACCTCCGGTAGTATCCCGCCAAACCGAGGAAACTACGAACCTCATGAACAGACTTAGGAACCTTCCAATTCATCACCGCCTCAATCTTCTGAGGATCAACACGAATCCCCTCGGCAGAAACCACATTGTAACCCCCTTAACCCGGTCTAGACGGTTGACCCGAATTAAGAAAGTCACACGGGGAAAACCAAAGTCAACCCGAAAGTCAACCTTGAATAACGACCCTTTTTTTTTCTTTTTAGTCTTGTCTAGATGCACATTAACCTTAATTGTGATCACACAGACAACATATTAAAAGATCACAAACATCAGAGATCAAACAGGGACCCAATTGAACAAATTACAACTTTAAGGACCAAATTGTAAATTCTGATAAATTAAGGGACTTAACCCAAATTAAAGTTACCATCTTGAAATTAATCAGGTTTCATGCTTCTCTGTGAAATTTCAGCTCAAAAGGACATCCACAGCTCATGCAATTGATCATACAAGATTCGGGACCAAAACGTAAACAAAACAAAACATATAACTACCATGTCAGCCCCCTAACGGTCGACCGTTTCGAAACAGGTTGACCCTGTTCCGAAACGCGGGCCGTTCCGGTACTGGTTCCGCAACGGGGGTCTGGCAGTGAGCATTCCGTTTCGAAACGGTGCACCCCGTTTCTAACCCCTGGGTTCATTCCAGGCACCCGTTCCGAAACGGTACACACTGTTCTGAAACGCCTGCTCAGATTTCAGCAAGTTAGCAAACCAAATCATGCAATTGGACTTCCAAACATGCTCCAAACATCACCAAACTTCACCAGCATGCAATTAAACATATTTAAGACATATAGGAACCAACAAATCAACAAACCAACTTCACATGCAAAAAGCCCCAATTCAATGGTCATGCTTCCTACACAAGCTATCCACTCAAGCATCAACTTGCAAAACAAGCATATAAGGTTCAAACCAAAAACCAGCAACAACATCAACATTTAACATACCTAGGGAGTCTTAAACTCCTCCCAAAACATATACATTGGTCCCCCATTGCCAAAACATACAAAAGCTAAATGTTTAACAAAACCTTCCATACATTGAGCTTTACTTGAACTTGTTTGCTTGCCTCCTCTTGCTGCCCTCAATGTACTCTAATGCTCTGCATTATTGAATCAAGAAAACGAGAGAGCGTAAGCCAAAGCTTAGTGAGGAGTGCTCTTTAAAAACCATTCAATAATGCAATTAAAACCATTTATAAAACTTGCTTACAAACAACCTTTATACATGCTCATAGCATACTTTAAATCAAGCAATATCATGCTTCCACATTTCCTTTAAACAAGCATCTCATGCTTCAACATAAATATTAAAACATGCATCTCATGCATCTCAATGTACTATACATGTCATATTGGCTCAAGTGATACATTTCATTTATGAAATCAAGTTCAACAACTTTCCCCAAGGACTTTTAAACACCTTGGCCCCAAGGACTTTTAAACACCTTGGCCATGGACTTTTAAACACCATGAAAGGACCACACAAGGACTTTTAACCACCTTTGTGTCCGTAGCTTGAATTTCCCCAAGGACTTTTAAACACCTTGGCCCCAAGGACTTTTAAACACCTTGGCCCCATGGACTTTTAAACACCATGGAAAGGAGCACCTAAGGACTTTTAACCACCTTAGTGTCCGCAACAAGATTCATCCAAGGACTTTTAAACACCTTGATGATCTTAGGTAACAAGGCTCACTCAAGGACTTTTAACCACCTTAGTGACCTTCACTTTTACAAACCATCACTTGCCAATACACATTTTATACATCACATAATCCACTGTTTTAAAGCATTAAACCAAGCCATTTCATCATGCATTTCAAAGCATTAAATCATCATTTAACAATGCATTAAAAACAAGGTACTCTTACCTAGAGTCACCTTCAACACATGGCTTTAAACATCAGCATAAATCATGCTAAAACATCAGCAATTATCATGCTTAAACATGCTTTCAAAAACAGTAAGCAAATCATGCAAAATCATCATTTTACATTGCACCAAAACATGGCCACCACTTAAAGAGAGTAATCCGAAAACTTACACTTGAGCTTAGCAAAGTTGTTTAGACTTAAACTAAGCTCCCAAAACCTTGGTTTCAAAGCCGAAAACCATTTTCACAAATCCACTCACCGATTTCCACTTTGCTTCAAGCCAAAGCACCAAATCAAGCCTCCGGATCAACAATTCTTGGATCCAAGGATGCCTCCCCTGTTTCAACACATTAAAGCAGAGGATTAATGCATCATCATGCATTAATTGCTTCAATGAAAGCATCTAAACTCGCTGCTCTCACAAAACCTCCATTTTCGGCCACCAAACACAACCGAAAATGCATCCGAAACACTTCTAAACAAAGCCCAGCCACAAACCAGCAAAACCTCACTTCCATTAACATCAAAACACATCTAAAAACAACCTATAAACATCCTTATACCTCCAGCAACATCAGATCACCAAGATCACAACAAAAGCTACCTTAAAACACAAGCTAAACTTAGGAAATCCAACCTATCCGGGATTGCATCAATCAAGACTCATTTCCACATCAATTTAATGATCATTTAACATCAAAAACACTTCTCAAAACACAGATTCAACAGATCAAACGAAAATCAAGTGAAATCATCAAAATCTTGCATAATTAGCAAAGATCCATAAATCAACTTTAAAACCTTTAATCAAACATCAAATTAGGATTGAAAACTTTAGGAATTTCATTAAAGAACTTGAAGTTTAGAGGAGAAAGACGTTCTTACCTCCAAACTTGAGTTTCTCCTCTTTTTGGAATAGAAAAGCTTGATGAAACTTGAAGCAATTGAAGAGGTTTTGAAGACACAATGATTTGCAATCAATTGAGAGTTGAAAGGAGGATTTTAGGTGAGAAAATCAGATTTAGATCTCTGGAAATTGAGTGTTTGGGTTGAGAGAAAAAGATAGAAAGAAAATTGGAAGTTAGATGAGAAAATACCAAAAATGAGTTTCCCTCCTTTTTGATTTCTTTAAAAATCAGAATTATGTGTTAAAATATCTTAGAAAAATCTGGAGAAACTCCCTTTGGGTAAATAGCTCCTTAAAGATTCAAAGTTTCAACCCTTTATAAATTAGCCACCAAACTTTCAAAAATTACATTTTGGTCACTAGCCAAAATGTCACACTTCCGAAACTCATTTTCCAAAATTGATTTCACAGTTCACTTAATTATAATAAAAGATGATTTTAGAACATTTTTCCATATTTTTAATGCAACCCGAACTAGGCTTTCCTAATTTAACCTCTTACGATTCGAACAGCACTTTGACCAACCGGTCAACGCCCAAGACTTCCAAGCCCAAAACCGGGGCGTTACAACTCTCCCCCCTTAAGAAATTTCGTCCTCGAAATTTACCTGAAGGAAAGAGATAAGGAAACTGCTTCAGCATATCATCCTTCCGCTCCCACGTGGCTTCCTCAACACCTCGATGCTTCCACAGCACCTTCACCAACTCAATGGTCTTGCCACGAAGAACCTTGTTATCTGAATCCAGAACCTTCACCGGTTCCTCATCATAGGTCAAATCCGGATTCAATTCCACTTCCTCCACAGGCAACACATGCGAAGGATCAGATCTATACTTCCGGAGCATAGAAACATGGAACACATCATGAATCTTCTCCAGCTCCTGAGGTAACCTCAACCGATACGCAACAGGACCCACACGCTCAACAACCTCATACGGTCCAATGTATCTAGGGCTCAGCTTACGCTTCCGACCAAACCTCATCACCTTCTTCCAAGGCGAAACTTTCAAAAACACGCGATCACCCACCGCAAACTCTATCTCCTTACGCTTCAAATCCGCGTAAGACTTCTGCCGATCAGAAGCAGCCTTCAACCGCTCACAAATGAGCTTCACCTTCTCGGTGGTTCCTTTCAACAAAGCAGGCATTGAAACCAACTTTTGACCAGTTTCAGCCCAACACAGAGGAGTCCTACACCTCCTCCCATACAGAGCCTCATAAGGTGCCATCTGTATACTCGCCTGATAACTGTTGTTGTAAGCGAACTCAACCAAAGGCAGATGCTTCTCCCAAGAACCTTGGAACTCTATCACGCAGCATCTCAACATATCCTCCAAAATCTGAATAACCCGCTCAGACTGGCCATCCGACTGAGGATGATAGGATGTACTGAAATGCAACCTTGTACCCAGAGCTTGATGCAAACACTGCCAAAAACGCGATGTGAACCTCGGATCCCTATCCGACACGATCGACTTAGGCACACCATGCAACCTCACAACCTCAGCAATGTACAGCTCTGCCAGCTTATCCAAAGAAAACGTAGTATGCACAGGCAAGAAATGCGCACACTTCGTCAGGCGATCCACAATCACCCAAACAGAATTCTTCTTCGACGGAGACAAAGGCAAACCAGATACAAAATCCATGGTAACCCTCTCCCACTTCCATTCAGGGATTTTCAACGGTTGCAACAAACCAGAAGGAACTTGATGTTCAGCCTTGACTCGCTAACACACCAAACACCTGCTCACGAACTCTGCCACATCCTTCTTCAGACCTACCCAATAGTACTCATCACGAAGATCGCGATACATCTTTGTACTACCAGGATGCATAGCAAAAGGACTGTTATGACCTTCAGCCAGAATAGCACGCCTCAACTCAGCATCTGCAGGCACTACTATCCGACTCCCAAAACACAACACACCATCCTCATTAAAACAGAAATCCGAAGGTCTACCCTCCGCGATATCCTGAACATGAGACACCAAGGAATCATTCAACAACTGCTTATCCTTGATCAACTGAACCAACGATGGTTTCACTTGCAACTCAGCAACAAGACCACCATCCTGCGATATGCTCAAGCTAGCAAACATAGCTCTCAACTCAACAGCTACCTTTCTACTCAAGGCATCCGCAACAACATTGGCCTTTCCCGGATGATACTCTATCGTCAGATCATAATCCTTGAGCAACTCCAACCAACGTCGCTGCCTGAGATTCAACTCCTTCTGAGACATCAGATACCTCAAACTCTTGTGATCCGTGTACACAGTACACTTCTCACCATACAGATAATGCCTCCAGATCTTCAGAGCAAAAACCACTGCAGCCAGCTCAATATCATGCGTAGGATAATTGCGCTCATGCACCTTCAACTGCCGCGACGCATAAGCCACAACCTTACCCTCTTGCATCAGCACACACCCCAAACCTACATAGGATGCATCACTGTAGACTACAAACTCTTTCCCTGATTCAGGCTGAATCAAGATAGGAGCTTTCGTCAAAGCCATCTTCAGCTTCTCAAAAGCTTGCTGTCTCGCTTCTGTCCACTCATACTTAACATCTTTCTGCAGCAACTTCGTCAAAGGAGCAGCAATCTTGGAAAACCCATCCACAAACCTTCGGTAGTATCCTGCCAAACCAAGGAAACTACGAACCTCCTGAACAGACTTAGGAACTTTCCAATTCATCACTGCTTCAATCTTCTGAGGATCAACACGAATCCCCTCAGCTGAGACCACATGCCCAAGAAAAACCACCTCCCTAAGCCAGAACTCACACTTGCTCAGCTTAGCATAAAGCTGATTCTCCAACAAAGCTTGCAACACAATCCTCAAATGCTCTTCGTGCTCTTCCTCAGTACGCGAGTACACAAGGATATCATCAATGAACACCACAACGAACTTGTCCAGGTATTCATGAAAAACACGATTCATCATGTCCATGAAAGCAGCAGGAGCATTTGTCAAACCAAACGGCATCACAAGGAACTCATAATGCCCATACCTTGTCCTGAAAGCTGTCTTAGGCACATCCACATCCTTCACCTTCAACTGATAATACCCTGACCTCAAGTCAATCTTAGAGAACACAGCAGCTCCCCGAAATTGATCAAAGAGATCATCAATCCTCGGCAAAGGATACCGATTCTTGATAGTCAACTTGTTCAGCTGACGGTAATCAATGCACATCCTCATCGTGCCATCCTTCTTCTTCACAAACAAGACAGGAGCACCCCAAGGCGACACACTCGGCCGGATGAAACCATGATCAAGCAACTCTTGCAATTGCGTCTTCAGCTCTTTCAGCTCCTTAGGTGCCATTCTATAGGGAGTAATGGACACAGGAGTGGTATTCTCATACAGCTCAATACCAAACTCCACCTCGCGATTAGGAGGTAAACCAGGCAACTCCTCAGGAAAAACATCAGGAAACTCCTTCACAACCCTGATATCCTGCACCCTCAGCTCCTTCGAACTAGGATTCATCACAAAAGCTAGAAAAGCTTCACAACCTTGCCTCAGCATCCTGCTCGCCTCCAAGGTAGAAACAACATTGGCAAGAAACTTCACATTCTCACCAACCACCACCACTTCATAATCATCCGCAAGCTTAAGCGAAACCCGCTTATTCTCACAATCCACAACAGCACGATGCTCAGCAAGCCAATCCATACCAAGGATCACATCAAAACCATAAAAGAGCAACTCCATAAGATCAACATGAAAGACATGCTCTTGAACAACCAAAGGACACCTTCTATAAAGCTTACGAGTCACAACAGTTTCACCAAAAGAACTAGTGACTCTAACACCAACATCCAAAGACTCAACAGGCAAACAAAGCAACTCAGCATGCTCACGAAGAATGTATGAATGCGTAGATCCAGAATCTATCAAAGAAAGCAATGACAAGGATTGCAAAGTAAAGGTACCTGCAATCACATCAGCATCATTCCTTCCCTCGCGCTGAGCATACACCCTCGCTTGGCCTCCACCCTCAGGTTGAATAGCCACAACATGAGCTACACCTCGACCACCTTCCTCTCGCCTCTGAAAATTACCACGGCCGCGCCCACGACCTCTCTGCGGTGCTGCAACAGGAGCACGCTCTTGACCACCAGCCATCCTCGGACAATCACGTCTCAAATGGTCAGCAGAACCACAGTTCCAGCACTCATAACCAGCTGCCACCACAGGAGCTTGCACCTCCCTCCCAGCACGAGGACAGTCACGCTTCAAGTGACCACGGGAACCACAAATCCAACAAGCACTAGGGTCAGCTCTAGCATTGCCACCCCTAGCAGGTGCACCTCCACCTCTCTTAGACGAGGACTGAAACCTCTGATCACGCCCTCTCTTGTTCCGTCCACCGGAACTATACTCAGCAGTTCTCTTTCCAGAACTAGCTCCAGCACCTTTAGCAGACAAACTCAGGTTCATCTCAATGTCCTTTGATCGACTAACCAACACATCGAAATCATTATACTCAGCAGCCAACATATAGGTCTTAACTTCCGTCACCAAGCCATAATGGAACCTTTCGCACCTCTCGCGCTCATCAGGTATCAGCTCCGGTGCATACTGACTGAGACGTACGAACTGCACCTCATACTCAGCCACACTCATGCTCCCTTGGGTCAGAGACATGAATTCACGCTTCTTCTCGTCCAGATATCTAACTCCCAGATATCTCCTCTTGAACGCATGCTGAAAGAACGTCCAAGTAACATCAGCATCAGCCATCCCAGAGATTGTGGTCATCCACCACGTATAAGCATCACCTTGCAGCAGTGACACCACACACCCCAGCTTTTGCACATCAGTGCAACTCATCTGTCCCAAGACACGCTTGGTACTCTCCAACCATGCTTCTGACCTCTCAGCCGTCATACCCCTAAACTCAGTCCCACCAAGACTGCGCAAACGTTCCAAGGGTAATCTAGCTCCAGCATCTCCCTGATGCCCAGCTCCTTGAGCTCCAGCTACTGCTGCTCGAAAAGCACCCGCAATAGCTTGTACCAGCACAGACATGTCAGGCATCGCTTGCCCCTGACCAGCCTCAGGTCCTGCAGCTCCAGCACCAGCTGCCTCAGCTCCAGCTCTCTCCCTCTCCGCACCACCACCACCAGGTGGAGGAGGAGGTATCACAGCACTACCAGTGTGCTCATCATTCACATTCCCCTCCGGGGTCGTAGCTCTCGCGCTACTCCTTAACTCTCTACGTGGTGCCATACTTTTACCATGCACAACAATACAAAATAAAACAAGTCAGAACCAGCGAGGTAAGCAAATTCCAAGTATTCAAGCTCAATTTCCTTCAAAAACAACATTATCTCTTTAGCTTTTGTTTGGCAATGGGTACCCTCATCATGCATCATCACAACATGCATCACATACACATCATCATATCATATCACTGAACATGCTTTCATACAACAAGCATACAAACCAAACCATGCTTCAATCATGCATACACACATTCCCACTTACTCGAGAACTCAGCTCTGATACCACCAAATGTAACCCCCTTAACCCGGTCTAGACGGTTGACCCGAATTAAGAAAGTCACACGGGGAAAACCAAAGTCAACCCGAAAGTCAACCTTGATTAACGACCTTTTTTTTTCTTTTTAGTCTTGTCTAGATGCACATTAACCTTAATTGTGATCACACAGACAACATATTAAAAGATCACAAACATCAGAGATCAAACAGGGACCCAATTGAACAAATTACAACTTTAAGGACCAAATTGTAAATTCTGATAAATTAAGGGACTTAACCCAAATTAAAGTTACCATCTTGAAATTAATCAGGTTTCATGCTTCTCTGTGAAATTTCAGCTCAAAAGGACATCCACAGCTCATGCAATTGATCATACAAGATTCGGGACCAAAACGTAAACAAAACAAAACATATAACTACCATGTCAGCCCCCTAACGGTCGACCGTTTCGAAACAGGTTGACCCTGTTCCGAAACGCGGGCCGTTCCGGTACTGGTTCCGCAACGGGGGTCTGGCAGTGAGCATTCCGTTTCGAAACGGTGCACCCTGTTTCGGACCCCTGGGTTCATTCCAGGCACCCGTTCCGAAACGGTACACACTGTTCCGAAACGCCTGCTCAGATTTCAGCAAGTTAGCAAACCAAATCATGCAATTGGACTTCCAAACATGCTCCAAACATAACCAAACTTTACCAGCATGCAATTAAACATATTTAAGACATATAGGAACCAACAAATCAACAAACCAACTTCACATGCAAAAAGCCCCAATTCAATGGTCATGCTTCCTACACAAGCTATCCACTCAAGCATCAACTTGCAAAACAAGCATATAAGGTTCAAACCAAAAACCAGCAACAACATCAACATTTAACATACCTAGGGAGTCTTAAACTCCTCCCAAAACATATACATTGGTCCCCCATTGCCAAAACATACAAAAGCTAAATGTTTAACAAAACCTTCCATACATTGAGCTTTACTTGAACTTGTTTGCTTGCCTCCTCTTGCTGCCCTCAATGTACTCTAATGCTCTGCATTATTGAATCAAGAAAACGAGAGAGCGTAAGCCAAAGCTTAGTGAGGAGTGCTCTTTAAAAACCATTCAATAATGCAATTAAAACCATTTATAAAACTTGCTTACAAACAACCTTTATACATGCTCATAGCATACTTTAAATCAAGCAATATCATGCTTCCACATTTCCTTTAAACAAGCATCTCATGCTTCAACATAAATATTAAAACATGCATCTCATGCATCTCAATGTACTATACATGTCATATTGGCTCAAGTGATACATTTCATTTATGAAATCAAGTTCAACAACTTTCCCCAAGGACTTTTAAACACCTTGGCCCCAAGGACTTTTAAACACCTTGGCCATGGACTTTTAAACACCATGAAAGGACCGCACAAGGACTTTTAACCACCTTTGTGTCCGTAGCTTGAATTTCCCCAAGGACTTTTAAACACCTTGGCCCCAAGGACTTTTAAACACCTTGGCTCCATGGACTTTTAAACACCATGGAAAGGAGCACCTAAGGACTTTTAACCACCTTAGTGTCCGCAACAAGATTCATCCAAGGACTTTTAAACACCTTGATGATCTTAGGTAACAAGGCTCACTCAAGGACTTTTAACCACCTTAGTGACCTTCACTTTTACAAACCATCACTTGCCAATACACACTTTATACATCACATAATCCACTGTTTTAAAGCATTAAACCAAGCCATTTCATCATGCATTTCAAAGCATTAAATCATCATTTAACAATGCATTAAAACAAGGTACTCTTACCTAGAGTCACCTTCAACACATGGCTTTAAACATCAGCATAAATCATGCTAAAACATCAGCAATTATCATGCTTAAACATGCTTTCAAAAACAGTAAGCAAATCATGCAAAATCATCATTTTACATTGCACCAAAACATGGCCACCACTTAAAGAGAGTAATCCGAAAACTTACACTTGAGCTTAGCAAAGTTGTTTAGACTTAAACTAAGCTCCCAAAACCTTGGTTTCAAAGTCGAAAACCATTTTCACAAATCCACTCACCGATTTCCACTTTGCTTCAAGCCAAAGCACCAAATCAAGCCTCCGGATCAACAATTCTTGGATCCAAGGATGCCTCCCCTGTTTCAACACATTAAAGCAGAGGATTAATGCATCATCATGCATTAATTGCTTCAATGAAAGCATCTAAACTCGCTGCTCTCACAAAACCTCCATTTTCGGCCACCAAACACAACCGAAAATGCATCTGAAACACTTCTAAACAAAGCCCAGCCACAAACCAGCAAAACCTCACTTCCATTAACATCAAAACACATCTAAAAACAACCTATAAACATCCTTATACCTCCAGCAACATCAGATCACCAAGATCACCACAAAAGCTACCTTAAAACACAAGCTAAACTTAGGAAATCCAACCTATCCGGGATTGCATCAATCAAGACTCATTTCCCCATCAATTTAATGATCATTTAACATCAAAAACACTTCTCAAAACACAGATTCAACAGATCAAACGAAAATCAAGTGAAATCATCAAAATCTTGCATAATTAGCCAAGATCCATAAATCAACTTTAAAACCTTTAATCAAACATCAAATTAGGATTGAAAACTTTAGGAATTTCATTAAAGAACTTGAAGTTCAGAGGAGAAGGACGTTCTTACCTCCAAACTTGAGTTTCTCCTCATTTTGGAATAGAAAAGCTTGATGAAACTTGAAGCAATTGAAGAGGTTTTGAAGACACAATGATTTGCAATCAATTGAGAGTTGAAAGGAGGATTTTAGGTGAGAAAATCAGATTTAGATCTCTGGAAATTGAGTGTTTGGGTTGAGAGAAAAAGATAGAAAGAAAATTGGAAGTTAGATGAGAAAATACAAAAAATGAGTTTCCCTCCTTTTTGATTTCTTTAAAAATCAGAATTATGTGTTAAAATATCTTAGAAAAATCTGGAGAAACTCCCTTTGGGTAAATAGCTCCTTAAAGATTCAAAGTTTCAACCCTTTATAAAATAGCCACCAAACTTTCAAAAATTACATTTTCGTCACTAGCCAAAATGTCACACTTCCGAAACTCATTTTCCAAAATTGATTTCACAGTTCACTTAATTATAATAAAAGATGATTTTAGAACATTTTTCCATATTTTTAATGCAACCCGAACTAGGCTTTCCTAATTTAACCTCTTACGATTCGAACAGCACTTTGACCAACCGGTCAACGCCCAAGACTTCCAAGCCCAAAACCGGGGCGTTACACACATGCCCAAGAAACACCACTTCACTTAACCAGAACTCACACTTGCTCAGCTTAGCATAAAGTTGATTCTCCAACAAAGCTTGCAGCACAATCCTCAAATGCTCTTCATGTTCCTCCTCAGTATGCGAGTACACGAGGATATCATCAATGAACACCACAACGAACTTGTCCAGGTATTCATGAAACACACGATTCATCATGTCCATGAAAGCTGCAGGAGCATTTGTCAAACCAAACGGCATCACAAGGAACTCATAATGCCCATACCTTGTCCTGAAAGCTGTCTTAGGCACATCCACATCCTTCACCTTCAACTGATAATACCCTGACCTCAAGTCAATCTTAGAGAACACCGCCGCTCCCCGAAATTGATCAAAGAGATCATCAATTCTCGGCAAAGGATACCGATTCTTGATAGTCAACTTGTTCAGCTGACGATAATCAATGCACATTCTCATAGTGCCATCCTTCTTCTTTACAAACAAAACCGGTGCACCCCAAGGTAACACACTCGGCCGAATGAAACCACGATCAAGCAATTCCTGCAATTGCGTCTTCAGCTCCTTCAACTCTTTAGGTGCCATTCTATAAGGGGTAATGGACACAGGAGTTGTATTCTCATACAGCTCAATCCCAAACTCCACCTCGCGATTAGGAGGTAAACCAGGCAACTCCTCAGGAAACACACCAGGAAACTCCTTTACAATCCTGATATCTTGCACACGCAACTCCTTAGAGCTAGGATTCATCACAAAAGCTAGGTAAGCTTCACAACCTTGCCTCAGCATCCGGCTCGCCTCCAATGTAGATACCATATTGGCAAGAAACTTCACATTCTCACCAACCACAACCACCTCATAATCATCCGCAAGCTTCAACGAAACTCGCTTATTCTCACAATCCACAACAGCACGATGCTCAGCAAGCCAATCCATACCAAGGATCACATCAAAACCATAGAAAGGCAACTCCATAAGGTCAACATGAAAAACATGATCTTGAAAAACCAAAGGACACCTTCTATACAGAATTCGAGTCACAACAGTCTCACCAAAAGAACTAGTGACACGCACACCAACATCCAAAGACTCAACATGCAAACCAAGCAATTCAGCATGCTCACGCAAAATGTATGAGTGCGTAGATCCAGAATCAATCAAGGAAAGTAATGACAAGGATTGCAAAGTAAAGGTACCTGCGATCACATCCGCGTCATTCCTTCCCTCCCACTGAGCATACACCCTAGCTTGACCACCACCCTCAGGCTGAATAGCCACAACATGAGCCACACCCCTACCACCTTCCTCTCTCCGCTGAAAGTTACCACGGCCGTGCCCACGACCTCTATGTGGTGCAGTAACGACAGGAGCACGCACTTGGCCACCAGCCAACATAGGACACTCTCGCCTCATATGATCCGCAGATCCACAGTTCCAGCACCCATTACCAGCTGCCACTACAGGAGCTTGCACCTCCCTCACAGCACGAGGACAATCACGTTTCATATGACCACGTGAACCACATGTCCAACATGCACTTGGATCAACTCTAGCATTGCCTCCCCGAGCAGGTGCACCACCACCTCGTTTAGCTGAGGACTGATACTTCTGATCACGTCCCCTCTTGTTCCGTCCACCACCGGAACTATATTCAGCAGCTCGCTTTCCAGCACTAGAACCAGCACTCTTAGCAGATAAACCCAAGTTCATCTCAATGTCCTTTGCTCGACCCACCAGCACATCAAAATCACTATACTCGGTAGCCAGCACATACATCTTCACCTCCGTCACTAAACCGTAACGGAACCTTTCACACCTCTCCCGCTCATCCGGGACCAACTCAGGTGCGTACTGACTGAGTCGAACAAACTGTACTTCATACTCAGCCATAGACCTGCTCCCCTGGGTGAGAGACATAAACTCCCTCTTCTTTTCATCTAGGTACCTCACACCTAGATACCTTCTCTTGAACACATTCTGAAAGAATGTCCAAGTTACATCAGCTTCCGCCATCCCAGAGATTGAGGTCGTCCACCACGTATAAGCATCGTCCTGTAGCAAGGATACTACACAACCCAGCTTTTGCACATCAGTGCAACTCATCTGACCCAAGATTCTCTTGGTACTCTCTAACCAAGATTCCGAACCTTCAGCTGACAAACCCCTGAACTCAGTCCCTCCCAGACTGCGCAGACGCTCCAAGGGTAGTCTAACTTCAGCATCTCCCTGATGCCCAGCTCCTCGAGCTCTAGCTACTGCGGCTTGAAAAGCTTCAGCAATAACTTGTATCAACACTGTCATGTCAGGAACAACTTGCCCCTGACCAGCCTCAGGTCCAGCGACCCCAGCATTAGCTGCAGCTCCAGCTCCTTCACCCTCAGCACCACCACCACCAGGTGGAGGAGGTAAAACCGCACTTTCAACATTCTCTTCATTCTCATTCTCATTTTGAGCCGCAGCTCGCACATTACTCCTTAACTCTCTACGAGGTGCCATACTCTAATAATGCAATCACAATGCAAATAAACAAAGTCAGGCCCAGCAAGGTAAGTAATCCAAGTACTCAAGCTCATTTCCACTTTAAAAACAACATCACTTCATTAGCTTTGATTTGGCAATGGGTACCCACAACATGCTTCACCACAGCATACACCACAATTGCATCACATATACAATTCAGTCAACATGCTTTCACTCAACAAGCATACAAAGCATACATGCTTAAATCATTCACATACTCATTCCCAATTACTCGAGAACCTGGCTCTTATACCACCAAATGTAACCCCCTTAACCCGGCCTAGATGGTTGACCCGAATTAAGAAGATCACACGGGGAAAACCAAAGTCAACCCGAAAGTCAACCTTGATTAACGACCCTTTTTTTCTTTTTAGTCTTGTCTAGATGCACACTATCCCTAGATATAAACACGTGATCAACATATTCAAAGATCATAACCATCAGAGAACATTCAGGGACTCAATTGCACAAATTACAACTTTAGGGACCAAATTGTAAATTCGGAAAATTATAAGGACTTAGCCCAAATTAAAGTTACCAATATGAAATTAGTCAGGTTTCATACTTCTCTACCAAATTTCAGCTCAATTGGACATCCCAAACTCATACAATTGCATAAACAAGTTTCAGGACCAAAACGCAAACATTGCAAAACATATAACCATCAATTTCAGTGCCCAACGGTCGAGTGTTTCGGAACAGGGAAGACCCGTTCCGAAACGCGGGACCGTTCCGAAACTGGTACTGAAACATGGCCTGGCAGTGGCCAAACAGTTCCGAAACAGTGCCTCCCGTTTCGGAACGCCCAGGCCATTTCAGGCCCCCGTTCCGATACGGTCGCACCTGTTTCGAAACAGGCTGCCCAGATTGCAGAAATTTTGCTGGTTTAACATGCAATTGACCTATCAAACATGCTCCAAATGCAACCAAACTTTACCAGCAATTCATTCAACATACAAGGAACATAATTGCATCAACCAAACATCGATATGGCATCAATTATGAAAAGCCCCAATTCTATAGGCATGCATCCTACTTAACAAACCATTCATGCATCAAATCCCCAAACCAACCACATAAAGGCCAATTACAAGTACCAACATTAACAACAACATAAATCCAACTTAGGGAGTACAAAACATCTCCCAAAACAACAACATAAGTTCCCCATTGCCAAATGCTAAAAGCTAATAGTGTTTAAGAAACCATCACCATACTTGAGCTTAGTTCACCACTTGGATTCTTCACCACCTTGCTGCCCTCAATGCACTTTAATGCTCTGCATTATTGGTTTAAGAAAAAGAGAGAGAGCGTAAGCAAAAGCTTAGTGAGGAATGCTCATTAAAACTACACAATAATGCATTTACAAAACACATTTATGAACCTTAAATCCAATCATCCTTTATACATGCTCATAAGCATTTAAAACAAGCAATTCATGCTTCAAGTTCATAACATGTCATATTGGCAACAAGTGATACATTTCACATAAGATCCACACATGGACTTTTAAACACCATTGTGATCTTACAATAACCAAGGACCACACATGGACTTTTAAACACCATTGTGTCCTTAACCCCAAGGACTTTTAAACACCATGGCAAGGACCACACAAGGACTTTTAAACACCTTTGTGTCCTTAACAAGAATCATCCAAGGACTTTTAAACACCTTGATGTTCTTAAATAACAAGGCTTACACAAGGACTTTTAAACACCTTTGTAACCTTAACCAAGAATCTCCCAAGGACTTTTAAACACCTTGGAGTTCTTAAATTCACAAGACTCATCCAAGGAATTTTAACCACCTTGATGATCTTAACCAAGAACCAACCATGGACTTTTAACCACCATGTTGTTCTTAAATAAACAAGGCTCACACAAGGACTTTTAAACACCTTTGTGACCTTAACATCACTTGCCAATATGCATCATTAATCAACAATATTCCACTGTTTTAAAGCATTTAATCAAGCCATAACATCATGCATCTTTAAGCATCAAACCACATTATAACAATGTTAAAAAACAAGGATCTCTTACCTTGAGCATCCTTCAACACATGGCTTATAATCTCAGCAACTAACATGCTAAAATATGCTTTCAAAACATAATTTAAAACATGCAAACAACCACATTGCATACAACCAATCCATGGTTCATCATCAAGAGAGTTTTTCCGAAATCTTACTCTTGAGCTTAGCTAAGTTGCTTAGACTTAAACTAAGCTCCCAAACCTTCAAATCAATGGTTTCAAAGCTGGAAACCAAAATCCACTCACCAATTCCGTTTCGCCTCTTGCCGAAACACCAATCAAGCGTTCGGATCACCACCACATGGATCCAAAGATGACTCCCCTGTTTTCAACATATCAAAGCAGAGGATTAATGCATCATCATGCATTAATAGCTTCAATGAAAGCACCTAAACCCGCTGCTCTCATCCATACTCCATTTTCGGCCACTAAACACAACCGAAAATGCATCCAAACAACTCCACAACATTACCCAGCCATGATCCATCAAAACTAAACCTCCTTAAACATCAATTAACATCCAAAATGGATCTCAACACATCCTTATACCTCCAGCTATAACAGATCAACAAGATCACTCCAAAAACCATCAAAAACACAAGCTAAACTTAGGAAATTCAACCTATCCGGGATTGCATTGATTAAACCTCAATTCCTTATCAATTTAACATTCATTTAACATCAAAAATACACCTCAAAACGCTGCTTAAACAGATCATACGAATTTTCATCAAAATCAATCAAATCTTGCAATTAAAAGCTAAGATCAAGATCACATCTATAAAACCTTTTATAAAACACAATTTAAGGATTGAGAACTTAGGAATTTCAGTAAAGAACTGAGAGTTCAGAGGAGAAGGACGTTCTTACCTCCAAACTTGAGTTTTCTCCCTTTTTGAAACCAAATTCTTGAAAAACCACTTAGCAAATGGTGAGGTTTTGTTGATGAGATGATTAGCAATCAAAAGAGAATTGAAAAGAGATATTTAGGTAGCAAAATAAGAGGAAAAAGCTCTGGAGAAAGATGTTTGGTTTGAGAGAAAATGAGAGAAAAAGGGAAATAGAAAATATGGAAAGTTAGTTGGAAATGACAAAATATCTTCCCTCCACTTTTTATTTTATTTAATAACCTTTAATAAATCATTTAATATCTTAGAAAAATCTGGAGAAACTCCCTTTGGGTAAATAGCTCCTTAAAGATTTAAAGTTTCAATCCTTCTTAAAACAGTCACACAGTTTTCAAAAATTACATTTTGGTCAGTAGCCAAAATGTCACCCTTCCAAACCTCATTTTGTAAAATTGATTTCACAGTTCACTTATATATATTAAAAGAGGATTTTAGGACATTTTTCCATATTTTTAATGCAACCCGAACTAGGCTTTCCTAATTTCACCTTTTTATATTCGAACTGCACTTTGACCGAACCGGTCAAAACCCAAAACTTCTAAGCCCAAAACCGGGGCGTTACACATCACAAATAGATAATTTAGCACAGATACTACTGATTTCGGTTAATTATTGCAGGTACCTGTCATGGTAGTATCCAGGGCAGCAGAGGAACAGAAGATAACTGCAGAGCTGGAGTGAAGGGTTGATGAAAACTATCTCATACATCACTGTCGCGATAGCTGCCGTGACAGAAGTGGTGACAGTGAAGAAGAAGAGATGGGAAAATGTGAAGTGGAGTTCGACTGATAGAGGATTTCAAGCCTGATTTTTGTAGACCACTCGCATAATTTATGGAGCCCAGAAGCACAAGGAAGGCCTTGCCCAAAGTTTAAGGAGAAATTTAAAGTAAGAAGATAGGGCGAATTAAAGGAAGTCTACTCAGAGATTTAGTCTTTAAATAAATTGTACTTTAATTCAAACTAGTAATCTTATTCATTAAGAAAGCTTACACCCAGTGCCTATATATATGCTTGTATTTCGACCAAGAGAGGGATAACCTAGTTCCTAGCCGTCTTCCATCATAAACTCTAGCTTTTCCCTTCTCCATCATGTTCTAAACTTCCCCCAGGACTAAGGGTTGATCTTGTAAAGTAGTTGTAAGAGTTAAATTGTTTCTTTGGAATTTCTGTTCAATCAATAAAACTTCAAGTTTATTTACTCTAGTTTTAATATCTAATAAGAGTATCGGGAGAGCATTGTGAAGTTATCTATTTACTTAATATCAGGAGAGTTAAGTATACGAATAGAGTAAATACAATTGTCAAGTTTATGCTTAAACTATCTTAGCCTAGGGATAGGTACAAAGTTGAACGGCTAATGAAGAATTCACGAACACCAGTGTTCATCCTTCGATTCACGCCGGGATGTATCATCAAAGACATCTTCATCGATAGAACTTTGACCTAGAGATAGGACAAGTCACAATGGGGTTTCTTGCCGAACTTGAAGTAACATAGTTTTTGATTACTGTCGCGACAACAACAGACCTATGCCGCGACATGTGCTGCCACGACAAGCTAAACAACATACACAACAGAAGTCCTTTGAACAATACAACACATGCACTACTGAACAAATCAATACCGGCCTACTTTCTCAATTTGATTATTTCATCTATTTTAGTTTATCTTCAAGATTTTTCAAAACTCCTTATTAAATTTATGTCTTTTCTTGTGCAAAGTTTTAAAGTTAGAAGTATTTCCAGTCCCTGTGGACACGATATCTGATACTTCGTATCACTATATTACTTGCATTGTGTATACTTGCACTCAATTGCGATAGTCTTATTTACACGCATCACGGGCCTCTTGATATAGGCGAAGGAGGGAGAAATGACCAACCAATGCGAATGCAGCACTAGTTGGCTCTCTATCGTGATCCAATCTGGCAAGTAATTTTATTTTAATGCAGCTGCCACTCTATGCCTTCAGATATTATCTGGTACTCCCCTCTTTGGGATTTGTCTTGATGCAACATGAAAATTGTAGCCTCAACCACCTTCGTCGTCCTGGCTCATATATGTACCACGTGGCTCTTGTATCGTTGTATTGAGGCACTTGTGAACGCCAGACTGTCTTTGTAGATCCGAGTGGTCCCAAGCTCTCTTATGTGAACATCTATAATATGGTCATTGTAATATAAAGGTAGCTTATTTATTTTCTAACTTATCTTTACGTACTAGCACACGAGTCAGACAATTTTATTTTTACATAAATATGCCAAGTACCAACACAAGAGGCATAAAAATCTAAAAGTATATAAAATGCATGAAAAGGCTACATAAAGTAATATATATATATATATATATATATATATACAAACAAGACAAAATCTAGAGTAAAGGAAGTGCAGAAAATACATGTATATTCGAGAGTTATCAAAAGCATACCAACTATTAAATTATTTCACGGTGAGGGTATCAAACCAAAAACCTTCAATGTTTTCCAAACACATCATCATTTAAAAATAAAAACAGCTTAAACAAAGAGAATGGGCGAGAAATGTGTCTCACGATGCAGCACTTCAAGGCCCAGGCTCTCAGTCAAGCTGGTCAAACCACGTCTCCTTAGTGCAGCCGGTTGTTGGTGGATCTCTCGATCTCTCCAAAATCCTTAACATCGATTGATCTTCTCCACCGGTCTTTAAGTGGGCGTGTAAGGAAGACTAGGAAAAGCCCTTGTATTTTGAATTTTGAATGCTCAAGGGATAAAGGATGTGATCATCTTATCCAAAGTTTGAAAGTGAGCTGATCCGGTTGGAGTTGACGTCATTCTGCCGTCACTGCTCTACCAATCCAAGCATGGCATGAATCTACCAACCAAGCTGTAACACCCCAATTTTGGGCTTAGAAGTTTTGGGTTTGAACTGGACCAGTCGGATTTTCGGTTCGAATATAAAAGGTGGTTTTAAGGAAAGCCTAGTTCGGGTTGCATTAAAAATATGGAAAAATGTCTTAAAATCCTCTTTTATTATATATAAGAGAATGGTGAAATCAATTTTACAAAATGAGGTTTGGAAGTGTGACATTTTGGGTTAGTGACCAAAATGTAATTTTTGAAAACTGTGTGACTGTTTTAAAAAGGATTGAAACTTTGAATCTTTAAGGAGCTATTTACCCAAAAGAGTTTCTCCAGATTTTTCTTAATATTAATCAATTTAATTAATGGTTTTAATTAAGTGTAAAAAGGAGGGAAAATATATTTTGGCATTTGTAACTAACTTTTCTCTAAGTTTCCATTTTCTTTTCTCTCAACCCAAACACATTTCTCCAGCAAAATTCCCTCTGATTTTGACAACTAAAGATGAGATTTCAATCCTCATTTGATCTCTAATCAATTCTACAACAAAACCTTGTCATTAGCTTATTGAATTTTCAAGAATCTTGGTTCCAAAAAGGGAGAAACTCAAGTTTAGAGGTATGAACGTCCTTCTCCTCTAAATTCACAGTTCTTTACTGAAATTCCCAAGTTCTCAATCCTTGATTTTAGTTCTATTAAAGGTTTTGATGTTGTGATCTTGATTTTGGCTTAAAATGCAAGATTTGGATTTAATTTTGAAGAAATTCGTAATAATTGATTGGGCTCTGTTTTGAGATGTCTTTTTGATGTAATTTGGATGTCTAAATGATGTATAATTGAGGTTTGATCAATGCAATCCCGAATAGGTTGATTTTCCTAAGTTTTTACTTGTGAAAATGGTGGTTTTTGGGGTGATCTTGGTTTTTTGTTAATGCTGGAGGTATAAGGACGTGTTTGGGATCATTTTGGATGTTAATTGATGTTTAAAAATGGTTAGAAGTGATGGATCTTGGCTGGGTTAAGTCTTGGAAGTGTTTGGAGGTGATTTCGGTTGTGTTTGGTAGCCGAAATGTTGTATTTGCAAAGAGCAGCGAGTTTAGGTGTGTTGCTGGTGTTTTAATGCATTATGATGCATTAATCCTCTGTTGTTATGTGCTTGAAACAGGGGAGAATGATCCGTGAGCAATAGAGGTGGCGTTGAAGGCTTCGGATGCTTGGAAGGCTTGTTGGCTAGCCTTGTTTTGTGTATCGGTGAGTGAAGTTGGGTTTTTAGCTTTAAAATCAAGGTTTGAAGGTTTTGGGAACTTAGTTTAAGTCTAAACAACTTAGCTAAGCTCAAGAGTAAGTAAATGGAATTTCTCTCTTGGTTGTGTTATGATTTGGTTTTTAAAGCACTTGTGATTGTTGGATGCAATGCATGTGATTTGCATGTTTTAAATTCTGTTTTGAAAGCATATTTTAGCATGGTTTGATGCTGGTTTTGAAAGCCATGTGTGAAGGATGCTCAAGAGATCCTTGGTTTTGTACATTGGAATTGTGGAATTGATGCATAGTGTTGCATGTTGTTTAATGGCTTTGTGTAATGCTTCAAAAACAGTGGATTGATGATGGTAATTGGTGGTTTTGGCATTTTGGTTATGCTTGTAAAACCATGGATTAATGTGGTAAGATGGTTATATTGGCAAGTGATGTAAGTGGTTCTTGGTTACTTTAATCGGATATAGTTAGCCAGCTATAGGATTGGGTGCACCGTGAATAAAGTCGCCTTGGATGTGGAGTGGTTGTGATTGAACCGGTAACTCCATCCAAGTACACTAACGAGATGGTTAAGAACACCATGGTGGTTAAAATTCCATGGGTGGGTCTTGTGTTAAGGTCATAATGGTGGTTAAAATTCCATTTGAGGACCTTGTGTTTGTTAAGATCACAATGGTGGTGTAAAGTCCATGTGTGGATCTTGTGTTGTATGTCCCGGGATCTCGTTAGTGATGTTATACAACTACCAATGGATGAATGTTAAGGTCATATGGTGGTTAAAAGTCCATATGAGGACCTTGTGAATGTTAAGGTCAAATGGTGGTTAAAATTCCATTTGAGGACCTTGTGAATGTTAAGGTCATATGGTGGTTAAAATTCAATATGAGGACCTTGTGTATGGTAAGGTCAAAATGGTGGTTAAAATTCCATTTGGGGACCTTGAGATTGGTAGTGTGTATGAAGCGTGGGGACAACGCTTGTAATCCGCGTATCCGATTGAGTCTTGCGTTATGATGGTTTGTGAATTATCACTTGGAAGCCAATATAATGTTCTTGAATATGATGAAGCATGTGATGCTTGAAATGATGCATGGTTGCATGAGAAGTGTGTAGTGTTTTATGAATGCATGTTTACTTGTTAGCTTGAACAAGTGTTTATTATCTATTGAGAGTGGTGCATGTGTGCATGAAATCTCTTTAGTACATTGAAGTCTTGCGAAGACTTGTTTTTAAAGGCATGTGATGCAAATGTTGGTTTTGTGGTTCATATGTTGCATTTGCTTAATGCATAAGATAGATTGAATGAGTAAGTGGTTTCTAAGGTTTCTTGCTTGAAATGATTTTCAAAGTATGAGAAAGGCATGATGTGAAGTGGAAGTGTTTTCCAAGGATCTTGTATTTAACTTTGCACATGATGTTCATGCAAGGAATGGTTAATTTGATGGTTTTGCAAGGTTATGCTTTGAGGTGAATCACTTAGTTTTTCTAAGCTAAGGGTTGGTTTTCATGTTTGAGCAATGCATGACTTAAAGCATGTTGTTAAAAAGGGGTTTTCAAACATTGCTTTGGTTTATCGAATTGTGTGGCTTTTAAAAGAGGTTTTATGTCCCGCTGCATTGATGGTGTTTTGGTTTTGAGCATTCCTCACTAAGCATTATGTGCTTACGCTCCTTTTTGTCCATCAATGCAGATATTTGAGGTTGGAACGGCGGAAAGCAAGGGATTCAAGGAGAGCTCCACTTGAGATGTATGTCTCGGTTAATAGCTATAGATAATAAAGGCAATGGGGGAGAATCTCTTATGTTGATGTTTAATGAGATTGTGTATGTTGGACAAGTTTGGTTTATGATTTTGAACTATGAGGTTTAACGCTTGCAACGTTTGAATCTTCTTATTCTTAAATCGTTATGCTATGCTTCTTGTTTTAAAATCATGTTTGAGTGTTGGATGTGTTGTATGAGTGGGTGCACCTAGGGGTGGTTTTGTATTTAGATTTTGATGCAAATTGGTAGGTATGATGCTTGGCATGTTGTTGATTTAATGTGGAATGGTTTGGAGCATGTTTGATGGGGTTTAAAGGTGTTTAAACAGGCCTATCTGCTGTTTCTGGGCAGGGTGTTTCGAAACACCCTTGCCTGTTTCGAAACAGGCCCTTGTTTTGGCTTGGGTGTTCCTGAACGGCCTAGCCCGTTTCTAAACACTTTGGCTACTGCCAAGGGGTGTTCCTGAACGGCCTAGACCCGTTTCGGAACACTTGACCGTTGGGCTTAGAATTTGAATAGTTTTGAGGTTTGCAAGCTTTACGTTTTAGTCCTGATTCTTGTATGTGCAATTGCTTGAGTTTGAGTTGTCCATTTGAGTTGAAATTTGGTAGAGAAGCATGAAATATGATTAATTTCATATTGGTAACTTTTAATTGGGTTAAGTCCTTATAATTTTCAGAATTTACAAATTGGTCCCTAAATTCGTATTTTGTGCAATTGGGTCCCTTATTGTTTTCCGATTGCTATGATTTTTGAGTCTGCTTATCTCAAGAGTATGCCTAGGTTAAATGTGCATCTAGACAAGTTTAAAAAGAAAAAAAGGGTCGTTAATCAAGGTTGACTTTCGGGTTGACTTTGGTTTTCCCCGTGTAATATTCATAGTTCGGGTCAACCGTCTAGGCCGGGCTACGGGGGTTACATTTGGTGGTATCAGAGCTGAGTTGCGAATGCTTGGGGAAATTGGTAAATTGTTGTAATATGTGTTTGATGTTTATTCTGATGTGTGGTTGAAAGTCGGTTGAAATGCGTGTTTTTGAGCGAATTGTTGATGTTTTTAGCATGCTTTTTGATTGTGAATTTTCATTGAGCTAATGTGGACTTGTGCTGATGTTATGCTGGTGTTGTGAGCTGATTTTATGAATAATGAAAGTGTAATGGGTATGATATGTTGATATTATGCTGTTATGAGTGAATGTTGTTGATGAAAGCATGATCGAAGTATGTGGATTGATATGCTTGATGTTGTGATATCCATGTTTTTATTGACTGTTATGTCATGTAAAAGGGGAGAATTCGGGATACCCATTGCCTTATTATTATAGCTATTGTGTTATTTGGAGTTGGAGTTTTGAATCCTTGCTTAAAGCTGGTCTGATCGATTTGTTTGTTTTGTTATGATTGTTTGTTGTTATAGCATGGTGAAATCGATGAGAGAATGGCAGTTAGGTGAGATGGTTGCTGCTTTAGAGCAGGTTGTTAAGGCGTGGAATTCACCTTTTAATGGAGGTGTTTCGTCTCAGTCTTTAGTGCCTGGAGTTGAGGTAGTAAGGCAGGAGGAAGAAGTTGGTTCTGTGATGAAGAGTTCATCACCTATAGCTCAAGAGGTGTTGGGAACATCTCAGGCTGTGGCAAAAGTAAGGTCTGTAGACGTGCCGGCTGTGGGATGTGCGGGTTTGTCGAAACAACGTTTATATGATTTGGGAGTTGTGGAGTATCATGGTTCGACACCTGAGACGTTCGAGGCCTGATTGGCCAGTGTAATTCTGATTTTGGATCAGGAAGGTTGTGATTATGCCTGTAAGCTGGGAAGTGTTGTCTCATTGATGTTGGAGGACGCTTGTGTCTGGTGGACATCTGTGGCGGTGGCATCGCACATCCACGATATAGATTGGGACTTCTTTGTGTTTGCTTTTTATGAAAGGTACCTTGGAGAGAAATTCCCAAGGGTTAAGCAGTGTGAGGGTGTGGTTTCAGTTTATGAAGGTGAGAAAAGTCTAAGCAAGAGAGTTGCGAGTACTGATCTCCGGAGCGGTCAACGTAAGAGGCTACGTGATAGAAGGTTTTGCTTGAATCGAAGTCAGGGTGGTAGTGTAAATGTAGGGCAAGTGCTACATGATCAAGGAGTGGTAGCTCAGTTACCGGTGTGTGACCGATGTGGGAAGTGTCATGTTGGAGGTTGTTGGGGCGCAGGAGTTTGTTGGAACTGTGGTTCTAAAGAGCATGTGAAGCGAAATTGTCCTCAAGTGGTGAGATCAGCTTCAGTGGTAGCAAAAGGGTCTCTGAAGGGTCGTGGGTACGGCCGAGACGAGGTTCGAAGGTGGCAGGAAGGGCAGGAAGGTGTGAGGAGCTTGGAGAATGAAACATGTTGGAATTGTGGGTCTGTTGGAAATTTGAGACGTAATTGTTTGAAGTTGGCTCGGGATAGTCAGGGTTCTTTACTGCAGGGAGATGGTGATGACCTTAATGTGTTAGCTGATGCTGCAGCGGTGCGGCTGGAGAATGATGGTTCTGCGGGGAAGAGAGCTTGTCTGTTGAAGTTCCAGGGCAGTGAGGTGTTTACAGGTAACCTTGTTAAGTAACCTTTGCTCTAGTATCTTAGTTTGGTTTCAATTGGTATTTCCTTGTGTAGTGGGTATAGTCTCGTTGCTAGCATGTTTGGGGTAGTAGTTGGTGTTGTTTTGAAAACAACTTTAGTGTGAGAAGGGCATTAGTGAGTATCTTGTGGATAATGGGTAGTTAGAATGATGGAGTTGGTCAAGTTGGAAGTGAGGTAGGAGGTTGTTTTTAGGCGGACTCTGAGGATGTTATTGGTGGGTGTGAACCGTCATACATGCACAGTTAAAATCATTTGTTATATGCTATATTATATATGTACTGGTCCATGCATACATGTGACATGACATTAGAGGTTTTGCATGCATGTACATCAGGCATTGATAGGGCATATTGGTGACCATGCATACGAACGTTCACACTCGCTGATAGTTAATTGGGTCCGTTACTGTTGTGATAGGGTTAGATTGGATGGGGGTTTTAAAGTTGTGTTGGTGCTAGGAGAATGTTAGAAGTAATGGAGGGTATTAAGTGAGTTGCCAGTAATAGTGAGTTTAGCGGTATGGTGGTGAGGAGATTACCGTTTGAGTTAGAATCAGTCAAAGTGGTTGTGAATAGCTGGTAGAAGTGGTAGTTTCTTGGTGTTAAGTGCTGTGGTAAGTTAGTGGATGTGTTCCAAAGTGCTGAGGTAACTTGGCATTGATGTTGTAGTAGAAGGGTTGTTTTTGTAGGTGATGGTTCTTAGCAACATTTGAAGAATTGAGAAGAGGTTTTGTTGTGGGTTGTAGAAAAGGGTTAGCCTGGGAGAATAGGAGTTTCGTAACCTAAATACGTATGTATAGGTTGGGCGATGTTCTAGTAAGGCAAGTGTTGTAGTCAACTTGAGGTGGAAAGGCAATGTAAGATCAAAGGCCATTGTTGGTTGGACGGGTTCTTGTGAGAAGTGGTTGGTTGATTGTGATTAAGTAAATTCCGTCTGAAGATAGTTGGTGGTGTGTGGAACGGCTGGCGGAGTCAAGGTTGGGGCTTTGTGATGTGATTTTCGGATGTTAGGTGAGTAGTCCTGGTGAATCGTTATGGTAATGATAGCAACAGATGTGAAGGAATGTCAGCAATACGTTGAGAAGTTTGGGTAAGTAGTTGATGCTTAAGAATTTTTGCTTGTTGTGGTAGTCTTTGAAAGAGGTTGAGTAGTTCTGCAAGGAGTTTTAGAAGCAGTGAAGGTTGTGGGTCACTTGGTGGCTAAACTGGATTGGTTGGTGTCACTGTGTGAACAAGTTTTGGGAGTTATGAGTTAAGGTGGTGTATGCTGTAAAAGTTGGAGGTTCTTCAGGTTGTTGTTGGGGCTATGTGCAGTCCGGAAGTGTGAGAGGTTAAGATGTGGTTAACATCTGAGTGTTCTGGAATTCGTGAACCGTATGTGGTGGTGTTGAGTTTGGGTGGAGTTTTGTGAGGAGAGTGTTCAGTGGTGGTTAAGTCTCCTGTGTAGCCTTGTGTGTTGCTTTGAGAAGTTTGGTTGTTCTCTTTTCGCCAGTTGAAATTTCGAGGACGAAATTTCTTAAGGGGCGGAGAGTTGTAACACCCCAATTTTGGGCTTAGAAGTTTTGGGTTTGAACTGGACCGGTCGGATTTTCGGTTCGAATATAAAAGGTGGTTTTAAGGAAAGCCTAGTTCAGGTTGCATTAAAAATATGGAAAAATGTCTTAAAATCCTCTTTTATTATATATAAGAGAATGGTGAAATCAATTTTACAAAATGAGGTTTGGAAGTGTGACATTTTGGGTTAGTGACCAAAATGTAATTTTTGAAAACTGTGTGACTGTTTTAAAAAGGATTGAAACTTTGAATCTTTAAGGAGCTATTTACCCAAAAGAGTTTCTCCAGATTTTTCTTAATATTAATCAATTTAATTAATGGTTTTAATTAAGTGTAAAAAGGAGGGAAAAGATATTTTGGCATTTGTAACTAACTTTTCTCTAAATTTCCATTTTCTTTTCTCTCAACTTTTCTCTCAACCCAAACACATTTCTCCAGCAAAATTCCCTCTGATTTTGACAACTAAAGATGAGATTTCAATCCTCATTTGATCTCTAATCAATTCTACAACAAAACCTTGGCATTAGCTTATTGAATTTTCAAGAATCTTGGTTCCAAAAAGGGAGAAACTCAAGTTTAGAGGTATGAACGTCCTTCTCCTCTAAATTCTCAGTTCTTTACTGAAATTACCAAGTTCTCAATCCTTGATTTGAGTTCTATTAAAGGTTTTGATGTTGTGATCTTGATTTTGGCTTAAAATACAAGATTTGGATTTAATTTTGAAGAAATTCGTAATAATTGATTGGGCTCTGTTTTGAGATGTCTTTTTGATGTAATTTGGATGTCTAAATAATGTATAATTGAGGTTTGATCAATGCAATCCCGAATAGGTTGATTTTCCTAAGTTTTTACTTGTGAAAATGGTGGTTTTTGGGGTGATCTTGGTGTTTTATTAATGCTGGAGGTATAAGGACGTGTTTGGGATCATTTTGGATGTTAATTGATGTTTAAAAATGGTTAGAAGTGATGGATCTTGGCTGGGTTAAGTCTTGGAAGTGTTTGGAGGTGATTTCGGTTGTGTTTGGTAGCCGAAATGTTGGATTTGCAAAGAGCAGCGAGTTTAGGTGTGTTGTTGGTGTTTTAATGCATTATGATGCATTAATCCTCTGTTGTTATGTGCTTGAAACAGGGGAGAATGATCCGTGAGCAATAGAGGTGGCGTTGAAGGCTTCGGATGCTTGGAAGGCTTGTTGGCTAGCCTTGTTTTGTGTATCGGTGAGTGAAGTTGGGTTTTCAGCTTTAAAATCAAGGTTTGAAGGTTTTGGGAGCTTAGTTTAAGTCTAAACAACTTAGCTAAGCTCAAGAGTAAGTAAATGGAATTTCTCTCTTGGTTGTGTTATGATTTGGTTTTTAAAGCACTTGTGATTGTTGGATGCAATGCATGTGATTTGCATGTTTTAAATTCTGTTTTGAAAGCATATTTTAGCATGGTTTAATGTTGGTTTTGAAAGCCATGTGTGAAGGATGCTCAAGGTAAGAGATCCTTGGTTTTGTACATTGGAATTGTGGAATTGTTGCATAGTGTTGCATGTTGTTTAATGGCTTTGTGTAATGCTTCAAAAACAGTGGATTGATGATGGTAATTGGTGGTTTTGGCATTTTGGTTATGCTTGTAAAACCATGGATTAATGTGGTAAGATGGTTATATTGGCAAGTGATGTAAGTGGTTCTTGGTTACTTTAATCGGATATAGTTAGCCGGCTATAGGATTGGGTGCACCGTGAATAAAGTCGCCTTGGATGTGGAGTGGTTGTGATTGAACCGGTAACTCCATCCAAGTACACTAACGAGATGGTTAAGAACACCATGGTGGTTAAAATTCCATGGGTGGGTCTTGTGTTAAGGTCATAATGGTGGTTAAAATTCCATTTGAGGACCTTGTGTTTGTTAAGATCACAATGGTGGCGTAAAGTCCATGTGTGGATCTTGTGTTGTATGTCCTGGGATCTCGTTAGTGATGTTATACAACTACCAATGGATGAATGTTAAGGTCATATGGTGGTTAAAAGTCCATATGAGGACCTTGTGAATGTTAAGGTCAAATGGTGGTTAAAATTCCATTTGAGGACCTTGTGAATGTTAAGGTCATATGGTGGTTAAAATTCCATATGAGGACCTTGTGTATGGTAAGGTCAAAATGGTGGTTAAAATTCCATTTGGGGACCTTGAGATTGGTAGTGTGTATGAAGCGTGGGGACAACGCTTGTAATCCGCGTATCCGATTGAGTCTTGCGTTATGATGGTTTGTGAATTATCACTTGGAAGCCAATATAATGTTCTTGAATATGATGAAGCATGTGATGCTTGAAATGATGCATGGTTGCATGAGAAGTGTGTAGTGTTTTTATGAATGCATGTTTACTTGTTAGCTTGAACAAGTGTTTATTATCTATTGAGAGTGGTGCATGTGTGCATGAAATCTCTTTAGTACATTGAAGTCTTGCGAAGACTTGTTTTTAAAGGCATGTGATGCAAATGTTGGTTTTGTGGTTCATATGTTGCATTTGCTTAATGCATAAGATAGATTGAATGAGTAAGTGGTTTCTAAGGTTTCTTGCTTGAAATGATTTTCAAAGTATGAGAAAGGCATGATGTGAAGTGGAAGTGTTTTCCAAGGATCTTGTATTTAACTTTGCACATGATGTTCATGCATGGAATGGTTAATTTGATGGTTTTGCAAGGTTATGCTTTGAGGTGAATCACTTAGTTTTTCTAAGCTAAGGGTTGGTTTTCATGTTTGAGCAATGCATGACTTAAAGCATGTTGTTAAAAAGGGGTTTTCAAACATTGCTTTGGTTTATCGAATTGTGTGGCTTTTAAAAGAGGTTTTATGTCCCGCTGCATTGGTGGTGTTTTGGTTTTGAGCATTCCTCACTAAGCATTATGTGCTTACGCTCCTTTTTTTCCATCAATGCAGATATTTGAGGTTGGAAGGGCGGAAAGCAAGGGATTCAAGGAGAGCTCCACTTGAGATGTATGTCTCGGTTAATAGCTATAGATAATAAAGGCAATGGGGGGAGAATCTCTTATGTTGATGTTTAATGAGATTGTGTATGTTGGACAAGTTTGGTTTATGATTTTGAACTATGAGGTTTAACGCTTGCAACGTTTGAATCTTCTTATTCTTAAATCGTTATGCTATGCTTCTTGTTTTAAAAGCATGTTTGAGTGTTGGATGTGTTGTATGAGTGGGTGCACATAGGGGTGGTTTTGTATTTAGATTTTGATGTAAATTGGTAGGTATGATGCTTGGCATGTTGTTGATTTAATGTGGAATGGTTTGGAGCATGTTTGATGGGGTTTAAAGGTGTTTAAACAGGCCTATCTGCTGTTTCTAGGCAGGGTGTTTCGAAACACCCTTGCTTGTTTCGAAACAGGCCCTTGTTTTGGCTTGGGTGTTCCTGAACGGCCTAGCCCGTTTCTGAACACTTTGGCTACTAACAAGGGGTGTTCCTGAATGGCCTAGACCCGTTTCGGAACACTTGACCGTTGGGCTTAGAATTTGAATAGTTTTGAGGTTTGCAAGCTTTACGTTTTAGTCCTGATTCTTGTATGTGCAATTGCTTGAGTTTGAGTTGTCCGTTTGAGTTGAAATTTGGTAGAGAAGCATGAAATATGACTAATTTCATATTGGCAACTTTTAATTGGGTTAAGTCCTTATAATTTTCAGAATTTACAAATTGGTCCCTAAATTCGTATTTTGTGCAATTGGGTCCCTTATTGTTTTCCGATTGCTATGATTTTTGAGTATGCTTATCTCAAGAGTATGCCTAGGTTAAATGTGCATCTAGACAAGTTTAAAAAGAAAAAAAAGGGTCATTAATCAAGGTTGACTTTCGGGTTGACTTTGGTTTTCCCCGTGTAATCTTCATAGTTTGGGTCAACCGTCTAGGCCGGGCTACGGGGGTTACACAAGCTTTACACTATTTATCCGCTATTTTTGCGAAGATTGATCCAATTGCTATTTTCTCGTAACTTGATATGGTTCTATTTTTTCGCATTCAACTGCTACTTGGTCGGGCATCAAATTCCTCTTCTCTGCCAACCGGTGCTTTAGAAATTTTTGGTCCATCTGTGCCAACAACATCTAGACATTCTCTCTGGCATACCCTCCTTCTTGCACCATTGTGTTCTGCCAACCTCTACGCCAAACCTGCAAAAATGCCAACAAAACAACCGTTCACAATACCATAGGCAAAATTCCTAACTCTTTATGCAAATGCATGAAATTAACAACTAAATGTACTTAAAAGCAAGCAAAGGCATTGTAATATATACATGAAAATCAGTATTTTTTAGGACCTAACAGAACCCTCGAGTTCATTTGACATTATTTATAGAGTTGTGACTCATTCATATAATAAGGGGTCCCATAAGATGTGCTTCACCTAAAACTATTCCATTATTCACTTAAAGACAGAGCCAAAGAGTGGCTCAACTATCTTCATCTAGGGTCTGTGTCGACATGGACACACCTTGCTCTAAAGCTTTTGCTTCACTTTAATCCACCAATGTTGAATGTAAAGATGAGGAGTGACATTATCTCTTTTAAGTAGTAGGATGATGAAAATATCACTGACGCATGAGAATGTTACAAGGGTTTGCTCAGTAAATGCCCTATGCGCAGTTATCCCCCACAGACTCAAATGGAAATATTCTATAGTTGCATGGATCTGTAATCGAGGATGATTGTAGATGCAACAAAAAAATGGAACTCTATTGGACAAGAGCTATACTAAAGCTTTTGATATTATCAACAAGATTGCTAAAAATGTTATTAGTTCCCTACCTTGAGAATTTCTCAAAGGAGAATGGTTAGCAGCACTACGTATGATGATAATACTTTGTCGGTACTTATGAAACAAGTATCAATGTAACGCCCCGGTTTTGGGCTTAGAAGTCTTGGGCGTTGACCGTTCGGTCAAAGTGCTGTTCGAATCTAAAGAGGTGAATTTAGGAAAGCCTAGTTCGGGTTGCATTAAAAATATGGAAAAATGTTCTAAAATCATCTTTTAATATAATTAAGTGAACTGTGAAATCAATTTTGGAAAATGAGTTTTGGAAGGGTGACATTTTGGCTAGTGACCAAAATGTAATTTTCGCAAGTTTGGTGGCTGTTTTATAAAGGGTTGAAACTTTGAATCTTTAAGGAGCTATTTACCCAAAGGGAGTTTCTCCAGATTTTTCTAAGATATTTTAAGTCTAAAATCTGATTTTAAAGATATCAAAAAGGGGGGAAAAGCTCATTTGGCAATTTTCTCAACTAACTTCTCTATTTTCTTTCTCTCTTTTTCTCTCAATCCAAACACTCCATTTCCAGAGAATTGATTCTGATTTCTTCACCTAAATCCCTCCTTTCAACTCTCATTTGATTCCTAATCAACATATCTTCAAAACCTCTTTAATTGCTACTTGTTTCAACAAGGATTTTGATTCCAAAAAGAGGAGAAACTCAAGTTTGGAGGTAAGAACGTCCTTCTCCTCTAAACTATCAGTTCTTTACTGAAATTCCTAAGTTTTCAATCCTAAATTGATGTTTAATTAAAGGTTTTAAAGTGGTGAAATGGATATTGGCTTATAATGCAAGATTTTGATGATTTTTGATGATTTTCGTTAGATCTGATTAATCTGTGTTTTGAGATGTGTTTTTGATGTTAAATGAACTCTAAATTGATAAGGAATTGAGTTTTGATTGATGCAATCCCGGATAGGTTGAGTTTCCTAAGTTTAGCTTGTGTTTCAAGGTTGTTTTTGAGGTGATCTTGTGGATCTGATGTTGCTGGAGGTATAAGGATGTTAATAGGTTGTTTTTAGATGTATTATGATGTTTATGGAAGTGAGGTTTCGCTGGTTTATGGCTGGGCTTTGTTTAGAAGTGGTTTGGATGCATTTTCGGTTGTGTTTGGTGGCCGAAAATGGAGGTTGAATGAGAGCAGCGAGTTTAGATGCTTTCATTGAAGCAATTAATGCATGATGATGCATTAATCCTCTGCTTTGATGTGTTGAAACAGGGGAGGCATCTTTGGATCCAAGAGTTGTTGATCCGGAAGCTTGTTTTGGTGCTTTGGCTTGAAGCAAAGTGGAAATCGGTGAGTGAAGTTGGGTTTTTAGATTTTAAAACCAAGGTTTGAAGGTTTTGGGAGCTTAGTCTAAGTCTAAACAACTTTGCTAAGCTCAAGTGTAAGTTTTCGGATTTTCTCTCTAGTGGTGGCCATGAATTTGTTGTGATGCAAAATGGTTATTTGCATGTTTTAATTACTGTTTTGAAAGCATGTTTTAGCATGGTTTTTGCTGATGTTGTAAGCCATATGTTGAAGGTAACTCTAGGTAGGAGTTCCTTGATTTTATACATTGAAATAATGTGGTTTGATGCTTTGAAATGCATGTTGAATATGGCTTGGTTTAATGCTTTAAAACAGTGGATTATATGATGTAAAAGATGTATATTGGCAAGTGATGTTTTGAAAATGTTAAGGTCACTAAGGTGGTTAAAAGTCCTTGAGTGAGCCTTGTTACTTAAGAACATCAAGGTGGTTAAAAGTCCTTGGATGATTCTTGTTGCGGACACTAAGGTGGTTAAAAGTCCTTAGGTGATCCTTTCCATGGTGTTTAAAAGTCCATGGGGCCAAGGTGTTTAAAAGTCCTTGGGGCCAAGGTGTTTAAAAGTCCTTGGGGTGATTCAAGCTATGGACACAAAGGTGGTTAAAAGTCCTTGTGTGGTCCTCATTCATGGTGTTTAAAAGTCCATGGCCAAGGTGTTTAAAAGTCCTTGGGGCCAAGGTGTTTAAAAGTCCTTGGGAAGTTGATAAACTTGTTTTAAGAAATGGAAATTGTCACTTAAGCCAATATGACATGTTATGTTTATGTTGAAGCATGAGATTGCTTGATTTAAGTATGCTTTTGAGCATGTGCAAAGGTTGATTATAAGCATGTTTGTAAATGTTTTTAATTGCATTATTGAATGGTTTTTAAGAGCATTCCTCACTAAGCTTTTGCTTACGCTCTCTTCGTTTTCTTAATTCAATAATGCAGAGCATTAAAGAACCTTGAGGGGCAGCAAGGAGGGCAAGCATCCTAGTCCAAGAAAAGCTCAATGTATGGAAGGTTTTATAAGCACTTTTTAGCTTTTGGGTAATTTGGCAATGGGGGACCAATGTGTATGTTTTGGGAGGTGTTTGGAACTCCCTAAGTATGTTGAATGTTGTTATGAATGTTGGTTTTTGGATTGGATCATTATATGCTTGTTGTGGAAGTTTGTGCTTGAATAGCTAGCTTGTGTAGGAAGCATGCCTATAGAATTGGGGCTTTTTGCATATGATGTTGTTTTGATGAATTGTTGATGCATGTATGTCCTATATATGTTGAATTGCATGCTGGTAAAGTTTGGTAGCATTTGGAGCATGTTTGAATGATCAATTGCATGTTTTGGAATGCATTTGGAGCAATTCTGTGCAGGGCGTTTCGGAACAGTGTGCACCGTTTCGGAACGGGTGCCTTGAATGAACCCAGGGGTCCGGAACGGTATGCACCATTTCGAAACGGTTTGGCCTCTGCCAGACCCCCGTTGCGGTACTGGTTGCGGAACGGCCCGAGTTTCGGAACGGGGTCAACCTGTTCGGAACGGTCGACCGTTGGGGGCTGACATGGGCGGTTATATGTTTTGAAATGTTTGCATTTTGGTCCTGAATCTTGTTTGTTCAATTGCATGAGCTTGGGAAGTCCTTTTGAGCTGAAATTTCACAGAGAAGCATGAAACCTGACTAATTTCAAGTTGGTAAGATTAATTTGGGTTAAGTCCTTTTAATTATCAGAAATTACAATTTGGTCCCTAAAGTTGTAATTTGTTCAAATTGGTCCCTGTTTGATCTCTGATGTTTGTGATCTTCGAGTATGATGTTTGTGTGATCACAATTAGGGTTAATGTGCATCTAAACAAGTTTAAAAAGAAAAAAAGGGTCGTTAATCAAGGTTGACTTTCGGGTTGACTTTGGTTTTCCCCGTGTGACTTTCTTAATTCGGGTCAACCGTCTAGGCCGGGTTAAGGGGGTTACATTTGGTGGTATCAGAGCTGAGTTCTCGAGTAATTGGGATTGTTTGATTGCATGATTGAAGTATGTTTGGCTTGTATACTTGTTGTGTGAAAGCATGTTCAGTGGCTTGTGATGTTGATGCATTTGAGATGTATATTGTGATATTGCATGATGAGGGTACCCATTGCCAAACAAAAGCTAATGAAATGACGTTGATTTTGAAAGAAATTGAGCTTGAATACTTGGATTGCTTACCTTGCTGGGCCTGACTATGTTTTATTTGTATTGTTATGCATGGTAAAAGTATGGCACCACGTAGAGAGTTAAGGAGTAGCGTGAGAGCTACGACCCCGGATGGGAATGAGAATGAAGAGAATGCGGGTAGTGCTGTGTTACCTCCTCCTCCACCTGGTGGTGGTGGTGCTGAGGGAGGGAGAGCTGAAGCTGCAGCAGCTGGTGCTAGAGCTGCAAGACCTGAGGTTGGTCAGGGGCAAGCTATGCCTGATATGTCGATGCTGGTACAAGCTATTGCGGGTGTTTTTCGAGCAGCAGTAGCCGGAGCTCAAGGAGCTGGGCATCAGGGAGATGCTGGTGTTAGACTACCCTTAGAGCGTCTGCGCAGTCTTGGTGGGACTAAGTTTAGGGGTATGTCTGCTGAGAGTTCGGAAGCTTGGCTAGAGAGCACCAAGAGTATTTAGGGACAGATGAGCTGCACTGATGTGCAAAAGTTGGGATGTGTTGTGTCCTTGCTGCAGAACGATGCTTATACGTGGTGGACGACCACAATCTCGGGGATGGCTGAAGCTGACATCACTTGGACATTCTTTCAGAATGCATTCAAGAGGAGATATCTGGGAGTGAGATATCTGGATGAGAAAAAGCGTGAGTTCATGACTCTTAACCAAGGGAGCATGAGTGTGGCTGAGTATGAGGTGCAGTTTGTGCGACTCAGTCAGTATGCACCGGAGCTGATTCCTGATGAGCGGGAGAGGTGCGAAAGGTTTCGTTATGGTCTCATAACGGAGGTAAAGATTTATGTGCTGGCCACTGAGTATGATGATTTTGATGTGTTAGTGGGCCGAGCAAAGGACATTGAGATGAATTTGAGTTTGTCTGCAAAAGGTGCTGGAGCAAGTTCTGTGAAGAGAGCTGCTGAATATAGTTCCGGAGGTGGACGAAACAAGAGGGGACGTGATCAGAGGTATCAGTCCTCAGCTAAGAGAGGTGGAGGTGCACCTGCTAGGGGTGGCAATGCTAGAGCTGACCCTAGTGCTTGTTGGATCTGTGGTTCACGTGGTCACTTGAAGCGTGACTGTCCTCGTGCTGTGAGGGAGGTGCAAGCTCCTGTTACGGCAGCTGGTTTTGGATGCTGGAATTGTGGTTCTGCAGACCACTTGAGGCGAGATTGTCCGAGGTTGGCTGGTGGCCAAGAGCGTGCTCCTGCTGTTGCTGCACCGCAGAGAGGTCGTGGGCGCGGCCATGGTAATTTCCAGAGGCGTGAGGAAGGTGGTCGTGGAGTAGCCCATGTTGTGGCTATTCAGCCTGAGGGTGGAGGCCAAGCTAGGGTGTATGCTCAGCGCGAGGGAAGGAATGATGCAGATGTGATTGCAGGTACCTTTACTTTGCAATCCTTGTCATTGCTTTCTTTGATTGATTCTGGATCTACGCATTCATACATTTTGCGTGAGCATGCTGAATTGCTTGGTTTGCCTGTTGAGTCTTTGGATGTTGGTGTTCGCGTCACTAGTTCTTTTGGTGAAACTATTGTGACTCGAAAGCTTTATAGAAGGTGTCTTTTGGTTGTTCAAGAGCATGTCTTTCATGTTGATCTTATGGAGTTGCCCTTTTATGGTTTTGATGTAATCCTTGGTATGGATTGGCTTGCTGAGCATCGTGCTATTGTGGATTGTGAAAATAAGCGGGTTTCGCTTAAGCTTGCAGATGATTATGAAGTGGTGGTGGTTGGTGAGAATGTGAAGTTTCTTGCCAATGTTGTTTCTACCTTGGAGGCGAGCAGGATGCTGAGGCAAGGTTGTGAAGCTTATCTAGCTTTTGTGATGAATCCTAGCTCTAAGGAGTTGAGGGTGCAAGATATCAGGGTAGTGAAGGAGTTTCCTGGTGTTTTTCCTGAGGAGTTGTCTGGCTTACCTCCTAGTCGTGAGGTGGAGTTTGGAATTGAGCTGTATGAGAATACAACTCATGTGTCCATTACTCCCTATAGAATGGCACCTAAGGAGCTGAAGGAGCTGAAGATGCAGTTGAAAGAGCTGCTTGATCGTGGTTTCATCCGGCCGAGAGTGTCACCTTGGGGAGCACCGGTCTTGTTTGTGAAGAAGAAAGATGGCACTATGAGGATGTGCATTGATTACCGTCAGCTGAACAAGTTGACTATCAAGAATCGGTATCCTTTGCCGAGGATTGATGATCTCTTTGATCAATTTCGGGGAGCTGCTGTGTTCTCTAAGATTGACTTGAGGTCAGGGTATTACCAGTTGAAGGTGAAGGATGTGGATGTGCCTAAGACAGCTTTCAGGACAAGGTATGGGCATTATGAGTTCCTTGTGATGCCGTTTGGTTTAACAAATGCTCCTGCTCCTTTCATGGACATGATGAATCGTGTGTTTCATGAATACCTGGACAAGTTCGTTGTGGTGTTCATTGATGATATCCTCGTGTACTCGCGTACTGAGGAAGAGCACGAAGAGCATTTGAGGATTGTGCTGCAAGCTTTGTTGGAGAATCAGCTTTATGCTAAGTTGAGCAAGTGTGAGTTCTGGCTTAGGGAGGTGGTGTTTCTTGGGCATGTGGTCTCAGCTGAGGGGATTCGGGTTGATCCTCAGAAGATTGAAGCGGTGATGAACTGGAAAGTTCCTAAGTCTGTTCATGAGGTCCGTAGTTTCCTTGGATTGGCGGGATACTACCGAAGGTTTGTGGATGGTTTTTCCAAGATTGCTGCTCCTTTGACGAAGTTGTTGCAGAAAGATGTTAAGTATGAGTCGACGGAAGCGAGACACCAGGCTTTTGAGAAGCTGAAGGCGGCTTCGACGCAAGCTCCTATCTTGGTTCAGCCTGAATCAGGGAAAGAGTTTGTGGTCTACAGTGATGCATCCTATGTTGGTTTGGGGTGTGTGCTGATGCAAGAGGGTAAGGTAGTTGCTTATGCATCGCGGCAGTTGAAGGTGCATGAGCGCAATTATCCTACGCATGATATTGAGCTGGCAGCAGTGGTTTTTGCTCTGAAGATCTGGAGGCATTATCTGTATGGGGAGAAGTGTACTGTGTACACGGATCACAAGAGTTTGAGGTATCTGATGTCGCAGAAGGAGTTGAATCTTAGGCAGCGGCGTTGGTTGGAGTTGCTCAAGGATTATGATCTGACGATTGAGTATCATCCTGGAAAGGCTAATGTTGTTGCGGATGCCTTGAGTAGGAAGGTAGCTGTTGAGCTGAGAGCTATGTTTGCTAGCTTGAGCATATCGCGAGATGGTGGTCTTGTTGCTGAGTTGCAAGTGAAACCATCGCTGGTTCAGTTGATCAAGGATAAGCATTTGCTGGATGATTCCTTGGTGTCTCATGTTCAGGATATCGCGGAGGGTAGACCTTCGGATTTCTGCTTTAATGAGGATGGAGTGTTGTGTTTTGGGAGTCGAATAGTAGTGCCTGCTGATGCTGAGTTGAGGCGTGCTATTCTGACTGAAGGTCATAGTAGTCCTTTTTCTATGCACCCTGGTAGTACTAAGATGTATCGTGATCTTCGTGATGAGTACTATTGGGTGGGTTTGAAGAAGGATGTTGCGGAGTTTGTGAGCAAGTGTTTGGTGTGTCAGCGAGTTAAGGCTGAACATCAGGTTCCTTCTGGGTTGTTACAGCCGTTGAAAATCCCTGAATGGAAGTGGGAGAGGGTTACCATGGATTTTGTATCTGGTTTAGCTTTGTCTCCATCAAAGAAGAACTCTGTTTGGGTGATTGTGGATCGCCTGACGAAGTGTGCGCATTTCTTGCCTGTGCATACTACGTTTTCTTTGGATAAGCTGGCAGAGCTGTACATTGCTGAGATTGTGAGGCTGCATGGTGTGCCTAAGTCGATCGTGTCGGATAGGGATCCGAGGTTCACATCGCGTCTCTGGCAGTGTTTGCTTCAAGCTCTGGGTACAAGGTTGCATTTCAGTACATCCTATCATCCTCAGTCGGATGGTCAGTCTGAGCGAGTTATTCAGATTTTGGAGGATATGTTGAGATGCTGTGTGATTGAGTTCCAAGGTTCTTGGGAGAAGCATCTGCCTTTGGTTGAGTTCGCTTATAACAATAGTTATCAGGCGAGTATACAGATGGCACCTTATGAGGCTCTGTATGGGAGGAAGTGTAGGACTCCTCTTTGTTGGGCTGAAACTGGTCAAAAGTTGGTTTCGATGCCGGCTTTGTTGAAAGGGACCACCGAGAAGGTGAAGCTCATTTGTGAGCGGTTGAAGGCTGCTTCTGATCGGCAAAAGTCTTACGCGGATTTGAAGCGTAAGGAGATAGAGTATGCGGTGGGTGACCGTGTGTTCTTGAAGGTTTCACCTTGGAAGAAGGTGATGAGGTTTGGTCGGAAGGGTAAGTTAAGCCCTCGGTACATTGGACCGTATGAGGTTGTTGAGCGAGTGGTCCTGTTGCGTATCGGTTGAGGTTACCTCAGAAGTTGGAGAAGATTCATGATGTGTTCCATGTTTCTATGCTCCGGAAGTATAGATCTGATCCTTCGCATGTGATGCCTGTGGAGGAAGTGGAATTGAATCCGGATTTGACCTATGATGAGGAACCAGTGGAGGTTCTGGAGTCGGATAGCAAGGTTTTCCGTGGCAAGACCATTGAGTTGGTGAAGGTGTTGTGGAAGCATCGAGGTGTTGAGGAAGCCACGTGGGAGCGGAAGGAAGACATGCTGAAGCAGTTTCCTTATCTCTTTCCTTCAGGTAAATTTCGAGGACGAAATTTCTTAAGGGGGCAGAGTTGTAACGCCCCGGTTTTGGGCTTAGAAGTCTTGGGCGTTGACCGTTCGGTCAAAGTGCTGTTCGAATCTGAAGAGGTGAATTTAGGAAAGCCTAGTTCGGGTTGCATTAAAAATATGGGAAAATGTTCTAAAATCATCTTTTAATATAATTAAGTGAACTGTGAAATCAATTTTGGAAAATGAGTTTTGGAAGGGTGACATTTTGGCTAGTGACCAAAATGTAATTTTCGCAAGTTTGGTGGTTGTTTTATAAAGGGTTGAAACTTTGAATCTTTAAGGAGCTATTTACCCAAAGGGAGTTTCTCCAGATTTTTCTAAGATATTTTAAGTCTAAAATCTGATTTTAAAGATATCAAAAAGGGGGGAAAAGCTCATTTGGCAATTTTCTCAACTAACTTCTCTATTTTCTTTCTCTCTTTTTCTCTCAATCCAAACACTCCATTTCCAGAGAATTGATTCTGATTTCTTCACCTAAATCCCTCCTTTCAACTCTCATTTGATTCCTAATCAACATATCTTCAAAACCTCTTCAATTGCTACTTGTTTCAACAAGGATTTTGATTCCAAAAAGAGGAGAAACTCAAGTTTGGAGGTAAGAACGTCCTTCTCCTCTAAACTATCAGTTCTTTACTGAAATTCCTAAGTTTTCAATCCTAAATTGATGTTTAATTAAAGGTTTTAAAGTGGTGAAATGGATCTTGGCTTATAATGTAAGATTTTGATGATTTTTGATGATTTTCGTTAGATCTGATTAATCTGTGTTTTGAGATGTGTTTTTGATGTTAAATGAACTCTAAATTGATAAGGAATTGAGTTTTGATTGATGCAATCCCGGATAGGTTGAGTTTCCTAAGTTTAGCTTGTGTTTCAAGGTTGTTTTTGAGGTGATCTTGTGGATCTGATGTTGCTGGAGGTATAAGGATGTTAATAGGTTGTTTTTAGATGTGTTATGATGTTTATGGAAGTGAGGTTTCGCTGTTTTATGGCTGGGCTTTGTTTAGAAGTGGTTTGGATGCATTTTCGGTTGTGTTTGGTGGCCGAAAATGGAGGTTGAATGAGAGCAGCGAGTTTAGGTGCTTTCATTGAAGCAATTAATGCATGATGATGCATTAATCCTCTGCTTTGATGTGTTGAAACAGGGGAGGCATCTTTGGATCCAAGAGTTGTTGATCCGGAAGCTTGTTTTGGTGCTTTGGCTTGAAGCAAAGTGGAAATCGGTGAGTGAAGTTGGGTTTTCAGATTTTAAAACCAAGGTTTGAAGGTTTTGGGAGCTTAGTCTAAGTCTAAACAACTTTGCTAAGCTCAAGTGTAAGTTTTCGGATTTTCTCTCTAGTGCTGGCCATGAATTTGTTGTGATGCAAAATGGTTATTTGCATGTTTTAATTACTGTTTTGAAAGCATGTTTTAGCATGGTTTTTGCTGATGTTGTAAGCCATATGTTGAAGGTAACTCTAGGTAGGAGTTCCTTGATTTTATACATTGAAATAATGTGGTTTGATGCTTTGAAATGCATGTTGAATATGGCTTGGTTTAATGCTTTAAAACAGTGGATTATATGATGTAAAAGATGTATATTGGCAAGTGATGTTTTGAAAATGTTAAGGTCACTAAGGTGGTTAAAAGTCCTTGAGTGAGCCTTGTTACTTAAGAACATCAAGGTGGTTAAAAGTCCTTGGATGATTCTTGTTGCGGACACTAAGGTGGTTAAAAGTCCTTAGGTGATCCTTTTCATGGTGTTTAAAAGTCCATGGGGCCAAGGTGTTTAAAAGTCCTTGGGGCCAAGGTGTTTAAAAGTCCTTGGGGTGATTCAAGCTATGGACACAAAGGTGGTTAAAAGTCCTTGTGTGGTCCTCATTCATGGTGTTTAAAAGTCCATGGCCAAGGTGTTTAAAAGTCCTTGGGGCCAAGGTGTTTAAAAGTCCTTGGGAAGTTGATAAACTTGTTTTAAGAAATGGAAATTGTCACTTGAGCCAATATGACATGTTATGTTTATGTTGAAGCATGAGATTGCTTGATTTAAGTATGCTTTTGAGCATGTGCAAAGGTTGATTATAAGCATGTTTGTAAATGTTTTTAATTGCATTATTGAATGGTTTTTAAGAGCATTCCTCACTAAGCTTTTGCTTACGCTCTCTTCGTTTTCTTAATTCAATAATGCAGAGCATTAAAGAACCTTGAGGGGCAGCAAGGAGGGCAAGCATCCTAGTCCAAGTAAAGCTCAATGTATGGAAGGTTTTATAAGCACTTTTTAGCTTTTGGGTAATTTGGCAATGGGGGACCAATGTGTATGTTTTGGGAGGTGTTTGGAACTCCCTAAGTATGTTGAATGTTGTTATGAATGTTGGTTTTTGGATTGGATCATTATATGCTTGTTGTGGAAGTTTGTGCTTGAATAGCTAGCTTGTGTAGGAAGCATGCCTATAGAATTGGGGCTTTTTGCATATGATGTTGTTTTGATGAATTGTTGATGCATGTATGTCCTATATATGTTGAATTGCATGCTGGTAAAGTTTGGTAGCATTTGGAGCATGTTTGAATGATCAATTGCATGTTTTGGAATGCATTTGGAGCAATTCTGTGCAGGGCGTTTCGGAACAGTGTGCACCGTTTCGGAACGGGTGCCTTGAATGAACCCAGGGGTCCGGAACGGTATGCACCGTTTTGAAACGGTTTGGCCTCTGCCAGACCCCCATTGCGGTACTGGTTGCGGAACGGCCCGAGTTTCGGAACGGGGTCAACCTGTTTCGGAACGGTCGACCGTTGGGGGCTGACATGGGCGGTTATATGTTTTGAAATGTTTGCATTTTGGTCCTGAATCTTGTTTGTTCAATTGCATGAGCTTGGGAAGTCCTTTTGAGCTGAAATTTCACAGAGAAGCATGAACCTGACTAATTTCAAGTTGGTAAGATTAATTTGGGTTAAGTCCTTTTAATTATCAGAAATTACAATTTGGTCCCTAAAGTTGTAATTTGTTCAATTGGGTCCCTGTTTGATCTCTGATGTTTGTGATCTTCGAGTATGATGTTTGTGTGATCACAATTAGGGTTAATGTGCATCTAAACAAGTTTAAAAAGAAAAAAAAGGGTCGTTAATCAAGGTTGACTTTCGGGTTGACTTTGGTTTTCCCCGTGTGACTTTCTTAATTCGGGTCAACCGTCTAGGCCGGGTTAAGGGGGTTACAATCAACATTGACCGATATGGTGAAAAAGATACATAAACAAGGACATGTACAAGATGGCCAGACATCCACAAATGTATGTATTTTCTACAAAGGTCCACTCTCATATGAAGAATGACCCTAAAATCCTAAATCAATTTGTTACATGGGGAATTCTAATCAAATGGACACCAATGATTAGGGGTGTAAATAAACCGAGCTTGAACGAACAAGACTATGTTCGTGTTTGTTTGTTTGTTTTTAAAGGTGTTCATGATTGTTAGTTTTGTGTTCACGAACATATTCCTTTAAGTGTGCACGAACGTGTTCGTTTAAGTGTTCACAAATATGTTCGTTTAAGTGTTCACGAACGTGTTAGTTAAAGTGTTCACGAACGTGTTTGTTTAAGTGTTGGTGAGCGTGTTCGTTTGTACGTTCGGGACATATTCATTTATATGTTCAAAAATGTTAACTAAATTAACAATAAATAAATAAATAAAAGCATCAAAATAAAACTTATATTTCAACATTAATTTATATAACATCCTTAGCAACAACAAAAATTAGTATTTAGATACATCCACAAGCATTTTCATCCTAAAAATGAGCCTACAAACGAAAGCCTATAAAGGAGCTTATGAACGAGCCATTAAATGGGCTTATAAATGAGCTTATAAACAAGCTTGTTCGTGAACATAAACGAACCAAACACACCTTTGTTCGTGTTCGTTCATTTATTAAACGAACATAAGAATTTTGTTCATACTCATTTTTTAGCTTAATAGATGAACATAAACGAACGTTATACGAACAGTTCGTTGAACGCTCTGTTCATTTACACATTGGCAATCTCTATGGAAATACATACAATCCTAGCTAGAGGATGCATCATAATCTATCTTATGGGAATGCTAATGTTAGAGTGGGAAACAACTACAACTAGTAGCAGTTTAACCATCCTGCTAATCAAGCATATAATAGGTTTTCTTAGCAACTTATGTACCAACAAGAGCAACAACCCAGATTATTGCAACAAGGAAAAACATCAAGTAGTCTATCTGAACCAATGTCTCCTCTTGATTCATTACTCAAAGATTACATCAACAAAAATGAAGCCAAGGTGAAAAGCCACGGTGTTACTTTGAAGCCTCTTGAAACACAAATTGGGCAACTTGCAACTACTTTCAAATCAAGATCGTAATAAGTGTTTCTAAGTGATACTAAAGCCGCCCAGATATATGGAAAGTCTCATGCGAATAAACATTGCAAGGACATCACACTAAGAAGTGGAACCATTGTTGGGAAGGCCGGTACCGATATGGAGATAGAAGGTGAAGAAGAGACATCTACTGATGATGTCAATATGAAGGTATATGTCCAAGAAAAAGAAGTTGAAGTTAGGGAAGAATCAAAAGAGGATACGGTACCAATAGAGAAAAGTATGCCGATAAAAGCTAGTACATCGAGAGTCAAGCCACAACTAGTGCAACCCGCAGTGTCGAAATACAAAGGTGATACCACCGCCTCTATTTCCTCAACGATTCAATAAATAAAAGACCTACCAACAGAGCCAGAAATTCATTGAGATTTTCAATCAACTCCACATTAATATTCCTCTAGTCGAAGCCTTTGAACAATACCCAAACTACCTTAAATTATTGAAATAATTTATATAAAAAAAAGGAGTTTCAGTGAATTCAAAACAATTACACTTACTAAATGGTACAACGTTATATTGTCAGGACAATCAAGCAAGATACCACTGAAGTTAAAGGATCCAAAGAGTTTTACTATTCCTTGCTCAATTGGAAATTTGTACATTGTTAAGGCATTTTGAATTTAGGTGCATCTATTAATTTAACACCTTTGTCAATTTTTAGGAAACTTAGGATTGGTGAATCTAGACCCACCATGGCCACACTACAATTCTCAAACTGATCAATCCCCCATCCTTAAGGAAATATTGAAGATATCTTGGTTTGTGTTGAGACATTCAACTTCCCAGTTGATTTCATAGTGCTTGATTTTGAGGCTGATGAAGATATACCCATCATATCGAGGTATCCATTCATAGCGGCTGGAGAGCCCTATTTCTTATAGAAAAGGACGAGTTAACTATGAGGTTGAAGGATAAAAGTTTAACCTTCAACATATTTGGAGTCATTGAAGGTTTCGATAAAAGAGACTATTTGGTGATAGCTAGTTAGGACAACAATGTTTATGATAGGCTTTTATTCTTGTATTGACTTGAACAAATATATAGATCAATGGAAGGATATTTCCTCTAAAATTGGATATAAGAAGATTGTTCAACCCAAGTTTGGGGGAAGTCATGAGCCCTATGATGAATCTATGGAGATGCAACCTTTGGCAGTTGTCAAGAATGTTAGTCGGGTTTATACATTCGATATTCTTTCTGAAGATAGTTTGGATATTCTCATCCATGAAGAAAGCAATGCCAATGTCGACATGATTAAAGAGTGGGCACATGTCAAATTTTATTTCAAAAAGACAAGACTTGGAGACTAGTTTTGTACGCCTTGCTTTGAAGAAAGGATCAATTACTCTGATGAGGTCTGATAATGGAGATCATGTTTCGACATGTCCCATCACTGGAAGATGCAAAAGTGGCGACTATAGTTAAGAACTTTGCATGGGTAACTCTCCTTGATATCTCATTGATTTATCGTTTACTATTTTCAATAAAGGTAGTTGTTACCTCTTAAAAGTATTGTTTTTCATGCCTAGATTTATATGATTTTGATTGTTTTCGGGTACATTTAGTTGTATTGGGTTGTTAAAATCATGCATTTGCATAAGGAGTTGAGTATTCTACCTGTGCTAGAGTGAAAGGTTGTTTTCGTGGCTATTTTTCAGGTTTGGCATAGAAATTGTTAGAGGAATGAAACAGAAACGCAACATGGTTAGGTACACAGTTAGGAATTCCAAGGTGAATGCCAAGAGCTATGGGCACAGATGGACCAGAGGTGTGACAAGCACTTGTTTGCAGAGAGATGCAAGTGATGTCATGCGAAGAGATGATTAACCCCTGAAAATATAGGAAAGGATCAGACTCCTATAAGATTGCTAATGGACCAATCTCTGAAAAAATAACTGATAAGGTGGTGCCAAGTGATGTTGGCAAAGTTGTGCCAAGCTTGGATGCCAAGGCGACATCAACATGATGACGTCATTCCTAGCCTAATAAGCTATCACACCGAGCTGATAAGATCTCAAAATGATCGGATAGAGCTCTATCCCTTATCCCTTGATCATTTCAAATTAAAATGAAAAGGCTTATCTCATCTTTTCCCACTCACGCCTATATAAAGACTAAACTGATCAAGCATTTGAGAATAATGAGATGAGGAGAGACGAAGTGAGAGTGATCGAGTGGAGAGTGATCGGTGTATGGCGTTGGAGTGACCGGCGAGTGACACCCGGCTACACCGAGGAAGGGTGGTTCAACCTCTTGGCCGAGAGCCTGGCGTAGAGGGCTGCATCGAGATATCTCTCTGCCTATTCCCTTGGCACAAGTTGTTTATCTTTAGTTTTTTATGATGATGTTTTTTAAAATGATTATGGTTGTGTTGGTTAATCCCCTCACCATGAACTAATTTTCATAGTTGGTGGGGATGTTTTGAATTGAATATTGGCTTTATGCCTTAGTTCCTTTATAATAATTCTGTTTCGGCAGAGTTTTTCTATTTGGCATACTCTATTTTTTCCTAAACACTCTACCAAGCGAGAGCTAGCACAGTACGCCTATTGCCTCCGAATAGCTTAACAGACTTGGGTTGGCGATAATTAAGTTGTTGAATACTTAGGAGAGAAGCTTCGAGAGAAGTCGTTCAAGTAGATGAACTTACTTCGGAAGTGAAATCTACCCCCTCAGAGTATAGATTGGTTCTAATCAAATTGGTTTAAGAAAAAAATACACTATAGAGATATAGGGTTTTTGCTTGGCCAATTCAGGGCAATGTCCATCGAGAGGGGCTTTGTTAATTTTGAATATGTTCGGCAAACAATGCCAAGACATTTTTCCAATGAAGGCTCGCATAAGCCATGTTGAATCCGGGCATTCCTTGCCAACAGTCATCACTCATTTAGAAACACCTTCCTTGCCAAAAATTTACTTCATTTTATTTTTCTTTCTTTAGTTTCAAAACAACTTTCAAAACAAACATCTTTTCTTCCAAAGCAAGTAACAATTAAACAATTAAGTTCCAGTCAATCTTTGTGGAATCGATAACTCAGCTTACCAAGTTGTATTACTTGCAAATCGTGTATACTTGTATACAAAAGACTCTTGGCATAACTTGCCCAATACATATCATTCATACCTTTTGCCAGCATCCATTTTACACATCTTCTATAGAGTCTACAAGTTTTTGGCTTCGTTGCTAGGGATTACAACGAATTTGATTGTTTTAAAAATTTTACTTATTTCGTTTTTGTTTTATTTTTGTTTTCGCTAGTGTATGACCAAGAACCATACTGAGAGGGAAGCTTGTCCGTTAGACCCTGAGATTGAACGCACCTTGTCTAAATTGAAAAAGAGAATTCGAGAGATGAATCATGGGAATCAAGGAAACGAATGAGTAAATGGTGTTCAAAACAATCAAGAGAATCAACCAGAAAATGGAGGAATACCATTACACAATAATAATGTCGTCTACAATGCCAGAGAAGAGAGACCCATTCGAGAGCATTCAACACATGCCATCACATGCTTAATGTCAGGAGTTATTGGCAATGAGGTATATGCATCAAACTTCGAACTCAAACCCGTAATGATCTCAACACTTTTGAATGTAGGACAGTTCGATTGAGCACTGACCGAAGATCCAAGGCAACATTTAAAGCAATTCATAGAGATATGCCAATTACTTCAGCAACCAGGAGTATTTGAAGATATCGTGAAGCTGAAACTATTTAATTTTTCTTTGAGAGACAGAGCAAAGACATGGCTCAATTCCTTGCCACCTGGTTCAGTCACTTTATGGGCAGATCTATGCCAAAAGTTTCTAACACAATTTCAGCCACCAACACTCACTACCAAGTTGCATGGCGAGATCATTACCATCAGGCAGGCTAAGGACGAGATCTTGTACGATGCCTGGAAAATATTTAAAGACTTGTTGAGAAGGTGTCCTATGCACAGGTTCCAAAATTGGACCCAGATACAAACCTTCTACAACGAATTGAACGCACAAACAAGGACTGTTGTTGATGCTTCATCAGCCAGATCAATGCTTGACAAGAATTATACAGAAGCCATTGGCATCCTTGAAAGGATAGCCATCAATTATTTTGAATATCTTGTTGCTAGACGTGGGATTGGAACTAAAGCTAGTGGGAAACTACAGTTGGATGAGCTAACATCAATCCATGCCGAGATTTCTAACATCACCATCATGGTGAGAATTTTACAAAAAAGCAACGAGTCCCAAGAAGTTAAAGCATTGGAGCCATTTTGCATTGTTTATGGAGAGAACCACAATGTGGATGAATGCCCTGCCAATCCTGAGTCGGTAAATCTCATTGGCAATTATGGACGTTATTATAATCCTAACTCCATCAGTTATAATGCAGGTTGGAGAAAGCACTCTAACTTAGCTTGGGGAAATCAAGGCGGAAACAAGTACAATGCACAATTCCAGAATGCCCAGAGGCAAAACTAGAATGTTATTCCTTCATTTTGTCAAAATACCATGCCGCAGAGAGTTCAAAATAGTTTTTAGCAAAAGCAAAGACTCAATCAAGGAGGAAATCTTACAGAGTACACAAAGCAGAATGATGTCACAGTTCATAGTATGGAAGCCTCAATACGGAATTTGGAGATCCATATGAGACAAATTGCAAATGCACTCAACAATCGTCCACAAGGAGCTTTGCAAAGCGACACTGAAGATGCTCAACACAAAGGAAATGAGCAATGCAAGGCAATAACTCTTCGAAGTGGTAAGCAGTGCGAAGATGAGATGGTTGCCAAGCAGCTAGTTTATAGCCAAGATGCTAAGCTTGTGCCAGCAGACACGCCTAGAGAATCGTAAAAGGAGAAAGCGAAAGCAGATGATGCCAGTGGTTGTTCCCACAATAATCATGCTAGTAACAGTGCTCAACATGATGCTAGTTCCAGTGCCAACGATGATGTTAACAATGACGACAAGCAGACTAAGGCCAAAAAGTATATTGATGCAAAAGTGGATGCCAACACTGCCTCCGCAAAGCCGACAGTGCCAACATATGTGTATCCACCACCACCATTTCCAGCAAGACATCAAAAACACAAGTAGGACCAGTAATTTAAGCGCTTCTTGGAAGGGCTTAAAAAATTGCAAATTAACATTCCATTGGTAGAGGCCCTTGAGAAAATGACTAACTATGTAAAATTCATGAAGGACATCTTGTCCAAAAAGAGGAAGTTTGGAGAGTTTGAAATTGTTGCTCTCATTGAATGATGCAGTGCCATGATCCTAAACCGATTTCCACCAAAGCTGAAAGATCCAGGGAGTTTTAATATCCCTTGTACAATTAGCAAAAAATTCATGGGTAAGGCATTATGTGATTTAGGAGCCAACATCAATTTGATGCCACTATCTGTTTTCAAGAAGCTTGGCATAGAAGCAAGACCTACCAAAGTGACACTTCAGTTGGCGAACCGATCTTATGCACATCCCAAGGGTAAGATTGAGGATTTGTTGGTAAAGTTATACAAATTTATATTTCTAGTTGATTTTATCATTTTGGATTATGAAGCTGACATTAATGTGCCAATTATTTTCGGTAGGTCATTCCTTGCAATGGGTAGAGCTCTTATTGATGTTCATAAAGGGGAACTAACCATGAGAATGAATGAGCAACATGTTCCTTTTAACGTGTTTCAAGCTTTGAAATGTGCAGATGAACCGGATGAATGTCAAGACGAGGAGATGATGAAGGTCATTTATACTTTGGACATGGCATAGTTGTGCCATGATGTAGAATTCGATGACGACATGCTTGATGCAATAGCTGAACTGTTTGAGGAACCAGAGGAATCAGCCTTGGAGGCTGAAGATGTGAGTTACTTTGAGTGTAACCCCCTCGTCCTGGTTCGGACGCTTGACCGATCCGAGTGGGCTACACGGGGATAACCGAGGCGAAACCCGTTAAGGCTCCACTTCGGTTACCGACCCAAGAAAAACTTTTCATTTATATTATCTTTTCTAGATACGATATTATACCCTATGTGAGAGAAAGCAACAGCGAAAGAAACATTGAGGTAAACGACCAACAACCCAATTAAAACAGCCCATTTTAATCCTATACAACAGACCGTATCGGAACGCCCATAGGGTGTTTTGATACGCCTTGACTTGGTCAACTGGCTAAAGTCAACCCGAAGAGACCATTTCGAAACAGGGGTGGCCCGTATCAAAACGCCCTCAACGGTCAACTTCTCGTGGTCAACGATACGAAGGCCGTTTCGAAACACCAGCACTCATTTCGATACCTCAATTTATCGTCAAAATCTCAGATTTCCAGTAGCTAAAACGTATCAAAACGATCACTGGCGTAATGAAACGCCTGACCAAAAACAAAGGGATCGTATCGAAACGGGACCAACCGTTTCGATACGCCCTCTGTCTGCAGACTGGTTTTAGCTTGTTTTAGGGCTTATGGCTGCCTTAAAAACACCAACTAAGACCCCAACCCAACCATACATGATTCTAAGGCAAAAATACACACAACAAGCATGCTTATAACACCTCAAACATAAAGAAGCCAAACATTAAAGGAATCAACAACCTTCAACACATGCTTCACACTTGAAAAATAAGATTCATGCTTCAACAAACATACACTTAGGCATCCAAAAAGGTACAAGGCCAACATACAAGATAAGCAACTTAACATGGTTTACAATCCAAACATGACATCAACAAGTCACACCAACAACATCATAATAAGGAGTCTAAACATGCTCCTAAACAAACCAACACCAACATACTTCAAAAGCTCAAAGCAACAATACATATCCCATTGCTTTACCATTACATCTTATAACTAAAATGTCCATACTTGAAAGCTAAGATAGCACCACCAAGCACACTTGGAGGCCCTCTCCTTGCACAAGCAACCCACGAACTATGGATCTGCATTGTCGAACAAAAGAGAGCCTAGTGTCACGCCCCGCTAGGTCGCGACCCAGCCAACCAAGGGGCACACCCGCCAGGGTGCACCGAGCAGCACCAAGGTGTGCCACCCAGGTGCGCAGTGCGCACTCGAACAGCCCCACCTAGGTGCACTGCGCGCGCCCAAGGTGCACAACCTAGGTGCTCACGGGCCAACTTGGATAAAATGAGATGCTATGAGCCTTTTAAGGCCAAGGAAGACCCAAGAAAGACTCTAGAACGGCCTAGAGGGCCCCAAACGTCTCCACACATCTCCAAGGGGTTCCAGAAGCTTCCACAACCATCTAGGCAGACCCAGAGGAACCTAGAAGGCTTGAGACAAGTTGGGAAGGCTCAAGACAAGTCCAGAAGGCTCGGGACAACTCCGGAACAATCTAGGAACCTATAGATATGTATAGAACTATAGGAGTAATCTAGAATATTATGGATGTATGTAGATAAGTATGAACTTATCTAGAAATATCTAGGCTTAGTAGATATTTTGGGAGGCGAAACCGTAGCCGTTGGATCAAATAGATCCTAACCGTCCATTGAGGAGGTGGATGCCTATAAATAGGGCCACCCCTCTCATTTGCAAATCACCTAAGAGTTGTGTACTCAAACGCTTGTAAAGGTCTCTCTCTTGTAAGCTTATGTTGCTTAATACAAGGTTCTTTCCTTGTAAACTCGTTTGCTCCTTGTGTTTGCCATAGCGTTGCGACATTAAGGCTGACTAGCATCGTGCCGAGAGTGCTAGTGCCGCATGGATTTGAGCTTGAAGAATTAAGTCTGTGACAGTTGGTATCAGAGCAAGTTTCGATCGTTCGGGAGCATGGCCAAGATCGCCAAGAACCAAGTTGCTAGCCCGTCCGAGACCGAGGTCACGTATAACCAAGGTGGGCAAGAAGTAAAGGCCGACCTTGCGGAAGGGAGGCCTCGTGCCAAGTCCAAAGACGTACTCTCTAGCTTGGAGTCACGCTTGACTCGCGTGGAGGAAGGCGTGTCGGGCATGGGTGCCCAAGTGGACGACCTTCAAGAGGGGATCGAAGGCCTAGAGGCGGAAAATGTCGAGATCCACACAGCCGTGAGGGCTATGAAGATCAAGCTAGAGGAGTCCCTGCGCGCAGAAATGGGTGAAGTACGCGACGCACTCGTGGGAGAGCTCACAAAGGTACGTGAGTCTTTCCAACGTGAACTTTCCAACGTGTATGCTCAACTAGAGTCATTGCAAGGCGACCTTGCGTTGTGCAAGCGTGCCATGGCCGCTGGGCCAAGCACCTCATACGAGACCAGGAGGGTCGAGGTGCCTAAACCTAATACATTTTCGGGGACACGCAACGCCAAAGAAGTCGACAACTTCTTGTATGGCTTGGAGCAATACTTAGAAGCCGTTGGCATCAGGGAGGATGCCTTTAAGATCCAGACCGCAACATTATACCTCACCGACACCGCCATGCTTTGGTGGAGAAGAAGGCGTCTCAATGTCGAGAGAGGTACGTGCACCATCACTACCTTTGCTGATTTTAAACGGGAACTCAAACGGCAATTCTATCCGGAGAATGCCGAGGAAGAAGTAAGGGCACGATTACGAATGATCAAGCAAACGGGGAGCATCCAAGACTATGTCAAGGATTTCACAAGCTTGGTGCTCGAGATCCCCGATCTCTCAGAGAAGGACTCACTCTTCAACTTTACAGATGCCCTCCAAAGTTGGGCCAAGGCCGAGCTCCGACGAAGGGGAGTACAAACCCTCGCCGACGCCATTGCCGTGGCCGAGAGCCTCATTGACTATTCCACCCACAAGGAGTCCAACAACGAGCCGAGGGACAAGAAGAGTGGTCACTCCAATGGTGGAAGAGACATGAGCCCTCGTAAAGAGAGTCACAAGGACGAGGACACATTGAAGCACAAAGGCTCGTCCTCAGGGAGGGACAAGGACCGAGGTAGGTCTAAAGACTCTCAAGGTGCCAAGAAATCACCGCCTAGTACTTGCTACATCTGTGATGGCAACCATTGGGTTCGGGAGTGCCCACAATGCCGAGCCCTTAGTGCGATCCTAGCGAAGCATCAAGAGGAAAGTGATGTCGACGAAGGTAGTGATGCCGAAGGGGGCCAAGGTGCACAAATGGGATCGCTACAGCTCTTGAATGGAATCCAGTCCGCCCAAAAGACCCAAGCCAAAGGGTTGCTATTCGTGGACGCCACCATCAATGGAAAAGCATCGAGGGCTATGCTCGACACAGGTGCATCCCATAACTTTGTTTCTTTGGAAGAAGCAAAGAGGCTAGGTCTTAGTGTCAAGAAAGGGGGAGGATCCGTCAAGGCCGTAAACTCTGCCGCCCAACCCATCCATGGGTTCGTTCGAGGAGTCAAGACCAACATTGGGACATGGTCAGGCCACATGGACTTCTCGATAGTGCCGCTAGATGACTACCCGATCATCCTAGGGATCGAGTTTTTCGAGCAAGCCAAGGCAATTCCGATGCCATTTGCCAACAGTCTGTGCATCACGGAGGGTGCACCATCATGTGTGGTACCAACAATAAGGGCCACCAAGCCAAGGACGAGAGTGGTCTCAGCACTTCAGCTCAACAAGGCCGTCTGTAGGGCCAAGCCGTCCCAGGGACTAAACAAAGACAAAGGGGTGACCGTGTCTAGGAAGGCCGCCAAGCATGTTCAAAGGGAGAACGTTGCTTCCAAGACCACCGAGGGTCAAGGTTCGAAGGGAAGGTCTTCCAACAATGCCGACAAGCCGAGGGCAAAGGCAAGGCGAGCTAGGAGACGAGGGAAGCGTTCCAGCAACACCCATGTTCCATAAAGACGCGACGAGTGCGTCGCGAGATCGGGTGGGGAGGATGTCACGCCCCGCCAGGTCGCGACCCAGCCAACCGAGGGGCACACCCGCCAGGGTGCACCGAGCAGCACCGAGGTGTGCCACCCAGGTGCGCAGTGCGCGCCCGAACAGCCCCACCTAGGTGCGCTGCGCGCGCCCAAGGTGCACCACCTAGGTGCTCACGGGCCAACTTGGATTAAATGAGATGCTATGAGCCTTTTAAGGCCAAGGAAGACCCAAGAAAGACTCTAGAACGGCCTAGAGGGCCCCAAACGTCTCCACACATCTCCAAGGGGTTCCAGAAGCTTCCACAACCATCTAGGCTCACCCGGAGGAACCTAGAAGGCTTGAGACAAGTCGGGAAGGCTCAAGACAAGTCCGGAAGGCTCGGGACAACTCCGGAACAATCTAGAAACCTATAGATATGTATAGAACTATAGGAGTAATCTAGAATATTATGGATGTATGTAGATAAGTATGAACTTATCTAGAAATATCTAGGCTTAGTAGATATTTTGGGAGGCGAAACTGTAGCCGTTGGATCAAATAGATCCTAATCGTCCATTGAGGAGGTGGATGCCTATAAATAGGGCCACCCCTCTCATTTGTAAATCACCTAAGAGTTGTGTACTCAAACACTTGTAAAGGTCTCTCTCTTGTAAGCTTCTGTTGCTTAATACAAGGTTCTTTCCTTGTAAACTCGTTTGCTCCTTGTGTTTGTCATAGCGTTGCGACATTAAGGCTGACTAGCATCGTGCCGAGAGTGCTAGTGCCGCACGGATTTAAGCTTGAAGAATTAAGTCCGTGAAACTAGGCACAAAGCTTAGTGAGGGTAGCTCATTAAAACAAACCTCGATAATGCAGGGTCCAAGCACAAGCGCAACCAAGGTAGAATGCATGATCTCACCTTCGAACCACAAGAACCAAAATATACTATGATGCATGAACATAAACTCAATATTATGCCATGCTCAACAAGTCTATAGCCACATCATAATACATAAACCAATATATTAACAACCACATATATCAATCCATATTAGCACCTAGCTATGACTCGAATATGCAGATTACCGTTGGAACTCAAATCTAACACAACCATTACCTTACGCTGGGATTACACTCATCATCGTTCACGCGGAGGGGATTCCACTCATCCTCACGCCCCGTCGATGGGATTACACTCATCATCGACTAACATATACAAGAATATTTTCCGGGCGAACCTGTACTCTATCCTGATGACTACCATCACCAAGACCACGCGCGCATTTGACTCACGTGTGCACACTAACATCCTAATGATCGATCATTGTACCCAAGCATATTAGTGCCAATACTAAACACAATTCACAACATCATTTCATATCAACTTCCGTGCTTAGCACGTACTCACCATGATCACCATCATGCACAACCCACATGCATATCACAATGCATCAATACCATGCCTCAACATACATGTATATCACATTATACATAGCCATCATCACACGAGTAAACATGGGGCATAAATAACAATTAGAGTGCAACCTAAGTCTCTAACTAAAGCTTGGGATTAGACTACCAATCTAATCCCAACTCTAGGTGGGTCTACCAAGCCCAACCTAGTCCACATGCTTGAACCAATACTCGAAAACCATTTAAAAACATGTAACCCCCTTAACCCGGTCCAGACGGTTGACCCGAATTAAGAAAGTCACACGGGGAAAACCAAAGTCAACCCGAAAGTCAACCTTGATTAACGACCCTTTTTTTTCCTTTTTAGTCTTGTCTAGATGCACATTAACCTTAATTGTGATCATGCAAACAACATATCAAAAGATCACAAACATCAGAGATCAAACAGGGACCCAATTGAACAAATTACAACATTAGGGACCAAATTGTAAATTCTGATAAATTAAGGGACTTAACCCAAATTAAAGTTACCATCTTGAAATTAGTCAGGTTTCATGCTTCTCTGTGAAATTTCAGCTCAAAAGGACATCCACAGCTCATGCAATTGATCATACAAGATTCGGGACCAAAACGTAAACAATTCAAAACATATAACTACCATGTCAGCCCCCCCTAACGGTCGACCGTTCCGAAACAGGCTAGCCCTGTTCCGAAACACGGGCCGTTCCGAAACGGGTTCCGGAACGTGGCTTCGGCAGAGGCCAAACCGTTTCGAAACGGTGCATACCGTTTCGGACGCCTGGGTTCATGCAAGGCACCCGTTCCGAAACGGTACACCCTGTTCCGAAACGCCTGCACAAAAATCAGCATACAAGCATACTTAATCATGCAATTGAACACTCAAACATGTTCCAATCATCACCAAACTTTACCAGCATGCAATTAAACATATTTAGGACATATAAGCATCATCAATTCAACATAACAACATCACATGCAAAAAGCCCCAAATTTAAGGTCATGCTTCCTACACAAGCTAACATTCAAGCCTTAAACCTTCAAAAGCAAGCAATAGAAAATCAATCCAATATCCAGCAACCACAGCAACATTTAACATACTTAGGGAGTCTTAAACACCTCCCAAAACAAATACGTTGGTCCCCCATTGCCAAAACATACAAAAGCTAAAACACTTATAAAACCTTCATACATTGAGCTTTACTTGTACTTGTTTGCTTGCCTCCTCTTGCTGCCCTCAATGCACTCTAATGCTCTGCATTATTGAATCAAGAAAACGGGAGAGCGTAAGCCAAAGCTTAGTGAGGAGTGCTCTTTAAAAACCATTCAATAATGCAATAAAACCATTTGTAAAACATGCTAGTAAACAACCTTTACACATGCTCAAAGCATACTTTAAATCAAGCAATATCATGCTTCCACATTTCATTTAAACAAGCATCTCATGCTTCAACATAACATTAAATCATGCAACTCATGCATCTCATGTACTATACATGTCATATTGGCTCAAGTGACACATTTCATTTATGAAAACAAGCTCAACAACTTTCCCCAAGGACTTTTAAACACCTTGGACCCCAAGGACTTTTAAACACCTTGGCCATGGACTTTTAAACACCATGAATGGACCACACAAGGACTTTTAACCACCTTTGTGTCCGTAGCTTGAATTACCCCAAGGACTTTTAAACACCTTGGCCCCAAGGACTTTTAAACACCTTGGCCCCATGGACTTTTAACCACCATGGAAAGGAGCACCTAAGGACTTTTAACCACCTTAGAGTCCGCAACAAGATTCATCCAAGGACTTTTAACCACCTTGATGATCCTAGATAACAAGGCTCACTCAAGGACTTTTAACCACCTTAGTGACCTTCACTTTTACAAACCATCACTTGCCAATACACACTTTATACATCATGTAATCCACTGTTTTAAAGCATTTAAACCAAGCCATTTCATCATGCATTTCAAAGCATTAAATCATCATTTAACAATGCATAAAAACAAGGCACTCTTACCTAGAGACACCTTCAACACATGGCTTTAATCATTAGCATAAATCATGCTAAAACATCAGCAATTAACATGCTTTCCAAAACAGTAGCAAATCATGCAAAATCATCATTTCACATTTCATCAAAACATGGCCACCACTTAAAGAAAGTAATCCGAAAACTTACACTTGAGCTTAGCAAAGTTGTTTAGACTTAAACTAAGCTCCCAAAACCTTCAACCTTTGGTTTAAAAGCTGAAAATCCATTTTCACTCACCGATTACCACTTCGCTTCAAGCCAAAGCACCAAAACAAGCCTCCGGATCAACAACTCTTGGATCCAAGGATGCCTCCCCTGTTTCAACACATTAAAGCAGAGGATTAATGCATCATCATGCATTAATTGCTTCAATGAAAGCATCTAAACTCGCTGCTCTCACTAAACCTCCATTTTCGGCCACCAAACACAACCGAAAATGCATCCGAAACACCTCTAGACAAAGCCCAGCCATAAACCAGCAAAACCTCACTTCCATCAACAACAAAACACACCTAAAAACAACCTATAAACATCCTTATACCTCCAGCAACATCAGATCACCAAGATCACCACAAAAGCTACCTTAAAACACAAGCTAAACTTAGGAAATCCAACCTATCCGGGATTGCATCAATCAAGATTCATTTCCACATCAATTTAATGATCATTTAACATCAAAAACACTTCTCAAAACACTGATTTAACAGATCAAACGAAAATCAAATGAAAACATCAAAATCTTGCATAATTAGCCAAGATCCATAAATCAACCTTAAAACCTTTAATCAATTGTCAAATTAGGATTGAAAACTTTAGGAATTTCATTAAAGAACTTGAAGTTCAGAGGAGAAGGACGTTCTTACCTCCAAACTTGAGTTTCTCCTCTTTTTGGAATAGAAAAGCTTGATGAAACTTGAAGCAATTGAAGAGGATTTGAAGACACAATGATTTGCAATCAAATGAGAGTTGAAAGAAGGTTTTTAGGTGATGAAAATCAGACTTAGATCTCTGGAATTGAGTGTTTGGGTTGAGAGAAAAGATAGAGAGAAAATAGGTAGTTAAAAGAGAAAATAGCTAAAATAGGATTTTCCCTCCTTTTCATTCTTTTAAAATCAGAATTATGGGCTAAAATATCTTAGAAAAATCTGGAGAAACTCCCTTTGGGTAAATAGCTCCTTAAAGATTCAAAGTTTCAACCCTTTATAAAATAGCCACCAAACTTTCAAAAATTACATTTTGGTCACTAGCCAAAATGTCACATTTCCGAAACTCATTTTCCAAAATTGATTTCACAGTTCACTTAATTATAATAAAAGATGATTTTAGAACATTTTTCCATAATTTTTATGCAACCCGAACTAGGCTTTCCTAATTTAACCTCTTACGATTCGAACAGCACTTTGACCAGCCGGTCAACGCCCAAGACTTCCAAGCCCAAAACCGGGGCGTTACAAAACATTTAACCACTCATCGACTATTCCAAGCTCAACCCACTACCCGATCAAGCTTCCAACGATTTCGGATTTGTTCCTGATGCTTCACCAACACAATTTCTCACTTTTAATCAACTCAACATAATAAAAACAGCCTCAAATCAGTTCAGACATCTATGTAGCAAACCTGAAACACTAATCAATCATAAAACACAAGATTTTTCAAGTTAAGAACAACCCCAAAATCTCAATCCCGAGCAGCCATCATACACAGTCCAAAACTCTTGATTTCAACCTTTTTAACACACTTAAAAGCTTCCAAAACAACCCCTAACTATTACACTAACATCAACCCTCAATTTCCAACATCAAACACACCCAAAACCAACCTTTAAACCCCTCAAAAACCCCACTTAAACCCAAATCCGAGAATCATCATAAAACTCTTTAAAATTCATATATGTTGGACCTTATGGGTTATAAACAACTTATCTAACAACAATAAATCAAAAGCTTTGTTAGAAATTCATAAAGCTTCAACCTTTTGTTAGAAATGGCCAAGAGGGGGTGAATTGGCAATTAAAATTTTGGTAGGAGAAAAGAGTGAAAATAAAAAGTGACACAAGTGGTTAGAGTGGTTCAAGTTCTCCAAATGAACTCTACATCTACTACCTTAGTTCCCACTAAGGATTTTCAACCAACTCACTACTTGAATTCTTCCCCTTTTCTTGGATGAGGAGGTAACCTTACAAATTGATTAAGTTTTCTATCCAAAGCATAATCCACTCACTTTTACAAAGAGATGAATTTGGTAAACTCTAAAAGTTCCTCTCAAAGGATAAATGTTTACCCAAATACAATTTCAAACTCCCCAAACTCACAATAAAAGATTACAATAAGATCACAAGAGTTAGGTACAAGAATTTGACTATGAAAGGCACTAGGGTTTGGATTTTATGCTTTGATGTTGCTTGTGGGTTCAATACTTGTTGCTTGGTCAATTGAAGCTTGTTTTTATACCCTTGTATTGAATTCTAGTCGTTTGGGTAGTTGGGATCATCAATAGAGCCGTTGAGAGCATTTTTCCCGCAATAAATGCAGCTTTGCATCCTACCGTATCGGTACTCGTAGAGGGCGTATCGATACCTGCATCAAAGAGGAAAGAGTCGTTGTGACTGAAAATAGAGCGTATCGATACGCATAGAAGGCGTACATGTACGGTTTTAAGGGGCGTGTCGGTATGGAAGGCCGTATCGATACGTTGTTTGCTCACCGAAATCCCAAGTTTGGTTTTCTTAAAGAGCGTATTGATACGCATACCAAGCATATCGGTACGTTATAATGGTCTTTTAAAATTTGGGAAACCAACCAACTGACAAGTAACGGTCGAAAATTAAATGCAAAGATTTTGCAAAGATAAGGTTATCGCATCGATACAGTTGCAAAGTGTATCGGTACGGTATCATTGAAATTGTTGCCCATATGAATATCGTATCGATACGGGGTAATACCGTATCGGTACGCTAAGTCCATTAAAATTCTAGTGGCAAAAGCCCGTATCGATACGCCTGAGGGTATCGATACGCCTGGGCGTTTTTGTATGGTTTGGCTTGAAAACGTAAAGGAAAAGACTTAGAAAAAGTTTATTATTTTCAGAACTTGTCTTTTGTTTAAAATACTTGTCAATAGTGAGACTTTTAAAGAGTACTTAAAAATTTATTGTTTTGCAAATTGGTCCTTAAGTTTAGATGTTATATCAAAAGCAATTTCGGTTTCACAATCTCCCCCTTTTTAATATAACAAAACCACAAATAAATTTTTAAGTTTTTGAAACTTTTGAAAAGCTCTCTCCCCCTTAAATTAAGATAGATTTTCAAAAATAAAAAAATGACTCTATAATCCTTCTCCCCCTTTTTGTTAGATCAAATATAAACACAATGATAATAGCAACAATTAATTCATTAAACTCAAGGCAAACATAATAGTTAAAATTTATAAACTTCAAAGCAAACATAATAATCCAAACTTAAATTCTAAGACATAGATAAAAGGCATTAACTTATATCTTAAAAACAAAAGTGCAATAACAGAATATAAAAGACTAAATGTCATGAGATGGTATGCATAAACTACTCGTCCGCCTCATCATCATCATCTTCCTCGTCCTCTTCATCTTCATCATCTTAAGTGGCTTGATTTCTCCGATTTTGGTTAAGCCAAGCACCATGGAAGGCGGTAAGAGATATCCATGGAGTTATGGCGAGAAGCCATGGTTTCCATTTTAGTCTCCATTCCTTTAACGCGATCTTCCAAGGAGGTGAATCTAGTGTCCATAGCGGTAAATCCGGCTTCCATGGAAGTGAACTTCTCATTGAGGAATGTCCTTAGAGTGCCCATGGAAGAGGAATCAATCGGAGCACGGTGAGAGCTCGAAGAAGCACGAGAAGCGTCGACCGGAGCATCTAGTGGAGGAGCTTGAGGGTTACGAACCCATTCATTATCAACATAAGAGAAATCGGCAGGAGCTAGAGAATGCTCATCTATGGGTAGGCCAAGGGGTTCGGGATAGTCATGGGAACAATCAATTTCAAGGGAATGGAAAAGATAACTCAAAGTCGTAGAGTAGTAAAAAGATGTGACTTGTTTGGTGTGACGATGTTGGACTAGATAGACAAGGTCGGCAAACATAATTTGACAAAGGTTTGGACGTTGACCTTCCCTAAAGCGCCTAAGCCAAAAGTCATCGACTTGACGAATAGTAGAAAATTTCCCTCCCGATGGACGAAAAAATCAAGAGACAAGAAGATGAAGGATACGGTCATGAGCATTTAAAACTTTGACTGAGCCTAAAGGACCCGTACCTAAAGACCTCTCATCATCAATACCAATGTTTTCAAAACCAAAGACATTACATAAAGTTTTTTGATCAATTGTAAAGGTTTTGCCCATAACAGAGGATTCAAAAGCAATGACATTCTCCCTAGCTTCATCATGAACACATAAAGCATTGGAAAAGAATACGATGACTAAATTCCTATATAGAATAGGAGGAATGCTAAAAAAAAGTTAGGAATTTCCATTACTTAATTAAAGGGAAGTATTGGAATTTAAAACGGGCAGAACTTAAAAACTGGACAGACACAACATGTTCTTCCCTAAGGGTCATGCATTCAAATAGTTTGTATCGAGCTATATCGGCATCATCGGGAAAACTACGTTGGATAATATAAGGGAGATTAGGTTTAGGGTTACCCTCGGTATCCTCACTAGGATCGGAAGTAGCAAGAAAACGTTTAGCTCTCTTTTTGGACGGTGTCATAACCCTGAAAACACATCAAAAACGATTCGAATATGTATGCAATTAACATCCTATTCAAACCAATAAATTCTAATAATTCAATGTAATTGTAAAAAGAAATTTAATTTGAAAAAGATATATACACATTTGAGAAAATTTTGTTAAAAAATAGAAAAAAATACTAATAGAAAATATATTCGAATGAAAAATTTTTGATTTTTGAAAAAATTTGATGAAAAAGTTAAAATCCATCATATAAAACTATGTTTTATACAAAAATTAAGTTGAAACAATTATAAAAATTAAACGAAAATCAAAGAAAATAAAAGAGAAGAGTTTTATACCTTGAACTTTAGATTGGATGAGTTTGTTGATGTGAATGCACAAGATTTGTTGACAAAGCTTAGCTTTGATGTGGAGATTAAAAACCCTCAAAGAATTTTTAAGTTTTATGGTAAAAATTGAAGGATTGAGGGGGGTTTTATAGGATATTGCGGCTAGGGTTTTGGAGAGAAAAGAGGGGGTTTTTTATTTTAAAGTCTTTTGAAAGATGCAGCCCTAAATAGCCTCTCCGTCGAGGTCGTATCGATGCGCTATACACGCGTTGTCGTATCAGTACGTGGTGTCGTATCAGTACTCGTTCAACTTCAAAGTTTTCCTAGTTATGAACTCGTATCGATACGCGTCATCCGTATCGATACGCCTTTACCAGATAAGGCATTTTTTACAGAATTAAATGCAAAAATCCAACTTTAAACGTCCGTAAATGCATCTAAATGTCCTATGAAAAAGTTTTAATGACTAAACTTAATGCATACTCCCCCTAGCAACATGCATAGAAGCAAAAGGAGTCAAATTAACACAAGCATGGATCACAAACAATTTCAAGCAATTTTTTGACATTTTGGGACCTATAAGGGGTCAAGAAATGCTAGTTAAACCTAACTCTCTCCTAAGGGTCCAAAAACGCTCTTTATCTAAAGGCTTTGTGAATATATCCGCTAATTGGTTCAAGGTGTCAACATACTCTATAACAACATCATTTTTCAACACATGATCCCTAATGAAATGATGTCTAATTTCTATGTGTTTGGTTCTAGAGTGTTGGATGGGATTCTTAGTGAGACAAATGGCACTAGTGTTGTCACACCTAAGGGGTATGGTTTCTATTTCAACATCATAATCTAAGAGTTGTTGCTTCATCCAAAGGACTTGAGCACAACAACTCCTTAAGGATATGTACTCTGCTTCGGTGGTAGATAAGGTTACGCTATTTTGTTTCTTAGAGAACCAAGATACGAGCATACTACCTAAGAATTGGCATGTCCCGGAAGTACTTTTCCTATCTATCTTACACCCCTTGATCCGCATTTGAATAAGCATACTATCTAAGGTATCTAAAAATTCTCTTAATGGCAACTAAGTGTGATTCTCTAGGACTAGCTTGAAACCTAGCACACAAGCAAACACTAAACATGATATCTGGTCTACTTGCGGTAAGGTAAAGCAAATAACCTATCATGGATCTATAAAGCTTAGAATCAATACACTTACCTCCTTCATCTTTGTCATACATTTTTGAAGAGCTCATAGGTGTGGCTTGAGGTTTTGCATTCTCCAAGCTGAACTTTTTGAGCATATCGTTCACGTACTTAGCTTGATTTATGAAGGTGTCATCTTTCCTTTGCTTGATTTGGAGTCCCAAAAAGAATGAGAGCTCCCCCGTCATGCTCATCTCGAACTCACCTTGCATTAGCTTAGAAAATTCTTTGCAATAACATTCATTAGTAGAACCAAAAATGATATCATCAACATAGATTTGTACTACTAAGATGTCATTGTTATATCTTTTTATGAAGAGTGTAGTGTCCACCTTTCCTTTTTCAAAACCCTTTTCAATCAAAAAATTTGAAAGTCTCTCATACCAAGCTCTAGGAGCTTGTTTTAAACCATAAAGAGCTTTTGTTAGTTTAAACACATGGTTTGGAAATTTTGAATCCTCAAAACTCGACGGTTGTTCAACATACACTTCTTCATTTATAAAACCGTTTAAAGGCACTTTTCACATCCATTTGAAAAGGCTTGAAATCATTATAACATGCAAATGCTAAAAGCATCCTAATGGCTTCCATCCTAGCTACGGGTGCATATGTCTCATTAAAATCAATTCCCTCTTCTTGGGTATAGCCTTGAGCAACAAGTCTAGCCTTGTTTCTCACTATATTACCACTTTCATCTAATTTATTCCTAAACACCCATTTAGTTCCTATAGTAGATTGATTACTAGGCCTTTCAACTAATGTCCAAACTTCACTTCTCTCAAATTGATTTAATTCCTCTTGCATGGCCAAAATCCAAAAATCATCTTTTAAAGCTTGTTTAATATTTTTAGGCTCAATGCATGAAAGAAATGCAACATGGTTCATTAATTTGATAGAGGATCTAGTAGTTACCCCCTTGGATGGATCACCCAAGATTTCACCACCTTTGACATAGTTGAACTCCCTTGGGTAAGATATCTCCTTTTCCTCAAGAGCCAAGTCCTTCAAGGCTTCAAGAGGTGGATCTTGTGTATCCTCATCTTTAGTTGGAATCTCACCCACCTTTGACGTTTGTCCTCCACCAGTGGCATCAAGAATTCCTACATCATCATCATCACAAGATTTCTTCCTCGGAAGGAGGTTATCATCGAAAACAACATGTATAGACTCTTCAACTACTAGATTTCTTTTATTAAATACATGATAGGCTTTAGAGTTTTAAAGAGTACCCTAAGAAAATAGCTTCATCACTTTTAGCATCAAATTTACCTAAGTTTTCTTTACCATTATTCAAGACAAAACACTTGCAACCAAAAGGATGAAAATAGCTAATATTAGGCTTCTTAGATTTTAAAATCTCATAAAGTGTTTTCTTCAAAATTGGCTTAATCATTACTCGATTTATAATATAGCAAGGGGTATTTGTGGCTTCCGCCCAAAAATATTTAGGTAAATTATTTTCGCAAAGCATGGTTCTAGCCATTTCTTCTAAAGTTCGATTTTTCCTCTCAACTACCCCATTTTGTTGAGGAGTGCGAGGTGCGGAAAAATTATGGCTAATCCTATTTTCATTTAAAAACTCATCAAAACCTAGATTTTGAAATCGGTTCCATGATCACTTCTAGTGTGAGAAATTTTGAGTTATTTTAGAAAATGTGATGAATTTTTCTAAAGCATCATCTTTTGTACTTAAGAATAGAACCCAAGTAAACCTATAATACTCATCTACAAGTACAAAGGCATATGATTTACCACCCAAGCTCTTTGTTCTAATAGGCCCAAAAAGATCCATATGAATCAATTGTAAACATCTACTAGTAGAGACATCATTAATGGATTTAAATGAAGTTCTATGTTGTTTACCCTTTGAACATGCATCACAAATTCTATCATTAGAAAACTTAAGTTTGGGTAAACCTCTAACTAGATTAAGGGAAATTAATTTCTCTAAGACACTCATGCTAGCATTTCCTAATTTTCTATGCCAAGGCCATGAGTCATGTTCATCATGTGCAACTAAGCATGTATGAGATGATTGGATGTCATCTAAATGCACCATGTAGATATTGCCTATTCTATGTCCTATGAGCATTAGTTGATTTGTTTTAATGTTCGCAATTTTGCAACCACTTTTATCAAATAAAACATTAAAACCCTTATCACATAATTGACTAATGCTCAATAAATTATGTTTAAGACCGTTGACATACAAAACATTTTCAATGAAAATAGAAGAGTGATTACCAATGGAGCCTATTCCTTCAATGTGGGCTTTGGAGTCGTCACCGAAAGTTACCACTCCACCACTTTTTGGCTTTAGTTCCACGAATCTACTCTTGTCACCGGTCATATGTCTTGAGCATCAACTATCAAGGTACCATGAGTTTTGGCTTGAAGCTTTGGCCTTGTTGCAATGCTCCCCCTACAAACAAAGAAATTAGGCCTTGATTTTTTGTACCCAAATCATTTTGGGTCCATTTGTGTTAGCCTTAAAAATTTTGGTTCCCTTAGGAAACCAAGAAGCAATAGCATTCATATTATTAGAAATAATGAGTTCCTTGGGAACCCAAACACTTCTAACCTTTTGACCTCTAGATTGCTTATGAAAATTTCTTTGTTTAGGAATAAAAGGTTTTCTTTTTACATATTGGGATTTAGAAGAGTTTCCCTTTTCAAAATGGTTTTTCCCAATAGCAATTGATGTTTTAAGATTATCCACTTCCTTTGTGTGATAATCTTGAAAATCGGAAAGAAGTTTTTCAAGTTCAAGATTTTTTGTTTTAAGATCATTTGAAAGATTTACTAAAAACAAAACCTTCTTTTCCAATTCGGAGTTAGTTCTAGAAAATGTTTCATTTTGATTTTTCAAATCGGAAATGGTTTTCTTGTTTCTCAAAATGGATTCCTTATATTTTCCAACTAACTCATCGTAAACCTCTTGCAATTCATCATAAGCATCTTGAAGCTCATCAAAGGTAAAATCAAAATTAGATGAGTTAGGATTTACCTTTGGTTCATCATCAATGGCCATGAAACAAAGATTGGCCACTTCCTCCTCCTCCTCGGATGACTCATCGTCACTCCAAGTTGCTACTTGAGCTTTGAGCTTATTCTTCTTCCCAAAGCTCTTCCTGTTCAATTGAGGACATTCGGAACGGATATGGCCGAGCTTTTTGCATTCATAGCAAGTGATTTGGTCCTTCTCCTCTTCCTTACTCTTGTTCTTGAAGTCTCCTTTTCTAATGAACTTTCTCCCAAGATTGGACTTCATAAAGCGAGTGAACCGTTTGGCCAACATGGTCATCTTCTCATCTTCATCTTCACTCGAATCGCTTTCATGGTATGAAGCTTAAAGAGCGATTCCAACCTTCTTCTTCTCAACATCCTTATTCTCAACCTTCTTCTCTTCCATTTTATTTTCTTCTTCTCTTCCCTTCCTCATGATCTCATGGGTGAGTAGAGATCCAACAAGAGCATCAAGCTTGAGAGTCTTCAAATATCGAGCTTCAATAATAGCCGTTCTCTTGCTATCTCATGATTCTGGAAGAGAGTACAACAATTTCCTCACTAGCTTGTCTTTGGGGATGATCTCACTGAAACCCTTCTATCCGTTGACAATGACCGAGAATCGATCAAACATCTTGGAAACGCTCTCATCGGAATCCGTCTTGAAATTTTTGTAGCTTAGATTGAGTAGCCCAATATTTGTTTCCTTGACATCGCTAGTTCCCTCATATGTTTTCTCGAGGGTGTCCCAAACCTCCTTGGCAATCTCGATCGAAGACACCTTTGAGTAGATATCTGGACCAAGTGAACAAAAGATGACATGAAGAGCTTTATCATTCACTTGCATCCTTCTTCATTCATCTTCCGTCATTTCGGCTTTCACCTTTGGGACAAGTCTTGCTTCACTATCTCTCTTCATGGGAATGCATGGACCTTCTTCAACCACATCCCACACCATGTAGTCGGTAGACTTGATGAAGAGCCTCATCCTATTCTTCCAATAAGGATAGTTATCCCCATTGAAGAATGGTGGCTTGGTAGTAGATTGGGACTCGAAGAGGTTGGAGTTGGAGGTGGATGCCATTGCTTGACTAGTTCTTGATCAAACTCTCCTAGAATCGACACAAGAGGGTTGTAATCCTTCCAATGAGTGTAGCTCTGATACCAATTGTTAATTTGATCACACAATTGCAAATGGCCAATAGGGGGTGAATTGGCAATTAAAATTTTGGTAGGAGAAAAGAGTGAAAAATAAAAAGTGACACAAGTGGTTAGAGTGGTTCAAGTTCTCCAAATGAACTCTACATCCACTACCTTACTTCCCACTAAGGATTTTCAACCAATTCATTACTTGAATTATTCCCCTTTTCTTGGATGAGGAGGTAACCTTACAAATTTATTAAGCTTTCTACCCAAAGCTTAATCCACTCACTTTTGCAAAGAGAAGAATTTGGTAAACTCTAAAAGTTTCTCTCAAAGGATAAATGTTTACCCAAATACAATTTCAAACTCCCAAAACTCACAATACAAGATTACAATAAGATCACAAGAGTTGGGTACAAGAATTTGACTATGAAAGGCACTAGGGTTTGGATTTTATGCTTTGATGTTGCTTGTGGGTTCAATAGTTGTTGCTTGGTCAATTGAAGCTTGTTTTTATACCCTTTGTATTGAATTCTAGTCGTTTGGGTAGTTGGGATCATCAGTAGAGCCGTTGAGAGCATTTTTCCTGTAGTAAATGCAGCTCTGCAGCCTACCGTATCGGTACTCGTAGAGGGTGTATCGATACTTGCATCAAAGAGGAAAGAGTCGTTGTAACTGAAAACATAGCGTATCGATACGCATAGAAGGCGTACTTGTACGGTTTTAAGGGGCGTATCAGTACGGAAGGCCGTATCAATACGTTGTTTGCTCACTGGAATCCCAAGTTTGGTTTTCTTAAAGAGCGTATCGATACGCATACCAAGCGTATCGGTACGTTATAACGGCCTTTTAAAATTTGGGAAACCAACCAACTGACAAGTAACGGTCGAAAATTAAATGCAAAGATTTTGCAAAGATAAGCTTATCGTATCGATACGGTTGCAAAGCGTATCGGTATGGTATCATTGAAATTGTTTCCCAGATGAATATCGTATCGGTACGGGGTAATACTGTATCAGTACGCTAAGTCTATTAAAATTCCAGTGGCAAAAGTCCGTATCGATACGCCTGAGGGTATCGATACGCCTGGGCGTTTTTGTATGGTTTGGCTTGAAAACTTAAAGGAAAAAGTATTAGAAAAAGTTTATTATTTTCAAAACTTGTCTTTTGTTTAAAATACTTGTCAATAGTGAGTCTTTTAATGAGTACTTAAAATTTTATTATTTTACAAATTGGTCCTTGAGTTTAGATGTTATATCAAAATCAATTTCGGTTTCACACCTTTGACAAAACCTTTGAAAACCCAGAATAGAAAATACATGGTTTTAATGAAAACTAATGGTATCAAAATGAAGAGGAAGATAAGGCCAAGTCAAAAACAAAATTACCTTTCGAAAATCACCAACAAGGAGCAAAGGATGTGATGGAATAGTGATTTTGAAGAGAAGAGCTCTCACTTGTCGTTGAAATGAAAATGGGGGAAGTGAGGAAAAAGATGACAAAGGCTTATTTTAATAAAAAGAGGATTTAAATTGAAAGTCCATTTAATTACAATAATGCCATTAATGAAATGGCTAAAAACATTTATCTCCTAAAATCCATGGAATTTGGACTTAGAAGATGGGCCCAACATCGATTCTAATTATTTGCAAACACAAAGCCCATAAAAATATTTTATTATTTTAATTGTAAAACTGAAACCTGAAATATTATTTTAATATTATTTTCACCCGACCCCCAAACCCGGGTGTTACAACTCTCCCCCACTTGAGGAATTTCGTCCCCGAAATTACCTGACGGAAACATTTACGGAAACTGCTCAAGCATATCAGCTTTCCTCTCCCACGTGGCCTCTTCCACACCTCTATGTCTCCACAACACCTTGACCAACTCTATGGTCTTGCCACGCAACACCTTGCTATCAGAACCAAGTATCTCAACAGGTTCTTCATTGTAAGACAAATCTGGATTCAACTCTATCTCCTCAACGAGCATAACATGAGATGGATCTGATCTATATCTCCTAAGCATTGACACATGAAACACATCATTGATCTTCTCTAACTCAGAAGGCAATCTCAAACGGTAAGCTACAGGCCCAATCCGCTCAACTATCTCATACGGACCAATAAACCTCGGACTCAACTTGCCTTTCCGGCCAAATCTCATTACCTTTTTCCACAGATATACTTTCAGAAACACTTTCTCACCCACTGAGAACTCAATTTCTTTTCTCTACAAATCTGCATAAGACTTCTGACGATCGGAAGTTGCTTTCGAATGGTCGCAAATCAACTTCACCTTTTCAGTAGTCCCCTTAAGCAGATCCGGCATAGGTAACAATTTCTGACCTGTTTCAGCCCAACAGATCGGAGTCCTACACCGTCTACCATACAAAGCCTCATAAGGAGCCATCTGTATACTAGCCTGGTAACTGTTGTTGTAAGCAAACTCAATTAAGGATAAATGCTTTTCCCAAGAACCCTGGAAGTCAATCACACAACAACGGAGCATATCCTCTAAAATCTGTATCACTCGCTCTGATTGTCCATCGGACTGCGGATGATAAGAAGTACTGAAATGCAAACGGCTACTTAGGGCACTATGCAAGCAACTTCAGAATCTCGAAGTGAATCTCGGATCTCTATCTGATACAATAGACTTCGGAACTCCATGAAGTCTCACAATCTCGTGAATGTACAAATTCGCCAACTTGTCTAAAGAATCTGTAGTGTTCACCGCTAAGAAATGAGCACATTTAGTGAATCTATCCACTATCACCCAAACAGAATTCTTCTTCGAAAGCGACAGTGGTAACCCCGACACAAAGTCCATGGTGATCCTCTCTAATTTCCATTACGGAATCTTCAAAGGCTATAACAAACCTGAAGGAACCTGATGTTCTGCCTTCACTCTCTGACAAACCATACAACGGCTCACATACTCGGCTACATCTTTCTTCAAACCAACCCAGAAGTAATCATTCTTCAAGTTACGGTACATCTTAGTACTACCCGGATGCATAGAAAAGGACTCGAATATGCTTCGCTCAAAATCAGACGTCTCAACTCAACATCTTCAGGTACTACAACTCTATCTCTAAAACACAACACATTCTCAACACTGAAGCTATACTCGATCGGTTTACCTTCGGCTATGTCCTGAACATGAGGAACTAAAGACACATCTTGCAACTGTTTCTCTCTGATCAACTGAATCAAAGAAGGCTTTACTTGCAACTCATTAATCAAACCACCATCACCGGATACACTCAATCTAGCAAACATAGCTCGCAACTCAACTGCAACTTTTCTGATCAAAGCATCGACTACTACATTTGCCTTACCCGGATGGTACTCTATGGTCAAATCATAATCTTTCAACAGCTCAAGCCATCTTCTCTGCCTCAAGTTCAACTCTCTCTGAGTCATCAAATACTTCAAGCTCTTATGATCGGTGTAAACTATGCACTTCTCACCATACAAGTAATGACGCTAAATCTTCAACGCAAACACAACTGCGGCTAACTCAATATCGTGAGTAGGATAGTTCTTCTCATGTACCTTCAACTGTGTCGAAGCATAGGCAACAACTCTTCTTTCTTGCATTAGGACACACCCTAAACCTATGTAGGAAGCATCACTATAGATCACAAATTCTTTACCTGAAATTAGTTGCACTAACACTGGAGCATTCATCAAAGCTTCTTTCAATTTCTCAAAAGCCTTCTGTCTCGCATCTGACCATTCGAACTTAACTCCCTTTTGCAACAATTTAGTCAAAGGAGCAGCTACTTTAGAGAAACCATCAACAAATCTCCTATAGTAACAGGCTAATCCTAAGAAACTTCTAATCTACGTCACGGACTTAGGTTGTTTCCACTCAACAATAGCCTCAATCTTCGTCGGATCCACACGGATACCTTCAGCTGACACAATATGGAAAAGAAACACAACTTCTCGAATCCAGAACTCACATTTACTAAGCTTAGCATACAACTGGTTACTCATCAATCTTTGCAAAACAAGTCTCAAGTGCTCGTCATGCTCTTCTTCTGATCTCGAGTACACAAGGATGTCATCTATGAAAACAACTACAAAACGGTCTAAATAGTCTCTGAAAACTCTATTCATCATATCCATGAATGTTGCAGGTGCATTCGTGAGCCCAAACGGCATCACAAGGAACTCATAGTGACCATATCTAGTCCTAAAAGTTGTTTTCAGAACATCAGACTCTTTTACTTTCAACTGATAGTACCCTGACCTCAAATATATCTTCGAGAACACTGAAGCACCCCTCAACTGATCAAAAAGATCATCTATACGAGGTAATGAATACTTGTTTTTCACGGTCAACTGATTCAACTACCTGTAGTCAATACACATTCGCATGCTGCCATCTTTCTTCTTTACAAACAACACAAGATCACCCCAAGGCAAACTACTAGGCCTAATGAAACCACGGTCTAACAACTTCTGGAGCTGACTTTTCAATTCTTTCAACTCTGTCGGAGCCATACGATACGGAGCTATAGAAACTGGAGTAGACCCTAAAACAGTCTCAATAACAAACTCTACATCTTTGTTAGGAGGCAAACCTGGTAACTCTTCAGGAGACACATCCGGAAAATCACAAATTGTCCTGATGTATTTCGGTCTAACCTCACTCATATTCGGATTCATCACATATGCTAAGTAGGCCCCACAACCAGAATCCATCAACCTATGAGCCTCTAAAGCTGACACAACATTCGACAAGAACTTAATGTTCTCGCCTACTACTACTACCTCGTACTCATCAGAAAGCTTCAAAGAAATTCTCTTCGTCTCAAAATCTACACTAGCTCTATTTTCAACCAACCAGTCCATACCCAGAATGATATCGAAACCATAGAACGGAAGCTCCATCATATCAACGGGAAACACATGACCCTGAATCTTCAGCGGACACCTCCTATACATTCGTCTAACTATAACTGTCTCGCCAAAGGAACTAGTCACATGCATACCTACATCTAAGATCTCAACAGGTATGTCTAACTTCTTTGCATGCTCACTCAAAATGTAGGAATGCGTGGAACCCGAATCAACTAAGGAAAGCAAAGACATAGACTGCAACTCAAAATTACCTGCTATCACATCCGTGTCGTTCCTGGCCTCTCTCTGAGCGTAGACTCTAGCCGATCCACCGGCCTCTGGCTGTACGGCTACAACATGAGCAAGGTTCCTCTGTGCCTCTATCCTAAGTGCATCACCCTTAGGCTGGAAGTAACCACGACCTCTCTAATAATCAATCGCTCTTGCAGGAGCCTGAGCAAGATTCGGTGCTTCTGCCGCCTGATGCGGACACTCCCTCCTAAAGTGGTCCCTCGAACCACAGTTCCAACAAGCATGAAAGTTACCCCAACACTCTCCAGAATGTTGTCTCCCACAACGTGTGCACTCGGGCAAACGCCCTCCAGCTCTATGGCCCTGGTGGCCTCTACCATGGTGGCCACCGCCACGCATATGGTCAAACTTCTGTCCGCCACCCCGATGCCTCTTGGCATCACCACAGTCAAAGTTATTATGTCTCTTTATAGAACTAGATCCTCCTGAACGCTTAGTCAGCCCCAAGCTATGCCCAATGTCCTTGGCCCTAGCAACCAAGACATCATAATCTGAATAATCTGAAGCTAAGGTATACCTTTTAACTTCCTCATGAAGCCCATATCTGAAACGGTTACAACGGTCCCTCTCAGTAGGAACCAACTCTGGAGCATACTGACTCAAACGGACAAAACGAATCTCGTAGTCAGTCACTGAAGCATCTCCCTGAACAAGAGTCATGAACTCTCGTTTCTTCTCATCAAGATATCTCGGCCCCAAGTACCTCTTCCGGAAAGCAGACTCAAAGAAATCCCATCCAATCTCAGCCTCAGGAACCCCAGTAGTAATGGTGACCCACCAAGTGTAGGCATCACCCTGAAGCAACGAAATCACACATCCCAATTTGCGAGCTCCCACACAACCCATCTGAGCTAAGATACGGACTGTCTTCTCAGAACAACTCAGATCTCTTAGGTGTAGACCCTCTAAACTCTTCTGCCCCTAGGCTACGAAGCCTCTCTTGTAACCCCCTTAACCCGGCCTAGACGGCTGACCCGAATTAAGAAGATCACACGGGGAAAACCAAAGTCAACCTGAAAGTCAACCTTGATTAACGACCCTTTTTTTCTTTTTAAACTTGTCTAGATGCATATTAACCCTAGATATGATCATACTAACAACATACTCAATGATCATAACCATCAGAGAACGTTTAGGGATCCAATTGCACAAATTACAACTTTAGGGACCAAATTGTAAATTCTGGAATTTATAAGGACTTCATCCAAATTAAAGTTACCAATATAAAATTAGTCAGGTTTCATGCTCCACTGCCAAATTTCAGCTCAAACGGACTTCTCAAACTCATACAATTGCATGAACAAGTTTCAGGACCAAAATGCAAACATTCCAAAACATATAACTGCCAATGTCAGCCCCCAACGGTCAGGTGTTCCGAAACAGGGAGAACCTGTTTCGAAACGCGGGGCCGTTCCGCAACGTGTTCCGAAACGAGGGCTGGCAGAGGGCTTTCCGTTTCGGAACGGTGTCTTCCGTTTCGGACGCCTGGGTCATTACAGGGCACCCGTTCCGAAACGGTAGCTGCCGTTCCGATACGGCCTGCACAGAATGCATAGAAATTGCTTCTAAAACACACAATTGATCAACCATACATGCACCAAATGCTACCAAACTTTACCAGCAATACATTCAACATGTAAGGAACATATTTGCATCAACAATTCAACACTAAAGCATCAAATATGAAAAGCCCCAATTCTAAAGGCATGCTTCCTACTTAGCAAACCATTCAAGCATTGAACTTCCAAACCAAACACATAATGACCAATTAAATGTTCCAGCATTATTGACAACATTAAACAAACTTAGGGAGTTCAAAACATCTCCCAAAACATCCACATAGGTCCCCCATTGCCAAATGCCTAAAGCTAAAAGTGTTTAAGAAAACCTTCCCATACTTGAGCTTAACTTCCACTTGATTGCTTGCCTTCCTTGCTGCCCTCAATGTACCTTAATGCTCTGCATTATTGATTTAAGAAAAGAGAGAGAGCGTAAGCAAAAGCTTAGTGAGGAATGCTCATTTAAAACCATTCAATAATGCATTTATAAAATCTCATTTATAAATCATAGTCCAACATCATTTACACATGCTCATAAGCATATAAAACATGCATCTCATGCATCAAGATCATAACATATCATATTGGCAACAAGTGATACATTTCACATAAGATTCACACATGGACTTTTAAACACCATTGTGATCTTATAATAACCAAGGACCACACATGGACTTTTAAACACCATTGTGTCCTTAACCCCATGGACTTTTAAACACCATGGACCCATGGACTTTTAAACACCATGGCAAGGACCACACAAGGACTTTTAAACACCTTTGTGTCCTTAAAAAGAACCATCGAAGGACTTTTAAACACCTTGATGTTCTTAAGTAACCAAGGCTTACACAAGGAATTTTAACCACCTTTGTAACCTTAACCAAGAGCCAACTATGGACTTTTAAACACCATATTGCTCTTAAAATATACAAGATTCATCCAAGGAATTTTAACCACCTTGATAATCTTAACCAAGAACCATCCAAGGACTTTTAACCACCTTGATGTTCTTAAGGTAACTAGGCTCACACAAAGACTTTTAAACACCTTTGTGACCTTAACCATCACTTGCCAATATGCATCAATAAACAACAATAATCCACTGTTTTTAAGCATTTTACAAAGCCATAAACATCATGCATCTTTAAGCATCAAACCACATTTAGATAATGTTCAAAAACAAGGAACTCTTACCTTGAGCTTCCTTCAACACATGGCTTTAAATCACAGCAAATAAACATGCTAGATATGCTTTCAAAACAGATTTAAACACATGCAAACAACCACATTGCATTCAACCAAAACCATAGCCATCACCAAGAGAGTTTAACCGAAAACTTACTCTTGAGCTTAGCTAAATTGCTTAGACTTAGCCTAAGCTCCCAAACCTCCAAAACACTGGTTTCAAAGCCGAAAACCAAAATCCACTCACCGATTCCGTTTCGCTTCTCGCCGAAACACCAAATCAAGCTTCCGGATCACCACCACTTGGATCCAAAGATGACTCCCCTGTTTTAAACACATCAAAGCAGAGGATTAATGCATCATCATGCATTAATAGCTTCAATGAAAGCACCTAAACTCGCTGCTCTCATCCACATTCCATTTTCGGCTACCAAACACAACCGAAAATGCATCCAAACAACTCCTCAACATAGCCCAGCAAAGATCCATCAAAACTAAACATCCTTTAACATCATTTAACATCTAAAAAGGACCTAACAACGTCCTTATACCTCCAGCAACATCAGATCCACAAGATCACTCCAAAAACAACCAAGAATCACAAGCTAAACTTAGGAAATTCAACCTATCCGGGATTGCATTAGTTAAAACTCAATTCCTTATCAAATTAACATTCATTTAACATCAAGTTAACACCTTAAAACACAGCCCAATCAGATCATACGAAAATCCATCAAAAGTCACCAAATCTTGCATTTTAAGCCAAGATCCATTACACAACTTTAAAACCACTTATAAATCATCAATTAAGGATTGAGAACTTAGGAATTTCAGTAAAGAACTGAGAGTTTAGAGGAGAAGGACGTTCTTACCTCCAAACTTGAGTTTCTCCTCTTTTAGAACCAAAAAGCTTGAAGAATCAATTAGCAAATGGTGAGGTTTTGTTGATGAGATGATTTGCAATCAAAAGGGAAAGGAAATGAGTGATTTAGATGACAAAACCAGAGGGAAAAGATCTGGAGAAAGATGTTTGGCTTGAGAGAAAAATGAGAGAAAATAGAAAATGGAAAAGTTAGTTAGAAATGGAAAATATCTTCCCTCCACTTTTCTTTTGTTTAAAAATCAGAAATAAACCATTTAATATCTTAGAAAAATCTGGAGAAACTCCCTTTGGGTAAATAGCTCCTTAAAGATTCAAAGTTTCAATCCTTTCTAAAACAGTCACGCAGTTTTCAAAAATTACATTTTGGTCACTAACCAAAATGTCACCCTTCCAAACCTCATTTTGTAAAATTGATTTCACAGTTCACTTATATATATTAAAAGAGGATTTTAGAACATTTTTCCATATTTTTAATGCAACCCGAACTAGGCTTTCCTAATTTCACTCTTTTAAATTCGAACAGCACTTTGACCGAACCGATCAACGCCCAAAGCTTCTAAGCCAAAAACCGGGGCGTTACAACTCTCCCCCCTTAAGAAATTTCGTCCTCGAAATTTACCTGAAGGAAAGAGATACGGGAACTGCTTCAGCATGTCATCCTTCCGTTCCCACGTGGCTTCCTCAACACCTCGGTGCTTCCACAACACCTTCACCAACTCAATGGTCTTGCCACGAAGAACCTTACTATCCGAATCCAGAATCCTCACCGGTTCCTCATCATAGGTCAAATCCAGATTCAATTCCACTTCTTCCAAAGGCATCACATGCGAAGGATCAGATCTATACTTCCGGAGCATAGAAACATGAAACACATCATGGATCTTCTCCAACTCTTGAGGTAACCTCAACTTGTACGCAACAGGACCCACTCGCTCAACCACCTCATATGGTCCAATATACCTAGGGCTCAGCTTACCCTTCCGGCCAAACCTCATCACCTTCTTCCAAGGCGAAACCTTCAGAAACACACGGTCACCTACCGCATACTCAATCTCCTTACGCTTCAAATCCGCGTAAGACTTTTGCCGATCAGAAGCTGCCTTCAAACGCTCACAGATGAGCTTCACCTTCTCGGTGGTTCCCTTCAACAAAGCCGGCATCGAAACCAACTTCTGACCCGTTTCAACCCAACAAAGAGGAGTCCTACACTTCCTCCCATACAAGGCCTCATAAGGTGCCATTTGAATACTTGCTTGATAACTATTTTTATAAGCAAACTCCACCAAAGGCAAATGCATTTCCCAAGAACCCTGAAACTCAATCACGCAGCACCTCAACATATCCTCCAAAATCTGGATAACACGCTCAGACTGACCATCCGACTGAGGATGATAGGATGTACTGAAATTCAACCTTGTACCCAAAGCTCGATGCAAACACTGCCAGAACCGCGATGTGAACCTCGGATCCCTATCCGACACAATCGACTTAGGCACACCATGCAGCCGCACAATCTCAGCAATGTACAGCTCCGCAAGCTTATCCAAAGAAAACGTAGTATGCACCGGCAAGAAATGTGCACACTTCGTCAGGCGATCCACAATCACCCACACTGAATTCTTCTTCGATGGAGACAAAGGTAAACCAGATACAAAATCCATGGTAACCCTTTCCCATTTCCATTCAAGGATTCTCAACGGTTGCAACAACCCTGAAGGAACCTGATGCTCAGCCTTAACTCGCTGACACACCATACACTTGCTTACAAACTCCGCAACATCCTTTTTCAAACCCACCCAAAAGTACTCATCACGAAGATCACGATACATCTTAGTACTACCAGGGTGCATAGCAAAAGGACTACTATGACCCTCAGTCAGAATAGCACGCCTCAACTCAGCATCATTAGGCACTACTATCCGACTACCAAAACACAACACTCCATCATCATTAAAGCAGAAATCCGAAGGCCTACCCTCCGCGATATCCTGAACATGAGGCACCAAGGAATCATCCAGCAACTGTTTTTCCTTGATCAACTAAACCAAAGATGGTTTCACTTGCAACTCAGCCACAAGACCACCATCACGCGAAAGACTCAAACTGGCAAACATAGCCCTCAGCTCAACAGCTACCTTCCTACTCAAGGCATCTGCTACAACATTAGCCTTTCCAGGATGATACTCAATCGTCAGATCATAATCCTTGAGCAACTCCAACCAACACCGCTGCCTAAGATTCAACTCCTTCTAAGACATCAGATACCTCAAACTCTTGTGATCCGTGTACACAGTACACTTCTCACCACACAGATAATATCTCCAAATCTTCAAAGCAAAAACCACTGCAGCCAACTCAATATCATGCGTAGGATAGTTGCGCTCATGCACCTTCAACTGCCGCGATGCATAAGCCACCACCTTACCCTCTTGCATCAGCACACATCCCAAACCAACATAGGACGCATCACTGAAGACCACAAACTCTTTCCCTGATTCAGGTTGAATCAAGATAGGAGCTTGCGTCAAAGCCGCCTTGAGCTTCTCAAAAGCCTGCTGTCTCGCTTCCGTCCACTCATACTTAACATCCTTCTGCAACAACTTCGTCAAAGGTGCAGCAATCTTCGAAAACCCATCCACGAACCTCCGGTAGTATCCCGCCAAACCAAGGAAACTACAAACCTCATGAACAGACTTAGGAACCTTCCAATTCATCACCGCCTCAATCTTCTAAGGATCAACACGAATCCCCTCAGCAGAAACCACATGCCCAAGAAACACCACCTCACTCAACCAAAACTCACACTTGCTCAGCTTAGCATAAAGCTGATTCTCCAACAAAGCTTGCAGCACAATCCTCAAATGCTCTTCATGCTCCTCCTCAGTACGCGAGTACACAAGGATATCATCAATGAATACCACAACGAACTTGTCCAGGTATTCATGAAACACACGATTCATCATGTCCATGAAAGCAGCAGGAGCATTTGTCAAACCAAACGGCATCACAAGAAACTCATAATGCCCATACCTTGTCCTGAAAGCTGTCTTAGGCACATCCACATCCTTCACCTTCAACTGGTAATACCCTGACCTCAAGTCAATCTTAGAGAACACAGCTGCTCCCCGAAATTGATCAAAGAGATCATCAATCCTTGGCAAAGGATACCGATTCTTGATAGTCAACTTGTTCAGCTGACGGTAATCAATGCACATTCTCATAGTGCCATCCTTCTTCTTCACAAACAAGACCGGTGCACCCCAAGGTGACACACTCGGCCGGATGAAACCACGATCAAGCAACTCTTGCAACTGCGTCTTCATCTCCTTCAGCTCCTTAGGTGCCATTCTATAAGGGGTAATGGACACAGGAGAAACCCCCTTCTTCACAAACAAGACCGGTGCACCCCAAGGTGACACACATGGCAAGCAAACACCGTGCAATTGCAATACAAGAACTTAACTTACCTCACTTACCTGCCCAAGGTCTCGGAAACCTTAAGCTCTTATACCAACAAGTGTAACCCCCTCATTCCGGTCCGGACGCTTGACCGATCCGAGTGGGCTACACGGGGATAACTGAGGCGAAACCCGTTAAGCCTCCACTTCGTTATCGACCCAAAAAAACTTTTCATTTATATTATCTTTTATAGATGCAATATTATAACGTATGTGAAAAAAGCAACAGCGGAAGAAACATTGAGGTAAACGACCAACAGGCCATTTTAATCCTATACAACAGACCGTATCGGAACGCCCATAAGGTGTTTCGATACGCCTTGACTTGGTCAACTGGCCAAAGTCAACCCGAAGAGACCGTTTCGGAACAGGGATGGCCCGTATCGAAACGCCCTCAACGGTCAACTTCTCGTGGTCAACGATACAAAGGTCGTTTCGAAAAACCAGGACTCGTTTCGATACCTCAATTTATCGTCAAAATCTCAAATTTCCAGTAGCTAAAACGTATCGAAACGACCACTAGCGTACCAAAATGCCTGACCAAAAACAAAGGGATCGTATCGAAACAGGACCAACCGTTTCGATACGCTCTCTCTCTGCAGACTGGTTTTAGCTGGTTTTAGGGCTTATGGCTTCCTTAAAAACACCAACTAAGACTCCAACCCAACCATACATGATTCTAACGCAAAAATACAAACAACAAGCATGATTATAACACCTCAAACATAAAGAAGCAAAACATTAAAGGAATCAACAACATTCAACACATGCTTCACACTTGACAAATAAGATTCATGCTTCAACAAACATACACTTAGGCATCCAAAAATGTGCAAGGCCAACATACAAGAAAAGCAACTTAACATGGTTTACAATCCAAACATGGCGTCAACAAGCCGCACCAACAACATCATAATAAGGAGTCTAAACATGCTCCTAAACAAACCAACACCAACATACTTCAAAAGCTCAAAGCAACAATACATATCCCATTGCTTGACCATTACATCTTATAACTAAAATGTTCATACTTGAAAGCTAAGATAGCACCACAAAGCACACTTGGAGGCCTTCTCCTTGCACAAGCAACCCACGAACTACGGATCTGCATTGTCGAAAAAAAGAGAACGCAAGCACAAAGCTTAGTGAGGGTAGCTCATTAAAACAAACCTCGACAATGCAGGGTCCAAGCACAAGCGCAACCAAGGTAGATGCATGATCTCACCTTCGAACCACAAGAGCCAAAATATACTATGATGCATGAACATAAACTCAATATTATGCCATGCTCAACAAGTCCATAGCCACATCATAATACATAAATCAATGTATTAACAACCACATATATCAATCCATATTGGTACCTAGTTATGACTCGAAAATGTGGATTACCATTGGAACTCACATCCAACACAACCATTACCTTACGGTGGGATTACACTCATCAATGTTCACGTAGAGGGGATTCCACTCATCCTCACGCCCCGTCGATGGGATTACACTCATCACCGACTAACATATACAAGAAGATTTTCCGGGCGAACCCATACTCCATCTTGATGACTACCATCACCAAGACCACGCGCACATTTGACTCACGTGTGCACACTAACATCCTAATGATCGATCATTGTACCCAAGCATACTAGTGCCAATACTAAACACAATTCACAACATCATTTCATATCAACTTTCGTGCTTAGCACGTACTCACCATGATCACCATCATGCACAACCCACATGCATATCACAATGCATCAATAACATGCCTCATCATACATGTATATCACATTATACATATCCATCATCACACGAGTAAACATGGGTGTTGAGTGTGTAAAAGTCCTATTATTTACCCCCTATTTAACCCATATTTCTACTGCATTCAAGCATTATTTTTTGCATTTAGGTCAGTTTACAGTTAAACATCACAAATATATTAAAAGGCACAGTTTCTACTGAAATTGGTTGCTTTTGCAGGTTGCTGCTGTAGCAGATAAGAGATGCAGGCGCTGGGCAGTGAAGCAGAAGAGCTGGAACTGGACGAGCAGTCAAGGAGGACAATGTTGCCATGGTTGCCGCCGTGACAGTAGAGGACGACAACAGTTTTGAGGAGAAGAAGTAAAGTGGACCTCGACAGATAGAGAAAATTCAGCCTGTCTGTCGTGTAAAACCACTATATTTTTCTAAGCCCTAGATCGAAAGGAATGTCAAGCCCAAAGTTCAAGGAGAGAAAATCCCAAGCAAGAAGGAGGACGACTTAAAGTTAGATTCTCTGAAGATTTAGTCTTTATTAGAGTTGTACTTTAATTTAAAGTTGTATTCTTGCTATTTAAGAAAACTTGGACCCAAAGCCTATATAAGGGCATGTATTTCGACCTAGGAGGGACATAATCGATTCTCTAGCCTTCTTCCCAAAACCCTAGCCGTTTTCCTTCCCTCATAATGTTCTAAATTCCCCTTAGGGCCACGGGTTGTTTTGTAAAGTAGTTGCAAGGGTTGTCTTTGTTTTAGGAATTTTTAGTTCAATAAAATAAACTTCAAGTTCTCTTATTCTGGTTATTAACATATTGCAAGAGCATCGAGAGAGCATTGTGAGGTTATCTATTTACTTAATATCGGGAGAGTTAAGTATACAAAAGGAATAAGTACGAGTTCTCTAGTTTATAGTTGAACTATCTCGGACCTAGGGATAGGACGAGGTTAAGTGGCTAAAGAAGAATTCAACAACATCGGTGTTCATCCTTCGATTCACGCTGGGAGGTATCATCAAAGACGTGATCATCGACAGACTTGGACCTAGGGATAGGCCAAGGCACAGCAGGGATTCTTGCCAAACTTGAAGTACTGAGTTGAGTATTCGCTGCCGCGATAAGCAACGGACTGCTGCCGCGACAGGTGCTACCGCGACAGGTGCTGCCGCGACAGGGACGACGACAGAACTGGATTTCCTAGACTTAGCAATACCTACACTACTGAGCAATTCAATACCAGCCCATTCTCTCTATCTTGATTTCTCTACTCTTTTATTTACGTTTTCTTTATTACTCTCGTGACAACTTTCTCAAATATTTTCTTTACTTTCGTGCAGTGATTCAAGGTGAAGCTATTAGCCCAGTCCCTGTGGAGACGATATACGATACTTCGTATCACTTAACTACTTGCGTCGTGTACACTTGCACTACAATTGCGATAGACTCTTTTACACGCAACAAGTTTTTGGCGCCGTTGCCGGGGACTGGCAACATAACTCTACCTTTTCTTTTACTGCACTTTTCGTTTTTATTTTTATTTTCTGTTTGTCTTTGGTTTGTTCAACTTTTTCTTTTCACAAGGTTGCTTGTTTATGCGCAGATCGAGATGAGGAAAAGATCTTGAGTATCCATTAGATCCGGAAATCGAACGTTTGTTCAATCTCAAGAACCGACTTCGTCACATACTAGCCAGGAACGAGTACCTTGAGAAACAGTTAGAGACGATGGCCAACCAAGGAAACCCCCTGGGTAACGACCCTCCTGTCGGAGATGGAGAGATTATACCTCTTGTCGGCAACCCGCCCAATGCTGCCGCGCGACGGTCCTGTCGTGACTATATGTTGAATGATCATGTAGAACTGGAAACCACGATGCCGTACATAGATGTTGAAAACTTCGAGATGAAACCTGTTATGTTTAGCATGATCAACAACGCCGGTCAATTCAGTGGTGCTGCTACCGAGGATGCTAAGGAGCATCTCAAAACGTTCCAGGAAATCTGTGGTTCGTTTAGACTACCAGGAGTTAATCCGGAGATACTGAGGCTTCGGTTATTTCCCCATTCATTAAGGGACAGAGCAAAGACTTGGTGGAATAAACTTACACCGGGTTCAATTAGAACTTGAGCAGATTTGTCTCGTGAATTTTTATCTCGTTTTAATCCTTCACATTTATCTAAGCGATTACGTAATGAAATTGCTAATTTTCAACAGGAAGATGACGAGCCAATGCACGAGGCCTGGGACAGATTTACCACTCTTCTATGGAACTGCCCAATGCATGGATTCCCCATATGGAACCAGGTAACTAAGTTTTATAATGCTGCCAACTTACAAACTCGTATTCGAATTGATTTAGCAGCAAACGGATTACTATTGGACAAAGACCCGGACGAGGCAATGCAAGTATTGAAAAATCTGGCTAAGAATGAGGAGCAGTTTCCGACAGCAAGAAGAGGGGGTAAACGGGTCCTAGCTGTTAAGGATTATGAGGTCGACAGCACGATGAAATCACAGGTGGCATACCTTACTAAGGCAATGAAAAAGCTCTTGAACGATGACGCACAACATGGATTTGCTATCAATGAGGTATGTGAAATTTGTGAGGGAAATCATAGTTCGGACGAGTGTCCTATACAGTTAGAGGAGGGAAAGTATGTTGGAAATTACAATAGGCAGAATTACAACTCCAACAACTACAATCCCAACTGGAGAAAGGATCCCAAGTTTTCCTGGAGTAATCCTAATAATGCCCTGAATCCTCAAGAACACAATAATCAGAATCGGGGAGGACCTAGATTGCTGACTCGACAGCAACCGCAACAGCAGCAGCAACAGCCACCAGCTCCCACGAACAGTATACTGGAACAGACTCTGGCTACGTTTATGTCTCAGACAGGTACTTACATTGAGAACATGAATCAATTTGTCAAGAAGACGAAGACATTCATGGATAAAACAGAGATGCGGATGACAAATCATGAAGCTACTCTGAAATCTTTGGAGACACAAATGGGTCAGGTTTCCCAGCATATCAATCCAAGGCAGACTGGAGGATTTCCTAGCAATACTGAAAATGCTAGGCAGCCCACACATGAGTAGTGTAAAGCCATTACTACTAGGAGTGGGAAGAAACTATCAGGGCCAGAGAAGGAAGCTGAAACAATGGAAAAACCAGCCTTGGACATACCTGCCGAGGAAGCTGCCTCGACAGGTAACAAACAGTCTGCTGCCGATAAACCTGTTACGACAGCAGAAGCGGCAGAGAAGAAGGATGATGAACCCAAACCTCCTCAGATTCGTATGCAGTGGGAAGGACGTATTGCTGATTATCGTCCCCCACCTCCTTTTCCTCAACAGTTACAACAATTAAAGCAAGAATCACAGCTTAAAAAGATTTATGATATTTTTAAGCAGGTTCATATTAACATTCCGCTGTTAGACGCCGTGAGAGAGATGCCCGGTTACGCCAAATTTCTCAATGATGTCATGTCAAAGAAATCTAAACTCGGGGAATTTGAAACGGTTAAGATGACAGAAGGATGCATGAGTATTCTTCATAGGCAACCACCCCAGAAAAAGAAGGATCCGGTGAGCTTCATCATACCTTGTGTAATCGGAGATAAATATGTGGGTAAGGCACTTTGTGATCTTGGTGCTAGCGTTAATTTAATGCCAAAATCTGTCTTTTAGAAATTAGGTATTGGAAAAGCTCGGCCCACGACAGTGATTCTGCAGCTGGCAGACCGCTCTTACGTTCATCCGGAAGGAAAAATCGAAGATATTCTGGTAAGAGTGGATAAATTTTTTTTCCTGCTGACTTTCTTGTTTTAGATTGTGAAGCAGATGAAAACGCACCAATCATCCTGGGGCGACCCTTCTTAGCCACGGGAAGATCACTGATTGATGTGGAAAAAGGAGAACTCACCATGAGAGTGAATGATCAAGAAATAAAATTGAATGTTCTCCAAGCTATGAAGCATGCTGATGCAGAATAGGAATGCAAGGTTATCACTGAAGTTACCCTTGACCAACCCTGCATCAGGTCGGGCTGTCACGACATAAAAATTGGCCACTGCCTCGACAGCCACTTACAGGACTGTCACGATAGCACCGACGACAGCAACTCCTCAGAATCCGATACATCTGATACTGAAGATCAGGAGGAGGTAAACTGGATAGGTGATCGTCCAGGTAAGTTATTCGAACCTTTGAATTATACTTCGGATAACCATGCAATCACAAAGCCATCAACTATTGAGCCCCCTGTTTTAGAACTAAAGCCCCTGCCAGGGCAGCTAAAATATGCTTTTCTTGGTTCAAATGATATGTTTCCCATAATCATCTCTTCCAAGTTGATGCAGGAACAGGAACAGCAGTTAATAGGGATGCTGCAGCAGCACAAAAAGGCCATTGGATGGACGATAGCCGATATTCAAGGCATTAGTCCGGCATTTTGTATACATAAAATCCTTCTAGAGGATGATCATAAGCCGACTATAGATGTTCAACGGCGGCTAAACCATGCGATGAAAGAGGTGGTGCGTAAAGAGATAATAATGGTTAGATGCTGGTATAATTTACGCCATCTCGGACAGCAAATGGGTGAGCCTGGTGCAATGCGTTCCCAAGAAAAGAGGAATGACCGTGGTGACCAACGAAAACAATGAGTTAATCTCAACCAGGACTGTGATCGGTTGGAGGGTTTGCATGGACTATCGGAAGCTTAACAAAGATACCCGAAAGGACCACTTTCCTTTACCCTTTATTGATCAAATGCTTGATAGACTAGCGGGTAAACCCTACTATTGTTTTCTTGATGGTTATTCAAGTTACAATCAAATAGCTATCGCACTGGAAGATCAAGAAAAGACGACTTTCACATGCCCCTACGGCACATATGCTTTTAGGAGGATGCCATTTGGATTATGCAACGCACCGGCCACCTTCCAAAGGTGCATGATGGCCATTTTCTCCGATATGGTGGAGGACTTCCTTGAGATCTTCATGGATTACTTTTCGGTCTTTGGAGACGATTTTGACAGCTGCCTAGGCAACCTACAAAAGGTACTCGAAAGATGTGAAAAGAAAACCTAGTTTTGAATTGGGAAAAATGTCACTTCATGGTGGATGAAGGGATAGTCCTTGGCCATAAAATTAGCTGTCGTGGCATAGAAGTCGACAGGGCTAAGATAGAAGTGATCGAAAAGCTGCCACCACCCACCACAGTCAAGGGTATAAGAAGTTTCTTAGGACATGCTGGTTTCTATCGAAGATTCATTGCGAATTTCTCAAAAAACACCAAGCCCCTATGTCATCTTCTGGAGCAGAACCGACCCTTTGACTTTAATGATGAATGTACTGAAGCATTCAAGGTTCTAAAAGAAAAACTGGTAACAGCCCCAGTAGTACAACCACCAGACTGGACACAACCATTTGAGATCATGTGTGATGCTAGTGACTATGCTGTCGGGCAGCACTTGGGCAGCGGAGAGATAAACTATTTCATGTCATATATTATGCCAGCAAGACACAGAACGACGCCCAAGTGAACTACACCACCACAGAAAAGGAATTATTAGCTGTGGTATTCTCCATTGACAAGTTTCGTTCTTACATACTTGGAACGAAGGTCATAGTGCACACAGACCATTCTGCCTTGAAGTATTTGTTCGCGAAGAAGGATGCAAAGCCTCGATTGATACGGTGGATTCTGCTATTGCAAGAATTCGACCTTGAAATCAAGGACAAAAAGGGGACAGAAAATCAAGTGGCAGATCACTTGTCAAGGTTGGAGAAGGGACGGAGTCTACCGATAGATGAGACAAACATACTGGAGACCTTCCCAGATGAGCAGCTCTTTGCTGCCGCAGTAACTGCCGCGATAGCCATGGTGGCAGGTAAGTCTTCTGAACTTCCCTGGTATATTGATTTCGTTAATTTCTTAGTTAGCGGAATAATTCCTTCTGACCTTAATTATCAAGCCAGGAAGAGGTTCCAAAATGATGCTAAGCATTATTATTGGGACGAACCTCTTCTTTTCAAAATCTATGCAGATCAGGTTATAAGGAGATGTGTACCACAGGAAGAGCAAGAGGACATACTTCATCACTGCCATGCTTCACAGTATGGAGGTCACTTAGGAGGCAACAAAACTGCTGCCAAAGTGTTGCAGACATGGTTTTATTGGTCGTCACTGTATAAAGATGCACAAATCTTCTACAAGAGTTGTGACAAGTGCCAAAGGACAGGAAACATCTCAAGGAGACACGAGATGCCGCTGCAGAATATTCTTGAAGTCGAGATCTTCAATGTTTGGGGGATCGATTTTATGGGACCATTCCCATCGTCATGTGGGAATTTGTACATCCTCCTAGCAGTAGACTATGTCTCTAAGTGGGTTGAAGCTATCGCCACTCAAAAGAATGATGCCAAGACAGTTCAAAGGTTTTTACACAAAAATATCTTTTCTATGTTTGGCATCCCTAAGACGATCATCAGTGATGAAGGGAGACATTTCGACAACAGGGTTATTGCTATTGCCTTGAAGAAATATGGTGTCAAGCATTGGATTGCAACAACATATCACCCACAGACCAATGGACAAGTTGAAATATCCAACAGGGAAGTTAAGAACATTCTTGAGAAGATGGTTAAGCCAACTAGGAAAGATTGGTCTTTACTTCTTAATGATGCATTATGGGCTTATAGGACAGCTTTTAAAACTTCATTGGGAATGTCTCCATACCGATTGATTTATGGGAAAACATGTCATCTACCTGTCGAGATAGAGCACAGAGCATACTGGGAAATCAAGGCAGTGAATATGGACTTGGACAAGGCAGGGCAGAAAAGGCTATTGGATCTGAACGAAATTGAAGAAATCCGGAGAATGGCCTATGACAATGCAAGAATTTATAAGGATAAGACTAAGAAGTGGCATGACAAGAAGTTGCTGCCACGACAGTTCTGCCCAGGGCAGCTTGTATTGTTATTCAATTCTAGATTGAAACTCTTCCCAGGGAAGCTAAAATCTAGATGGTCTGGCCCATTCCAAGTTGTATAGGTTTTTCCCCATGGTGCCATCACAATCTGATCGTTAAAACACGGGCACCAGTTCAAAGTCAACGGACAGCGCTTAAAGCATTATCAGGGGACTGAAGCCCCATGAGTACAGGAAGTGGTTACCTTAGGAGATGCCCCGCCTGGCACTCCTAATTTAACCTAATTTTTAGTTTTAGTTTTATTATTACTTATTATTTATTAGGAAATAAGATTTATTTTTTTTCGAATATTGTTTTTATTTTTATTGTTTTTAGGAAATAAAGGATTCAAGAAGAACAGGAGAAGTGAACTCAGCCCACCATCCATCCACCAGCCCAACAAAGCCCAAATTTTGAAGCCTGTCGTTACAGCTGCCGCGACAGACGCGGAAAATACAGGCTGTCAACCCGCTGTCACGACAGACATAGAAACACGTCACAGACGCGTAACAGACACGGAAACGCGTGACAGACGCGTCAGACACGCTAACGCATACCAGCTGGCCTCGTTATTCACGCCTGTCGTTACAGCTTCAACGGGCAGCAACTCCTTCTCTATATAACCTCGTTTCATTTTTCCATTTTCACTCACTTCTACTCTTCTTACTTGCTCCCTTTAGATTTTACTTGCTTTCATTTTTATTTCCACAACCCTTGCAAAAATGTCTTCTAGGAAAACCCATAGGAATCCTGCTTCCAGTTCCACACCAACAACAACCACCCCACGCTCCTTTGCTTTCAGAGATATGTGGGAAGAGAAAGGCTTTATTTACACATCAGAAGAGGAAAATCTGGGCCTAAAGCCGTTCATAGCCCGGAAAGTTCGAGCTCTACAGTGGCAGACTTTTGCTGAACAGCTTGAAGAAATGAACGTTACGTTGGTACGAGAATTTTATGCTGCCATCGGCAGCAGGACAACGACAGCGGTGATTGTTCGGGGAAAAGAAGTGTCGTTCGAAGCTGAGTATATTAACACGTTATATGGATTCTACGTCGGCAGCAACGACGATGCCCACCAACACTTCCTCAACACATTGGAAATTGCTGCCTATGATGCTGCCATGGCAAAGCTGACAGATGCGGGCACTCAATGGAACACCAACCGAAAGAATCCATGAACAGTTAAGCGGACCCAACTGCTACCGGAGGCGAAGTTATGGAATGCGTTCATCAAAAAGCGCATCATGCCGTCGTCCCATAATACCAAGGTCGACCAGCCGAGGTTAGCTAAAATTCACTCCATCCTACATGAAAGACCCATTAATGTGGGCAGCTATATTCGTGAGAGCATCTTGGAGTGCGCACACAGACCGACGGGTCCCCTTTACCTCCCGTACCTCATCACTTCACTCTACCGTGGACATGGCGTACCAGAAGTGACCACTGACCTTCGAGTCCAAGGGAAAGGCTGGACTGAAAATAACATCCTCAGCCTCATGGAGTTGATCGCTGCCACGATAGAGCAGCCAGAAACTGAACCAGCTGCTGCAGCAGCCGCCCCGACAGACTCCTCCTCCCAAATCTTAGCTGCCTTCAGAAGATGGAGGAACGGCAGCTCGGTCTGAGGACCTTCATCAGGGACTTTACTGCATCAACGGTAAACTTTATCCATACCTCCTTAAATTTCTCTGATGTTGTCTTCCCTATTTTTCCTGCACATTATTTTACTGTCACCACACCTGCCCACACTCCCACACCTGCTGCCACACCACGGACACCCTCTGCCGCCTCAACACCATCACTTGCCCCGACAGCCTCCGGCAGCAACCGTGCTGACCAATCTGTCTATGGCACGAAACATCGAATGGCATCGGAGGAGCTTGATTGTAACCCCCTTAGCCCGGCCTAGACAGTTTACCCGAACTACGAAGATTACACGGGGAAAACCAAAGTCAACCCGAAAGTCAACCTTGATTAACGACCCTTTTTTCTTTTTAAACTAGTCTAGATGCACATTAAACCTCGGCACACTCTTGAGATAAGCATACTCAAAAATCACAGCAATCGGAAAACAATAAGGGACCCAATTGCACAAAATACGAATTTAGGGACCAATTTGTAAATTCTGAAAATTAAAAGGACTTTACCAATTTTTAAGTTACCATTATGAAATTAGTCATGTTTCATGCCACTCTTCCAAATTTCATCTCAAACGGACATCTCAAACTCAAGCAATTGCACATACAAGAATCAGGACTAAAACGTAAAGCTTGCAAACCTCAAAACAATTCAAATTTTATGCCCAATGGTCAGGTGTTCCGAAACGGGTCTAGGCCGTTCAGGAACACCCCTTGGCAGTAGCCAAAGTGTTCAGAAACGGGCTAGGTCGTTCAGGAACACCCAAGCCAAAACAAAGGCCTGTTTCGAAACAGGCAAGGGTGTTTCGAAACACCCTGCCCAGAAACAGCAGATTGGCCTGCTTTAACACCTTTAAACCCCATCAAACATGCTCCAAACCATTCCACCATAAATCAACAACATGCCAAACATCATACCTACCAAAATGCATCAAAATCTAGATACAAAACCACCCCTAGGTGCACCAACTCATCCAACACATTTAACACTTAATCATGCTTTTAAAACAAGAAGCATAACATAGCGACTTATGAATAAGGAGATTCAAACGTTGCAAGCGTTAAACCACATGGTTCAAAATCATAAACCAAACTCGTCCAACATACACAATCTCATTAAACATCAACATAAGAGACTCTCCCCCCCCCATTGCCTTTATTATCTATAGCTATTAACCGAGACATACATCTCAAGTGGAGTTTTCCTTGAATCCCTTGCTTCTTGTTGTCCCAACTTCAAAATATCTGCATTGATGGACAAAAAGGAGCGTAAGCACATAATGCTTAGTGAGGAATGCTCAAAACCAAAACACCATCAATGCAGCGAGTCATAAAACCTCTTTTAAAAGTAACACATTCCGATAAACCAAAGCAATGTTTGAAAACCCTTTTCAACAACATGCTTAAAATCATGCATTGCACAAACATGACAACCAACCCTTAGCTTAGAAAAGCTAAGTAATCCTCTTCAAAGCACAACCTTGCAAAACCATCAATTTAACCTTTCCATGCATGAACACCATATGCAAAGTTAAACACAAAATCCTTGGAAAATACTTCCACTTCACTTTATACTTTTCTCATATTTGGAAATCATCTCAAAGCAAGAAACCTTTGAAAACCACTTACTCATTCAATCTATCTCATGCATTAAACAAATGCAACATATGAACCACAAAATCAATATTTGCATTACATGCCTTGAAAAACAAGTCTTCGCAAGACTTCAATGCACTAAAGAGATTTCATGAACACATGCACCATTCTCATTAGAAAATAAACTCTTGCTCAAGCTAACAAGTAAACATGCATTCATAAAACATTACACACTTCTCATGCAACCATGCATCATTTCAAGCATCACATGCTTCATCATATTTAAGAACATTATATTGCCTTCCAAGTGATAATCCACAACCATCATAACGCAAAACACAATCGGATACGTGGATTACAAGCGTTGTCCCCACGCTTCATACACACTACCAATCTCAAGGTCCCCAAATGGAATTTTAACCACCATTATGACCTTACCATACACAAGGTCCTCATATGGACTTTTAACCACCAAATGACCTTAACATTCACAAGGTCCTCAAATGGAATTTTAACCACCATTATGACCTTAACATTCACAAGGTCCTCAAATGGAATTTTAACCACCATTATGACCTTACTATCACCCATTGGTAGTTGTATAACATCACTAACGAGATCCCGGGACATACAACACAAGATCCACACATGGAATTTACACCACCATTGTAATCTTAACAAACACAAGGTCCTCAAATGGAATTTTAACCACCATTATGACCTTAACATACACAAGGTCCTCAAATGGAATTTTAACCACCATTATGACCTTAACACAAGACCCACTCATGGAATTTTAACCACCATAATGTTCTTAACCATCTCGTTAGTGTACTTGGATGGAGTTACCGGTTCACTCACAACCACTCCACATCCAAGGCGACTTTATTCACGGTGCACCCAATCCTATAGCCGGCTAACTATATCCGATTAAAGTAACCAATAACCACTTACATCACTTGCCAATATAACCATTTTACCACATTAATCCATTGTTTTACAAGCATAACCAAAATGCCAAAACCACCAATTACCATCATCAATCCACTGTTTTTGAAGCATTACACAAAGACATTAAACAACATGCAACACTTTGCAACAATTCTACAATTCCAATGTACAAACCAAGGATCTCTTACCTTGAGCATCCTTCACACATGGCTTTCAAAACCAACATTAAACCATGCTAAAATATGCTTTCAAAACTGAATTTAAAACATGCAAATCACATGCATTGCATCCAACAATCACAACTGCTTTAAAAACCAATTCATAACACAAACCAAGAGAGAAATTCCATTTACTTACTCTTGAGCTTAGCTAAGTTGTTTAGACTTAAACTAAGCTCCCAAAACCTTCAAACCTTGGTTTAAAAGCTGAAAACCCAACTTCACTCACCGATACACAAAACAAGGCTAGCCAACAAGCCTTCCAAGCATCCGAAGCCTTCAACGCCACCTCTATTGCTCACGGATCATTCTCCCCTGTTTCAAGCACATAACAACAGAGGATTAATGCATCATAATGCATTAAAAACACCAGCAACACACCTAAACTCGCTGCTCTTTGCAAATCCAACATTTCGGCTACCAAACAAAACTGAAATCACCTCCAAACACTTCCAAGACTTAACCCAGCCAAGATCCATCACTTCTAACCATTTATAAACATCAATTAACATCCAAAATGATCCCAAACACGTCCTCATACCTCCAGCATAAACAAAACACCAAGATCACCCCAAAAACCACCATTTTCACAAGTAAAAACTTAGGAAAATCAACCTATTCGGGATTGCATTGATAAAACCTCAATTATACATCATTTAGTCATCCAAATTACATCAAAAAGACCTCTCAAAACAGAGCCCAATCATTTATTACGAATTTAATCAAAATTAAATCCAAATCTTGCATTTTAAGCCAAAATCAAGAACACATCAACAAAACCTTTAATAAAACTCAAATCAAGGATTGAGAACTTGGGAATTTCAGTAAAGAACTGAGAATTTAGAGGAGAAGGACGTTCATACCTCTAAACTTGAGTTTCTCCCTTTTTAGAACCAAGACTCTTGAAAATTCAATAAGCTAATGCCAAGGTTTTGTTGTAGAATTGATTAGAGATCAAATGACGATTGAAATCTCATCTTTAGTTATCAAAATCAGAGGAAATTTTGCTGGAGAATTGTGTTTGGGTTGAGAGAAAAGAAAATGGAAGTTTTGAGAAAAGTTAGTTACAAATGCCAAAATATCTTTTCCCACCTTTTTACACTTAATTAAAACCATTAATTAAATTGATTAATATTAAGAAAAATCTAGAGAAACTCTTTTGGGTAAATAGCTCCTTAAAGATTCAAAGTTTCAATCCTCTTTAAAACAGTCACCCAGTTTTCAAAAATTACATTTTGGTCACTAACCCAAAATGTCACTCTTCCAAACCTTATTTTGTAAAATTGATTTCACTTTTCTCTTATATATAATAAAAGAGGATTTTTGGATATTTTTCCATATTTTTAATGCATCCCGAACTAGGCTTTCCTTAAAAATCACCTTTTATATTCGAACCGCACTCTGACCGACCCGGTCCAACCCAAAACTTCTAAGCCCAAAATTGGGGTGTTACATTGATGCCTTTATTGCCGGATTCTCATCCTCCTCCGTCTGGGCCGCCAGTGACAATGAACCCTCTATTAACAGGAATCTATCGAAGGAGTTCTCACCGGCGAAGAGGCAGAAGCGAATGGCGGACAAACACAATATGCCAAGAGCCAGCGGCAGCAGTAGTGACAGCAGCAGTAGCAGCAGCAGCAGCTCTGAAATCCAGGTTGTAGAGCAACCACCTCATATCTCCCCAACCAAGATCCAGCCACCAAGGGAGGCCAAAGCAAAGAACACATCTACCTCCCCCGTGCCCCAGCCAGCGCCGAAAGCTAGAGCCCGCCGCCAGATCAGACTCAGCAGCAGCAGCGAAGACAGCGATTAAAAATTTAAGTTCTTAACTTCTTTATGCTGCCTGCTATATATTTTGTGATGTACTGTAACCCCCTAAACCCGACCCAAGGGTTATGAGCCGAATCTAGGAAGTCGGGTTGAAAACTTGCCCCTCAAGTAAGATTATTAGGTTTAGAGAAATCAAAATTTAGGTTATTTATTGAAAACAGTGTCGTTCCACAATAGGTTCTTTTTAAAAAACGTGTTCGTAAAAATAAAAATATCATAAATTATTCAAATATCCAAATAAAAATTCTCATACATGCTAAAACAGTTAAAAATCCCAAATAAATGTATAAGTAACTGAAATTACATAAGTCCAAAAATAATAACTAAAATAAAATAGTTCCGTAAATCCAAAATGTCTATACTGAAAACTGAAATAAATATGATAAATTGTGATACTCCAAGTACCGAAAGCCTATGTCTGAGAATTTAAAATAGAAGCTAAGGGGGAGTCAGCTATTAAGCTCAGTGTGTCTCTAAAGTGTAGGCAATCACAAACTCAGTTCCACAACAATAAATTTCCACAAAATATTTAAAAAGACACAAAGCACATTTAAACACGGTTTTATGAAATCACAATGCAATGCACCCATACTCCATAGTCACCAAAAAGAGAAGGTTCCCCAGAACCTCTCGCTACATAGTCACCAACACAAGTGGTATAACCACTAACTTCCTCCGTACAATCCCAACCCATGATAACACAGTAAAAAAGATATCACAGTTTTCACAGTCTCAACACAGTCCGATAATAAATCCGAGATTCACAACTCATTTACTTTAAATCACAATTTTATTCACAATCTGAAAATAGTATGCACAGAAAACATAATGTAAAATCACAACACAATTGAAAATTCCAGTCACAAAAACAAAGTATGTAGCACAGAAAGAGAACACGCATAAAAATCATTTATTTATAGCACCGGAAGAAACACACCTCGCATCGATAAGGATATAACGACGTGGTGAACAACTCTCGCGTTCGTTGTCTAGTACTGGATCTTAACCGAATCGAAAACGTTTCGGTGAGATCATAATTGGGTATTGGGTGTGGGTGGCGGCACGGGTGAGGGCGCAACACCGACTAGGCAACAACACAGTAGTGCATGCTTTCGAAAGTAGGTGCGGATGAGGAATTGATTAGGGAAAAAACGAAAGTTCTTGTGGTGAGGTATGAGGGAATTTATAACATATAAAAAGAGATAAATACGGTAAAATTCGGTGGAGGTAAAAGTAATAATATATAATAATTAAAAATTAATAGTAATAAATAAAATATATTTTAAGGGATTTCAATCAAAACCACGAATTTGATATTATATATATATATATATATATAGAAGAATAGTCATAGAGTTTTGGTGTGAATAAATTAGCTATTATATATATATATATATATATATATATATATATTATGCGGTTGAATTGGCATAAACTATATGATTTCGGTAATATATACATGGGGAAATTTTTAGAATAAAATAATAATATAAAGGAATTACAATTATAAAAGAAAGAAAATGCCGAAATTGATTTGGATTTAAAAACAAAATGGATTAATCATTCAAAAGGTCCACAAACTTCTAATTTGTCCAATAAGGTCGTAAAATTATAATTAAAGACCATTTGACTCTCAATTTGGTCATAAGAATTTGTTTTAAAGTTTAATTTAGTCCCTTAGAAAATTAGGGTTTTTTTAATTAAAATTCTCAAATAAAAGGGGTTTTGAATTAAAAATTCTCAGATTTTTCGAATATAGAGTTTACAATTTAAGCGCAATTTTTGGGGTGTTACAACTCTCCCACCCTTAAAAGAAATTTTGTCCTCAAAATTTTTAGGCTAAGGACATACTTCAAAAAAAATAGAGGTTTTGATAACAAATTTTAAAAAGGCATTTTAGATCAGGTTACGAATGACAACACAAAATTTTCAAATAGGCTTTAATCTCAAATTTATAGAAACGAGTATGATCACGATCGATCGTTAATCTAGAGCTCATACGAGGTGGCATAATAATCTATCTACAAAAGGAATAATCCTAGAATTAAAGTTGGTACTTGGAGTCTCTATATAAAAAATATATCTTTAATTCTTTAAAATAATTAATTTTTCAAAATATCTCATTTTGCACAAAAATATTTAATATGCATGCAAAAATCATTTTCGGCTTAAATATTTTATGTGAGCCACACAGTCCGAGGGTTGAACTTAGCTCTGATACCACTAAATGTAACCCCCTAAACCCGACCCAAGGGTTATGAGCCGAATCTAGGAAGTCGGGTTGAAAACTTGCCCCTCAAGTAAGATTATTAGGTTTAGAGAAATCAAAATTTAGGTTATTTATTGAAAACAGTGTCGTTCCACAATAGGTTCTTTTTAAAAAACGCGTTCGTAAAAATAAAAATATCATAAATTATTCAAATATCCAAATAAAAATTCTCATACATGCTAAAACAGTTAAAAATCCCAAATAAATGTATAAGTAACCGAAATTACATAAATCCCAAAATAATAACTAAAATAAAATAGTTTTGTAAATCCGAAATGTCTATACTGAAAACTGAAATAAATCTGATAAATTGTGATCCTCCAAGTACCGAAAGCCTATGTCTGAGAATCTAAAATAGAAGCTAAGGGGGAGTCAGTTATTAAGCTCAGTGTGTCTCTAAAGTGCAGGCAATCACAAACTCAGTTCCACAACAATAAATTTCCACAAAATATTTAAAAAGACACAAAGCACATTTAAACACGGTTTTATGAAATCACAATGCAATGCACCCATACTCCATAGTCACCAAAAAGAGAAGGTTCCCCAGAACCTCTCGCTACATAGTCACCAACACAAGTGGTATAACCACTAACTTCCTCCGTACAATCTCAACCCATGATAACACAGTAAAAAAGATATCACAGTTTTCACAGTCTCAACACAGTTCGATAATAAATCCGAGATTCACAACTCATTTACTTTAAATCACAATTTTATTCACAATCTGAAAATAGTATGCACGGAAAACATAATGTAAAATCACAACACAATTGAAAATTTCAGTCACAAAAACAAAGTATGTAGCACAGAAAGAGAACACGCATAAAAATCATTTATTTATAGCATCGGAAGAAACACACCTCGCATCGATAAGGATATAACGATGTGGTGAACAACTCTCGCGTTCGTTGTCTAGTACTGGATCTTAACCGAATCGAAAACGTTTTGGTGAGATCATAATTGGGTATTGGGTGTGGGTGGCGGCACGGGTGAGGGCGCAACACCGACTAGGCAACAACACAGTAGTGCATGCTTTCGAAAGTAGGTGCGGCTGAGGGATTGATTAGGGAAAAAACGAATGTTCTTGTGGTGAGGTATGAGGGAATTTATAACATATAAAAAGAGATAAATACGGTAGAATTCGGTGGAGGTAAAAGTAATAATATATAATAACTAAAAATTAATAGTAATAAATAAAATATATTTTAAGGGATTTCAATCAAAACCACGAATTTGATATTATATATATATGTATATAAATATATATATGTATAGAAGAATAGTCATAGAGTTTTGGTGTGAATAAATTAGCTATTATATATATATATATATATATATATATATATATATCCGGTTGAATTGGCATAAACTATATGATTTCGGTAATATATACATTGGGAAATTTTTAGAATAAAATAATAATATAAAGGAATTACAATTATAAAAGAAAGAAAACGCCGAAATTGATTTGGATTTAAAAACAAAATGGATTAATCATTCAAAAGGTCCGCAAACTTCTAATTTGTCCAATAAGGTCGTAAAATTATAATTAAAGACCATTTGACTCTCAATTTGGTCATAAGAATTTGTTTTAAAGTTTAATTTAGTCCCTTAGAAAATTAGGGTTTTTTTAATTAAAATTCTCAAATAAAAGGGGTTTTGAATTAAAAATTCTCAGATTTTTCGAATATAGAGTTTACAATTTAAGCGCAATTTTTGGGGTGTTACATGTACTGCTTTATCTTTGTTTTTATTTGTCATTTGCATTGAGGGCAATGCAACCCTCGAGTTTGGGGGTGGCTACCCTCCATTAATGGAGTCCATCTTAGTTTTAAAATTTGTGTCTTTTACTTAGTTTATTTAAAAAATGAAAATATAAAATTTTGTCTTAAGTCTGTGAACTGAACTTACCTGTCTTGACAGCTCTGTCGTGGCAGTGCCTTTAGGATAGTTTTTAGGAGAAGTTTAGAGCCTTTCTATAGTTCTGAAAACTAAAACACCATTGTGACTGTTATACTGCTTAGAACTCTTTTAGTCAACTAGAATAGGAAGCCTAGCACTTGGATAGCCCCTAGAGGTGCCTAACACTGGCTCTAGGAAAGAAGTTTAGCAAAAGAGACTCAACAGCCCTAGAGGTGCCCGAAACCGGCTCTAGGAAGTTAGCTAGAGGTGCCTAAAACTAGCTCCAGTGAAACTTTAGCTTAAAAAATAGTGAAATCGAGTCAAAATAAAAAATTCAAAGGAGCATAAGAAATGCCTTCAAAAAAATAATAAAATAAACTTTGGCATAAAAATTCGAGTTAAGGGCTGAAGTATTCTAGTGAAACTAAGAGATTCTTGGCATATAATTGTTCACAAGCATGCACACACTGCACGAGGACTATAGGGAGATTCCGGACAGATCCTAAATTATCCGACAGGTTGCTGCCGTCACAGGGAACGAACGAAGGGTAAGAGAAAGTTCACTGTTTTTGAGCCAAAACAAAAATATTTCATTTTTCTTTTAGGTCTTAATTGCTTGAGGGCAAGCAAAAACTTGAGTTTGGGGGTGTGTTGAGTGTGTAAAAGTTCTATTATTTACCCCCTGTTTAAACCATATTTTTGTTGCATTCAAGCATTATTTGTTGCATTTAGGTTAGTTTACAGTTAAACATCACAAATATATTAAAAGGCACGGTTTCTACTGAAATTGGTTGCTTTTGCAGGTTGCTGCTGTAGCAGATAGGAGAGGCAGGCGCTGGGTAGTGAAGCGGAAGAGCTGGAACTGGACGAGCAGTCAAGGAGGACGATGCTGCCATGGTTGCCGCAGTGACAGTAGAGGACGACAGCAGTTTTGAGGAGAAGTAAAGTGGACCTCGACAGATAGAGAAAATTCAGCCCGTCTGTCGTGTAAAACCACTATATTTTTCCAAGCCCTAGATCGAAAGGAATATCAAGCCCAAAGTTCAAGGAGAGAAAATCCCAAGCAAGAAGGAGGACGACTTAAATTTAGATTCTTTGAAGATTTAGTCTTTATTAGAGTTGTACTTTAATTTAAAGTTGTATTCTTGCTATTTTAGAAAACTTGGACCCAAAGCCTATATAAGGGTATGTATTTTGACCTAGGAGGGACATAATCGATTCTCTAGCCTTCTTCCCAAAACCCTAGCCATTTTCCTTCCCTCATCATGTTCTAAATTCCCCTTAGGGCCACGGGTTGTTTTGTAAAGTAGTTGCAAGGGTTGTCTTTATTTTAGGAATTTTCAGTTCAATAAAATAAACTTCAAGTTCTCTTATTCTGGTTATTAACATCTTGCAAGAGCATCGGGAGAGCATTGTGAGGTTATCTATTTACTTAATATCGGGAGACTTAAGTATACGAAAGGAATAAGTGCGAGTTCTCTAGTTTGTAGTTGAACTATCTCGGACCTAGGGATAGGACAAGGTTAAGTGGCTAAAGAAGAATTCAACAACATCGGTGTTCATCCTTCGATTCACGCCGGAAGGTATCATCAAAGACGTGATCATCGACAGACTTGGACCTAGGGATAGGCCAAGGCACAGCAGGGATTCTTGCCAAACTTGAAGTACTGAGTTGAGTATTCGCTGCCGCGATAAGCAACGGAATGCTGCCGCGACAGGTGCTGCCGCGACAGGGACGACGACAGAACTGGATTTCCTAGACTTAGCAATACCTGCACTACTGAGCAATTCAATACCAGCCCATTCTCTCTATCTTGATTTCTCTACTCTTTTATTTATGTTTTCTTTATTACTCTCGTGACAACTTTCTCAAATATTTTTTTTACTTTCGTGCAGTGATTCAAGGTGAAGCTATTAGCCCAGTCCCTGTGGAGACGATATCCGATACTTCGTATCACTTTACTACTTGTGTCATGTACACTTGCACTACAATTGCGATAAACTCTTTTACACGCAACAATGGGGCATAAATAACAATTAGAGTGCAACCTAAGTCTCTAACTAAAGTTTGGGATTACACTACCAATCTAATCCCAACTCTAGGTGGGTCTACCAAGCCCAACCTAGTCCACATGCTTGAACCAATACTCGAAAACCATTTAAAAAAACATTTAACCACTCACCGACTATTCCAAGCTCAACCCACTAGCCGATCAAGCCTCCAACGATTCCGGATTTGTTCCCAATGCTTCACCAACACAATTTCTCGCTTCTAATCAACTCAACATAATCAAAACAACCTCAAATCACTTCACACATCAATGTAGCAAACCCGGAACACTAATCAATCATAAAACACAAGATTTTCGAGTTAAGAATAACCCCAAAACCTCAATCCCGAGCAGCCATCATACACAGTCCAAAACTCTTGATTTAAACCTTTTTAACACACTTAAATGCTTCCAAAACAACCCCTAACTATTACACTAACATCAACTCTCAATTTCCAATATCAAACACACCTAAAACCAACCTTTAAACCCCTCAAAAACCCCACTTAAACCCAAATCCGAGAATCATCATAAAACTCTTTAAAATTCATATATGTTGGACCTTATGGGTTATAAAACTTATCTACCAATAATAAATCAAAAGCTTTGTTAGAAATTCATAAAGCTTCAACCTTTGACAAAACCTTTGAAACCCCAAAATACAAAATACATGGTTTTAATGAAAACTAATGGTATCAAAATGAAGAGGAAGATAAGGCCAAGTCAAAAACGAAATTACCTTTCAAAAATCACCAACAAGGAGCAAAGGATGTGATGGAATAGTGATTTTGGAGAGAAGAGCTATCGCTTGTGGTTGAAATGAAAATGGGGGAAGTGAGGAAGACGATGACAAAGGCTTATTTTAATAAAAAATGGATTTAAATTGAAAGTCCATTTAATTACCATAATGCCATTAATGAAATGGCTAAAAACACTCATCTACTAAAATCCATGGAATTTGGACTTAGAAGATGGGCCCAACATCGATTCTAATTATTTGTAAACACGAAACACATAAAATTATTTTATTATTTTAATTCTAAAACCAAAACCCGAAATATTATTTTCACCCGACCCCCAAACCCGGGTGTTACATTGAACCACTCCAGTTGGCTAGCAGAGAGATAAATAAACTGAAACCATCAATTGAGGAACCACCAGAGTTGGAGCTTAAGCCACTGCCAGAACACCAGAAGTATGCCTATCTAGGTGAGCACTCAACTCTACCAGTGATTATTGCCATTGATCTCACCAATGATCGGGAGGCAAAATTACTTGCAATATTAAGGGATTATAAGCAAGCATTGGGTTGGACCTTGGCAGACGTCCAAGGTATTAGCCTAACCATTTGTATGCACAAGATCAATTTAGAGGATTACAATAGGAGGACTACTAAAAGTCAAAGATGGCTAAACCCGAGCATGAAAGAGGTTGTTAAGAAAGAGATAATATAATGGCTTGATGCCAGAATTATTTATCCCATTTCCGGTAGCTCTTGGGTTAGCCCGGTGTAATGCGTGCCAAAGAAAGGTGGCATGATTGTGGTGCAAAACAGTGAAGCCAAATTGATTCTCTCTAGGACCATCATCGGATGGAGAGTGTGCATAGATTACAGAAGGCTAAACAAGGCTACAAGGAAGGACCACTTCCCCTTGCCTTTTATTTACCAAATGTTAGACAGGCTGGCACGCAAAGCTTTTTACTGTTTTTTAGATGGTTATTCAGGTTATAATCATATTGCAATAGCCCCCGATGACCAAGAAAAGACCACATTCACCTGTTCATATGAGACATTTGCCTACATAACGATGCCATTCGGTTTGTGCAATTTACCAGCAATGTTTCAACGTTGTATGATGTCTATTTTTTCTTATTTGATTGAGCACAACATGGAAGTACTTATGGATGATTTCTCAGTGTTTAGTAACACAATTGAGGAACGCATTCTGAGCTTGGAGCATGTTTTGAGGAGATGTATTGAGACAAACCTAGTCTTGAACTGGGAAAAATGCCACTTCATGGTGAAGAAGGGCATTGTTCTCGGTCACAAGGTAACCAAGAGAGGACTAGAAGTTGATTAAGCCATATTGGAGGTAATTAAGCAATTTCCACCTCCAACGAGTGTTAAAGGTATAAGGAGTTGTCTAGGTCTTGCCAGTTTTACCGGCGGTTTATTAAAGATTTTTCAAAAATTGCTAAACCTTTATTCTCATTACTGGAACATAATGCCACCTTTGCTTTTGATGATTCTTGTTTGAGAGCATTTCGGGAACTTAAAGAGAGGTTGATCAATGTCCCTATAGTTTTAGAACCATATTGGAATAAGCCCTTCGAGCTCATGTGTGATGCCAGCGACTATGCCATTGAACCAGTTTTGGGACAACAACATGGCAAGGTTTTCTGTGCCATCTACTATGCCAGCTGAACCTTGAATGACGCACAACTAAATTACTTTACAACCGAGAAAGAGTTTCTTTCAGTTGTATTTGCTTTTGATAAATTTAGATCTTATCTTATTGGTAACAAGGTTGTGGTGTATATAGATCACTCGGCATTGAAGTATCTCTTGGCAAAGAAAGATGTCAAGCCCAGACTGATCCGATGGACGCTCTTACTTCAAGAATTTGACTTAGAGATCAAATACAAGAAAGGCAGCGAAAACTTAGTAGCTGACCACCTCTCTCGATTGGAGCATCATATTAAGGATGGTAAGACATGGCATGGTACGCTGACATAATCAACTACCTGGTAAGCAATATTTTGCCACCAGACTTGGCATTCAATGCCAAGAAAACGTTTCTACGAGAGATAAGGCAATACTATAGGGATGAGTCTATATTGTTCAAACAGTGTGCCCACCAAGTGATTCACCGGTGCGTGCTAGAGGATGAGCAATAGAACATATTACATCTATGCCATGCCGCACCATATGGAGGTCACTTTGTTGGGATGAAGACTGCTGCAAGGTGTTGCGGTGAGGATTCTTTTGGTCAACGCTATACAAGGATGCCCACGAGTATGCCAAGGCATGCGATCGATGCCAACGGCAGGGAACATCTCTGGTAGACACCAACTGCCCCTCCAGAACATTATGCATGTGGATTTATTTGATATATGGGGGATAGACTTTATGGGTCCTTTTCCCCCATCATTTGGTAATGTATATATTCTTGTGTGCGTTGACTATGTATCAAAGTGGGTAGAGGATGTTTCCCTACTTGGTGCCCCTAAAATGATCATTCATGATGAGGGTACTCATTTTAAACGTAATTTAATCTCTAAAAATTTGTACATGTATGGAATTCAGCAGCGCATTGCCACAGCATATCATCTACAAACCAACGGACAAGCTGAGATATCAAACAAGGAGATTAAAAACATTCTAGAGAAGATTGTGAATCCAACAAGGAAAGACTGATCTTTGAGGCTAGATGAGTCCTTGTAGGCGTACAGAACTGCATTTAAAACTTCTTTGGGTACTTCACCATTTAGATTTGTCTTTGGAAAACCTTGCCATCTACCAGTTGAACTTGAACATAAAGCTTATTAGGCATTCGAAAACATGACATGGCATGGAGAGTTGCTGGAGAAAATAGGATGCTCGATCTCAATGAGTTGGAGGAATTTAGGACACGGGCTTATGAGAATTCTAGGATATATAAGGAGAAGGCAAAACGTTGGCATGATAGTTAGATCATGCCAAGACAATTCGAAATAGGTCAGCTTGTTCTATTGTTTAACTCACGACTTAAAATTTTTCCAAGTAAGCTCAAATAAAGGTGGACGAGTCCTTATGAAGTCGTGAAGCCATATCTTCATGGGTCCGTGGACATTAAGAACTAAAGAACGAGAGAAATTTTTAAAGTAGATGACCAACGTCTAAAACATTACTTGGACTCCATGTAAGAAAAAAAAAATCCAAGTAGGTTATCCTCTTGGCAGAGTTAGAATGAAATGCTCGTAGGTTTGAAACTCTTTGTAAATATTAGGATAGTTGTTTTTATTTTCTTTTAGGAATTATATTTTCTTTCTTTCTTTTTGTTGTGTTACAATTTTTATTCCCTTGCTGCGTTACACGATTTTTCATTGAGTGTGTGCAGTAATTTTGACAGGAATATTGCCAGATGGACTAGAAGCCAGCATACTTGCCAAAGATTATGTCATGTCCCATGCCAAGGACATGCAAGCTTTTCGTGTAAAGGAAGAAAAAGAAACCCTAGCTTGATTAAGATGAGAAAATATTTTGGGAGAATTAACTTTAGCCTCCCCCCTCTTTAATGATAATTAATTTTATCATGATCACCCTATCACTTCAAATCTTTTCTATATCCTTATCACTTATCAATTTTCATTCAAAATTAAACTCTTCCCAATTAAAAATATCTATATCCCATCATTATCTACCCCTATTTTTCGGCTACCCTCTTTAAAACTTTATTAAAAACTCACCATTTTTCTCTCCCTTACCTTAAAACCGATTTCTCCAAGATTTTCCTCACTTTCCATCTTTCTTCAAGCAAGATTCAAGAACCTTTCACCTTTCTTTTTCTTCTCTTCCAATTTGACTTTTCATCTCCATGACATCATCATCTACTCCTTTCAAGTGGTTCTTCAATGATGAAATCCACAAGAAGTTCGAGACGAACTTCTTTTCAAGATCGTTCCTTTATGAGAAGCACTTCAGTTTTCAACCATACGACGTTGTTAGATTTTCGTCGGAGTTCATGGCCATCGTCGACATGCACAAGTGGAGTGCTTTCTGCCAGTTGAAGGGAGAGCTTCACGCAACCATTGTGCAAGAGTTTTACGCACATTTGACCAAAGACTCTCCATTTTTTATTATTCGAGGTAAGTGTGTCCAAATTGATAAGGGTTATGTTAAATCACTATTTTCTTTACCTAGTGAAGGAGATGAATATTTTGAGGAAGTCGAGACCATGAACACTGCCAAACGCAAGAAGATACTGGCATACTTGTACGAACCTGGCACAACTTGGACTATCTCGTCCACCAGCCACCGGACTGTGAAGAGGCTGGCATTGAAGCCTCAAATGCGGGGTTGGAATCATTATATCAAACACAATCGCATTCCCACATCTCACAATGACACGGTTTCGGAGGACCGGTTGATCCTTTTGCACTCTATTGTTAAGGGGCGCAAGATAAACATTGGTAGAATCATCATCGAGGAAACCCACAAATGCGCTGCCAAGGGTAAGGGAAATTTGTTTTTCCCTTTCTTAATTTCTAACATTTGTTTGGGCCATGAAGTGCCAAGGATGGATGAGGATCACAGCCAGGTCATTAAAGGGACCACTATCACTGTTCTTATTTGGAAAAATCTCACGGTTGGAGAGCCAAAAGAGAAGGGGAAGGGAAAAGTCAATATTGCCACGCCAAAGGCAGAGCCTAGCAGTGTGCCAGAAACCATGCCAACGAGCCTGTTGGCTGTGTTGTCTCAAGTTTACGCTCGTCATGAGATTATTCTCCAGAAGTTGGAGGCAGTCGAGGAGCTAAATGTCAAACTGAGGCACTATACCAAAGAGGGATGACAGTGTGCGGGAGGTTCTTGTTTAACTTTCTCCCGGTGAGGTTCTCTTGTTTCCACCTTTCCCTGTCGAGCTCTCTACCAATGATGCTAGGCCAACCAGTCTAGCCAGTTATGTAAGTCCAGTCAAGTCAGCCAGTTCAGTCAAATCAGCAATCTAGTTAGTTCTGCCAGTTCCGAGTCCAATGGCATAGTTTCTATGTCCCTGGTGCACATTGAATCTGCCAGCACCGATTCGTCCTTTGAGTCGAAGAACATTCATACGAAGAAGCCAAAGTCTATGCCAGTTACACCACCAACAGACTCTGCCAAGAAGAAGGAGGTTATTGGAGCTTCCATTACCGCCTTAAAGCAAGGCTGAAAAGGGAAGAGAATAATGGTTCCTTAACGTGGGAGCCTAACCATGAGGAAGACTCGTGCCAGGAAAGAAGAAGAAGCTCGTGCAAAATAGGAGGAAGAGGTCTCTGAAAGGGATTTTCTTCTACTTAACTCCTTTGCATTTCATTCTTGAATCTTCATGTTCATGCACTTTTATTTTTCTATTTTTCTTGTATATATGTGTTGTTCCATGCATTGAGGACAATGCACATCTTGAGTTTTGGGGTGCGCATTTTCTCACATTATTCCATGCATTTTACGTTTAATTTTTTTGACATGTAGTTCATGTACAGTGGTTGCATACCGAACCATAAAAAGTGAAAAAGAAAATTTTATCTCGACCAAAATTTGAAGTTTGTTAACAATTGGTTAGGCAAGCTTATTTTGATCCTAGTTATTTGCCCAATGATGAATTTTTAATCATTAGTTTGTCATGCCAGTAGATAGTATGCCAAGTTGCTAGACAATTAATCTCTAGTTTAGGAAATTGATTTGCACTTAGCACATGGTATGTATCTAGTTCCCTAGAAAACTTAGACTATTTGAAACCATCCCGCAGATTTAAAAAAAAAAGATGCCATGGTAAAAGAAAATAAGGCAGCAATGTTCTGCCATGGTAAAAAATGAAATGAACTCGCCTCTATTTTATGGATAATAAGTTATTTTGGGCTTCGTGGTATGCTCCCTCTTAGTCCTCATGTCCAAAACCCTAGAGCATGAGTTGAAGAGAAAGCCTAGTGATGTTTGGATTAAGATGGGGATTCGTGGTATGCTCCCTCTTATCACTCACGCTAAACAGTATCATGAAGCAAGCTTAAGATAATGTCAAAGACCCTCGGCAAAGAAAAGAAAAAAATAATAAGAATCTGAGTTTAGGAAGTAGAATTTGGCTAAGTGAGTGAATGGATAATTAGATGCATATTACTCACACTTTGCGCACAAAACATGTACTTAGACTAGAGTTATATTGCTGCACTTGAATTATTTTTTTGCTTAGCATTGTGCACTATGATTCATGAGGGCATCATTAGCACCAAACTCTGCTTTCCAGCATTTGTTGGTATTCCAACCAAACTTTTGTCGATGTACTATTTTCACCATTTTTTTATTTTTCTTTCTTTTGCATTACTTGAGAACAAGCAATAAGCTGGGTTTAGGGTGTGTTACCTCCTCAAAAGTATTGTTTTTCATGCCTGTATTTATATGTTTTTTCTTGTTTTCGGGTACATTAGTTGCATTAGGTTGTTAGAATCATGCATTTGTATAAGGAGTTGAGTATTCTACCTATGCCAGAGTGAAGGGTTTTTTCGTGGCTATTTTACAGGTTTGGCATAAGATTTGGCAGAGGAATAAACACAGGAACACAACACAGTTAGGAGCGTAGTTAGGAATGCCAAGGTGAATGCCAAGAGTTGTGGGCATAGATAGACCAGAGGTGTGCCACACAGTTGTTAGCAGAGAGATGCGAGTGATGTCATGCCAAGAGATGATGAACCCTCAAAAAAATAGAAAAAAGGATCAAGCATTTAAATGATCGATAATGGACCATTCTCTAAAAAATAGCGGATAAGGTGGTTCCAAGTGATGTTGGCAAAGTTGTTCCAAGCTTGGATGCCAAGGCGACATCGGCATGATGACATCAGCCCTAGCCTGATAAGCTATCATACCTAGCTGATAAGATGTCAAAATGATAGGATAGAGCTCTATCTCTTATCCCTTAATCATTTCAAATTCAAATGAAAAGGCTTATCTCTTCCTTGCCCACTCACGCCTATATAAAGACCAAACCGATCAAGCATTTGAGAATAATGAGACGATGAGAGACGAAGTGAGAGTGATCGGGTGGGGAGTGACCAGAGTACGGCGTTGGAGTGACCGGTGAATGATAGTCGGCTGCACCGAGGAAGGGTGGTTCAACCGCTTGGCCGAGAGACTGGCGTGAAGGGCTGCATCGAGGGACCCCTTTGCCTATTTCTTTGGAACATGTTGTTTATCTTTAGCTTTCTATGATTATGTTTTTGGAAATAATTATGGTTGTGTTGGTTAATCCCCTCACCATGAAATAATTTTCATAGCCGGTGGGGGATGTTTTGAATTGAATATTGGCTTTATGCTTTAGTTCCTTTATAATAATTCTGTTTCGGCAAAGTTTTTCTATTTGGCATACTCTATTTTTTCCTAAACACTCTACCAAGCGAGAGCTAGCACAGTACGCCTATTGCCTCTGAATAGCTTAACAGACTTGGGTTGGCGATAATTAAGTTGTTGAATACTTAGGAGAGAAGCTTCGAGAGAAGTCGTTCAAGTAGATGAACTTACTTCGGAAGTGAAATCTACCCCCTCGGAGTATAGATTGGTTCTAATCAAATTGGTTTAAGAAAAAAATACACTATAGAGATATAGGGGTTTTTGCTTGGCCAATTTAGGGCAATGTCCATCGAGGGAGGCTTTGCTAATTTTGAATCTACTCGGCAAACAATGCCAAGACAGTTTTTTCAATGAAGGCAAGCATGAGCCATGTTGAATCCAGGCATTCCCTGCCAACATTCATCACTCATTTAGAAACACCTTCCTTGCCAACAATTTACTTCATTTTATTTTTCTTTTCTTTAGTTTCAAAACAACTTTCAAAACAAACATCTTTTCTTCCACAACAACTAAAAATTAAACAATCGAATTCAAGTCAATCTCTATGGGATCGATAACTCAGCTTACCAAGTTGTATTACTTGCATACCATGTATACTTGCACGTAAAGGACTCTTGGCATAACTTTCCCAATACATATCATTTATACCTTTTGCCATCATCCATTTTACACATCTTCTACAGAGTCTTATGTAGTTAATTAGTTTATTTTTCTTTTGTGGCACTAGTATTCTTTCTAAGATATAGATAGGAATATTTTTTTAGTCCTTGAGGGTGTCGATACGCAATATATAGTGTATCAATGGGAATATGATGGTTAATATGACAACCTCAATGGTAACATGAGGTAAGCGGTAACAACACTAATTTATTACCAATGAAATTGGACCGTTGAAGCATTTCAAGGAAGGGTGTAAGTAGCAACATGTTGGCTATAAAAGTTATGGGGGCTAATAAAAGGGCACGCCGTTTCACTAACCTCTACCCCTTGACTTCAAATACTTGAGAATTTTACCTTCACTTTTTACTATTCCTCATTTTTTTTCTTTCAAGTTGTTACTATGTTATTTTATCCTCTGATTTTTCTTAACGCTAAAACTCTCTTGCAAATATTTCATCAAACACACAAATGGTATCGAAAAAGAAATTCATGTCTAGACCAAAAGAAGTTGAATCGGCCGGTACTGAAGCCAAAACCAATAATCCCATCAGATATCCTAAATATGCTAGTTTTAGTGATTATGAAGAAGAAGAAACTCATCTGATTAAAAGAGGAAGAAGGATCGCTGAACATAATGTATCGACCCATGTAGGTAAAGGTGAAGAAAATCATCTTGTGATATTTGAAAAAAGAGGAGAGAAAACATTAGGGGGAAAATATAAATGAAAAAATAGAGGCAATGACAACAACAACATCAACTAATAAACCCAATCAGTACCAATGTCGATGCCAACAACTATGGCAATATTTTTTTATGTTTATGGTTTTACTTTAGCATATTTAAATTTTTGTTGTGCATAGGGTATGTTGCACCAAACTAAGTTTAGGGGTGCATCTCCCTTAGGTGATATATTAGTTAGTGTTGAGAAAATATTTTGATATAACAATTATATGAAAATGTTTTGGACTTGTTTAAAGATTTCAAAAATAATTCAAGAGTCCTCAAAATGTAAAAAAATATGTTTGAAATGTTTTGACTTTGCATCTATAATGAATATACATTTAAAACTCAACAATTAGCCAAAATGGGTTTTTTAAGTGAATGTTTTGAAATCCTCCGTATAAGGTTTCGAAACCTTTAAGGGCAGAATGGCCTAGAATTGAAACCTTAGCAAAGGTTTCGAAACCATGGCTCTATAACGACTATATTTTTCAAATCTTCCTTAAGGTTTCGAAACCTCTGGTAAAGGTTTCGAAACCTTTGTGCAGGTGAGAATTTAAAGCTTGAATTTATGACTTCTTAACGTTCATAAACGGCTAGAATATCATTCCACACTATTAAAGCAAGCTTGGGACACTTGAAATGGTTAGAGAACATATCCAAGCAAAATGATCAAGAGACTTTGAGTCTAAATCTTATTTCTTCATTTCTCTTGTACATAGCTTAGAGAGTGCTTAAATTGTAAATCTTTCACTCTTTATTGTGAGCTTAATTTGTGTAAACACCCACCTTGTGAGGTATTTAGTTTACCAAACAAACATTGTAAAAGGAAGATGTTCTAGTTTAGCCTTAGAAAAACTAGAGTGGTTCTATCTTAGCCATATAAAAGATAGGGTTGTAAAGGTTGTCTCCTTAACCTTGAAAAGGGGAAGAATTCATAGTGAACTGGGAAATCCTTAGTGGTGTGCTAAGGTAGTGGATGTAAGCTCGGTTGGGTAGTCGAACCACTCTAAAATCCTTGTGCAAATTGTCTATCTTTCTTTCGATTTTTAGCCAATTCATTCAAGGACCAAATACAACCCACTTGACGATTTTCGGTGATCAATTTGAGCATGCAACAAGCCTAACAGTTAGTAATGAGTATTTTTGTATCGAAAGAAGAAATAGATATCTTGCATTTATGTTTCGACAATGAATCAAAATTTTTAGAAGAATAATCTCTTTTAAATCTCTATTCTAAGTGACGACATGTTGGATGTTTATAAATTAGAACTTATGTTAGTTTGAACTGTGCGACTTGAATCTAAGTAGATAAAAGTTCATATGAGTGTATAGACAGTTTTTAAGAGCCTTAAGAATAAGTTAATTTTTGTATGTCAACTCTGAGAATTACTTTTTCTTGTCACGATAGACTCGTCTTTATGGGTGTATAAGTAAAATAAATGGTAATACCATAGTTTGCTCGATAATAAGAAGGTGGTAATATCGATCAATCACAAGCAAAAGAAGGGGACACTCCTCTGTTTCGACATGAGCATATATATATATATATATATATATATATATATATATGTAACAATTTCGCTTCTCTCAAAACTCAATACAGATTTTAGAATTATGTTAAAATGCAAAGCATGCAAGGAATAAGTATCATGTCATTTGAAAGTGACCAAAATAGGAATAATTCTAAAGTTGAGTTATTAAATTGAAATTTTTTACACTTCAGTGACTAAAATAGGAATGGGAAGAAAGTCGAGTGATGAACAATGTAGTTTACCTATTATTTTATTTAGGAAAAATGAAAACTAATATGTCACGTCAGCATCTTTTAATGGAAAGGACAATACTAAAAGCAAACTAGAAGTTTTAAAATTTGATGATCATTTATATAGTTTACCTATATTTTAACACTTAATCTAGCTAAACAGGGTCAAAGGAAAATACAAAAAGATAAAAAGAGCAAACAATAATAAGTTTGAAATATTCTATAATGATGTTTTGGCAATTGTGGTCTCTGGTTGCATAACATAACATTCTTTCACTGTTATCTAATTTTTGAGGGAACATGGAAGAAGAAGAAAATACTTTTATAAAGAAAATGTAGTAATAATTTACATAACACATATTATGGTCACCATAATTTATATATCCCATTTTTTTATTGATTAAGTAAAGAAATAATTGGATTCCCAAATTCCAAGCTAATGCCAACACATAGGACAGTACAAGTGTCATCTACCATTCAATCAATGAATCTGTATATAACTCATATTAAACCTTCATAATAACTCTAAGAAATACCACAAATGATTTAAGATGCAAAAGAAGAGAAAAAACATTAAAAACGTTATCTGTTGAGGTAATAATGCAGCCAATAATTCCACAATTGGTATGGTCCTCAGGTCCTGTGTAAAACGCAAACTGTTGAAAAAAGATTGTTGCGGGTGACCTAGAAGAGGGGTACTCTTTTGTTTTTAAATAGGGTAAACATCACCATTGACCACTAAATTATTCCTATATTTCTGTTTTGGTCACCATACTATTTTTTTATTAAAATAGTCACTAATGTTATGTTTTTTCCTATTTTGGTCACTACCTTTAAAAAAACTCACGGAAAAACAGGAAAGCGGGAATAGTTTAGTGACCAAAACAGGAAAGAAGCAATAGATGGTGACCAAAACAGGAAAAAAGGTAACGTTAATGACCAAAATAGAAAAGGGATAATAGTTTTTGTGACTAATGGTGATGTTTACCCTTTTTAATATCCCACGTGGAAATTGTTAGAACTGGTAATGCTAAGGACCATTCATAAACTATCTAAAAGGGGTAAGATTAAGTCTCATATGGACTGTGTTCTGGCTTAGAAGCAAGATAAGTAATTGCAATTACGAGTTTTGTCAGGAAACACACCGAAGAGTGATAAGCAGTTAGGCAACAGAGTGGCTGCAAATGCTTAGCGGGAAATAGAAAAGCGAAAATTTAATGGATCACAACCAAATAAAAGAGTTCTCATTCCCCACCTTTTCCGGACCCACAAGGTGAGTCTAGTTATGGACGCTTGAGGACTTTGGAAATGGCAGTGTATGATTTAAGAGTTGGAAATAGGATATTAATATACTTGGTGTTGTCTCAAATTCACTTTTGTTTAAACACAAAATGAAAGAAAGCTGCATTGTTAGGAATGCCAAATTCATGCTTATAAGTTATAACATGGTCTTTCATTTCTGGTTGCAATATTAATAAGTGAATAGAGGCGTAAATTGAGCTGATTATCGGGTTCTGTACTAAGTGGTACAGAGTAACTAACAGGATATGCTAAGCTGATAACTCACTGCTTTAGACTTCAGTTGCTGCTCCCACTTGGATATGGATAAGGGTAGCGGCCAGACTCGATGTCTTTGACATCTCTGACTAGGATCTCATACTGCTTCTTCACTTCCTCAGCAGACTTTCCACCCACAGCCTTTGCAATATTAATCCACCGGTCCGGAGTGTCCTGCTCATATTTAGCCAGAGCCTTCTCGAACATTTTGTTTTGCTTAGGTGTCCAGGAAGTGAGAGAATTCGATGCCATTTTATGCAAACCGAAATGCACCAACTGAAAACAAATGATTTTTTTGACAAGCTTTGGTTAAACTTAAAGATATATGCCTAGGACTGAATTTGAGAGATGGGATGAATAAAATGAAACTTGCAATGCCGATGGAAGAGAAAAAAGATGGGGCGTTTGTCTCAGAAGATTACTTCAAGGGGCGGTGTCTGAGAGATATGATGATGGAAGCTCCTTATAAGCTGAAGGAAAAGTGTAGTTGGGTGAATATATCCTCCACAAGGGCAGAGTATAATGTGACCCGTCCCTTTAGGAACCACAAGGAACAACAAGTAAAAGGGAAGAATCAGAATCAAAGTACACTATTGTTATTTTTTTCTTGATTAGCTCAGGGGCAAGTGGGATCTGCCTTGTTAGTTCTAGTGAGTGAAAAAAAAAAAATCAGATGCAGATGTTGTGTCCTAATGATCCATCAATTAACAAACCGTTGGTTGCATAATTATCTGTGTCTGAAGCACGTGAATGATTTTCAAGTCATAGGCTGATGGTTCTGTGAGTGTGTGGACTAATACGAGTAAGAACTCCTGCAACCAATAAAGACAAATTATCCTGATTTCCTGATTGAGGTGGTGGTGACATAGCTGTATAATTTCTTGCAGCTCTAAAGCTGTATATGGGCAATTTCATTACATTATGCCACCAGATCCCAGTAAAGATCCTTTTGGATAAGGGGCAATTGGTCTCACTTTGTTATGAATAATCACTTTCCCTCTCCCGGAGAGGAGTGAGCTAGGATGGGCATATCTTGAGGTATGTGTCAAACTTATGATGAATTTCTTGTGAAGGGAAGGCAGTGGACTGGTTTTACTAACTTACTGAACAGAAGAGGGTTCAATTTTTAAGAAAAATACAGGGAGTTGGAAGCAAACCTAAAGTTGCAGGTTGTAGTTCAGGATAGAAAAATGAAGTCTGTAAAGGGGATTCCTGGAAGATCTTCTTTCTATGATTCTTATCGTTTTCCCCTCTGTGATAAACAGATTCTGACCATTGTTTCTTCCACTTTTTATTATTCCAATCAAGTTATGGACTAAATTGTTAGTGAAATGTAAATTAGCGCTTGGAATGTGAGGCATACAGAACGGCAACCAAAGATAATATCTTGGCAGATACCCAGAACCACTGTGTAAGTTGTGGACTGGCCTTTTGGAAGTGGGACTGTGATCATGTGTATGTTTCATTGCTCGAAACTCGAATCTAGAATTTGCTTCCAGACAAAAGGAGAAAGGTACGGAAAATTTTATTCGTCTTTTTCTATCCTTTTCTAGCCATATGCTTTCTTGTTTCAAATTATATTTTAACTAGACGTATGCCGATTGTCTTTTCCTCTATTACTTTTACTTCACTACTTAAGGTTACCTTTGATTTCTCACTAACTATATAACCTTGGCTGCACTGGCCAATTTGGGTGCTTGATTATATAATACAACTTCGACAGTCAATTAAGATTCTGATTTCATCTTGCCCTCTCAAAAGCTCCTCTTTTCCCTCTTACTCTTGAAACCCTAGCCCTCATTCTTCAGCAACCAGCTACTCCACCCGCCGATTGACCTCTGTCCTTTCTTATTTTATCTTTGTTTTCTTTTATTTTCACCGGCCCCCTCCGGCGTATTAACATCCCTTCTTTTTTTTTGTAAAGGTCTCTCTTTTTTTTTTTTTGTTGTGATGGCCTAGCCTCTATAGCTCTTTCTTCTGTCTGCTTGCTCTTATCTTTTTAGGGAAGACTCGCTTCACAGTCATGCTCGGGTGGCTCTTCTCGGCGGTGGTCAAGGGTTGGACGATGCTCCCTCTACGGTTGTTTTGTCTTTTATTTTTCTTCCTTTCGTTGTTTTTTATTATTATTTTAATTGTGTTCTTGAGCGGCGAAAGGTCATGGTGGTTCATTGATTCTTTCTTCACACCGTTCCCGTCGGCGGTGGCTCGATGGTTGGGTTTCCACTGCTCCTCCAGACATCGCCAATTTTAGATCTAACATGATAGTTTGTTCGAATGGTCTAAAGGTATTTCTTTCATCGTCTCTACCCTCCGATAACCCCAAAATGACATCCAACTGATGACTCCAGACTTGCTAGCTCGTGCTTGCCTTGGCTTCGGTCGGCGATGCTTATTCTCTTTGTTTCTCTGTGTGGCTCGGTCTTGTTCTGACTGTTACTTTTTGTTTTATTTTCCATTTGAGCATTGTCTCTGATGTCCTTTAGATTTTTTTTTTGCTCGACAATGTACGATTTTATTAATTGGTTAAATCATACACCCTATAAACTTAAGTTTTGTGCCTCGTTAAAAACCTCTCTAACCTAAACGGTGGAAAAGAGTACAACACAACTAGGCTAGAATCAAGGAAAAAATGTAGAAATATATGTTTTGATATAATAATTGAAAAATGTTTTGGACTTAATTAAAAAGAATTTAAAATATTCTCTAAGTCAAAAACATCTTGAAACTAAGTTTGAGGATATTTCAAAAGGTTTTGGCAATGTTTCAAACGTTTTTAATGTACCCGTTTAGATACATGCATAATATGTATCGATACGTTTTGAAACTGCCAGAATCTTTTTCGATACAAGGCTTATCTGTTTCGATACTGATAGGTGTGGTTTCGAAACACCCTTTAGTGTTTCGATACGCCCATGTGGCATACGCACTAACGACTACAACCCCAACGGCTATTTCCCAATGACTATTTGAATTCCAGGTTGTTCCGATACGACACTAGGTGTTTCGATATGGGCGTTCCGATACGACCCAAGGTGTTTCGATATGGCCTCTTCAAGCGAGATTGTCCCCAGCTAGCTAGAGGTGGTCAGGCACCGGCACGAGCTGCCGAGTATCAGCGAGGTCGTGGGCGCGGCCGTAGGAATTTTCAGCCACAGAACGATGGTCAGAGGAATGTGGCGCATGTAGTCGTAGTTCAGCCTGCAGGAGGTGGACCAGCGAGGGTGTATGCACACAGAGAGGGCAGGAACGACATTGATGTTATCACAAGTAATTTCATGTTACAGTCTTTGACATTGCTTTCGTTGATTGAGTTTGGTTCTACACATTGTTATATTCTGAGCGAGCATGCTAAAATGTTGGACATACTGTGTGAAATTCTTGATGTGTGTATGAGTGTGACTAGATCATTCGGCGAGACGGTTGTGGTCAAAAAGATGTATTATAGATGTTCGTTGATGGTACAGGGTCACGTGTTTCCGGTCGATGTGATAGAGTTGTCATTCTACGGATTTGATATGATTTTGGGAATGGATTGGTTGGTAGAACACAAGGCTAAGGTAGATTTCGAGGCTAAACGAGTGATGTTGAGGTTATTAGACGATTACGAGGTGGTAGTGGTTGTCAGAACGTTAAGTTCTTATCCAACGTTGTTTTTTCCTTGGAAGCTCAGAAGATGATGGATCAGGGATGTCAAGCATACTTGGCCTATGTGATGAATCCGAATATGAGTATAGTTCGACCAAAAGACATTAGAACAGTTTGTGACTTTCCTGAGGTATTTTCGGAAGAGTTGCCTAATTTGCCACCAGATAGAGAAGTCGAGTTCGCCATTGAGTTATATTCTGATTCAACTCTTGTATCGATTGCTCCGTATCGGATGGCTCCGAAAGAGTTGAAAGAACTGAAGACTCAGCTTCAGGAGTTATTAGATCGTGGTTTTATTTGTCCGAGTATATCGCCTTGCGGTACACCGATACTGTTTGTTAAGAAGAAAAACGGAAGTATGCGTATGTGTATTAATAACCATTAGTTGAATAGATTAACTATGAAGAACAAGTATCCTTTGCCGAGAATAGATGATTTGTTTGATCAGTTACGGGATGCGTCAATGTTTTCAAAGATAGACTTGAGATCCAGGTACTATCAGTTGAAAGTAAAGGAAAATGACATACCGAAGACAGCTTTTCGTACACGTTATGGACACTATCAGTTGTACGCGAAGTTGAGCAAATGCGAGTTTGGGATTAGAGAGGTAGTCTTTCTAGGTCATGTTGTATCAGCAGATGGCATTAAAGTTGATCCTAAGAAAGTGGAAGCTGTTGTGAATTGGAATAAACCGAAGTCTATGACCGAGGTTCGTAGTTTCCTAGGCTTAGCGGGTTACTACTGTCAGTTTGTAGAAGGATTTTAAAAAAAGCTTCTCTGTTGACGAAATTGTTACTGAAAGATGTCAGATATGAGTGGACAGAAGTGAGATAGATGGCTTTTGATCGATTGAAAGATGCTTTAACTAGAGCACCCGTGTTAGTGCAATCGGTAACAGGGAAAGATTATATGATTTACAGTGATGCATCGTATGTGGGTTTAGGGTGTGTGTTGATGCAAGATGGGAGAGTTGTTGCATATGCGTCGAGATAGTTGAAGATTCATGAAAAGAATTACCCCACGCACGATATTGAGTTAGCTGCTGTTGTGTTTGCTTTGAAGGTGTGAAGACACTATTTGTATGGTGAGAAATGCACAGTGTATACCGATCACAAAAGCTTGAAGTATTTGATGTCTCAGAAAGATTTGAATCTCCAACAGCGTAGACGACTTGAATTGTTGAAGGACTATGATCTTACTATTGAGTACAATCCAGGTAAAGCCAATGTGGTAGTCGATGCTTTGAGTAGAAAAGTGGCAGTTGAGCTTCGAGCGATGTTTGCCAGATTGAGTTTATCACATGATGGTGGATTGATAGCCGAATTATAGGTGAAACCTTCACTAGTACAGTTGATTCGTGAGAAACAGTTGCAAGATAGTTCTTTAGCTTCACATGTTCAGGACATTGTGAAAGGTGGACCGACCGAACACAATTTTAGTGATGACAATGTTTTGTGTTTCAGAAATAGAGTTGTTGTGTCTGATGATACCTATTTGAGATGCACTATTTTTAGTGAAGCACATGCTAGTCCGATTGCTATACATCCGGGCAGCACGAAGATGTACTGAGACTTGAAGAATGATTATTTCTAGATTGGTTTGAAAAAGGGTGTGGCTGAATACGTGAGTAAATGTATGGTCTGCTAGCGAGTGAAGGTCAAACATCAGTTTTTGTCAGGATTGTTACAACATTTGTGAATTCCGGAGTGGAAATAGGAGAGAATGATTATGGATTTTGTATCGGGTTTGCCGCTGACTCCTTCGCGGAAGAATTCAGTTTAGGTGATAGTGGATCGACTCACCAAGTGTGGACATTTATTAGCCGTCAACATGACCGATTCTTTGGATAAATTGGCTGATTTGTATATTCGTGAGGTAGTGAGACTCCATGGTGCGCCGAAGTCGATTGTGTCGGATAGAGATCTGAGGTTCAGATCGAGGTTTTGGGATTGTTTGCATAATGCATTGGGTAGCCGATTGAATTTTAGTACTTCGTATCATCCTTAGTCAAATGGTTAGTCAGAGCGAGTAATACAAGTGCTTGAGGATATTTTGTGCTGTTGTGTTATTGATTTTCAGGGTTCGTGGGAGAAACACCTACCGTTGGTTGAGTTTGCTTACAATAACAGTCATCAGGCTAGTATCCAGATGGCACCGTATTGAGGCTTTGTATGGTAGAAGGTGTAGGACTCCTATTTGTTGGGCAGAAGCCAGACATAAGTCGGTATCATTACCTGGTACGCTTAAAGGTACTACCTAGAAGGTGAAGTTGATATGTGATCGCTAGAAAGCAGCAACCGATCGACATAAATCTTATGCAGATTTGAAGCGTCGAGAAGTAGAGTATGTTGTAGGTGAGAAAGTCTTCATGAAAGTATCTCCGTGGAAGAAAGTGATGAGGTTCGATAGAAAAGGTAAACTGAGCCTGAGATTCACTGGTTCGTATGAGATTGTTGAACGAGTTAGCCATGTTGCTTATAGATTGAGTTTGCCTCCGGAAGTAGAAAAGATTCATGATGTATTCCATGCTTCGATGCTTCGAAAGTATAGATTAGATCCATCACATGTAATGCCTATTGAAGAAATTGAATTGAATACATATTTGTCGTATGATGAAGAGCCGATTGAGATATTAGCTTCGGACAAAAAAGTTGTGCGTGGTAGATCTATTGAATTTGTCAAAGTGAAGTGGCGACACCGAGGTGTTGAAGAAGCCACTTGGGAGAAGAAAGAGGACATGAAGCGTCAGTTTCTGCATCTTTTTCCATCAGGTAAATTTTGAGGATGAAATTTCTTAACTAGGAGAGAGTTTTAACATCCCGGTTTTGGGTCTAGAAGATTCGGCAAGGTTTTGGTGTCCGAAAGACCAGTGTTGGGAGTTGTGGGTGAGTTCATGGAAAATGGTCCTCGAATGGTTGGAAAAATGTGAAATAAATTTCTAAAATCCTTAAATATTATATATAAGGCTTTGGTAAAAACGATTTTGGAAAAACGTTTTCTGAACCTTGACATTTCGGCTTAGTGATCAAAATGTAAAGATTTCAAAATCTGTTTTTAGTGACCATTTTGTAAAAGAGTCAAAACATAGAATCTATCTTTAAGGAGCTAAATTGGCTGGGCCAATATAGTTAATTTCCCCTTTATTTTTGACTATTCAAATATTTTAAAAAGGGTTTTATAATTAAAACAAAAAAGAGGTTTTCTCTTATTTCCTCATTTCACGTAAAAATTCCATTTTGAAGCTCTTCTCATTTTCTCTTCAGCCAAACAGCCATTCAGGCTTAATTTCTCAAAGGTAAATGATGTTTCTTAATGATTTAATGCTTCCAAAAGGTTTTCCTATCTTCTAACTCTAAAACCCATGTTTTATTTCTAACTTTCTCAAGTGTTCTTTGCAAATCAAGGGGGAAATACTATCATTGGAGGTGAGCAACGAAATTCTCCTTTGATGTAAGATTCTTTATTGATATTCTCATGTTTTTTATTCTTTTATTAATCAAGGTTAAGGTTTTATAAAGTTTCCTAATGAAAATTTGATAAAATGAGCTCTTTGGGTTGATTTTCGTTGAGATCTGTTAAAGCTGGGTTTAATGTTGTTTTGAGCTTTGTTTTTTATTTGGATTAATGTTGAGATGATGGGTGATTGATAGGAATCCCGAAATTGGGTTTTGTGTTAAAGTTTGATGGGTGAAAATTGAGTTTTTGAGTGAGTTTTGTGATCAATCAATAGTTGATGGTATTTTGATGTTGGATTGATGTTTTTAGATGTTTATTCTTGTGTTTTGTTGATGTATAATGTTGAGTTTTTGCTGGAAGTTGTCTGAGTTGAGTTTTCCAATGTTTTCGGTTTGTTTCAGAATTGTTTCGATAGACGATTTGATTGGGTTGTTGAATCTCTGTTTTCCAGCAAGTTAGAGTGTTGAATATATCTCTAATCCTCTGTTTTGGGTTGGTTAGAAGCAGGGGTTGAAGATCCGGAATTGTTGGATACATTTGTGAGTGAACCGGAAAGCTAGAAAAGTATTTCGGCTTGATTTTGGTTATCGCTGGTGAGTGGAAATGTTTTTGACGCCTTAACAAGGTTAAAGAAGCATTTTGGGAGTTTGGTTTGTGTCGTTAGGCCAATTCAAGCTCAAGAGTAAGTTTTGAGTTATTTTGGTATTTTTGTCATTTTACTTGTTAATCATGATTTGATCATGAGCATGTCATTTTTAATGATGTTTTTCACTGTTGTTGTGCATCAAATGCATGTTGTTTTTGTCCCATGAGAATACCATGTGATTTATGAAAGTTTTGCTTGAGTTCATGCTAAGCATGGGCTTTTGGTTATGGTATTTGGGATGTGCTTGGGGAGGTGTTTATCCCCGGTGTAAATCAGTGGAATAAGATGTTGCAATGAGTATATTGACACATGGGTTATATCAGATATATTGATCAAACAATATAATGTGAAGTGCACTATAAATACAAAATTCGCGCGTGAGATAAATTCTTCGATTTCACAATAGGGGTTGTGCTATTGTGATGCGAGTGATAGGGGTTGTGCTATCACCAACGGGTTTTTCAGGTTGTAGCATCCCGGTCGAAGTGAGTTTGTGGTGAGGGTTGTTTCACCATGTTTCTTGATGGGGGTTGTGCCATCAAGGTGTCCACTTATCCGACCAACGTGTCAATGATACCGGTATACTCATTCGCTCATGGTTTTAAATATGAGCTTGGTAAACTCATATGGATATGTTTATATGCTTGGAGCATGTGGATTGACTTGGAGCTGATAGGCTTGGTTTTCGTATGTGGTTTACATATGGTTTATGCATGGTTGATGCATGTGTTGTGCATATGGCATGTGTTGCTGCAAAAGCTTATACTTGATTTAAGTATGATATGTTTGAAAGGAAATGATTTGCGAAAAGTGATTTTTAGAAATTGTTTTTGTTTCCAAAATGATGTTGGTTTTCAAAACTGCATTGTTGTAGCTTGGTTTTGAGCCCCGCTCACTAAGCATCAAAGCTTACACTCTCTTTTCCAACAATGCATATCCGTAGACCATCTTGGAAGGCAACGATGCAAGGGAGGTGATCCAAGTGTCGGCTTCAAGCTTAAGTATGGTTTCGTTTAGATAATATTGTGTGTGGCAAAGGGGATAGACTTTGTTTATGTTTTGGGAGTGTTTTGTAAACTCCTTGTGCTGAGAGCATGTTTGTTATGCCTTGGTTGGCTTGTTTATACCTTGAGCTTTATGGTTTCGGCTTTCTAGCTTGTTTTGCTTAATGCATGGATCTTGATATTTGTATCTTGTCGTTTGTTAATCATGAGTTGGATCCCTTGCTTGAATGTATGTTTGATTGCTTGATCTTGGTGTTTGTATGCCTATCTTGTTGTTATGTTGTTGGTTGTGTTGATTGGAACCAAGAGAAATGAACTTGGAGATGCTAGGCCTTGAGATTTCTAGTTACTGTAGTAGGTTGTTTCGAAACGGGCTCGAAGGTTTCGGAATGGCCCTTGTTTTGGGCTTTGCGTTTTTGAACGAGTATCGAAACGGGCTTTGCAGGGCCGGAAGGGGTCTAAGCCATTTCAGAACGAAAGCTCTCTAGGCAGATCCGTATCGATCCTAGAGAGGGTGTTCTGAAACAGGGGTCGTTGGAAGTTAGTTAAGAGCATCTTTGAAGTTATTTTTCTTGCGTTTTGGTCCAAGCTTTATGTGTTATTAATTGTGTTTGATCGTGAGCTTGTTTTGAGTTGCATTTTAGCATGGAGGTATGAAATGAGACTAATTTCAAAGTGATCACCTTAATTTCATCATAGGTCCCTATTTTATGCTGGTTTTGCATTTTGGTCCCTGGTTGTTCGTTTGATCGTTTGGTGCTTGTTTTGTTGTGTTTTCTTCCGATGTGTGTTCTTAAATATAGGGTTTAATTCGAACATCTAGAAAAAATATTAATCAACCCGTTCAGGGTTGCTAATCGGAGAGAAATCTTCAGATCTTTTTCGGTTAGTCATGTGTGATCCGCTCGATACGGTCTGGTGGCTAGGCCAGGTCGAGGGGGTTACACCGAGACAGTACATCAATTCTCCACACTACGAAACATCCAATACCGGCTCATTATCTCACTCTGATTTCTCAATTTACTTTACTTGTTTTAGTTTTGGCTTCAATCAACCCAACTCCGAATATTTATGTTTTTATTTTACTTGTGCAGAAAAGTGAACTCCTAAAAGCTGTCACAATCCCTGTGGAGACGATATCTTAAATACTATAACTTGGCACCATGTACACTTGCACGCTAATTACGCATCACTTTCGCACGCAACATCATCCACCTCATGTTCATATTCTTTTGATGAATTACAAGATGCCTATGATGATTTGGTTTTAGAGTTTAAAAATCACATTTTGAAAAACAAGAAAATTGTTCCAAATTTGAAAATTCAAAATGATTTTATTTCTAAAACCAAAATTGAACTTGAAGCAAAACTCAATGAGTTTGAGCAAAAATCTATTAATTTACAAAATTTGCTTCATAAAGTTCAAGCAAAATATATTTGATTTCCAAAGAGCTTGAAAAGAAAAGTAGTTTTGAAAAATCAAACTTTTATGTTAGACAATCTAGTGCCCCTAGATTTATAAATGGTAAATGATTTAGAAGTGTTTGAGTCCCAAAAGGACTAATTACTTCAACTAAAAAGGATGAAATTGAAAAATGGATTCCTAAAGGGACTAAATTTTGTGCCCCTAACGTCTATAGATCCAAAGCAATTTGGATACCAAAAATTACTTGATTGTCTTATGTTTAGGTGTGATGGAGAGTGATCAACAAGTCCAAATTTGAAGGGGGGGGGGGGGGGGGGGCTCCATATACAAAAGAAAGAACACTTGAAGAAGGAAGGCTTCACATCCTCCATTGAAGTTCAAGTGTTGATAAAAATTCTAGTTGTTTTATGTTTTAATTAGATTATTTTTTTACAACTAGATTATCATATTGTTGGACTAACAATATTTGAAAGCTTTGAGTAAGGGGGGGGGGGCATTTTTAAAACCAAAGTTTTAATTGTGTCAATTTTTTAACCTCTTAAGTTATTTTGAGCTTAATGTCTTTTAAATTCTTTTTGATATAACAAAATGGGGAGGAATGGTTTGAAAATTTGTTTTTTCAAGAGAATAAAGGGGAGCTGTAACTTCATTCAAATTTTAAAATCTCTTATTCAAATATTCAAAATACTAAGGGGGAGAATCCCAAATAATTTTTTTAAGTTGGTTTTATTATATCAAAAAGGGGGAGATTGTAGAAATATATGTTTTGATATAATAATTGACAAATGTTTTGAACTTAATTGAAAAGAATTTAAAATATTCTCTAAGTCAAAAACAACTTGAAAATAAGTTTGAGGATGTTTCAAAAGGTTTTGACAATGTTTGAAACATTTTTAAGTAGCCAAATCAGTGTTTTTAATGTCCCCGTTTCGATACAGACATAATTTATATCGATACGTTTTAAAACTGTCAAAATTCGTTTCGATACATGGCTTATATGTTTCGATACGGATAGGTGTGGTTTCGAAACACCATTTGGTGTTTCGATACGCCCACGTAGCATACACCCCAACGGCTATTTCCCAATGACTATTTGAATTGCAGGCTTTTCCGATACGAAACTAGGCGTTTCGATACGACCCAAGGTATTTTGATACGACCTCTTCAATGCACTTAACATCTCTTTCTGTTTTATTCGTGTTTCGAAACAGGGAGGTATCGTTTCGATATGGGTTGTTTGCCTTTTCAAGGCGCTTAACTGCATTTATGGTGGTCTTCAATGGCTACAAACTCAAATGGGAGTATAAAAGGGACCTCCAAGCATCAAAGGAAGACTAATGCTTCAATTCTTAACAACCATATGATGTCAAATTGTCTTTAGAACTAAATTGTACATTATTGTATAGACAACACTTGTGAGTCAAAATTGTCAAATTTTCTCAAGTGTTTTAGGATTGGGTGAATGCTTAAAAGTGCAAACATCAATCTTGTAAGAGGGATTTTAGTTTGTCTATCTTTGTCTCCTATAGAGAGTGTTTGATCAAACTTTGGGTTAGAAAGCTTTGATCGTGGTAAGGGTTTCCTCATAAGCCTAGAAAAGGGGACGAATCAATTAGTGAATTGGTTGTGAAATCCTTAGTGGGAAGCTACGGTAGTGGATGTAGGTGCTTGTTAGAAGGCCGAACCACTCTAAATTATTGTGTCTTTTTATCTTTTAGCTTCCACACCTCAATCACCCAAAAATCCAACTTCTCGACCATTTGGATATCTATAACGGTTAAAGAAAATCGACTGTATCAAGTCTAACAAAAATTACACAACATGAAAAGTTGTCTTACACAATCTAATACCTCTGGGTCACAGAAAAAATAAAACCTCCAAAATTAAATTTCAGTTACCACCACGCTTTAAATCACTCTTGTCTTAGCAAGCTTTGTTTCGCCAAGTAGTCTGCCATTCGATTACTTTCTCTCGACACAAAATTGAATCGAACTTGCGGTATCAAACGAGCCAAGGAATCAATTTCTTCGAATAGATCCCACCATTTCCACGGTCTTAGGAGAGGGTCTTTGATCCCGTTTACTACTCGATAGTCAGACTCAACATGTAGGCATACTTTATCACACCAGCCAGTTTCTAAAAAAATGGATAACGCTATTTTCATCGTCTAGTCTTCCGCAAATTCAGTGCATGAAATTGTTAGTGGACCTGAAAATAAAGCTTTGACATCTCTTGAACAATTCTTGAGCACTCCACGGCACCCCTGATGTTTCCATCTACATTAAATTTCATACAATCTTTCTGAGGAGGCATCCATATAGACGTAGCAGACCAACTAGTTTATGAAAATAAACAAAGTTTGGGGGTTCTCCCACCAGGTTTCCTCACTTAGCAGTAAGTTGACATTCACTGCTTTAATCCAGATGAAAGCTCTCATCTTATCATTAAAAAGAAATTCTTTCAAAGTTACTTTTGCATTGAAGATCTTATCATTTCGCGTTAACCATAAACTCCATAGTGCTGCTACTATAGAAATTAGCAAAACTGTTCTCTGGTTCCTAGTTGAGACACGATCCAGTTTTACCATCCAGAGAAGTTTTCTTACCTTGGGTGAAACTTCTAATTTTCACATCTTGTCAAAATCAAATTTTAGGCTTTCAATTTCTGTATTTATAAGGAGATCAATGAGTTTACCAACTAAAAATCTGTATGCTCGATCATGTAGCCATATTAATCTGTCTTGATTCTTTAATAACACTTCAGATTGAACCACCCTCTTTAAGTTTTTTAATTACAGCAACTCCATGTCCAACAATCTTCTTCAGAAAATCATGTTCTGTTCAATATCTTGCATCTTTCCACTACCTTCCACCATGGCTACAGCCACGCCTTTATTGATTTCTAACATGTTTAGCTTTAGAAACTCCAATCTTAAAAGTTTTGAACCACACCAAAAAGTCTTCCCAAAACAATACTAAATTTTCATCCCCAAATGTAGTTCATCCAGCAATTAACTTCCTCATCGTGTAGATTTTTTATGATACCTCTTTTACAGCCACAAATAGTCGCCAGCAAGTCTGTTCGGACTGCATCAATTTTGATTTTCACTATGCAAGATTTTTTGAAAATGATACTTAGACCAGAACATATCTCAAAGCACCGTAGGACTCGCTTTGTGTTCATGACAGTTTGTTCCACAAGCCTTAAGAACAGTTTCGTGTCGTCGGCAAATTGGAGGTGTGAGATTGTCTAATTTGTAATCAAATTATCGATGCCTTCCAATAGACCTAACTCAGTTGCCTGGACAAAAAGTAAGTGTAATGCTGATACAAAGAAAAGGAGAGATTAGGTCCCCTTGTCTTAATCCTTTCCACATTCTTAATTCTTTTGTTGGAGCTCCATTTAGTAACACTGAAACCTTTGCAGAAGATAAACATTCGACGATCCAGTCCCTCCATTTGTTGTCCATGATTGTTCTTTGGTTCTTCTGTAACCGCTCTTCCTTGAGTTTTTTTTTTTTTTTTATGTTTTTATTGGTTTTCTCTCTTTGTGTCTGTTTGCTTGTTTCTTGTTGCTTTATTTTTTGGGTCTATATTTTTTTTGTTTTGTTTAATGTCAGTTTGTCTATTATTCAAAAAAAAAAAAAAAAAAAAACAGACAGTAATTTTTTTCATAATATATTAATTTGAAAATTTAAAAGTTTTGAGAAAATAATTAAAACTTTCAAATATTTGAAAGAGCCTAATGTGTTTTTTTTTTTAAATTTTCAAAAATTAAATAACAATTTTTCAAAATTTTGAGATGTCAATGCTCTGAGCCTTTACTATGTTCCGCCATTGCTCGGCTGCCTCATTAATCGTATCTTTTCATTTTCACTTGACCAATACTTCCTTTTATATCATCATTGTTGCATAATATTATTATTGATGGTTATGAGTTAAGACATTGGCTTTAGTAATGGGACAAAATTTTTTATTTTTTTTCGGTGCCTTTTTTATGTCCCAACATTAAAAATTAAATTTTAAGCCTGAATTTTAAATTTTAAATTTTAAGCCTGAAAAATAACCCATATCCCTAATTCCTTAAAACCTAACCTTAAATTCTAACCTTAAACTTTAATTTAAACCCTAAACTTAATTTTTTTAGCGTTGTCATTTATATTGTTTTAACTCATCTTGCTAAGATTTGGAAATCTTATCACCATATTTCTTTCTTCCAAAGGAACACGGATAGATTCCATTTTTTTCCTTTGGAAGAGATTGTTCTCATTTCATGGTTGCTATGCTCTCAAATATTTACCTAAAGAAGGGACAAATTGTGAAATGACGCCTGTCTAGATAGATAACGTTTCTGATTCCTTGTGGTTAGATTCTATGTCCAAAATACATAAATTCTACCAGCGGTTCTATAACATTTCATTTGTAATCTTGTTACCGGATGAGGTTACGAAAGTAAATCCATCATTTTTGCTAGCATAAGCATGGGTACAACACAACTTTTTTAGGGAATCTTTGTACAAACGAACAAAGTGTTTTGGAAAATGCTAATGATGAGTGAACCTGGTTGAGGGAGCAAAGTATCTTTCAATGATCTTTCTTTGCTTTACAAAGGGTATAAAAAGCATAGACACCTACCAAGGATGGTTCAAAGATTTAAGGGTTTGTGTAATTTTATTAAAACACGACCTTCAATTTTTTTAAAAAAGAAATATTTGTTGACTTGTTTACGTGGTAGATTGAATAAAAATAATCTAACATGACTCAAAATTCATGAAATACGATATCATTTTGTTATTTCATGTGCTTTACAATTAATTCAGAACTAATCTTTTGTTGTCCCCTTACAAATATTTAATTTAACTCATTTTAAGGGTTTTTTTAGACACTATGCGATTGCTCTTAGTATATATGCCAAGAACCATCTTTGACTTAGTAATAGGGTTCATGCACCAATCAATATTGTGTGTGCATGCATGTTAGAATTCAGTCTGTGTTAAAAGTTTGGAACCAAGGACTTGAAAGGTGATATATCGATAATGGGTCTGTGGCCTGGATCAGTTGGGTAAGATATTGAAGCAATAATTGTGAGGCGGTTGAGAGACAGTACTTACTGTATTGTAATCATGTATTTGTATGATTCTTGAAGTGACATCCTTGTATCGTATTGCTATAATATGTAAATGTGAAGGTTGGATATAAATATTTTAAAAAAAATAAAGGGTCAAAATAACATATAACAGTGTCGTATCAGCATTGCAAAAACCTAATAGGGAAAAGGATCTGAAATAGGGGTGAGCAAAACTCAGCTTAAAAAATTGAATTTTTTATTTGATTTGAGGTAAAAAAATTCGATTCGTTTTGACTCGACTCGAAAAATTTCAAATAAAATTTGATTTGTAAAATAGAAAATCAAATAACTCGAAATTTTTAGTAATTAGTTGATTGATTTTTAAGTTCGAGCTGAGTCCCTCAATATTTTCTTGATATAAGTACAAATATAAAAAAGGGTAAAATACAAAAATAATGACTCAACTTTTACCTCTCTCCTATTTTACTCACTCATCTTTAAATTGAATCGATTTAATGACTCAACTTTTAACATTGGGTTTTTATCATCATCCAACCGTTATATTATGTATGCCGTTAATGATGTGGCATTTTTTATTGATTTGGCCGCCACGTAAACACACACGTGTTAAAAAACAGAATAAATACAAAATAAAAAGAATTAGTGGTGGGCCCAATTAGAATCGGGGAAGAGGGGATTCTCAAAAACACTTGTTTTCTTCTTCTTTTTTCTTAGTTTTGTTTCCTCTCTTCCACAGACATCATGCATCAATTACAGTCGAAGATTTCGACAACCTTAAAGTTGGTCAGCGCTGTTGATTTCTGGGGAAGAAGGCCAGGGGTTTGAAAAACGTCGAGAAAGGTGGCGGTGGTGTGTTGGAAGAAGCAGCAGAGGATGATGGGTGGTAGATGAAAACCAGGGATCAGATCAACCGGAAGAGCCACCGTTATCGAATCAAGACGACGTCGAGGCGAGGCAGGCGGCGGAGAATTTGGCTGCTGCCTGTGAAGTCAGAGAAAAGCAGCTACTAAGTGGTGAGTTTCATGTATACTTTCTTCTTCTTTAGGCAAGAAATAGATTTGATTGCCTGCAATGTGTTTGTATTGTGTTCAGATATGGAGCTGATGAAGGAAAAGTTTGCTAAATTACTCCTGGGAGAGGACATGTCAGGTGGAGGGAAGGGTGTTTCGTCGGCTCTAGCACTGTCGAATGCCATTACGAACCTTGCCGGTAATGGTCCCTCTCATCGATGGAATTCATAGCAGTCGGATCCTCCACGGGGATCTGAGTATCGGATCGGACAACATGTGGAACAGGAGCATCTTCCACAAGGGAAACCATTGTGGGCATCCTTGGAAACATTCTCCCAATCATATATCCATCCCAGGAAGCTCTGGGTTCATCGAAAGTATACCTCGGATCATCGTGTGTGTTTAGGGACTGTGCCCAGAGAAGTTCCCTGGCTTGCTTACTGATCTTGCATTGTTTCATATCAACTCAAATCGGTTCTGCGGTACTGTTCCGCACAAGTTTAGTAAGTTGACGGTACTGTACGAGCTGGATCTTAGCAACAACCGGTTCGCCGGGAAGTTCCCTGCGGTGGTTCTCCGGTTGCCGGCGCTGAAGTTCTTGGACCTGCGGTTCAATGAGTTTGAAGGGACTGTGCCCAGAGAGCTTTTCGACAAAGATTTGGATGCCATTTTTATCAACCACAATCGGTTCAGATTCAGGTTGCCGGAAAACTTCGGCAACTCTCCGGTTTCCGTCATTGTGTTGGCCAACAACAAGTTCCACGGTTGCCTGCCGGCGAGTATCGGTAACATGACTGGGCTTGAAGAAACTATTTTGATGAACAATGGGTTGAGATCTTGTTTGCCGAGAGAAATTGGTAGGCTTAAAAATTTGACGGTGTTTGATGTTAGTTTCAATGAGTTGATGGGGCCGTTGCCAGAGGAGATTGGGGGAATGGTGAGCCTCGAGCAGCTTAATGTGGGGCATAATATGTTGTCCGGTAAGATTCCGGCGAGTATTTGTCGGTTGCCGAAGCTGGAGAACTTTATGTTTTCTTATAATTTATTCTGTTTTTTAACACGTGTGTGTTTACGTGGCGGCCAAATCAATAAAAATGCCACATCATTAACGGCATCCATAATATAATAGTTGGGTGATGATAAAAACTCAATGTTAAAAGTTGAGTCATTAAATCGATTCAATTTAAAGATGAGTGAGTAAAATAGGAAAGAGGTAAAAGTTGAGTCATTATTTTTGTATTTTACCCTATAAAAAAATATATGTCACATAAAGAAATATGTATGCATATCTTTTAGGATTAGAGAAAGTCGTTTAAATTAGAATCAATTGTATTATAACGTGATAAATAATTACAATTAAATTTGTATAGGAACTCGAAAACTCTACTCGAATAAAAAAAAATTTAAATAAAATTTAAGTTGTAAAATGTGATGCGTTAACTCGAAATTATGTAAATCGACTGGACTCGACTCAATTGAACGTTCACCCCTAAACTGAAACCATTTATAATGGCTTAAACTTAAGACAACGAAAGGATAACAGAGCAAAAGCGACTGAAGCAAACGAGGACATAATGGGAGCATATTCTTTGGGTTTTTGTAAGGCTCGTATTATTTAGGAATGTACATAGGTCGGGTCAGGTTAGATTTTTAGTTAATTCAAATTAGATTAAAAAATATAAAGGTTATATCAACTTGTCATGTGACGAATTTTCACTAATTCTGACCCAAAATAATAAAAATAATTTTTTTTCTTCTATTTTCATTAAAATAAAAGCGCTAATAAAAATATATATAAAGAAGGGTATTTAGTATTTTGAGATGTATGTATATCATAATCTGATTAGAATTAATCTTGTGTTCAGGTGACGTTGATTCGAACACAGAGATTCATCCTCCTCCTCCACATGGGCAACCTCCTGTTGCTCAATCTTCGAGATCTGCTCGTGAGTTTGATTTGATATAGTCGATTAATATATTAGTGACATGGCATAATAGTAGTGGAACTTATGTAGTGCTTACTATCATAGGTGCTGATTCTGTCCGACCTAGTGCTAGAGCTGAGCGTGGGAGACGTCACTCTCGACGTTGAGTTATTAGCTGCCTAAGGTGTGTTCTCTGCTCGTGCTATATGTTTTACAATGCTATGTGTGTATACATGATTGTTGGTATGATTTGTGATTATGACATGATCTGTTTGTTGTATGATTATGATTTGTTTTGATGATTTGCCGTGTATGACATGATTTGTATGATGGTTTTTCATGTATGATATGATTTTTATGATGATATGCCATGCAACATATATCAGAATCGGACTATTTAATATCAGGCTATGTGTGCATGCATCTTCGTTAATAAAAAAGAATGCATTCAGATTCAGAAAATTGGATAACATGTTATATCATTGGGTTGGGAAACTGTACAGGGAAGTTCATCGGTTTCATCCTTTGGGTCGAAGCCTACTTCAGATCAGTGGCTCGACCCTTCGAGCTGAGCTCCACTTCGGATGGTGACGATGTAGAGAGTGGTTCTGGGGAACCTTACTCTTCGGACGGTGATGTAGGTGGGTGCATGTCATTATGTCTCATACATCATTTTCATACATGTATATCAGAATGTCTATTTGGTTTTAAACATGATGATCGGATTGTAACGCCCTGGTTTTGGGCCTAGATGTTTTAGACATCGGATTGGACCGGTCGGAAACAGTTTGAATCGTATTAGGTGGTTCAGGAAAATCAAGGTTCAGGATAGGATAAAAATATGAAAAAAATTGCTAAAATCCTCTAAAATCATGTTTAAGAGGTTGGTTAAATCAATTTTACAAAATGAGTTTTGGAAGATGTACATTTTGGGTAGTGACCAAAATGTAAAGTTTTAAAACTATGGAAAATGCAAATTTCAAAAGAGGAGTCAAGATCTTAGAATCATTAGAGAGCGTTTGTGTTATTACACATTTCCTTAAATTGGCATGTGTTTTAAATGAGTTTTAAAATAATTGATTAAAAATGGATTTTTATTTTAATTAATAAAATGGTAATTTGAGAAGTTTTATTTTATGTAACTAACTTTCCAATTCTCATTTCAGCAAAACCCATTTCTAAAACCGTTTCTCTAGATTTCTTTTCTCCCAAACACTCTCTCTTTGATTTATTATTTCTTTTCAAGAATTCTCTTCAATTTCTTCAAGATTTGTGAAGCTAAAACTTGTCAAACATTAAGGAAAGCAAGGATTGGAGGTAAATCCCGTTCTCAACCTCTAATCTAGGTTCTTTATTAAAATTCCCAAGATTTTTTACTCCTAATTGTTGTTTTTAACTGAGTTTTGATAATAGATCAAAATCTTGCAAAATAAAGGTTTAATTCTTGACTTTTAGAGTATTGTTGATGATCTCTGTTTTAGATGGATTATAATTGAGTTTTGGTATGATATTGATGTTGAAAAAGTGTTTTGATGATATAGATCCCGAAATCCTTGAGATCTTTGAGTTTTATGATAGTTTTAGTTGAGTTTTGATGTGATTTGATTGTGATATGTTTGCTGGAAGTATAAGGAGGGGTTTAGGTTGTTTTTAGATGTGTTGTGATGTATATTAATGGTTGGAAGTGATGATTGTTGGCTGGGCTTGGTTTAGGAAGCACTCAAATGAGTTTTTAGTTGTTTTGGATGGGTTAATTGATGTAGTTTTGCTGGGCAATGAGTTTGTGGTTAGTTGCTGGTGTTGGGATGCATTTTAATGCATTGGATCTCTGTTTTTGATGCTCTAAAAATAAGGGACTTTGATCCAGAAGCAAGCGACGCGTTTTTGGGAGTTTTGGACGAGTGATCTTCGTGTTGGCAAGCAAAGTCTCGCGTATCGGTGAGTGGAAAAGAGTTTTCCAGCTTTGAAATGTTTTGAACGTGGTTTTGGGAGCTTAGTGTAAGTTTGAAACACTTAGCTAAGTTGAAGAGTAAGTAAATCGAAAGTCTCTCTCGGATTGTGCTATATTTTGGTTTAAAATGCACTTGAATTAAATGTGTTTTGATTACTATTTTAAAGCATGTTTTGAGCAAGGATAGTCTTTGTGCCTTTAAATTTAAAACAAATTTATTTAAGGTTGTTAGGTGAAAATAATATTTTTACAATTTATTTATTTAATGATTGACTATGTTTTTACAATTTATTTTAAAATTAATATTTTAATATTATTTTGCTCGGTTTATAAAATTACATAATAACTCGGGTTTTAAATTCAAATTTATTTATTTAATGATTGACTATGTTTTTACAATTTACAACCCAAATAGCCATGGTTTGGGTGCCCTTGTGAATGATTCATTTCATTAAGGGCAAGATAGTCTTTGTGCCTTTAAATTTAAAACAAAACAAAAACCCCAACCCATTCACTATTCATTTTCTTCCTCTTCCAAATTTCCCAACGTGAAATAGAGCTTCTCATCCCCAATCTACTATTCCATCTCATTCCTTCTCCGTTTCAGCTCCAAATTGAAAGGTAAGAGCAAATTTGACTTCCCCTCATCTCCCCCTTTGTAAAAGTACCATTCATTTTTGTTTTCATAAGAGTTTGAGAAGATGGAATTTTTGGGAGGTGGGATTAAAAATGGAAGCTTTATGTTGTTAAAGTAAATGTGTTGATTTAATATGTTTAGATAAGTTATGTAGAAGTCAAATGGTATGATATATGTGAATTTCAAGTGATTTTAATCAATTTTCGGAATTGGGTACCAAGGGGGTTTTGGGAGGGTTTTAAAATGGTTTTTCGGGTGTTTCAATGTTGGTTTTCGAGGGCTGATGTTAGTATGATATATGAGGACCATTTTGGGTGTAGTTGTTGCTTGTTTGGGTGCTTGAAATGAGAGAAAACAGTGGGTCAAGTGGGCTGCTCGAAAATCCTATTTTTGGACTTGTTTTGGGTGTTGGATGCTTGGTAGTGTAATCCGGGTTAATTTCGATGACAAGATATTGATGGTGGATGTTTTGTTTGTGTTTGGGATTGATTAGAGTCAAGTTTGGGCATCGGTGAAGCATCGGAAGTGAATCCGGAGAATTGAAGGTTGTGCTTGCTTGGTCTCGTGCTTGGAAGCTTAGGTGAGTGGTTGTTTGCTTTTAAAGTTTTTAAATTAGTTGGTTCGAGTATGTGGACTAGGTTGGGCTTGGTAGACCCACCTAGAGTTAGGATTAGGTTGGTAGCCTAATCCTAAACTTGATCTAGAGCCTTTGGATGAACTCAATTATATAGTTGTGCATGTCTCGTATGAAATGTGATATGAATATTTATTTATATTGTGTTATACATGTGAGATGAGACATGAATTGTGATGCTTGAGACATGCATGATGATGGTTGTGGGTGAGTACGTGCTAAGCACGGAAATGATTGAAATGAGTATTGTGGAATGAGTAAAATGTTGGCACTAGTATACTTAAATACAAATGATCGATCATTAGGATGTTAGTGTGTACACATGAGTCAAAGTCGCGCGTGGCCTTGGTGGCGTTGAGCCACCAAGGAGGAGTACGGGTACGCCCGGAAATGGTATATAAATATAGTCGGTGATGAGTGGAATCCCATCGACGGGGCGTGAGGATGAGTGGAATCCCCTCCGCGAGGCCGATGATGAGTGTAATCCCACCGTCAGGTAATGTTTGTGTTGTTGGATATGAGCTCCAACGGTTGTCCGCGTATTTGAGTCATAACTAGGTGCCAATGTTGATTGACATGTTTATCATTGAGTTGAGCTATATGAGCTGTTTGGACGTTTATATGTGATTTCATGTGTGGTAGTATTGAGCTCATATTTATGGCATACATGTGACATATTGCTCATGCATTTATACCTTGTGGACCCTTGGTAAGTGTAAATGGCTTTGGCTAGATCGTGCTCGGACCCTGCAATGTTGAGGTTTGTTTTTAGAGCTTACCCTCACTAAGCATCATTGCTTACGCTCTCTTTGTTCAACATTGCAGATCCTTAGTTCGTGGGTTGCTCGGGCAAGAGGAGGGCCTCCAAGTGTGGTTTTGGATTGAATTCACTAAGTATGGATTTTAAATTTTAGACATGTAATGGTTGAGCAATGGGACGTGTAATGTTTTGTGGTTGTTGTTGGTTGATAGGAGCATGTGTAGACTCCTTTATATTTATGGCTTTTGCATGGTTGTGTTGCCATGGTGAATGTTAACTTATGTCCATTTGCTTGCTTGATATGTTGGGCTATGCTTTAAGAGCTTATACTTGTGCTTGAATGACGTTTGATCGAATGCATGTATTTGAGATGTGGCCTTGGTTTTAAGCATGTCTAAATATTGTTGAAGCATGCTTGTATGATTGCTATACCTTAATTTGTCTTGTCTTGATGTTGCTTGGTGTTGTGGAGGTGTTTTGGGGCATTCTTGTGCCTCAAAACAGCCCAGGAAAATCTGCAGACAGGGGGTGTTTCGAAACGGGTCCCCGTGTTCCAAAACGGCCCCTGTGTAAATGGCCCGTCGTTTCGAAACGGATGAGGGTCGTTCCGGAACGTTTTCGCTACTGGAATTTTGAGAAATTGGCGATATGAAGCCGTTCCGAAACGGGTCTTTGAAGTTCCGAAACGGTCAAATCTCGTTGACCACGAGATATTGACCGTCAAGGTCGTTCCGATACGGGTCTCCCCTGTTTTGGAACGGTCACCTTATGGTTGACCCTGGCCCGTTAACCAAGTCAGGGCGTTTCGGAACACCCTATAGGTGTTTCGAAACGGCCTGCTGAAATGAAGTAAAATGGACTGTTTTGTGCCTTGTTTAATCGGTAATTGTTACGTTGTTTGTTTCTTCCGCTGTTGTGCTTCACATAGGACTTATATATGCATCTAGATAAGACTAAAATTAAAAGAAATTTTCTGGGTCGTAAACCGAGGGGAAGCCTTAACGGGTTTCGCTTCAGTTTTCCCCGTGTGGCCCACTCGGACCGGTCATCCGACCAGACCGGGACGAGGGGGTTACACTTGTTGGTATCAGAGCCTAAGGTTACCGAGACCTTGGGCAGATAAGTGAGGTAAGTTTAAGTTTTTAAGTTGAATTGCACGGTGTTTGCTTGTTCTGCATGAATGGTTGCTTATGTGACAAGTATGCTGATTGTTTTACTTTTAAGCATGTGTGTGTGGGTCCCATTGCTACTATTACATTGGAAAAATGATTTTTTTTAAGTGAGGAAACATACTTGGACACTTGGGAGCCTCACCTTGCTAACCCAATTTGTGTGTTGTTGTTGTGGTTGTAGTTAATATCTGAGAGAGCAATGTCTAGACCGAGAGGTAGACCGAGGTTGGTTCGTCAGGAACCGGGAGTTGTGGCTCCCGTTGAGCCGGTAGTTGGTGCGGGAGCTCACATAGAGGGACCAGGGGCAGCGGGAGTTGGCGCTCCTCCACCACCCCCGCCACCACCACCTCCTCCACCGGGAGTTGGGGGCGAGGATGGAGCCGGAGGAAATGGACCTCAAGGTGGCCAAGGTGGCCAAGGTCCAGCTGGAATTGATATGACTCCGCTTGTGCAAGCAATAGCGGGAGCGTTCCAGGCCGCAGTTGCGGGAGCCCAGGCTGCAGCTCAGCCTAGGGGTGATGATGCTAGCTTACCGTTGGAGAGGCTCCGTAGCTTAGGGGCCGAGGAGTTTAGAGGATCTACTCCGGAGAGGTCGGAGTTATGGTTAGAGAAGACAGTTCGTATCTTGGCTCAGATGGGTTGTGCGGGCGCACGTAGATTGGGTTGTGTGATCTCACTGCTTCAGGGTGATGCCTACACCTGGTGGGTCACCATCACTACCGGGGTTCCAGAGGCCGAGATAGATTGGGGTTTCTTTGAGTCTGCTTTCCGGAAGAGGTACTTAGGACCGAGGTACCTAGATGAGAAGAAGAGAGAGTTCATGGCTCTCACTCAGGGAGATGCTTCAGTGACTGATTATGAGATCCGCTTTGTTCACTTGAGTCAGTATGCCCCAGAGTTGGTTCCTACTAAAGTGGAACGCTGCAAACGATTCCGATACGGATTGAATGAAGAGGTTAAGAGGTACACGTTGGCTTCTGACTACTCAGACTTTGATGTGTTGGTCGCGAGGGCCAAGGATTTGGAGCATAGTTTGGGTTCAGCCAAACGAGCTGGTGGTTCTGGTTCTGGAAAGAGGCATAACCACTTTGATGGTAGAGATGCTAAGAGGCACAGAGGTGGCGGACATCAGTTTGATCAGAGACGTGGCAGTGGCCACCATGGTAGGGGCCATCAGGGCCATAGAGGAGGAGGGCGCTTGCCCGAGTGTGCACAGTGTGGGAGACAGCACACTGGAGAGTGCTGGGGTAACTTTCATGCTTGTTGGAACTGTGGTTCGAGGGACCACTTTAGGAGGGACTGTCCACGTCAGGCAGCTCAGGCACCGAACATAGCTTAGGCTCCTGCGAGAGGTAATGATTTTCAGAGAGGCCGTGGGCGCGGTCGTGGCTACTTCCAGCCGAGGGCTGATGCACCTAGGGTAGATGCTCAGAGGAACCTTGCACATGTTGTGGCTGTGCAGCCAGAGGCGGGAGGACCAGCGAGGGTCTATGCTCAGAGAGAGGCCGGGAACGACACCGATGTGATAGCAGGTAATTTTGAGTTACAGTCTATGTCCTTGCTTTCTTTGGTTGATTCGGGTTCTACGCATTCCTACATTTTGAGTAAGCATGTACATAAGTTAGATATTCTTGTTGTGATATTAGATGTAGGTATGCATGTTACTAGTTCTTTTGGTGAGACAATTGTGGTTAGACGTATGTATAGGAGGTGTCCACTGAAGATTCAGGGTCATGTGTTCTCAGTGGACATGATGGAACTTCCTTTCTACGGTTTTGACATTATATTGGGTATGGATTGGTTGGTTGAGCATCGGGCTAGTGTGGATTTCGAGACAAAGAGAATCTCCTTGAAACTCTCTGATGATTACGAGGTAGTGGTAGTGGGCGAGAACATTAAGTTCTTGTCTAATGTGGTGTCAGCTTTAGAGGCTCATAGGTTAATGGACTCTGGATGTGGGGCCTATTTAGCTTATGTTATGAATCCGGACATGAGTGAAGCTAGACTGAAATATATAAGAACAGTGTGTGACTTTCCAGATGTGTTTCCCGAAGAGTTGCCTGGTTTGCCTCCTGACAGAGATGTTGAGTTTGTGATTGAGACAGTTTCAGGGTCTAGTCCAGTTTCGATAGCTCCGTATTGTATGGCTCCGAAAGAGTTGAAAGAATTGAAGAGTCAGTTGCAAGAATTATTAGACCGTGGTTTCATTAGGCCTAGTAGTTCTCCGTGGGGTGCTCCAGTGTTGTTTGTGAAAAAGAAAGATGGTAGCATGCGCATGTGTATTGACTATAGAAAGCTGAATCAGTTGACTGTGAAGAACAAGTATCCGTTGCCGCGTATAGATGATTTGTTTGATCAGTTGAGAGGTGCTTCAGTATTCTCGAAGATAGATTTGAGATCCGGGTACTATCAGTTGAAGGTGAAAGAGTGTGATGTTCCGAAGACAGCTTTTAGGACTAGATATGGTCACTATGAGTTTCTCGTGATGCCATTTGGGCTCACGAATGCACCAGCAGCATTCATGGACATGATGAACAGAATTTTTAGAGACTATCTAGACCGGTTTGTGGTTGTCTTCATTGATGATATACTTGTGTACTCGAAGACAGAAGAAGAGCATGATGAGCACTTGAGATTTGTTTTGCAGAGATTGTTGAGCAATCAGTTGTATGCGAAGCTTAGTAAATGTGAATTCTGGATTCGAGAGGTTGTGTTTCTTGGCCATGTTGTTTCGGCCGAAGGTATCCGAGTTGATCCATCGAAGATTGAGGCTATTGTTGAGTGGAAACAACCTAAGTCCGTGACCGAGATTAGGAGTTTCCTAGGATTAGCTGGTTACTATAGGAGGTTCGTTGATGGCTTCTCTAGAGTAGCTGCTCCCTTGACAAAGTTGTTGCAAAAGGGAGTCAAGTTTGAATGGTCAGATGCAAGACAAAAGGCCTTTGAAAAATTGAAGGAAGCTTTGACGAATGCTCCAGTGTTAGTGTAACCTGTTTCAGGGAAGGAGTTTGTGATTTACAGTGATGCTTCCTACGTAGGCTTAGGATGTGTTTTGATGCAAGATAGGAGAGTTGTTGCTTATGCTTCTAGACAGTTGAAGATTCATGAGAAGAACTATCCTACTCATGATATAGAGCTAGCCGCAGTTGTGTTTGCATTGAAAATTTGGCGTCACTATTTGTATGGTGAGAAGTGTATAGTCTACACCGATCACAAGAGCTTGAAGTACTTGATGACACAGAAAGAGTTGAACTTGAGACAGATGAGATGGCTAGAGTTGTTAAAAGATTATGATCTGACTATCGAGTACCATCCGGGTAAAGCAAACGTAGTAGCCGATACTTTGAGTAGAAAAGTGGCCGTTGAGCTGAGAGCTATGTTTGCTAGATTGAGTGTGTCCGATGATGGTGGCTTGATCACCGAGTTGCAAGTGAAGCCTTCTTTGATTCAGTTGATTAGAGAGAAGCAGTTGCAAGATGCGAGCCTAGTTCCTCATGTTCAAGACATAGCCGAAGGAAGACCGACTGAGTATAGTTTCAGTGGTGAGAGTTTGTTGTGCTTTAGAGATAGAATTGTGGTACCGGAAGATGTTGAGCTGAGACGTCAGATTTTGAGTGAAGCACATTCGAGTCCCTTTTCTATGCATCCAGGTAGTACTAAGATGTACCGAGATTTGAAAAATGATTACTTCTTGGTTGGTTTGAAGAGAGATGTAGCCGAGTATGTGAGCCGTTGTATGGTATGTCAGAGGGTGAAGGCAGAACATCAGGTTCCTTCAGGTTTGCTACAGCCTTTGAAGATTCCGGAATGGAAATGGGAGAGAATCACCATGGATTTTGTATCGGGGCTGCCTTTGTCCCCTTCGAAGAAGAATTCAGTTTGGGTGATTGTTGATAGGTTCACTAAGTGTGCCCACTTCCTAGCAGTGAACACTACGGATTCCTTAGACAAGTTGGCAAACTTGTACATTCGTGAGATTGTGAGACTTCATGGAGTTCCAAAGTCTATAGTTTCAGATAGGGATCCTATATTTACTTCGAGGTTCTGGAGTTGTTTGCATGGTGCTTTGGGTAGTCGTTTGCATTTCAGCACATCTTATCATCCGCAGTCCGATGGGCAGTCAGAGCGAGTGATACAGATTCTAGAGGATATGCTTCGTTGTTGTGTGATTGATTTCCAGGGTTCTTGGGAGAAGCACTTACCGTTAGTTGAGTTTGCTTACAACAACAGTTATCAGTCTAGTATTCAGATGGCACCTTATGAGGCTTTGTATGGAAGACGGTGTAGGACTCCGATTTGTTGGGCTGAGACAGATCAGAGGTTGTTACCTATGCCAGACTTGCTTAAAGGAACCACAGAAAAGGTGAAGTTGATTTGCGACCGTTTGAAAGCAGCTTCCGATCGTCAGAAGTCCTATGCAGATTTGAAGAGGAAAGAGGTTGAGTACTCAGTGGGTGAGAAAGTGTTTCTGAAAGTATCTCCGTGGAAGAAGGTAATGAGATTTGGCCGGAAAGGCAAGTTGAGTCCGAGGTTCATTGGTCCGTATGAGATAGTTGAGCGGATTGGGCCCGTAGCTTATCGTTTGAGGTTACCTTCTGAGTTAGAAAAGATCCATGATGTCTTTCATGTATCTATGCTTAGGAGATATAGATCAGATCCTTCGCATGTGATGCCCGTTGAAGAAATAGAGTTGAATCCGGATTTGTCTTATAATGAAGAGCCCGTAGAGATACTTGCTTCTGATAGCAAGGTGTTGCGTGGCAAGACCATAGAGTTGGTCAAGGTATTGTGGAGACATAGAGGTGTGGAAGAGGCCACGTGGGAGAGGAAAGCGGATATGGTTGAACAGTTTCCGTATCTGTTTCCACCAGGTAATTTCGGGGACGAAATTTCCTTAAGTGGGGGAGAGTTGTAACACCCGGGTTTAGGGGTTAGGTGAAAATAATATTTTAATATTATTTTGCTCGGTTTATAAAATTACATAATAACTCGGGTTTTAAATTCAAATTTATTTATTTAATGATTGACTATGTTTTTACAATTTACAACCCAAATAGCTATGGTTTGGGTGCCCTTGTGAATGATTCATTTCATTAAGGGCAAGATAGTCTTTGTGCCTTTAAATTTAAAACAAAACAAAAACCCCAACCCACTCACTATTCATTTTCTTCCTCTTCCAAATTTCCCAACGTGAAATAGAGCTTCTCATCCCCAATCTACTATTCCATCTCATTCCTTCTCCGTTTCAGCTCCAAATTGAAAGGTAAGAGCAAATTTGACTTCCCCTCATCTTCCCCTTTGTAAAAGTACCATTCATTTTTGTTTTCATAAGAGTTTGAGAAGATGGAATTTTTGGGAGGTGGGATTAAAAATGGAAGCTTTATGTTGTTAAAGTAAATGTGTTGATTTAATATGTTTAGATAAGTTATGTAGAAGTCAAATGGTATGATATATGTGAATTTCAAGTGATTTTAATCAATTTTCGGAATTGGGTACCAAGGGGGTTTTGGGAGGGTTTTAAAATGGTTTTTCGGGTGTTTCAATGTTGGTTTTCGAGGGCTGATGTTAGTATGATATATGAGGACCATTTTGGGTGTAGTTGTTGCTTGTTTGGGTGCTTGAAATGAGAGAAAACAGTGGGTCAAGTGGGCTGCTCGAAAATCCTATTTTTGGACTTGTTTTGGGTGTTTGATGCTTGGTAGTGTAATCCGGGTTAATTTCGATGACAAGATATTGATGGTGGATGTTTTGTTTGTGTTTGGGATTGATTAGAGTCAAGTTTGGGCATCGGTGAAGCATCGGAAGTGAATCCGGAGAATTGAAGGTTGTGCTTGCTTGGTCTCGTGCTTGGAAGCTTAGGTGAGTGGTTGTTTGCTTTTAAAGGTTTTAAATTAGTTGGTTCGAGTATGTGGACTAGGTTGGGCTTGGTAGACCCACCTAGAGTTAGGATTAGGTTGGTAGCCTAATCCTAAACTTGATCTAGAGCCTTTGGATGAACTCAATTATATAGTTGTGCATGTCTCGTATGAAATGTGATATGAATATTTATGTATATTGTGTTATACATGTGAGATGAGACATGAATTGTGATGCTTGAGACATGCATGATGATGGTTGTGGGTGAGTACGTGCTAAGCACGGAAATGATTGAAATGAGTATTGTGGAATGAGTAAAATGTTGGCAGTAGTATACTTAAATACAAATGATCGATCATTAGGATGTTAGTGTGTACACATGAGTCAAAGTCGCGCGTGGCCTTGGTGGCGTTGAGCCACCAAGAAGGAGTACGGGTACGCCCGGAAATGGTATATAAATATAGTCGGTGATGAGTGGAATCCCATCGACGGGGCGTGAGGATGAGTGGAATCCCCTCCGCGAGGCCGGTGATGAGTGTAATCCCACCGTCAGGTAATGGTTGTGTTGTTGGATATGAGCTCCAACGGTTGTCCGCGTATTTGAGTCATAACTAGGTGCCAATGTTGATTGACATGTTTATCATTGAGTTGAGCTATATGAGCTATTTGGACGTTTATATGTGATTGCATGTGTGGTAGTATTGAGCTCATATTTATGGCATACATGTGACATATTGCTCATGCATTTATACCTTGTGGACCCTTGGTAAGTGTAAATGGCTTTGGCTAGATCGTGCTCGGACCCTGCAATGTTGAGGTTTGTTTTTAGAGCTTACCCTCACTAAGCATCATTGCTTACGCTCTCTTTGTTCAACATTGCAGATCCTTAGTTCGTGGGTTGCTCGGGCAAGAGGAGGGCCTCCAAGTGTGGTTTTGGATTGAATTCACTAAGTATGGATTATAAATTTTAGACATGTAATGGTTGAGCAATGGGACGTGTAATGTTTTGTGGTTGTTGTTGGTTGATAGGAGCATGTGTAGACTCCTTTATATTTATGGCTTTTGCATGCTTGTGTTGCCATGGTGAATGTTAACTTATGTCCATTTGCTTGCTTGATATGTTGGGCTATGCTTTAAGAGCTTATACTTGTGCTTGAGTGACGTTTGATCGAATGCATGTATTTGAGATGTGGCCTTGGTTTTAAGCATGTCTAAATATTGTTGAAGCATGCTTGTATGATTGCTATACCTTAATTTGTCTTGTCTTGATGTTGCTTGGTGTTGTGGAGGTGTTTTGGGGCATTCTTGTGCCTCAAAACAGCCCAGGAAAATCTGCAGATAGGGGGTGTTTCGAAACGGGTCCCCGTGTTCCGAAACGGCCCCTGTGTAAATGGCCTGCCGTTTCGAAACGGATGAGGGTCGTTCCGGAACGTTTTCGCTACTGGAATTTTGAGAAATTGGCGAGATGAAGCCGTTCCGAAATGGGTCTTTGAAGTTCCGAAATGGTCAAATCTCGTTGACCACGAGATATTGACCGTCAAGGTCGTTCCGATACGGGTCTCCCCTGTTTCGGAACGGTCACCTTATGGTTGACCCTGGCCCGTTGACCAAGTCAGGGCGTTTCGGAACACCCTATAGGTGTTTCGAAACGGCCTACTGAAATGAAGTAAAATGGACTGTTTTGTGCCTTGTTTAATCGGTAATTGTTATGTTGTTTGTTTCTTCCGCTGTTGTGCTTCACATAGGACTTATATATGCATCTAGATAAGACTAAAGTTAAAAGAAATTTTCTGGGTCGTAAACCGAGGGGAAGCCTTAACGGGTTTCGCTTCGGTTTTCCCCGTGTGGCCCACTCGGACCGGTCATCTGACCAGACCGGGACGAGGGGGTTACAGTTAAGGATGCACATGGTAAGTGATCCTCGAGTTTATATGATTTATGCAATTGGTTTTAAGCATGTTAATGCTTGTGAAAGTGGCATTGTGGTTTATGCTTGGAAAACAGTGAATTAATAATGATTGATGATTATATTGGCAAGTGATGGTAAATGGTTTTGGTTACTTGAATCAGATATAGTTAGCCGAATATAGGATTGAGTGCACCGTGAATAAAGTCGCCTTAGATGTCGAGGGGTTGTGATTGTACCATACACTCCATCCAAGTACCCTAACAATTGAGATTAAGTTCAGAACGGTTGATGGTCTAATCCCATGTGTTGATCTTGTGGTTTGTGTCCCATGATAACGTTAGTGGAATTATTCAAATACCGATGAGTGGTGTTGAGGGGTTGTGATTGTACCGTTGTAACACCCCAATTTTGGGCTTGGAAGTTTTGGGTTGAATCGGACCGGTCGAATTTTCGGTTCGAATATAAAAGGGCGATTTTAGGGAAAGCCTAGTTCGGGATGCATTAAAAATATGGAAAAATATCTAAAAATCCTCTTTTATTATATATAAGAGAGTGGTGAAATCAATTTTACAAAATGAGGTTTGGAAACATGACATTTCAAGTTAGTGACTAAAATGTAATTTTTGAAAAGTTGGTGACTGTTTTAAAAGGATTGAAACTTTGAATCTTTAAGGAGCTAATTTACCCAAGAAGAGGATTCTCCAGATTTTTCTTAAATATTAAGGATGAAATTAATGTTATTTTAATAAAAGGAAAGGAGGGAAATTAGATATTTTGGTTTTATAACTAACTTTTGTCAAAATTTTCCCATCTCTTTTTCTCTCAATTTTCCCTCAGCCAAACACATTTCCACAGCCACCTTTGCTCTGATTTTAACACCTAAAGTTGAGATTTCAATCTCCAAATGATTTCTATTCATTTCTACACCAAATCAACATCATTTGCTTATTGAATTTTCAAGAATCTTGGCTTTAAACAAGGAGAATCCACATTTAGAGGTATGAACGTCCTTCTCCTCTAAATACTCAGTTCTTTACTGAAATTCCCAAGTTCTCAATCCTTAAATTGAGTTTTATTAAAGGTTTTATAGTTGTGTTCTTGATTTTGGCTTAAAATGCAAGATTTGGATTTAATTTTGTGGAAATTCGTAATAAATGATTGGGCTCTGTTTTGAGATGTCTTTTTGATGTATATTGGATGTATAAATGATGTGTAATTGAGGTTTAATCAATGCAATCCCGAATAGTTTGATTTTCCTAAGTTTTTGCTTGAGTTAATGGTGGTTTTTGGGGGTGATTTTGATGTTCTGCTATAGCTGGAGGTATAAGGACGTGATTAGACTCTTTTTGGATGTTAATTGATGTCTAAGAGTGATTGGAATTGATGGATCTTGGCTGGGTAATGTTGTAGAGGTGTTTGGATGTGATTTCAGTTGTGTTTGGTAGCCGAAATGTAAGTGTTGATGAGAGCAACGAGTTTAGGTGTCTTGGTTGAAGATATTAATGCATGATGATGCATTAATCCTCTTCTTTGATGTGTTTAAAACAGGGGAGACATCTTTGGATCCTTGTGGTGTTGATCCGGAGGCTTAATCGGCGTTTCGGCAAGCTTGCGAAATGGAATCGGTGAGTGGAGTTTGGTTTTCAGCTTTGAAACCAATATTTGAAGGTTATGGGAGCTTAGTTTAAGTCTAAACAACTTAGCTAAGCTCAAGAGCAAGTTTTCGGAGAAACACTCTTGTTGATGAACCATGAGATGGTTGAGTGCAATGTGTTTATTTTGCATGTTTAAATTCTGTTTTGAAAGCATGTTTTAGCACGTTTAATGCTGATTTTATAAGCCATGTGTTGAAGGATGCTCAAGGTAAGAGATCCTTGTTTTTGAACATTGATAAATGTGGTTTGATGCATGGTGATGCATGATTATTTAATGGCTTTGTTAAATGCTTTAAAACAGTGGATTAATGATGTATATTGGCAAGTGATGTGTTGGTTTAAAAGTACTTAAATCAGATATAGTTAGCCGGCTATAGGATTGGGTGCACCGTGAATAAAGTCGCCTTGGATGTTGAGGGGTTGTGATTGTACCGAAAACTCCGTCCAAGTACACTAACGAGGTGGTTAAGATCACAATGGTGGTTAAAAGTTCATGTGTGGATCTTGTGTTATGGTTAAGATCACAATGGTGGTTAAAAGTCCATGTGTGGATCTTGTGTTGTGTGTCCCGTGTCCTCGTTAGTGATGTTATACAACTACCAATGAGTGATGTGGAGGGGTTGTGATTGTACCGTAGACTCCATCACGGGTGTTGAGGGGTTGTGATTGTACCGTAAACTCCACCTTGATATTGGTAGTGTGTATGAAGCGTATGGGACAACGCTTGTAATCCGCGTATCCGATTGTGTTTTGAGTTGTAAAATGATTATGATTATCACTTGAAAGCCAATATGACATGTTGATGAATTGAAGCATGAGATTCTTGGTTTGTATGCATTAATGCATGGTAAATGATGTTTTGAAACTAAAGGCCTTGAAAAGGTGTTTTTTTACAAATGCATTATTGTGTTGTTTTAATTGAGCATTCGTCACTATGCTATGTGCTTACGCTCTCTCTCTTTCTTGAACCAATAATGCAGAGCATTGAAGTGTTTAAAGGGCAGCAAGGAGGTCAAGGATCCAAGTGAAAGTTTAAGCTCATGTATGGTGACTATTTTCACAACACTTTAGCTTTTGGCATTTGGCAATGGGAACCTAGATTGTGTTTTTGGGAGATGTTTTGGACTCCCTAAGTTTGGTTAATGCCTATGATTGTTTGGAACTTGTAAAGACCCTTTTGGTATTTGGTTTTGGTGATTTGATGATTGCATGATTTCCATAATAGGTTGCATGCCTATAGTTTAGGAATTTTTCCTTATATGATGCCATGATTGAGTTTTGATGGTGCTATTATGTTCTTTTAGTGCATAATGATTTGTTAGCATGTTTTGGGTGTCATATGAATGCGTTTGATGTGCCGAATGCTTGTTAAACCAGAGAAATTCTGCATTTCTGGGCAACCCGTATCGGAACGGGTGCTACTGTTTCGGAACAAGTGGCCTGAAATGGCCTTGGCGTTTCGAAACAGGTATAGCCGTTCCGGAACGGATTTGCTACTGTCAAGCCTTGTTCCGCAACAGGTTTCGAAACGGTCCCGCATTTCGGAACGGTCCTTCCCCGTTTCGGAACACTCGACCGTTGGGCACTGAATCTTATGGTTATATGTTTTGAAATTCTTACGTTTTAGTCCTGAACTTTGCTTATGCAATTGATTGAGTTTGAGATGCCCGTTTGGGATGAAATTTGGCAGAGAAGCATGAAACATGGTTAATTTCATAATGGTAAATCAAAAATTGGTTAAGTCCTCGTAATTTCCAGAATTTACAATTTGGTCCCTAAATTCGTATGTTGTGCAATTGAGTCCCTAAATGTTTTCCGATTGCTGTGATTTTTGAGTATGCTTATCTCAAGAGTACACCTAGAATTAATATGCATTTAGACAAGGTTAAAAAGAAAAAAAAGGTCGTTAATCAAGGTTGACTTTCGGGTTGACTTTGGTTTTCCCCGTGTAACCTTCGTAGTTTGGGTCAACCGTCTAGGCCGGGCTAAGGGGGTTACATTTGGTGGTATCAGAGCTGAGTTCTCGAGTATTTGGGAATGGTTATGGGGGTGATAAGTGTATGATTGCCTTGTATGCTTGTTGAGTGAAAGTGTGATGTATGAATTGTAAGAATGTTGCAATTGTGGTGTATGCTGTGGTGAAGCATGTTAGAGGGACCCATTGCCAAATCAAAGCTAATGAAATGATTTGTTTTTAATTGGAAATGAGCTTGAGTACTTGGATTGCTTACCTTGCTGAGCCTGACTTTGTTTATTGGATTATGATTGCCTTGTTAGTGAATGGGACTTCATAGAGAGACGAGGATTAATACGCGAGCTATGGCTCAAAATGAGAACGAAGAGAATGCTGAAAATGTGGTGGATTTACCTCCTCCACTTGGTGGTGGTGGTGTTGGGGCTGAGGGAGCTGGTGTTGCTGCTGGTGCTGGGGTCGTTGGACCTGAAGCTGGGTAGGGGCAAGCTGCTCCTGACATGACAGTGCTGATTCAGGCTATTGCTGGAGCCTTTCGGGCGGCGGTAGCTGGAGCTCAAGGAGCTGGGCATCAGGGAGATGCTAGTGTGAGACTACCTCTGGAGCGTTTGCGCAGTCTGGGAGGGACTGAGTTTAGGGGTTTGTCTGCTGAGGGTTCTGAGTCTTGGTTGGAAAGTACCAAGAGAATTTTGGGACAAATGAACTGCAATGAAGTGCAGAAGCTGGGCTGTGTAATATCATTGTTGCATGATGATGCGTATACCTGGTGGACAACCACTATCTCTGGAATGGAGGATGCTGATGTGACCTGGACGTTCTTTCTGAACGCGTTCAAGAGGAGGTACCTGGGTGTGCGGTACCTGGATGAAAAGAAAAGGGAATTCATGTCTCTTACTCAAGGGAGCATGTCAGTGGCTGAGTACGAGGTTCAGTTTGTCCGACTCAGTCAGTACGCACCTGAGCTTATCCCTGATGAGCGGGAGAGGTGTGAACGTTTTCGTTATGGTTTGGTGACGGAAGTGAAGACCTATATGCTGGCTGCTGAGTACACTGATTTTGATGTGCTTGTTGGAAGAGCAAAAGACATAAAGTTGAATTTGGGTTTATCTTCTAGAGGAGTTGGTTCTGGTGCGGGCAAGCGAGCTGCTGAGTATAGTTCCGGTGGCGGACGGAACAAGAGAGGACGTGATCGGAAGTATCAGTCTTCAGCTAGGCGTGGTGGTGGGCAAGGTGCGCCTATTCAGGGAGATAAGGCGAGAGCTGATCAGAACACATGTTGGACATGTGGATCGCATGGTCATCTGAGGCGTGATTGTCCTCGAGCGGCGAGGGAGGTACAGGCTCCTGTTGTGGTGACCGGTAATTCATGTTGGAACTGTGGTTCGGCGGGTCACATGAAGAGGGAGTGTCCTCTGTTGGCCGGGGGTGGTCAAGGATGTGCTCCTGGAGTTGTTGCACCACAGAGAGGTCGTGGGCGCGGCCGTGGTAACTTCCAGCGCAGAGAGGATGGTGGAAGGAATGTGGCTCATGTGGTAGCTGTTCAGCCTGAGGGTGGTGGCCAGACAAGAGTGTATGCTCAAAGGGAGGGTAGGAATGACACGGATGTGATCGCAGGTACTTTCACTTTGCAATCCTTGTCATTACTTTCCTTGATTGATTATGGATCTACACACTCATACATATTGCGTGAGCATGCTCAATTGCTTGGTTTTCCTGTTGAGTCTTTGGATGTTGGTATTTGTGTAACTAGTTCCTTTGGTGAGACTGTTGTGACTCGAATGCTTTATAGAAGATGTCCCTTGGTTGTGCAAGATCATGTTTTTCATGTTGATCTTATGGAATTGCCTTTCTATGGTTTTGATGTAATCCTTGGTATGGATTGGCTTGTTGAGCATCGAGCTGTAGTGGATTTTAAGAATAAGCGAGTTTCGTTGAAGCTTGCGGATGATTATGAGGTAGTGGTGGTTGGTGAAAATGTGAAGTTTCTTGCCAATGTGGTGTCTACATTGGAAGCGAGCCGCATGCTGAGGCAAGGTTGTGAAGCTTACCTAGCCTTTATGATGAATCCTAGCTCTAAAGAGTTGCGTGTGCAAGATATCAGGACTGTGCGAGAGTTTCCTGCTGTGTTTCCGGAGGAGTTGCCTGGATTGCCTCCTAATCGCGAAGTGGAGTTTGGGATTGAGCTGTATGAAAACACAACTCCAGTGTCCATTATTCTTTATCGAATGACACCTAAAGAGTTGAAAGAGCTGAAGACGCAACTTCAGGAGTTGCTTGATCGTGGTTTCATTCGGCCGAGTGTGTCACCTTGGGGTGCACCGGTCTTGTTTGTGAAGAAAAAGGATGGCACTATGAGAATGTGCATTGATTACCGTCAGCTTAACAAGTTGACTATCAAGAATCGGTATCCATTGCCGAGAATTGATGATCTTTTTGATCAATTTCGGGGAGCGGCTGTGTTCTCTAAAATTGACTTAAGGTCAGGGTATTATCAGCTGAAGGTGAAGGATGTGGATGTGCCAAAGACAGCCATCAGAACGAGGTATGGGCATTATGAGTTTCTTGTGATGCCGTTTGGTTTGACGAATGCTCCTGCAGCTTTCATGGATATGATGAATAGAGTGTTCCATGAATACTTGGATAAATTTGTTGTGGTGTTCATTGATGATATTCTCGTGTACTCTCGTACTGAGGAGGAGCATGAGGGGCATTTGAGAATTGTGTTGCAGGCTTTGTTGGAGAATCAACTTTATGCCAAGCTGAGTAAGTGTGAGTTCTGGCTTAGAGAAGTGGTGTTTCTTTGTCATGTGGTTTCTGCTGAGGGGATTCGTGTTGATCCTCAAAAGATTGAGGCGGTGATGAATTGGAAGCCTCCTAAGTCTGTTCATGAAGTCCGTAGTTTCCTTGGTTTGGCGGGGTACTATCGAAGGTTCGTGGATGGGTTTTCAAAGATTGCTGCACCTTTGACGAAGTTGTTACAGAAGGATGTTAAGTATGAGTGGACGGAAGCGAGGCAGCAGGCTTTTGAGAAGCTTAAGGCAGCTTTGACGCAAGCTCCTATCTTGGTTCAACCTGAATCAGGGAAAGAGTTTGTGGTGTATAGTGATGCGTCCTATATTGGTTTGGGATGTGTGTTGATGCAAGAGGGTAAGGTAGTGGCTTATGCATCGCGTCAGTTGAAGGTGCATGAGCGCAATTATCCTACGCATGACATTGAGTTAGCTGCAGTGGTTTTTGCTTTGAAAATTTGGAGACATTACCTGTATGGTGAGAAGTGTACTGTGTACACGGACCACAAGAGTTTGAAGTATCTGATGTCTCAGAAAGAGTTCAATCTTAGGCAACGACGTTGGGTGGAGTTGCTTAAGGATTACGATTTGTCTATCGAGTACCACCCGGGTAAAGCTAATGTTGTAGCGGATGCCTTGAGTAGGAAGGTAGCTGTTGAGTTGAGGGCTATGTTTGCCAGTCTGAGCATTTCACGTGATGGTGGTCTTGTGGCTGAGTTGCAAGTGAAACCATCCTTAGTTCAGTTGATTAAGGAAAAGCAGTTGTTGGATGATTCCTTGGTGCCACACGTTCAGGATATTGCAGAGGATAGGCAATCAGATTTCTGCTTTAATGATGATGGAGTTTTATGCTTTGGGAGTCGGATAGTAGTGCCCAATGATGCTGAGTTGAGGCGTACCATTCTGACTGAAGCTCATAGTAGTCCTTTTGCTATGCACCCTGGTAGTACTAAGATGTACCGTGATCTTCGTGATGAGTACTATTGGGTGGGTTTAAAGAAAGATGTTGCTGAGTTTGTAAGCAAGTGCATGGTATGCCAGCGAGTTAAAGCTGAGCATCAATTTCCTTCAGGGTTGTTGCAACCGTTGAGGATTCCTGAGTGGAAGTGGGAAAGGATTACCATGGACTTTGTGTCTGGTTTGCCTTTGTCGCCATCGAAGAAGAATTCGGTGTGGGTGATTGTGAACCCTTTGACGAAGTGTGCGCATTTCTTGCCTGTGCATACTACGTACACTTTGGATAAGCTTGCGGAGCTGTACATTGCTGAGATTGTACGGCTGCATGGTGTGCCAAAGTTGATTGTATCGGATAGAGATCCGAGGTTTACATCGCGTTTCTGGCAGTGTTTGCATCAGGCTTTGGGTACACGGTTGAATTTCAGTACTTCTTATCATCCGCAGACGGATGGACAATCTGAGCGTGTTATCCAGGTGTTAGAGGATATGTTGAGGTGCTGCGTGATTGAGTTTCAGGGTTCTTGGGAGAAACATTTGCCTTTTGTGGAGTTTGCCTATAATAATAGTTATCAGGCAAATATTCAAATGTCACCTTATGAAGCTTTGTACGGGAGAAAGTGTAGGACTCCTCTTTTGTGGGCTGAAACGGGTCAGAAGTTGGTTTCGATGCCAGCTTTGTTGAAAGGAACCACTGAGAAGGTGAAGCTCATTTGTGAGCGATTGAAGGCAGCTTCTAATCGGCAAAAGTCTTACGCGGATTTGAAGCATAAGGAGATTGAGTATGCGGTGGGTGACCGCGTGTTTTTGAAAGTTTCGCATTGGAAGAAGGTGATGAGGTTTGGCCGAAAGGGTAAGTTTAGCCCTAGGTACATTAGACCATACGAGGTGATTGAGCGTGTGGGTCCTGTTGCGTACAAGTTGAGGTTACCGCAAGAGCTAGAAAAGATTCATGATGTGTTTCATGTTTCTATGCTTCAGAAGTATATATCGGATCCATCTCATGTGATGCCTGTGGAGGAAGTGGAGTTGAATCCGGATTTGACCTATGATGAGGAACCGGTGAAGATCCTGGATTCGGATAGTAAAGTTCTTCTAGGCAAGACCATTGAGTTGGTAAAGGTGTTGTGGAAGCATCGTGGTGGTGAAGAAGCCACGTGGGAACGAAAGGATGACATGTTGAAGCAGTTTCCGTACCTTTTTCCTTCAGGTAAATTTCGAGGACAAAATTTCTTAAAGGGGGGAGAGTTGTAACACCCCAATTTTGGGCTTGGAAGTTTTGGGTTGAATCGGACCGGTCGGATTTTCGGTTCGAATATAAAAGGGTGATTTTAGGGAAAGCCTAGTTTGGGATGCATTAAAAATATGGAAAAATATCTAAAAATCCTCTTTTATTATATATAAGAGAGTGGTGAAATCAATTGTACAAAATGAGGTTTGGAAACATGACATTTCAAGTTAGTGACTAAAATGTAATTTTTGAAAAGTTGGTGACTGTTTTAAAAGGATTGAAACTTTGAATCTTTAAGGAGCTAATTTACCCAAGAAGAGGATTCTCCAGATTTTTCTTAAATATTAAGGATTAAATTAATGTTATTTTAATAAAAGGAAAGGAGGGAAATTAGATATTTTGGTTTTATAACTAACTTTTGTCAAAATTTTCCTATCTTTTTTTCTCTCAATTTTCCCTCAGCCAAACACATTTCCACAGCCACTTTTCCTCTGATTTTAACACCTAAAGTTGAGATTTCAATCTCCAAATGATTTCTATTCATTTCTACACCAAATCAACATCATTTGCTTATTGAATTTTCAAGAATCTTGGCTTTAAACAAGGAGAATCCACATTTAGAGGTATGAACGTCCTTCTCCTCTAAATACTCAGTTCTTTACTGAAATTCTCAAGTTCTCAATCCTTAAATTGAGTTTTATTAATGGTTTTATAGTTGTGTTCTTGATTTTGGCTTAAAATGCAAGATTTGGATTTAATTTTGTGGAAATTCGTAATAAATGATTGGGATCTGTTTTGAGATGTCTTTTTGATGTATATTGGATGTATAAATGATGTGTAATTGAGGTTTAATCAATGCAATCATGAATAGGTTGATTTTCCTGTAACCCCCGTATCCCGGCCTAGACGGTTGACCCGAACTACGAAGATTACACGGGGAAAACCAAAGTCAACCCGAAAGTCAACCTTGATTAACAACCCTTTTTTTTTCTTTTTAAACTTGTCTAGATGCACATTAACCTTAGATGTGATCACACAAACACCATGCTCAAAGATCACAAACATCAGAGATCAAACAGGGACCCAATTGAACAAATTACAACTTTAGGGACCAAATTGTAATTTCTGGAAACTTTAAGGACTTAACCACATTTTAAGTTACCAATCTTGAAATTAATCATGTTTCATGCTTCTCTGCCAAATTTCAGCTCAAACGGAACTCCCGAACTCATACAATTGCACAAACAAGATTCAGGACTAAAACGTAAACAAAACAAAACATCATAAGATACTTTTAACTGAATTTAACGGTCCGGTATCGGTACGCCACGTGTCGTATCGATACGCGGGGAAGGCAGTAACCAAACTTCAGCAGCGGTATCGATACGAGTTCACTCGTATCGATACGGCCTTCATACGGTATCGGTACCTGTTCAACCGTACCGATACGCCTGGGCAGGAATGAGCATATTTGGCTCAGGCGTATCGATACGCAAGCCCGAGTACCGATACCCCTGCCAGATTTCGACTCAAAACCATCAACAATCATGCATCAAACATTAAATTAACATCACCAAACCATTCCACATGATCATTCAACATGCAAGGACCATAAATGCATCAACGATTCAACATATAATCAACACATATGAAAAGCCCCAAATTCAATGGCATGCTTCCTACTCAAGCTATCCATTTAAGCATAAACCTTTCCAAAGCAACCTCAATTAAGCCAATTCATGTTCAACAACATAGCAACAGCATTTAAACATTCTTAAACAACATGATCAACATATACGATCACATACACATCAATCCGAAAGATTCTACCCCATTGCCCTTATTAACTATAGCTATTCACCGAGACATACATCTCCATTGGAGTCCACCTTGAATCCCTTGCTCCTTGCTGCCCAAACTTCAAGAATCTGCATTGATGGACAAAAAGGAGCGTAAGCACATAATGCTTAGTGAGGAATGCTCAAAACCAAAACACCATCAATGCAGCGGGTCATTAAAACACTTTAAAACAAACCCGATTTGCTTACCAAAACCATGTTTGAAAACTCTTTTCAACATCAAGCTCAAAACCATGCATAAACACCATATGCCAAGCTTAAACAAACCATGGAAAACATTCCCATTTTACAACATATCTTTCTTAAACTTGAAAACCACATCAAGCAAGAAACCTTTTAAAACCAAATTTCAAATAATCCATCTCATGCATTTAACCAAGGCAACATAAGAATCATACAACATCTTCACATGCCTTTAAAACAAGTCATACAAGACTCCAAATGCAACATAGATATTTCATGCTCACATGCATCATTATCAAACGATAACCAACACTTGTTCAACCTAACAAGTAAACATGCATTCACTAGCATCTTACACATTTCATGCAACACTGCATCTTATCCAAGCATCTCATGCTTCACATGCAACCATGCATCAATTCAAGCATCTCATGCTTCACATGCAACCATGCATCAATCCAAGCATCTCATGCTTCACTATGATCAAGAACATAACATTGGCTTCCAAGAGACCGACCATATTCACTTTTCACTTAACAACCCGATCGGATACGCGGATTCCGAGCGTTGTCCCTATGCTCCCTACACACTACCCAATCCAAGGTCTTCCCGTGGGCAACAACCTCCACTGACCTCAACATCCTAAGGTTCCCATGCATGGACTTTTAAACACCATACAACCTTAGCTTTTCCTCAAGGTTCCCATGTATGGACTTTCAATCACCATACAACCTTGACATGCACAAGGTCTTCCCGTATGGACTTTCAACCACCATACAACCTTTGCACAACCGATTGGTAGTTGTAGACATCATCTAACGAGATCCGGGACATCACACACAAGATCCACACATGGACTTAACCACTGCCATTGTGATCTCAACAAGCACAAGGTTCTCACATATGGACTTTTAACCACCATATAACCTTTGCTCAACCAAGGTCTTCCCGTGGGCAACAACCTCCACTATGACCTTAAGCAACCGAGGTCCTCCCGTGGGCAACAACCTCCACTGACCTCATCTCGTTAGGAATACTTGAGGGGAGCCTATCCGGTCCACACTTGACCACTCCGCCTTCAAGGCGACTTTATTCACGGTGCACCCAATCCTATAGCCGGCTAATTATATCCGATCAACGAACCAAGAACCACTTACAACACTTGCCAATATAACCATCTTACCATATTATCCGATGTTCCACATGCATAAACATAATGCAAGCCATCACAACATTAGCTCAATGTTTCACATGCATAACCAATATGCAAAACCATCATTAATCCAATGATACACATGCATAACCAATAAGCAAAGGCATTACATCATTAATCCAATGATTCACATGCATAGCCAATATGCAAAAGGTAACATTTAACATCATCAATTCACTGTTTCTAAGCATCATACAAAGCCATTGATCAACATGCATCACCATGCATCAAAATCACAATTTCCATATACAAAACCAAGGATCCCTTACCTTGACCATCCTTTTCAAATGGCTTTCAAAACCAGCATTAAACCATGCTAAAACATGCTTACAAAAACAGAATTAAACCATGCAATAACACATGCACATCAATCATCAACCACAATTGATTTTAAAACCAAATCATACACAATTCAAGAGCAAAAACCCCTTCACTTACTCTTGAACTTAGCAAAGTTGTTTAAACTTAAACTAAGCTCCCAAAAACCTTCAAACCTTGTTTCAAAAGCTGAAATCCCAACTTCACTCACCGATAACCAAACAAAGCTAGCCAACAAGCCTTCCAAGCTTCCGAAACCTTCCGAAAACACCTCCAAAGCTCAAGGATCAAACTCCCCTGTTTCAAGCACACAAAAACAGAACATTAATGCATCCTTATGCATTAAAACACCAGCAACAACAACACAACTCGCTGCTCATCACAAATCTAACAATTTGGCTACCAAACACAACCGAAATCACCTCCAAACACTTCCAAAACTTAACCCAGCCAAGATCCATCACTTCTAACCATTTTTATACATCAAATAACATGCAAAATGATCACAACCACGTCCTCATACCTCCAGGTATAACAGATCACCAAAAACACTCCAAAAACAACCAAAAACTCAAGCCAAACTTAGGAAATTCAACCTATCCGGGATTGCATTGATTAAACCTCAACTTCTAATCATTTTAGCATTCATTTAACATCAATTTAACACCTCAAAACCCTGCTTAAACAGATCACACGAAAAATTTCACCAAAATCACCAAATCTTGCATTTTAGCCAAAAATCAAGATCTCAATTGAAAAGCCATTAATAAAACATAAATCAAGGATTGAGAACTTAGGAATTTCAGTAAAGAACTGATAGTTTAGAGGAGAAGGACGTTCTTACCTCCAAACTTGAATTTCTCCATTTTAGAGCCAAAAAGCTTGATGAATCAACTTGTAATTTGAGAGGTTTTGATGATGAGATGATTAGGAATCGAATAAGAGTTGAAAGGAGAGATTTAGATGTCAAAATCAAAGAAAGAAATCTGGAGAATTTTGTTTGGGTTGAGAGAAAATAAGAGAAAAGAGAATTTGAGAGAAAATGAAAAGTTTGTTGGGAATTTAGTTAAAATGATTTCCCTCCTTTTCTAAATCTTTAAAATCAGATTTGAGCCTTAAAATATCTTAGAAAAATCTGGAGAAATCCTTTTTGGAATAATAGCTCCTTAAAGATTCAAAGTTTCAATCCTTTATAAAACTGTCCCGCAACTTTCAAAAATTACATTTTGGTCACTAGCCAAAATGTCAACCTTCCGAACCTCATTTTCCAAAATTGATTTCACAGTTCACTTATATATATTAAAAGATGATTTTAGAACATTTTTCCATATTTTTAATGCAACTCGAACTAGGCTTTCCTAAATTCACTCTTATATATTCGATCAGCACTTTGACCGAACCGGTCAACACCCAAAACTTCTGAGCCCAAAACCGGGGCGTTACAACTCTCCCCCCCTTAGGAAATTTCGTCCTCGAAATTTCAACCAGCGAAAAGAGAACAACAATCTTCTCAAAGCAATACACAAGACAACATAACCATCTCAAACACCACTAATCACTTTCCACACAAAATCTTCACCATACAATGTTCACAAAACCAAACCCTCAAAGGTAACCACGACTTAACCTTCCACATAACCGGACTATACACAATCCCAACATCAACCTGAAGAACCTCAGTTCCTACAGCAGACAACACTGTAACAAACAACTCCCAAAACTTGTCTACACAAAGACAACAACCAACCAACTCAGCCCCACTAGGCAACCTCTCAACCTCTAAAACTCTTGCGACCCCCAAACCTCTTCCAAAGATTTTTCCCAACAAGCAAAAATCCTTAAACATCAACTGTTTACTCAAGCTCTTCAACAAAGCTGACAATCCTTCACAACCACCAGAAACATTACCATAACAGCTCACCAGGACTATTCACCCAAAAACCAAAAAAAATCACATCACAACCCCAACTCGAAACCGTCAGCCGTTCTGCACACCACCAACTGACTTCAACCAAAACTCTCTTAACTACAACCAGCCAACCACTACTCACAAGGACCCAAACAACTAACAAAAGCCTTCGATCCTTCACAGCCCTTTCACTACAAACTTCAACCAGAACACTTGCATTACCAAAACATTACTTATCCAAAACACACATAACAACTTCTGATCCCCTCAAAAGTTGCTAAGAACAAACACAACCCTTTCACCACAACCTAAAAGCTAAACCACTTCAGCACCTAGAAACACAACCTCAAACTGCAACAACACTTAGCACCAAGGAACTACCACTTCCTTTTAACTAAACAAACCACTTAACCGATACTAACCTCAACCGATACCCTTCACCACCAAACCGCTAAACCCATCTGAGCACCAAACACTATCCTTCTACCAACAGGCTATACCACTCCCACTATCACTAGCAACTAGTTTAACAACCTCCAGCACTTCTAACTCTCACTCAGCACCAAACAACCTCTAAAAACCCATCATCCCACCTAATCCAACCACAACACTAACAGATTCGATTAGTTATTAGCGAGCGTGAACATCGTATGCATGATCACCTACATGCCCTATCAATGCCTGATGTACATGTATGCAAAACCTCTAGTGTCATGCCACATGTATGCATGGACCAACATATATAATATAGCATATAACAATGATTTTAACTGTGCATGAATGCCAGTTCACACCCTCCAATAACATCCTCAAAATCTGTTCTAAGAACAACCTCCTTTCTCACCTTTAACTTATCTAACTCCATCATACTAACAACCATTAACTACAAGATACTCACCCAAGCCTTCCTCACACCCAAGATATTACCAAACCACAACTACCACTACCCCAATCATACTAGCAACAAGACTGGACTTACCACGCAAGGAAAAACCAACAAAAACCAAACTAAGGCAACCTAAGCAAAGATCACTTAACAAGGTTACCTGAAAACACAACACCACCCTGAAGCTTCATGAGACGAGCTCTCTTCCTTGCGGAACCATCACCCTCCTGCGGCACAACTGCAGCACCAACTAACACACCAGGGTCAACATCAACTCCTTGCGATAAAGAACCTTGGCTATTCCGAACCGACATCAAGCAATCACGCCTCATGTGTCCAGCAGACCCACATTTCCAGCAAACTTCACTTCCCAACCTCTTCACAACCTTCTGCTTTTTCTGCCACCTCTGAACCTCGCCTCGGCCGTACCCACGACCTTTCTGAGATCCTTTGACTAACACCAAAGCTGACTTCACTCCATGTGGACAATCACGCTTAACATGCAACTTAGAACCACAATTCCAGCAAACACTTGTGTCCCAACAATTTCCAACATGTTGCCTCTCACAGCGATCACACACAGATGGCTGAACTTCTACTCCTTGCCCAAGCAACACTTGCTCCGCAACAGCACTACCCGCGCCTTGCTTAACCCTTGGATATTCCCTTCCAAGATACCTTTCATAAAAGGCCGATACAAAGAAATCCCAATCAATATCAGGAATATGTGACGCCACCGCCACAGATGTCCACCAGGCACAAGCATCCTCCAGCATCAAAGAAACAACACTCCCCAGCTTACAGGCATAATCACAGCCTTCCTGATCCAAAATCAGAACCACATTGGCCAACCAGGCCTCAAACATCTCCGGGGAAGAACCATGATATTCCACAGCACCCAAACCAAGCAAACGCTGCTTCGGCAAACCCACACATCTAGCCAGCACATCCACTGACTTAACCTCAACCGCAGCCTGAGATGTTCCCAACACCTCCTGCACAACCGATGATGAACTTTCCATCACAGAACCAGCTTCTTTCCCTTGCCTTACCATCTCATCACTAGGCACAGAAGACTGAGACAAAACACCTTTACAAAAGGGTGAATTCTTTGCCTTAACAACCTACCCCAAGGCAGCAACCATCTCCCTCATCCGCCATTCTTTCATCAACTTTGCCATACCACTAACAACAACAAACATACAATCACAACAAGCAAACAAACCAGTTAGACCAGCATTAAGCAAGGATTCAAACTCCAACTCCAAATAACACAATAGCTATATTAATAAGGCAATGGGTATCCCGAATCCTCCCCTTTACATGACATAATAGTCAACACAACATGGATATCACAACATCAAGCATATCAACAACATACCTTGATCATGCTTACACCAAACAACATCCAAATGCACCAGCACATTAGCAACATAACATGCTCAAAACACATTCACCATGCTTAACATCAGCTCAAAGCATCAGCACATATCCACATAAACTCAACCAAGATTTATAACCACAAGGCATGCTTGCATACATCAACAACATGCTTAGAAACATCAACAGCATACTCAGAAACACATGTTTCAAGCAACTTCCAAACACACAACAAGGTAAACATCAAACACACATCACAACAACTTACCGTTTTCCCCAACCTTCGCAACTCAGCTCTGATACCACCAAATGTAACCCCCGTAGCCCGGCCTAGACGGTTGACCCGAACTACGAAGATTACACGGGGAAAACCAAAGTCAACCCGAAAGTCAACCTTGATTAACAACCCTTTTTTTTCTTTTTAAACTTGTCTAGATGCACATTAACCTTAGATGTGATCACACAAACACCATGCTCAAAGATCACAAACATCAGAGATCAAACAGGGACCCAATTGAACAAATTACAACTTTAGGGACCAAATTGTAATTTCTGGAAACTTTAAGGACTTAACCACATTTTAAGTTACCAATCTTGAAATTAATCATGTTTCATGCTTCTCTGCCAAATTTCAGCTCAAACGGAACTCCCGAACTCATACAATTGCACAAACAAGATTCAGGACTAAAACGTAAACAAAACAAAACATCATAAGATACTTTTAACTGAATTTAACGGTCCGGTATCGGTACGCCACGTGTCGTATCGATACGCGGGGAAGGCAGTAACCAAACTTCAGCAGCGGTATCGATACGAGTTCCCCCTTATCGATACGGCCTTCATACGGTATCGGTACTTGTTCAACCGTACCGATACGCCTGGGCAGGAATGAGCATATTTGGCTCAGGCGTATCGATACGCAAGCCCGAGTACCGATACCCCTGCCAGATTTCGACTCAAAACCATCAACAATCATGCATCAAACATTAAATTAACATCACCAAACCATTCCACATGATCATTCAACATGCAAGGACCATAAATGCATCAACGATTCAACATATAATCAACACATATGAAAAGCCCCAAATTCAATGGCATGCTTCCTACTCAAGCTATCCATTTAAGCATAAACCTTTCCAAAGCAACCTCAATTAAGCCAATTCATGTTCAACAACATAGCAACAGCATTTAAACATTCTTAAACAACATGATCAACATATACGATCACATACACATCAATCCGAAAGATTCTACCCCATTGCCCTTATTAACTATAGCTATTCACCGAGACATACATCTCCATTGGAGTCCACCTTGAATCCCTTGCTCCTTGCTGCCCAAACTTCAAGAATCTGCATTGATGGACAAAAAGGAGCGTAAGCACATAATGCTTAGTGAGGAATGCTCAAAACCAAAACACCATCAATGCAGCGGGTCATTAAAACACTTTAAAACAAACCCGATTTGCTTACCAAAACCATGTTTGAAAACTCTTTTCAACATCAAGCTCAAAACCATGCATAAACACCATATGCCAAGCTTAAACAAACCATGGAAAACATTCCCATTTTACAACATATCTTTCTTAAACTTGAAAACCACATCAAGCAAGAAACCTTTTAAAACCAAATTTCAAATAATCCATCTCATGCATTTAACCAAGGCAACATAAGAATCATACAACATCTTCACATGCCTTTAAAACAAGTCATACAAGACTCCAAATGCAACATAGATATTTCATGCTCACATGCATCATTATCAAACGATAACCAACACTTGTTCAACCTAACAAGTAAACATGCATTCACTAGCATCTTACACATTTCATGCAACACTGCATCTTATCCAAGCATCTCATGCTTCACATGCAACCATGCATCAATTCAAGCATCTCATGCTTCACATGCAACCATGCATCAATTCAAGCATCTCATGCTTCACATGCAACCATGCATCAATCCAAGCATCTCATGCTTCACTATGATCAAGAACATTACATTGGCTTCCAAGAGACCGACCACATTCACTTTTCACTTAACAACCCGATCGGATACGCGGATTCCGAGCGTTGTCCCTACGCTCCCTACACACTACCCAATCCAAGGTCTTCTCGTGGGCAACAACCTCCACTATGACCTTAAGCAACCGAGGTCCTCCCGTGGGCAACAACCTCCACTGACCTCATCTCGTTAGGAATACTTGAGGGGAGCCTATCCGGTCCACACTTGACCACTCCGCCTTCAAGGCGACTTTATTCACGGTGCACCCAATCCTATAGCCGGCTAATTATATCCGATCAACGAACCAAGAACCACTTACAACACTTGCCAATATAACCATCTTACCATATTATCCGATGTTCCACATGCATAAACATAATGCAAGCCATCACAACATTAGCTCAATGTTTCACATGCATAACCAATATGCAAAACCATCATTAATCCAATGATACACATGCATAACCAATAAGCAAAGCCATTACATCATTAATCCAATGATTCACATGCATAGCCAATATGCAAAAGGTAACATTTAACATCATCAATTCACTGTTTCTAAGCATCATACAAAGCCATTGATCAACATGCATCACCATGCATCAAAATCACAATTTCCATATACAAAACCAAGGATCCCTTACCTTGACCATCCTTTTCAAATGGCTTTCAAAACCAGCATTAAACCATGCTAAAACATGCTTACAAAAACATAATTAAACCATGCAATAACACATGCACATCAATCATCAACCACAATTGATTTTAAAACCAAATCATACACAATTCAAGAGCAAAAACCCCTTCACTTACTCTTGAACTTAGCAAAGTTGTTTAAACTTAAACTAAGCTCCCAAAAACCTTCAAACCTTGTTTCAAAAGCTGAAATCCCAACTTCACTCACCGATAACCAAACAAAGCTAGCCAACAAGCCTTCCAAGCTTCCGAAAACACCTCCAAAGCTCAAGGATCAAACTCCCCTGTTTCAAGCACACAAAAACAGAACATTAATGCATCCTTATGCATTTAAACACCAGCAACAACAACACAACTCGCTGCTCATCACAAATCTAACAATTTGGCTACCAAACACAACCGAAATCACCTCCAAACACTTCCAAAACTTAACCCAGCCAAGATCCATCACTTCTAACCATTTTTATACATCAAATAACATGCAAAATGATCACAACCACGTCCTCATACCTCCAGGTATAACAGATCACCAAAAACACTCCAAAAACAACCAAAAACTCAAGCCAAACTTAGGAAATTCAACCAATCCGGGATTGCATTGATTAAACCTCAACTTCTAATCATTTTAGCATTCATTTAACATCAATTTAACACCTCAAAACCCTGCTTAAACAGATCACACGAAAAATTTCACCAAAATCACCAAATCTTGCATTTTAGCCAAAAATCAAGATCTCAATTGAAAAGTCATTAATAAAACATAAATCAAGGATTGAGAACTTAGGAATTTCAGTAAAGAACTGATAGTTTAGAGGAGAAGGACGTTCTTACCTCCAAACTTGAATTTCTCCATTTTAGAGCCAAAAAGCTTGATGAATCAACTTGTAATTTGAGAGGTTTTGATGATGAGATGATTAGGAATCAAATAAGAGTTGAAAGGAGAGATTTAGATGTCAAAATCAAAGAAAAAAATCTGGAGAATTTTGTTTGGGTTGAGAGAAAATAAGAGAAAAGAGAATTTGAGAGAAAATGAAAAGTTTGTTGGGAATTTAGTTAAAATGATTTCCCTCCTTTTCTAAATCTTTAAAATCAGATTTGAGCCATAAAATATCTTAGAAAAATCTGGAGAAATCCTTTTGGAATAATAGCTCCTTAAAGATTCAAAGTTTCAATCCTTTATAAAACTGTCCCGCAACTTTCAAAAATTACATTTTGGTCACTAGCCAAAATGTCAACCTTCCGAACCTCATTTTCCAAAATTGATTTCACAGTTCACTTATATATATTAAAAGATGATTTTAGAACATTTTTCCATATTTTTAATGCAACCCGAACTAGGCTTTCCTAAATTCACTCTTATATATTCGATCAGCACTTTAACCGAACCGGTCAACACCCAAAACTTCTGAGCCCAAAACCGGGGCGTTACATTTCCTAAGTTTTTGCTTGAGTTAATGGTGGTTTTTGGGGTGATTTTGATGTTCTGCTATAGCTGGAGGTATAAGGACGTGATTAGACTTTTTTTGGATGTTAATTGATGTCTAAGAGTGATTGGAATTGATGGATCTTGGCTGGGTAACGTTGTAGAGGGTTTTGGATGTGATTTCGGTTGTGTTTGGTAGCCGAAATGTAAGTGTTGATGAGAGCAACGAGTTTAGGTGTCTTAGTTGAAGATATTAATGCATGATGATGCATTAATCCCCTGCTTTGATGTGTTTAAAACAGGGGAGACATCTTTGGATCCTTGTGGTGTTGATCCGGAGGCTTAATCGGCGTTTCGGCAAGCTTGCGAAACGGAATCGGTGAGTGGAGTTTGGTTTTCAGCTTTGAAATCACTATTTGAAGGTTATGGGAGCTTAGTTTAAGTCTAAACAACTTAGCTAAGCTCAAGAGCAAGTTTTCAGAGAAACTCTCTTGTTCATAAACCATGAGATGGTTGAGTGCAATGTGTTTATTTTGCATGTTTAAATTCTGTTTTGAAAGCATGTTTTAGCACGTTTAATGCTGATTTTATAAGCCATGTGTTGAAGGATGCTCAAGGTAAGAGATCCTTGTTTTTGAACATTGATAATTGTGGTTTGATGCATGGTGATGCATGATTATTTAAAGGCTTTGTTAAATGCTTTAAAACAGTGGATTAATGATGTATATTGGCAAGTGATGTGTTGGTTTAAAAGTACTTGAATCGGATATAGTTAGCCGGCTATAGGATTGGGTGCACCGTGAATAAAGTCGCCTTGGATGTTGAGGGGTTGTGATTGTACCGAAAACTCCGTCCAAGTACACTAACGAGGTGGTTAAGATCACATTGGTGGTTAAAAGTCCATGTGTGGATCTTGTGTTATGGTTAAGATCACAATGGTGGTTAAAAGTCCATGTGTGGATCTTGTGTTGTGTGTTCCGTGTCCTCGTTAGTGATGTTATACAACTACCAATGAGTGATGTGGAGGGGTTGTGATTGTACCGTAGACTCCATCACGGGTGTTGAGGGGTTGTGATTGTACCGTAAACTCCACCTTGATATTGGTAGTGTGTATAAAGCGTATGGGACAACGCTTGTAATCCGCGTATCCGATTGTGTTTTGAGTTGTAAAATGATTATGATTATCACTTGAAAGCCAATATGACATGTTGATGAATTGAAGCATGAGATGCTTGGTTTGTATGCATTAATGCATGGTAAATGATGTTTTGAAACTAAAGGCCTTGAAAAGGTGTTTTTTTTACAAATGCATTATTGTGTTGTTTTAATTGAGCATTCCTCACTAAGCTATGTGCTTACGCTCTCTCTCTTTCTTGAACCAACAATGCAGAGCATTGAAGTGTTTAAAGGGCAACAAGGAGGTCAAGGATCCAAGTGAAAGTTTAAGCTCATGTATGGTGACTATTTTCACAACACTTTAGCTTTTGGCATTTGGCAATGGGAACCTAGATTGTGTTTTTGGGAGATGTTTTGGACTCCCTAAGTTTGGTTAATGCCTATGATTGTTTGGAACTTGTAAAGGCCCTTTTGGTATTTGGTTTTGCTGATTTGATGATTGCATGATTTCCATAATAGGTTGTATGCCTATAGTTTTGGAATTTTTCCTTATATGATGCCATGATTGAGTTTTGATGGTGGTATTATGTTCCTTTAGTGCATAATGATTTGTTGGCATGTTTTGGGTGTCATATGAATGTGTTTGATGTGCCGAATGCTTGTTAAACCAGAGAAATTCTGCATTTATGGGCAACCCGTATCGGAACGGGTGCTACTGTTTCGGAACAGGTGGCCTGAAATGGCCTTGGCATTTCGAAACAGGTATAGCCGTTCCGGAACGGATTTGCTACTGTCAAGCCTTGTTCCGCAACAGGTTTCGAAACGGTCCCGCGTTTCGAAACGGTCCTTCCCCGTTTCGGAACACTCGACCGTTGGGCACTGAATCTTATGGTTATATGTTTTGAAATACTTACATTTTAGTCCTGAACTTTGCTTATGCAATTGATTGAGTTTGAGATGCCCGTTTGGGATGAAATTTGGCAGAGAAGCATGAAACATGGTTAATTTCATAATGATAAATCAAAAATTTGTTAAGTCCTCTTAATTTCCAAAATTTACAATTTGGTCCCTAAATTCGTATATTGTGCAATTGAGTCCCTAAATGTTTTCCGATTGCTGTGATTTTTGAGTATGCTTATCTCAAGAGTACACCTAAGATTAATATGCATTTAGACAAGGTTAAAAAGAAAAAAAGGGTCGTTAATCAAGGTTGACTTTCGGGTTGACTTTGGTTTTCCCCGTGTAACCTTCGTAGTTTGGGTCAACCGTCTAGGCCGGGCTAAGGGGGTTACAACCGTTAAACTCCACCACGGGTGTTACAACGGTTGATGGTCTAATCCCGTGTGTGAACCTTGAGGGTCCGGTAGGGTGTATGAAGCGTTTGGGACAATGCTTGTAATCCGCGTATCCCATTATGTCAATTGTGTTGTTTTTTTTGTTAAGGTTCTTGTTTTTTATCACATGTGAGCCAATATAATGGTGATAATATAATGTACTAATGATGAATGCTTATTTTGAGGAAGCATGTGATGCTTGAGGTTTATGCTAGAATGCATGTAATGCTTGGTTTAAGCATGAGCAAAGATTTTTGCTGTTGTATTAAATGATGCTATGAACATGTGGTTTCGAAAAAGGAAATGTATTTGAAAGTGCATTGTTTTATGGATATGTTATAAAGAACGTTGACTTGGTTTTAAAAAATGCATTGATGAATGTTTGGTTTTATAATGGTCCTCACTAAGCTTTATGCTTACACTCATTTGTTTCATCAATGCAGAGAATTGAGCATTTTCGGCAGCAAGCAAGCAAAGGATATCCAAGAGCTTTGACTAAGCAACGTATGTGTTTTCACCTTAGTGTAATAAGAGGCAATGGGAGGAATTTCCACTCATGAATTATTTGGTGATGTGAGACCCCTTGAGCATGGTTGGTTTGAGTTTTGAGACTTGTAATTGGCCTCTAAATGGCTTATGGTTTTCTATTTGGTATTTTGGATATGTTTTGGGTTATGTGTGCAAGCATGTCCATATATCTCTCTAATCTTCATGAATTGCCATGTCTATTGCTTGTTTATGTTTGTGTATTGATGCATATATGTTGGAAATGTTTGTTATACTTTGTAGGGATCTTTTGGACATGTATAGTTGTTGTTAAATGTGATTTGAGGGTTGTTGGAGGTGTTTTTCGGGTATGCGTATCGATACTCGGGATTGAGTATCGATACTCGAAGGCTTTTCTCATATAAATCAACACATAGGTATCGATATGAATTGCCCCCGTATCGATACGTTTGTGGAATGTTTGAAGGTCGTACCGATACGCGGAGAAGTGTATCGATACCTTTTTCCCAACTTTGGCTAGTGCCTTCCCGCGTATTGATATAGGATTAAGTGTACCGATACCCTGAAATGTTGCATATTGGTCCCTGGATGTTGTATGTTCAATTGGTTGAGTTTGGATGATCCGTTTGTGATGAATTTTGACATGGAAGCATGTTACATGACTAATTAAGGATTGGTGATCTTAAAATTGAATTAGTTCCTGTGGTTTTTAGAAATTACAGTTTAGTCTCTAAATGTTTAATTTAAGCAATTGAACCTCTAATCGAACTCCGATCGTTGTGCCATTTTTTAGAACGCTTTGTTTGACATGTAGGTTTTAATGTGAATCTAAAGAAGGTAAAAAGAAAAAAATAGGGTCGTTAATCGAAGTATGCTTTAATGAGTTGGCTTCGGTTTTCCCCGTGAAATCTTCTTAGTTCAGGTCGGGCGTCTAGGCCGGGCTAAGGGGGTTACACGGATTATCTTACTGTATAATTCTGTTTGCACTTTAGAGACACATTGAGCTTTATAGCTGACTCCCCCTTACTTCCTATTTCATATACTCAGACTTATGCATACGGTACTTGGAGGACCTCGTTTATCAGACTTATTACATATTATCAGTATAAACTATTTCCGATTTATAGACTTTATTTTATCATTGGATTTATATGTAATTTCGGACTCGGACACTTTTGTTTGGGGATTTATTGTTTTTAGCAAGCATGACTATTTCTGAATATTTCATTAACTTTTCAGGTTACTATTATACGAAAACGTTTTATGTAATTGAAATATTATTATGTTTAATGTGATTTTACTAATTAATACGAATATTAAATTTTCAAACCTAACGATGTTTCTTGAGGGACAAGGTTTCAAATGCGACTTCTTAGATTCGACCCATTTCTTCTAGGTCGGGTTTAGGGGGTTACATTTAGTAGTATCGGAAATAGACTGGGTGGATCAAATCAATTTTTAAACGGAAATGAACTTTGCATGCATTATTAAATGCTTTCAGGTAAAACGAGAATTGTAGAAAATTTATTATCATTAAAGAATAATATATATTGAATAGGAACTCCAAGTACCGACTCTAATCTTAGGATTCTTTCCTTTTGTAGATATACTACTATGCCACCTCCTAGAAGTTCTAGATTAGCGGCCAGTCATGATAGTGGCTGAGGTCGAGGTCGTATTGTGGCTGTAGAGAGTGATGCTCCGACCCCTGAGGATACGATACAGAATCTGGATAATATTCATGGTTCTAATCTGGAGGAACAACATGTGGATTAGACTGGAGCTCGACAAACTAGAGCTCAACAAACTGGTGGTGGGATCCACATGTTCAACATGCTCAGAGTGGTGGTCCACATTATTTTGGGGATAGTGAGACTATGGGCATGAAGTCTGTTACATTGCATAGAGAGTTGCTACGATATCTTTGTCAGTCCGAGGGTGTTAGGAGACCCATATGTACCGAGTTTTTAGCTACCGGGATGACTATGTTTGACGGAAAGATGGGTACAAATATGGCTGATGCAGAGTACTGGCTGAAGAAGCTTCAACGATTGTTTGTTGAGATGGATTATCCTACCGATTGGAAGTTTAGGGCTGTTGTATCACTGTTGCAGGGTGAAGCCCATAATTTGTGGGAGACCGAGGAACATGTTATTCCAGCCAGTCAGATCTCTCGGGACAATTTTCGACAGGCAATATGTGATCGTTATGTTGGGCGTGAGTATTTAGCAAAGTGTCAGGAAGATTTCATGAATTTGAAGAAGAATGAAATGTCTGTGAATGATTATGATGTTGAGTTCATGAGGCTGATTCAGTATGTTCCGGGGTTAGTGACCACTAAAATGGATAAATGTGATTGGTTTCTGAAAGGGTTGCGTCCTACGAGTATAGTGGGTGTTGGCTTGCATATGGACAACGAGTATAAAGAGATTACTCGATGAGCTGGGATTGCTGAGCGGAATGAGGCAGAGCTGAAACAACTTGAGTCTCAAGGTACTGATCGTGGTAAGAGGCCAGCGAGCTTGGCAGTTCAGCACAGTAAGGGGAATCATTCTAGGAAGAGAACCAAAGACGAGTCAGATTATCAAAGTTATTCTAGAGCTAGACTAGTGACTTCTACTATTCCGACCTCTAGTGTTGGGGGTTCGACTTGTAACACCACAAAAACCGGTCTAGTCGGAATTTGATTCCGATGATCAGAGTAATGTTGTTGAAATATTGAATATCGAATCTTTATTATAGATTATATTGTTATAGTATCTTAATTAAGCTATGTCATTAGCCAAGATTGCTTTATGAAGGCTCAAATAAATATTTTTAAGCTAGGCGTTTCGATACGATTAGACCCGTATCGAAACGTCCTATGCATGGTGTTTTGAAACGTTTTTAGGCGTTTCGATATGATTCCAACATTTTTAACTAACTTTTGGACTTTTTCTTGACCGTTTCAATACGATTCCTCACGTTTCAAAATGGGTCCCCTGTTTCGAATAAGTTTGAAGGATTAATTGAAAAGAAATGATTGGGTGATGATTCACCTAGTTTCCTGCCATCCTCCACGTGAATTTGGATTAGAAAAGATGACTTATAGTAATCTATTTGTCTATTTTAGAAAGGATGAAAGAAAGATAAATAATATTAAATAGCTTACGTTTGATGGGAGGAAACCTTTCTATTGGCCATATGAGAGGTGGGTAATAATTAGAGTTATAATTCTCTTAAAAATGAATTGGAGAAAGGAGTGTTTCCATCTTTGTTTTGGTCCACCCAAACTTAATTCTATCTTCCATGTTTAAGAAAATAAGCTCACACCTCTATTGTCATCTTTTCCACCAAGCTCAAGCAAACACCTCGCCGTTTGAGAACCTTAAGCTTATGCTTTCCTTGTTTTAAGAATATCAAATCATAGCTATCGATCGGCTCAAGATGTGGAAAAGATTAAATTGTCACCTCCATCGAAAGATAGGGATGAAGGTATCGCAATTCGAGAGCCTTAGAAGCTTCGGATTATCAAGGTGAGTGTAGTCAGAGTCTCGAGAGTGGTTAGGTGCTATCTCGAATCATTGTTTATTGACTTACTAACCATTGATTTTAAGGGCTTTACATGAAGCATTATTGTGAGACATGTTGGTATGTTTTGGTAAGTATTGCATTGATTCATTGTCCATGATATTGCTATCATTGTCATGAAAATCATTGAAGCATCGACATGTAAGAATCATTGACATGAATTATTGTTATTATCTATTGACATGAAAATCATGATTGTTGAGTTATTGATATGAAACTACTGACATTGAATTATTGATATTGATATTGATATTGATGTGGAAATATTGTTAATAAATCATGGATATTGAACTATGGATTATTGGACCTTGGATTCGAAGTATTAGATACAATTGGCATGCCATATAATTCATGAGCTCAGTGTACGGGTGGACTACGGTCCTAGGGCTACATCCTATAATGATTTGGTGAGGCGGAGGAATGTATTGTGTATTGGTCTTATTGGCGATGTCGACGGGAATGATCATTTATTGATTTGGCGAGGAGGCGGAATTCGTGTATCCATATACCATGAATCGATCCAAGGGAACTATTGATTAATGATATTGATTTGCTATGAAATCATGATATTGACATTGATGACATGATATTATGTTTTGTTATGAATAAGAAGCATGTTATGTTATTGCATAATTAGCATTATGATTATATTTGGAGCATGTTAAATGACACATTATGTTCATTCATGGTTTATGACTACCTCACTAAGAAATGTATGCCTAACGTGTCTAATCTCATGCATTTCAGGTTGAAAGTTAGGGTATCGGGAGATCGGATCCATCTAGGTAAGACAAGTCACTACAAGCCTTAAGTAATGTGTTTTTGACTTATAAACTCCTAGGGCGGTGGAAAAGTAGTTGAACTAGTCATTTGTGCCTATTTTGATGTGTTGGTGTGTTGCCTAAGTTGTAATATGTTTTATAGCTCTAAATGGCCTTTTGGTGAAGTTTAAAATGGATGGAATTGCATACATAGCTCAAAAAGGTAAAAACATAGTAATGCATTCATATGATCATGAAATTTGGCATGGTAGTAGTTTATACCATTTAAATGTTGTGTGTAAAGTTTCGTTGCATTTGGACATCGTTCAACTTGTTAAATTGAATAAAGAACAGCAAAAATCTATCATTGTCAGGCCGTATCGAAACGGGTGATGGCATTTCGATGCGGGTAAGCATAATTGAACCTGAGTAAACAGTGTGTGCCGAAATGGGTTAGGGATGTTCCGAAACATTTTGTCTCTAGAGACCTCCGTTCGATACGTGTTCAAGCGTATCGAAATTGGTCAAGGTCTAAGTCAAAGGTAGTCAACCCGTACCGATACAAGACTTTCCCATATCGATACAGTAAAAAAAAAGTCAACAAGGTTGATCGTCGTCCACCCGTATTGAAACGGCCTTGAGCATTTCGATACATGGTTAGTTAAAGTGGTTATAAGTCTTAATCTCTAAGATTGCATTGTTACAACTTAGTCCCTGAGATTAGAATCACTAAATTGAATGAGTAAATGATCACCGTTATACATAAAATTTTGCAGGCTAATCAATGTTGTATTGAGTTTCATTGTTGTAATGACTAATGCATCTAAGGACCTCTAGTTTGTAAGATTTACAGAATATTCCCTAAAACTTGTAAAAGTTATAAAACAATCCTAAATGGTTAAATGTGGTCCTTTATGAATGAAATGGATTAATATGTATGTTGGTAATGCTTTGTTTGTGTAACATTGATTATGTGTTGATAATAAGTTGAAATTTTATTACACCGATCACTGTATCATTCACCGATAACACGCTCCGACCTGGTTCTCGACTAAGGCGAGAAGGGGGTGTTACATTTGTGGTATCAGAGAAAGAGTTTAGTCGGTTGTGGACTAAACCTATCCATGTTTGTATTGTTTGTTATGTTACTTTGCCACATAGGAGTTATTCTGTTGAGTATTGTGACTTGTCAACTGATCTGATCTCTTTGTAATATAGATATGTCTCGAACTAATGAAGCTCGTGATAATGAGTTTGCTTCTGACGCATCGACTCATGGTGAGGAGGTACAAGGAGGAAATCCTATGAATCCACAGAACCCTCATGTTCAGGGTGTGGAGCCTGAAGCACCTACGGCTCAAGAAGAATGTTATCGGAACATGGCTGATATGTTCCAACAATTCATGAATGTGATAAGAACTGATCAAGTTGTTCAACCTACGCCACCTGTTGCTCAACCTCCTCGAGCTCCTATTGACAAGTTATCTCAATATCGAGCCTACAGCTTCACCGGACAAGATGATGAAAATCCGGAAATGGCTGAGTATTGGCTAGATAATACCTTGAGAATCTTGAATAAGCAACTACGGTGTTCAGATGAACATAAGCTTGAATGTGCCCTTGCATTGCTTGCTGGTGAAGCTTTATAGTGGTGGGAGACTACCATTCTTGAAAGAGTTCCGTAAGAAGTACATAGGTAAATTCTATCTTGCCGAGAGGCGAAGCATCTTCCTTCATCTTAAATAAGGTGGATGACCGATTGAATAGTACATCCATGACTTTTGCAAGTACTGTAGATATGTCACTGAGTTTATCAAGAAAGAGGAAGAAAAGTGTCGGATGTTCATTGCTGGACTCAGCAATGAGTTACGTCTTATGTTCACATCATTGTGCATCACTAATTTCTAAGATCTTGTAAACAAAGTTAAAGCTACGGTAGGAGCATAGAGAACTCAGAGAGCTAGTGGATCCAACAAGTATGAAAAGAGAAATCGAGATGAGTCTCATTTCTCTGGATCTTTCAAGAAAGGGAAGCATCATAGTGTAATCACTAATTTTGTCCGAGTTAACCTCTTTTTATTTCGTTTTATAATAATGGGCCTATGAAGGCTTTTTCATATCTTGGTACCATCTAAATAAAATATGTAGTGTGGGCTTTGTTTAACTTAAATTAATTTATATATGTGTGTTATACTATTTTTATAGATATAAAAAACCTAAATATTATTACTATAAGTTGCCATTAATATTATCATATATTATTATTAGTATTATTATTATTAGTAGTACGAATTATCTTCATTATTATCGGATCTTAATATTATTATTATCATATATTATTATTTTTACCATTATTATTATTATTATTATTATTATTATTATTATTATTATTATTATTATTTACCGTATTACCATTATACCAAACTGAAAAAGACAATTTAAATGAAGTTGCCCATTAACATAGAATAAAAAATAAATAAGCCCAATTTAATTAAGAGTCCATTACATACTAAAAACCCAATAAATAAATAATATAAGGCTTGTTTCGGGCCCAAAACAAACTAAACCTAAAACCCTAACTGATATCTTCTATTGATATGCAGCCGCCACATCCTCCACCGCCAGATCTGATCTAGATCTGACGGTCCAGATCACACCGGGAGATGAAACCCTAGGGTGCCGAAACTCTCTTCTTCGCGCCACAACATCTCAGCCGTCAGATCAAGAATGATCTGACGGTCCAGATCAGAGGCTCACATGACCTTTGGATTGCAACGTGGAGTACACGCCCCTGCCGGACGATCGATCATCTTCTTCACGCGCCCCGTGCATGACCGTCTGGATCTCCCATGTGCGCCATTCGAGCACTCTCGGCTCCTTGTTGAGTGTGTAAAAGTTCTATCATTTACCCCCTATTTAACCCATATTTCTGATGCATTCAAGCATAATTCATTGCATTTAGGTTAGATTTCATTTATACATCACAAATATATCAAATAGCGCAGTTTCTACTGAAATTGGTTGCTTTTGCAGGTAGCTGCTGTAGCAGATGGAGGGCAGTGGAGAAGCAGACGCTGGGCAGTGAAGAAGCAGAGCTGGAACTGGATGTGCAGACGAGGAGGACGATGCTGCCGTGGCAGCCAAGGACGACAACAATGGTGAAGAGAAGAAGCAAAGTGGGCCTCAACAGAAAGAGGAAATAAAGCCGGTATATCGTAGATCACTCTTATATTTTTCCAAGCCCTAGATCAGAATGAAGGCCAAGCCCAAAGTTCAAGGAAGAAACTCCAAGCAAGAAGGAAGGACGAATTAAAGATATATGTTCTGAAGATTTAGTCTTTAATAGAGTTGTACTTTAGTTTAAACTTGTATTCTTGCCATATTAGAAAACTTGAAACCAAGGCCTATATAAAGGCATGTAATTCGACCTAGGGGAGGAGATCTTACTCTCTAGCCTTCTCTTCTAAACCCTAGTCATTTTCCCTGCCTCATCATGTTCTAAACTTCCCCTAGGGCTACGGGTTGATTTGTAAAGTAGTTGCAAGGATTGCATTTGTTTTAGGAATTTTTTTGTTCAATAAAATAGACTTCAAGTTTTCTTATTCTGGTTTTCAACATCTTGTAAGAGTATCGGGAGAGCATTGTGAGTTTACTCATTTACTTAATATTGGGAGAGTTTAGTATGCGAAAGGAATAAGTACGGGTTCTCCAGTTTATGGTTGAACTATCTCGGACCTAGGGATAGGACGAGGTTAAGTGGCTAAAGAAGAATTCAACAACATCGGTGTTCATCCTTTGATTCACGCCGGGAGGTATCATCAAAGATGTGTTCATCGACAGGCTTGGACCTAGGGATAGGCTAAGGCATAACATAGATTCTTGCCAAGCTTGAAGTACAAAGTTGTGTGATTGCAGCCGCGACTAACAAAAGACCGCTGCCGCGACAGGTGTTGCCGCGACAGGCGCAACGACAGAACAGATATTCCTAGACTTTGCAACACCTACACTACTGAGCAATTTAATACCGGCCCATTCTGTCTATCCTGAATTCTTTACTCTTTTATTCTCAATCTTCTTTATTATTTCGTGACAAACTATTACACTCTTTCTTTTCCCCTTCGTGCAGAAAACTAAGGTTGAAGCTATTAGCCCAGTCCCTGTGGAGACGATATCCGATACTTAAGTATCACTTTACTACTTGCGTTGTGTATACTTGCACTACATTGCGATAGACACTTTTACACGCAACAAGTTTTTGGAGTCGTTGCCGGGGACTGGCAACATATCTTTACCCTATCTTTTACTGCACTTCTTTTATTTTTCTGTTATTACTTGGGTTGTTCAACCTATACCTTTCACAAGGTCTTTTGTTTGCGTATGCGCAGGTCTCAATGAGGAAAAGAACTTGGGCACCAGTTAGATCCTGAAATCGAACAAACGTGCAATCTCAGGAAAAGAGTCCGCCTCCTCGTAGAAAGAAACGAATACCTGGAGGAACAATTAGAAGCAATGGTGAACGAAAGGCGTGAAGAAAGAAGGAACAACCAAGGGAATCCCCAGGATGCTGAAAATCCTGCCGGAGATGGAGGGAACGGTCCACCTGCCGATCCTCCTGTCGCTGCCGCACGCCGGTCATGCCGAGACTACATGCTCAATGATCACGTGGAACTAGAAACAACACTGCCAGACGTAAAAGTTGACAACTTTGAGCTGAAACCTGTTATGTTCAGCATGATTAACAACGCTGGCCAATTTAGTGGTGCTGCTATAGAGGATGCTAGGGAGCATCTGAAAACGTTCCAGAAAATCTGTGGTTCGTTTAGACTACCATGAGTTAATCCGGAGATACTGAGGCTTCGGTTATTTCCTCATTCATTGAGGGACAGGGCGAAAACTTGGTGGAATAAACTAACGCCGGGTTCAATACGAACTTTGGCAGATTTAACTCCTGAATTTTTGTCTCGTTTTAATCCTTCACATTTATTTGATCGATTACGTAACGAAATTGCTACTTTTCAACAGGAAGATGACGAGCCAATGCACGAGGCCTGGGACAGATTTACCACTCTTCTAAGGAACTGCCCGATGCATGGATTCCCCGTTTGGAACCAGGGAACTAAATTTTATAATGCTGCTAACTTACAGACTCGTATGAGAATTGATTCATTAGCGAATGGATTACTGTTGGACAAGGATCCAGAAGATGCAATGGCAGTATTGAAAAATCTGGCGAAGAACGAGGAACAATTTCCTACGGCAAGAAGAGGGGGTAAAAGAGTACTAGCTGTAAAAGATTATGAGGCCGATAGTTCTCTAAAATCATAGGTGGCATATCTCACTAAGGCAATGAAAAAGCTCTTGAAAGAAGATTCACAACCTGCCTACTCTGCTGAAGAGGTATGCGAAACTTGCGATGGGAATCACAGTTCAGAAGATTGTCCGATACAGTTAGAGGAAGGGATGTATGTTGGGAACTACAATAAACAGAACTAGAATTCCATCTACTACAATCCCAATTGGAGAAAGGATCCCAAGTTCTCTTGGAGCAACCCTAATAATGTCCTAAATCCTCAAGCACATAACACACAGAATCAGAGGGGACCTTCGTTACTGACTCGGCAGCAACCGCAGCAGCAACAGCCACCAGCTGCCATGCCTAGTATACTGGAGCAGACCTTGGCTACGTTTATGTCTCAAACAGGAACTTATATTGAGAACATGGATCACTTCGTCAAGAAGACAGAAACATTCATGGATAAAACAGAGATGCAGATGACCAACCATGAAGCTACTATGAAATCATTGGAGACACAGATGGGTCAGGTTTCCCAGCATATTAAACCGAGATAGAATGGAGGATTTCCTAGCGATATTGAAAACGCTAGACAACCCACACATGAGCAGTGTAAAGCCATCACTACTAGGAGTGGGAAGAAATTACTAGGGCCAGAGAAGGAAGCTGAATCAGTTAAGGAACCAACCTTGGAGTCGACTGCCGAGAAGCTGCCCTGGTAGACAACAAACAGCCTGCTGCCGATGAGCCTGTCATGACAGCATCAGGGACATAGGAGAAAGATAAAGAACCTAAACCTCCTCAGATCCGAATGTAGTGGGAAGGACATATTGCTGATTATCGTCCTCCACCTCCTTTTCCTTGGCGGTTACAAAAATTGAAACATGAATCCCAGCTTAAGAAAATTTATGATATTTTTAAGCAGGTCCATATCAACATTCCGCTGTTAGATGCTATAAATGAGATGCCTGGTTATGCCAAATTTCTCAAGGATGCCATATCAAAGAAATCTAGACTTGGGGAATTTGAAACGGTTAAAATGACAGAGGGATGCATGAGTATTCTGCACAGGCATCCACCTAGAAGAAGAAGGATCCTGGGAGTTTCATCATACCATGCATAATCGGAGATAAATTTGTGGGTAAAACACTTTGTGATCTTGGTGCTAGTATAAATTTAATGCCCAAATCTGTGTTTCAGAAATTAGGTATTGGAAAAGCTCGGCCCACAACAGTAGTACTGCAGCTGGCAGGCCGCTCTTACGTTCACCCAGAAGGAAAAACTGAAGATATTCTGGTAAGGGTGGATAAATTTATTTTTCCTGCTGACTTTCTTGTCTTAGATTGTGAAGCAGACGAAAATGCACCAATCATCCTGGGGCGACCCTTCTTAGCCACGGGAAGATCACTGATTGATGTGGAAAAAGGAGAACTCACTATGAGAGTAAACTATCAAGAGATCAAGCTGAATGTTCTCAAGGCAATAAAACATGCTGATGCAGAAGAAGAATGCAAGGCTATCACTGAAGTTATCCTTGATCAACCCTGCATCAGGTCGGGCTGCCACGACATCAAAATTGGTTATTGCCCCAACAGCCATTTAGAAGACTGTCACGGCAGCGACGACGAAAGTAGCTCCTCAGAATCTGATTCATCTGATACTGAAGATCAAGAGGAGGTAATTTGGATAGGAAATCGTCCAGGTAAGTTATTCGAGCCTTTAAACTATACCTCGGATGAACATATAGTCCAAAAGCCATCAACTGTAAAGCCCCCTTTCTAGATCTTAAGCCCCTGCCAGGGCAGCTAAAATATGTTTTCCTTGGTTTAAATGATACGTTGCCCGTAATCATCTCTTCCAAGTTGATGTAGGAACAGGAAAAACAACTGATAGGGATGCTACAGCTGCACAAAAAGGCTATTGGATGGACGATAGATGATATCCAAGGCATTAGTCAGGCACTATGCATGCATAAAATCCTCTTAGAGGATGATCATAAGCCGACCTTTGATGCACAGAGACGTCTAAACGATGCTATGCGAGAGGTGGTTCGTAAGGAGATCATCAAATGGCTAGATGCTGGAATAATCTATGCCATCTCGGATAGCAAGTGGGTGAGCCTGGTGCAATGTGTTCCCAAGAAAGGAGGAATAACCGTGGTAACCAACGAAGAAAACGAATTAATCCCAACCAGGACTGTGACCGGTTGGAGGGTTTGTATGGACTACCAGAAGCTTAACAAAGCTACCCGGAAGGACCACTTTCCCCTGCCCTTTATTGATCAAATGCTTGATAGATTAGCGGGAAAGCCTTACTATTGTTTTCTTGATGGATACTCAGGTTATAATCAAATAGCCATCGCACCAGAAGATCAAGAAAAGACGACGTTCACATGCCCATACGGTACTTATGCTTTTCGGAGGATGCCATTTGGACTTTGTAATGCACCATCAACCTTTCAAAGGTGCATGATGACAATATTCTCCGATATGGTGGAGGATTTCCTGGAGATATTCATGGATGATTTTTCAGTCTTTGGAGACAATTTTGAAAGCTGCCTAGGCAACCTACAAAAGGAGCTCAAAAGATGTGAGAAAGCAAATTTGGTATTGAACTGGGAGAAATGTCACTTCATGGTGGATGAAGGGATAGTCTTAGGCCATAAAATAAGCTGTCGCGACATAGAAGTCGACAGAGCTAAGATCGAGGTAATTGAAAAGCTGCCACCACCCACCACAGTCAAGGGAATCAGAAGTTTCTTAGGGCATGTTGGTTTTTATCGAAGGTTTATCGCGAACTTTTCGAAGATCACAAAATCCTTATGCCATCTTCTGGAGCAGAACGGACCCTTCGACTTTAACGCTGAATGTACTGAGGCATTCAAGGTTCTGAAAGAAAAGCTGGTAACAACCCCAATAGTACAACCACCAGATTGGAAACTGCCATTTGAGATTATGTGTGATGCTAGTGAATATGCTGTCGGGGAAGCACTTGGGCAGAGGAAAGACAAGCTCTTTCATGTCATATACTATGCCATCAAAACATTGAATGACACCTAAGTAAATTACACCACAACAGAGAAGGAACTGTTAGCTGTGGTGTTCTCTATTGACAAGTTCCGTTCATATATACTTGGAACGAAGGTCATAGTCCACACAGACCACTCTACATTAAAGTATCTGTTCACCAAAAAGGATGCAAAGCCTAGACTGATACGTTGGATTCTCCTACTGCAAGAGTTTGATCTTGAGATCAAGGATAAAAAGGGGACATAGAACCAAGTTGCAGATCACTTGTCAAGACTAGATAAGGGAAAGAGTCTCCCCACACACGAGACACAAATACTGGAGACCTTCCCTGACGAGCAGCTGTTCGCTGCCACAAGCACTGTCGTGACAGCCATGGCGGCAGGTAAGTTTTCTGAACTCCCCTGGTATGCTGATTTCGTTAATTATTTAGTTAGCGGAATAACTCATCCTGACCTTAATTATCAAGCTAGGAAGAGGTTCCAAAATGATGTTAAGCATTATTATTGGGATGGACCTCTTCTTTTCAAATATTGTGTAGATCAGGTTATCAGGAGATGCGTACCACATGATGAACATGATGCTATACTACATCACTGCCACGCTTCATAGTATGGAGGACATTTAGGTGGTAACAAAACTGCTGCCAAGGTTTTACAGTCGGGATTTTATTGGCCGTCACTGTTCAAGGATTCCCAAACATTCTACAAAAACTGTGACAAGTGTCAACAGACTGGAAACATCTCAAGGAGACATGAGATGCCACTGCAAAACATTCTTGAAGTCGAGATCTTCGACGTTTGGGGGATTGATTTTATGGGACCATTCCCAACTTCATGTAGGAACTTATATATCCTCTTGGCAGTGGACTATGTGTCCAAATGGGTTCAAGCGATCGCTACTCAGAAAAATGATGCCAATATGGTTCAGATCTTTTTGTATAAAAACATTTTTTCCAGATTTGGCATCCCCAAGGCGACCATCAATGATGAAGGGAGGCATTTCGACAACAGGGTTATAGATGCTGCCTTGAAAAAGTATGGTGTCAAACATCGGATTGCAACAGCATACCACCCTCAGACCAATGGACAGGCTGAAATATCCAACAGAGAGGTTAAGAACATCCTTGAAAAGATGGTTAAGCCAACTAGGAAGGGACTGGTCTCTACACCTCAATGATGCATTATGGGCCTACAAAACATCATTCAAAACTCCATTGGGAATGTCACCCTACCGACTGATTTATGAGAAAACATGCCATTTACCTATAGAGATTGAGCACAAAGCATACTGGGCCATAAAGGAAGTGAATATGGACTTGGAAAAAGCAGGACAGAAAAGGCTACTTGATCTGAATGAGATTGAAGAAATTCGAACAATGGTCTTTGACAACGCAAGAATCTATAAAGACAAGACCAAGAAGTGGCATGACAAGAAGTTGTTGCCACGACAGTTCTGCCCAGGGCAGCTTGTGTTGTTATTCAACTCTAGGTTGAAACTCTTCCCAGGGAAGCTGAAATCTAAATGGTCTGGCCCATTCCAAGTGGTGCAGGTTTTTCCCCATGGTTCCATCACAATCACATCTTTAAAACACAGGAACCAATTCAAAGTCAATGGACAAAGATTGAAGCACTATCAGGGGACTGAAGCCCCAAGAATGCAGGAAGTGGTTATTTTAGGAGATGCCCCTCATGGCATCCCTAATTTAACCTAATTTTATTTTTATTTATTTATATATTTATTTATTAGGTAATTAATATTATTTTATTTTTAGGAACTAAAGTTTTTATTATTTTCAGGAAATAAAGGAGACAAGGAAAAGAGGAGAAGTGAATTCAGCCCACCATTTTTTCCATCAGCTCAAAAAGCCCAACTTTGGAGCCTGCCGTTACAGTTGCCGCAACAGATGCAAAAATTCCAGCCTGTCAACACGCTGTCACGGCAGACACGCAAACGCGTAACAGACGCGCAGCAGACACGGAAACTGTAACGCCCCGGTTTTGGGCTTAGAAGTTTTAGGTTTTGACCGGTTCGGTCAAAGTGCGGTTCGAATATAAAAAGGTGAAATTAGGAAAGCCTAGTTCGGGTTGCATTAAAAATATGGAAAAATGTCCTAAAATCCTCTTTTAATATATATAAGTGAACTATGAAATCAATTTTACAAAATGAGGTTTGGAAGGGTGACATTTTGGCTAGTGACCAAAATGTAATTTTTGAAAACTGTGTGACTGTTTTAAGAAGGATTGAAACTTTGAATCTTTAAGGAGCTATTTACCCAAAGGGAGTTTCTCCATATTTTTCTAAGATATTAAATGATTTATTAAAGGTTTTTAAATAAAATAAAAGTGGAGGGAAGATATTTTGTCATTTCCAACTAACTTTCCATATTTTCTATTTTCCCCTTTTCTCTCATTTTCTCTCAAACCAAACATCTTTCTCTAGAGCTTTTTCCTCTGATTTTGCTACCTAAATATCTCTTTTCAATTCTCTTTTGATTGCTAATCATCTCATCAACAAAACCTCACCATTTGCTAAGTGGTTTTTCAAGAATTTTGTTCCAAAAAGGGAGAAAACTCAAGTTTGGAGGTAAGAACGTCCTTCTCCTCTAAACTCTCAGTTCTTTACTGAAATTCCTAAGTTCTCAATCCTTAAATTGTGTTTTATAAAAGGTTTTATAGATGTGATCTTGATCTTGGCTTTTGAATGCAAGATTTGCTTGCTTTTGATGAAAATTCGTATGATCTGTTTAAGCAGTGTTTTGAGGTGTATTTTTGATGTTAAATGAATGTTAAATTGATAAGGAATTGAGGTTTAATCAATGCAATCCCGGATAGGTTGAATTTCCTAAGTTTAGCTTGTGTTTTTGATGGTTTTTGGAGTGATCTTGTTGATCTGTTATAGCTGGAGGTATAAGAATGTGTTGAGATCCATTTTGGATGTTAATTGATGTTTAAGGAGGTTTAGTTTTGATGGATCATGGCTGGGTAATGTTGTGGAGTTGCTTGGATGCATTTTCGATTGTGTTTGGTAGCCGAAAATGGAGTGTGGATGAGAGCAGCGAGTTTAGGTGCTTTCATTGAAGCTATTAATGCATGATGCTGCATTAATCCTCTGCTTTGATGTGTTGAAAATAGGGGAGTCATCTTTGGATCCAAGTGGTGGTGATCCGGAAGCTTGATTGGTGTTTCGGCAAGAGGCAAAACGGAACCGGTGAGTGGATTTTGGTTTCCAGCTTTGAAACCATTGATTTGAAGGTTTGGGAGCTTAGTTTAAGTCTAAGCAACTTAGCTAAGCTCAAGAGTAAGTTTTTGGAAAAACTCTCTTGATGATGAACCATGGATTGGTTGTATGCAATGTGGTTGTTTGCATGTTTTAAATTCTGTTTTGAAAGCATATTTTAGCATGTTAGTTGCTGATATTATAAGCCATGTGTTGAAGGATGCTCAAGGTAAGAGATCCTTGTTTTTGAACATTGTTATAATGTGGTTTGATGCTTAAAGATGCATGATGTTATGGCTTGATTAAATGCTTTAAAATAGTGGAATATTGTTGATTAATGATGCATATTGGCAAGTGATGTTAAGGTCACAAAGGTGTTTAAAAGTCCTTGTATGAGCCTTGTTTATTTAAGAACAACATGGTGGTTAAAAGTCCATGGTTGGTTCTTGGTTAAGATCATCAAGGTGGTTAAAATTCCTTGGATGAGTCTTGTGAATTTAAGAACTCCAAGGTATTTAAAAGTCCTTGGGAGATTCTTGGTTAAGGTTACAAAGGTGTTTAAAAGTCCTTGTGTAAGCCTTGTTATTTAAGAACATCAAGGTGTTTAAAAGTCCTTGGATGATTCTTGTTAAGGACACAAAGGTGTTTAAAAGTCCTTGTGTGGTCCTTGCCATGGTGTTTAAAAGTCCATGGGGTTAAGGGCACAATGGTGTTTAAAAGTCCATGTGTGGTCCTTGGTTATTGTAAGATCACAATGGTGTTTAAAAGTCCATGTGTGGATCTTATGTGAAATGTATCACTTGTTGCCAATATGACATGTTATGAACTTGAAGCATGAATTGCTTGTTTTAAATGCTTATGAGCATGTATAAAGGATGATTGGATTTAAGGTTCATAAATTTGTTTTGTAAATGCATTATTGTGTGGTTTTAACGAGCATTCCTCACTAAGCTTTTGCTTACGCTCTCTCTCTTTTTCTTAAACCAATAATGCAGAGCATTAAAGTGCATTGAGGGCAGCAAGGTGGTGAAGAATCCAAGTGGTGAACTAAGCTCAAGTATGGTGATGGTTTCTTAAACACTATCAGCTTTTAGCATTTGGCAATGGGGGGCCTATGTAGTTGTTTTGGGAGATGTTTTGTACTCCCTAAGTTGGATTTATGTTGTTGTTAATGTTGGTACTTGTAATTGGCCTTTATGTGGTTGGTTTGGTGGTTTGATGCATGAATGGTTTGTTAAGTATGATGCATGCCTATAGAATTGGGGCTTTTCATAATTGATGCCATATCGATGTTTAGTTGATGCAATTATGTTCCTTGTATGTTGAATGAATTGCTGGTAAAGTTTGGTTGCATTTGGCGCATGTTTGATAGATCAATTGCATGATAAACCAGCAAAATTTCTGCAATCTGGGCAGCCTGTTTCGGAACAGGTGCGACCGTATCGGAACGGGGGCCTGAAATGGCCTGGGCGTTCCGAAACGGGAAGCACTGTTTCGGAACAGTTTGGCCACTGCCAGGCCATGTTTCGGTACCAGTTTCGGAACGGGTCTTCCCTGTTCCGAAACACTCGACCGTTGGGCACTGAAATTGATGGTTATATGTTTTGCAATGTTTGCGTTTTGGTCCTGAAACTTGTTTATGCAATTGTATGAGTTTGGGATGTCCAATTGAGCTGAAATTTGGCAGAGAAGTATGAAACCTGACTAATTTCATATTTGTAACTTTAATTTGGATTAAGTCCTTATAATCTTCTGAATTTAAAATTTGGTCCCTAAAGTTGTAATTTGTGCAATTGAGTCCCTGAATGTTCTCTGATTGTTATGATGTTTGAATATGTTTATCTTGTGAACATATCTAGGGTTAACGTGCATCTAGACAAGAGTAAAAAGAAAAAAAAGGGTCGTTAATCATGGTTGACTTTCGGGTTGACTTTGGTTTTCCCTGTGTGATCTTCTTAATTCGGGTCGACCGTCTAGGCCGGGTTAAGGGGGTTACATTTGGTGGTATCAGAGCTGAGTTCTCGAGTAATTGGGAATGATTGTGTGGTTGATTAAAGTATGTATGCTTTGTATGCTTGTTGAGTGAAAGCATGTTGACTGAATTGTATATGTGATGGAATTGTGGTGTATGCTGTGGTGAAGCATGTTGTGGGTACCCATTGCCAAATCAAAGCTAATGAAATGATGTTGTTTTTAAGTGAAAATGAGCTTGAGTACTTGGATTACCTACCTTGCTGGGCCTGACTTTGTTTATTTGCATTGTGATTGCATTATTAGAGTATGGCACCTCGTAGAGAGTTAAGGAGTAATGTGCGAGTTGCGGCTCAAAATGAGAATGAGAATGAAGAGAATGTTGAAAGTGCGGTGTTACCTCCTCCACCTGGTGGTGGTGGTGCTGGGGGTGAAGGAGTTGGAGCTGCAGCTGATGCTGGGGTCGCTGGACCTGAGGCTGGTCAGGGGCAAGCTGTTCCTGACATGACAGTGTTGATACAAGCTATTGCTGGTGCTTTTCAAGCCGCAGTAGCTGGAGCTCGAGGAGCTGGGCATCAGGGAGATGCTGGAGTTAGACTACCCTTGGAGCGTCTGCGCAGTCTGGGAGGGACTGAGTTCAGGGGTTTGTCAGCTGAAGGTTCGGAATCTTGGTTAGAGAGTACCAAGAGAATCTTGGGTCAGATGAGTTGCACTGAGGTGCAAAAGCTGGGCTGTGTAGTATCATTGCTACAGGACGATGCTTATACGTGGTGGACGACCACAATCTCTGGTATGGCGGAAGCTGATGTAACTTGGACATTCTTTCAGAATGTGTTCAAGAGAAGGTATCTAGGTGTGAGGTACCTAGATGAAAAGAAGAGGGAGTTTATGTCTCTCAACCAGGGGAGCATGTATGTGGCTGAGTATGAAGTACAGTTTGTTCGACTCAGTCATTATGCACCTGAGCTTGTCCCGGATGAGCGGGAGAGGTGTGAAAGGTTCCATTATGGTTTAGTGACGGATGTAAAGATGTACGTGATGGCCATTGAGTATGATGATTTTGATGTGCTGGTGGGTCGAGCAAAAGATATTGAGATGAACTTGGGTTTATCTGCTAAGAGTGCTGGTTCTAGTGCTGGAAAGCAAGCTACTGAATATAGTTCCGGTGGTGGACGGAACAAAAGGGGACGTGATCAGAAGTATCAGTCCTCGGCTAAGCGAGGTGGTGGTGCACCTGCTCGGGGAGGCAATGCTAGAGTTGATCCAAGTGCATGTTGGACATGTGGTTCACGTGGTCACATGAAGCGTGATTGTCCTCGAGCTGTGAGGGAAGTGCAAGCTCCCGTTGTGGCAGCTGGTAATGGGTGCTGGAACTGTGGATCTGCGGATCATATGAGGCGAGAGTGTCCTATGTTGGCTGGTGGCCAAGTGCGTGCTCCTGTCGTTGCTGCACCACAGAGAGGTCGTGGGCGCGGCCGTGGTAACTTTCAGCGGAGAGAGGAAGGTGGTCGGGGAGTGGCCCATGTTGTGGCTATTCTGCCTGAGGGTGGTGGTCAAGATAGGGTATATGCTCAGCGGGAGGGAAGGAATGACGCGGATGTGATCGCAGGTACCTTTACTTTGCAATCCTTGTCATTACTTTCCTTGATTGATTCTAAATCTACGCACTCATACATTTTGCGTGAGCATGCTGAATTGCTTGGTTTGCCTGTTGAGTCTTTGGATGTTGGTGTGCGTGTCACTAGTTCTTTTGGTGAGACTGTTGTGACTCGAAAGCTGTATAGAAGGTGTCCTTTGGTTTTTCAAGATCATGTTTTACATGTTGACCTTATGGAGTTGCCTTTCTATGGTTTTGATGTAATCCTTGGTATGGATTGGCTTGCTGAGCATCGTGCTGTTGTGGATTGTGAAAATAAGCGAGTTTCGTTGAAGCTTGCGGATGATTATGAGGTGGTTGTGGTTGGCGAGAATGTGAAGTTTCTTGCTAATGTGGTATCTACATTGGAGGCGAGCCGGATGCTGAGGCAAGGTTGCGAAGCTTACCTAGCTTTTGTGATGAATCCTAGCTCTAAGGAGTTGCGTGTGCAAGATATCAGATTGTAAAGGAGTTTCCTGGTGTGTTTCCTGAGGAGTTTCCTGGTTTACCTCCTAATCGCGAGGTGGAGTTTGGGATTGAGCTGTATGAGAATACAACTCCTGTGTCCATTACCCCTTATAGAATGGCACCTAAAGAGTTGAAGGAGCTGAAGACGCAATTGTAGGAATTGCTTGATCATGGTTTCATTCGGCCGAGTGTGTCACCTTGGGGTGCACCGGTCTTGTTTGTAAAGAAGAAGGATGGCACTATGAGAATGTGCATTGATTATCGTCAGCTGAACAAGTTGACTATCAAGAATCGATATCCTTTGCCGAGAATTGATGATCTCTTTGATCAATTTCGGGGAGCGGCGGTGTTCTCTAAGATTGACTTGAGGTCAGGGTATTACCAGTTGAAGGTGAAGGATGTGGATGTGCCTAAGACAACTTTCAGGACGAGGTATGGGCATTATGAGTTCCTTGTGATGCCGTTTGGTTTGACAAATGCTCCTGCAGCTTTCATGGACATGATGAATCGTGTGTTTCATGAATACCTGGACAAGTTTGTTGTGGTGTTCATCGATGATATCCTCGTGTACTCGCGTACTGAGGAGGAGCATGAAGAGCATTTGAGGATTGTGCTACAAGCTTTGTTGGAGAATCAGCTTTATGCTAAGCTGAGCAAGTGTGAGTTCTGGTTAAGTGAAGTGGTGTTTCTTGGGCATGTGGTTTCTGCTGAGGGGATTCATGTTGATCCTCAGAAGATTGAGGCGGTGATGAATTGGAAAGTTCCTAAGTCTGTTCATGAGGTTCGTAGTTTCCTCGGGTTGGCGGGATACTACTGGAGGTTTGTGGATGGGTTTTCTAAGATTGCTGCACCTTTGACGAAGTTGTTGCAGAAAGATGTTAAGTATCAATGGACGGAAGCGAGATAGCAGGCTTTTGAGAAGCTTAAGGCAGCTTTGACGCAAGCTCCTATCTTGGTTCAACCTGAATCAGAGAAAGAGTTTGTGGTTTATAGTGATGTGTCCTATGTTGGTTTGGGATGTGTGTTGATGCAAGAGGGTAAGGTGGTGGCTTATGCATCGCGACAGTTGAAGGTGCATGAGCGCAATTATCCTACGCATGACATTGAGTTGGCTACGGTGGTTTTTGCTTTGAAGATCTGGAGACATTATCTGTATGGTGAGAAGTGTACTGTGTACACGGATCACAAGAGTTTGAAGTATCTGATGTCTCAGAAGGAGTTGAATCTTAGGCAGCGACGTTGGGTGGAGTTGCTCAAGGATTATGATTTGACGATTGAGTATCACCCTGGGAAGGCTAATGTTGTTGCAGATGCCTTGAGTAGGAAGGTGGCTGTTGAGCTGAGGGCTATGTTTGCCAGTTTGAGTATCTCGCGTGATGGTGGCCTTGTGGCTGAGTTGCAAGTGAAACCATCTTTGGTTCAGTTGATCAAGGAAAAGCAGTTGCTGGATGATTCCTTGGTACCGCATGTTCAGGATATCGCGGAGGGTAGGTCTTCGGATTTCTGCTTTAATGATGATGGAGTGGTGTGTTTTGGTAGTCGGATAGTAGTGCCCAATGATGCTGAGTTGAGGCATGCTATTCTGACTGAAGGTCATAGTAGTCCTTTTGCTATGCACCCTGGTAGTACTAAGATGTATCGTGAGCTTCGTGATGAGTACTATTGGGTGGGTTTAAAGAAGGATGTTGCTGAGTTTGTGAGCAAGTGTATGGTGTGTCAGCGAGTTAAAGCTGAGCATCAGGTCCCTTCAGGGTTGTTGCAACCGTTGAGAATCCCTGAATGGAAGTGGGAAAGGATTACCATGGATTTCGTATCTAGTTTACCTTTGTCGCCATCGAAGAAGAATTCAGTGTGGGTGGTTGTGGATCGCCTGACGAAGTGTGCGCATTTCTTGCCTGTGCATACTACGTTTTCTTTGGATAAGCTTGCGGAGTTGTACATTGCTGAGATTGTGCGGCTGCATGGTGTGCCTAAGTCGATTGTGTCGGATAGGGATCCGAGGTTTACATTGCGGTTCTGGCAGTGTTTGCATCAAGCTTTGGGTACACGGTTGAATTTCCGTACATCTTATCATCCTCAGTCAGATGGTCAGTCCGAGCGAGTTATCCAGATTTTGGAGGATATGTTGAGGTGCTGTGTGATTGAATTCCAAGGCTCTTGGGAGAAACATTTGCCTTTGGTGAAGTTTGCTTATAACAACAGTTATTAGGCAAGTATTCAAATGGAACCTTATGAGGCTTTGTACGGGAGGAAGTGTAGGACTCCTTTGTGTTGGGCTGAAACGGGTCAGAAGTTGGTTTCGATGCCGGCTTTGTTAAAGGGAACCACCGAGAAGGTGAAGCTCATTTGTGAGCGTTTGAAGGCAGCTTCTGATCGGCAAAAGTCTTACGCGGATTTGAAGCGTAAGGAGATAGAGTATGCGGTGGGTGACCGTGTGTTTTTGAAGGTTTCGCCTTGGAAGAAGGTGATGAGGTTTGGCCGTAAGGGTAAGTTGAGCCCTAGGTACATTGGACCATACGAGGTGATTGAGCGTGTGGGTCCTGTTGCGTGCAAGTTGAGGCTATCTCAAGAGTTGGAGAAGATTCATGATGTGTTTCATGTTTCTATGCTCCGGAAGTATAGATCAGATCCTTCGCATGTGATGCCTGTGGAGGAAGTGGAATTGAATCCGGATTTGACCTATGATGAGGAACCGGTGAAGGTTCTGGATTCGGATAGCAAGGTTCTTCGTGGCAAGACCATTGAGCTGGTAAAGGTGTTGTGGAAGCACCGTGGTGTTGAGGAAGCCACGTGGGAACGGAAGGATGATATGCTGAAGCAGTTTCCGTACCTCTTTCCTTCAGGTAAATTTAGAGGACGAAATTTCTTAAGGGGGGAGAGTTGCAACGCCCCGGTTTTGGGCTTAGAAGTTTTGGGTTTTGACCGGTTCGGTCAAAGTGCGGTTCAAATATAAAAAGGTGAAATTAGGAAAGCCTAGTTCGGGTTGCATTAAAAATATGGAAAAATGTCCTAAAATCCTCTTTTAATATATATAAGTGAACTGTGAAATCAATTTTACAAAATGAGGTTTGGAAGGGTGACATTTTGGCTAGTGACCAAAATGTAATTTTTGAAAACTGTGTGACTGTTTTAAGAAGGATTGAAACTTTGAATCTTTAAGGAGCTATTTACCCAAAGGGAGTTTCTCCAGATTTTTCTAAGATATTAAATGATTTATTAAAGGTTTTTAAATAAAATAAAAGTGGAGGGAAGATATTTTGTCATTTCCAACTAACTTTCCATATTTTCTATTTTCCCCTTTTCTCTCATTTTCTCTCAAACCAAACATCTTTCTCCAGAGCTTTTTCCTCAGATTTTGCTACCTAAATATCTCTTTCCAATTCTCTTTTGATTGCTAATCATCTCATCAACAAAACCTCACCATTTGCTAAGTGGTTTTTCAAGAATTTGGTTCCAAAAAGGGAGAAAACTCAAGTTTAGAGGTAAGAACGTCCTTCTCCTCTAAACTCTCAGTTCTTTACTGAAATTCCTAAGTTCTCAATCCTTAAATTGTGTTTTATAAAAGGTTTTATAGATGTGATCTTGATCTTGGCTTTTAAATGCAAGATTTGCTTGATTTTGATGAAAATTCGTATGATCTGTTTAAGCAGTGTTTTGAGGTGTATTTTTGATGTTAAATGAATGTTAAATGATAAGGAATTGAGGTTTAATCAATGCAATCCCGGATAGGTTGAATTTCCTAAGTTTAGCTTGTGTTTTTTATGGTTTTTGGAGTGATCTTGTTGATCTGTTATAGCTGGAGGTATAAGGATGTGTTGAGATCCATTTTGGATGTTAATTGATGTTTAAGGAGGTTTAGTTTTGATGGATCATGGCTGGGTAATGTTGTGGAGTTGTTTGGATGCATTTTCGGTTGTGTTTGGTAGCCGAAAATGGAGTGTTGATGAGAGCAGCGAGTTTAGGTGCTTTCATTGAAGCTATTAATGCATGATGATGCATTAATCCTCTGCTTTGATGTGTTGAAAACAGGGGAGTCATCTTTGGATCCAAGTGGTGGTGATCCGGAAGCTTGATTGGTGTTTCGGCAAGAGGCGAAACGGAATCGGTGAGTGGATTTTGTTTTCCAGCTTTGAAACCATTGATTTGAAGGTTTGGGAGCTTAGTTTAAGTCTAAGCAACTTAGCTAAGCTCAAGAGTAAGTTTTCGGAAAAACACTCTTGATGATGAACCATGGATTAGTTGTATGCAATGTGGTTGTTTGCATGTTTTAAATTCTGTTTTGAAAGCATATTTTAGCATGTTAGTTGCTGAGATTATAAGCCATGTGTTGAAGGATGCTCAAGGTAAGAGATCCTTGTTTTTGAACATTGTTATAATGTGGTTTGATGCTTAAAGATGCATGATGTTATGGCTTGATTAAATGCTTTAAAACAGTGGAATATTGTTGATTAATGATGCATATTGGCAAGTGATGTTAAGGTCACAAAGGTGTTTAAAAGTCCTTGTGTGAGCCTTGTTTATTTAAGAACAACATGGTGGTTAAAAGTCCATGGTTGGTTCTTGGTTAAGATCATCAAGGTGGTTAAAATTCCTTGGGTGAGTCTTGTGAATTTAAGAACTCCAAGGTGTTTAAAAGTCCTTGGGAGATTCTTGGTTAAGGTTACAAAGGTGTTTAAAAGTCCTTGTGTAAGCCTTGTTATTTAAGAACATCAAGGTGTTTAAAAGTCCTTGGATGATTCTTGTTAGGGACACAAAGGTGTTTAAAAGTCCTTGTGTGGTCCTTGCCATGGTGTTTAAAAGTCCATGGGGTTAAGGACACAATGGTGTTTAAAAGTCCATGTGTGGTCCTTGGTTAATGTAAGATCACAATGGTGTTTAAAAGTCCATGTGTGGATCTTATGTGAAATGTATCACTTGTTGCCAATATGATATGTCATGAACTTGAAGCATGAATTGCTTGTTTTAAATGCTTATGAGCATGTATAAAGGATGATTGGATTTAAGGTTCATAAATGTGTTTTGTAAATGCATTATTGTGTGGTTTTAACGAGCATTCCTCACTAAGCTTTTGCTTACGCTCTCTCTCTTTTTCTTAAACCAATAATGCAGAGCATTAAAGTGCATTGAGGGCAGCAAGGTGGTGAAGAATCCAAGTGGTGAACTAAGCTCAAGTATGGTGATGGTTTCTTAAACACTATCAGCTTTTAGCATTTGGCAATGGGGGGCCTATGTAGTTGTTTTGGGAGATGTTTTGTACTCCCTAAGTTGGATTTATGTTGTTGTTAATGTTGGTACTTGTAATTGGCCTTTATGTGGTTGGTTTGGTGGTTTGATGCATGAATGGTTTGTTAAGTAGGATGCATGCCTATAAAATTGGGGCTTTTCATAATTGATGCCATATCGATGTTTGGTTGATGCAATTATGTTCCTTGTATGTTGAATGAATTGCTGGTAAAGTTTGGTTGCATTTGGCGCATGTTTGATAGGTCAATTGCATGATAAACCAGCAAAATTTCTGCAATCTGGGCAGCCTGTTTCGGAACAGGTGCGACCGTATCGGAACGGGGGCCTGAAATGGCCTGGGCGTTCCGAAACGGGAGGCACTGTTTCGGAATAGTTTGGCCACTGCCAGGCCATGTTTCGGTACCAGTTTCGGAACGGTCCCGCGTTTCGGAACGGGTCTTCCCTGTTCCGAAACACTCGACCGTTGGGCACTGAAATTGATGGTTATATGTTTTGCAATGTTTGCGTTTTGGTCCTGAAACTTGTTTATGCAATTGTATGAGTTTGGGATGTCCAATTGAGCTGAAATTTGGCAGAGAAGTATGAAACCTGACTAATTTCATATTGGTAACTTTAATTTGGATTAAGTCCTTATAATCTTCTGAATTTACAATTTGGTCCCTAAAGTTGTAATTTGTGCAATTGAGTCCCTGAATGTTCTCTGATTGTTATGATGTTTGAATATGTTTATCTTGTGAACATATCTAGGGTTAACGTGCATCTAGACAAGAGTAAAAAGAAAAAAAAGGGTCGTTAATCAAGGTTGACTTTCGGGTTGACTTTGGTTTTCCCCGTGTGATCTTCTTAATTCGGGTCGACCGTCTAGGCCGGGTTAAGGGGGTTACAGAAACGCGTGACAGACGCGTAAAAAACCATGTAACAGCTGGCCCCATTATTCGCGCCTGCTGTTACAACTCCAACGGGCTGCAAACTCCCCCTATATATAAACCCCGTTTTACTATTCATTTTCACTCACTTTTACTCTCTCTACTTGTTTCCTCTACAATTTCACTTGCTTTCATTTTTTCCACAGTGCTTGCAAAAATGAGTACTAGAAATACCCGCCGAAGCTCTGCCTCAGGATCCGTGATATGTGGGAAGAGAGAGGTTTCATTTACACCTCCAGAATGGGGAACCTAGGGCTGCAGCCGTTCATAGCCAGCAAAATCCGAGCCATGCAGTGGCAGATATTTGCTGAGCAGCCAGAGGAAATGAACGTGACTCTCGTCAAAGAATTTTATTCTGCCATCGGCAGCAGGGACGCAACAGCAGTTACTGTCCGAGGGAAAGAGGTACCTTTCGAGCCCGAGTACATCAACACACTCTACGGGTTCTATGTGGGAAGAAAAGAAGATGGCCACCAAAGATTTCTCGAGAGTTTAGGGCCTGCCGACTACGATGCTGTGATGGCAGAACTCACAAATAAGGGTACCAGGTGAAATACCGATCCGAAACATCCGAGGACGGTGAAAGGATCCAGCTCACCCTGGAGGCAAAACTTTGGAATGCGTTTATCAAGAAACAGATTATGCCCTCCTTGCACAACACAACCGTCGACCAACCAAGGTTAGCCCTCATCCATTCTATTTTAAATGAGAGGCCAATTAACGTTGGCATATACGTTCGGGAGGGTATACTGGATTGTGCATACCGGCCGTCAGGACCACTCTTCTACCCTTATCTCATCACTACCCTCTACCGCGGCCACAATGTACCGGAAGCTGCCAAGGATTTAAGAGTTTGAGGGAAATGCTAGAAAGACAGAAACATACTCAGCATGATGGAACTCAAAGCTACCCCGCCCCTGTCGTCTTTTGACCCTACTGCCACGGCAGCTGAGCTGACAGAGCCCACCGACACCGAGCCTGCTGCCACAGAACCCAAAGAGCCCACCGCAATAGCTCATCTAGCCGACACCTCCTCACAAATCTTTGTTGCCATACAAAAAATGGAGGAACGACAGCTCGGCCTCATGAGTTTCATCCGAGACTTCACCACCGCCACGGTACATTTCATCCACACTTCTCTTAATTTCCTCGATGTACTATTCCCTACTTTCCCAACCATTACTTTGCTACCCCCACCCTTGCCCATACCCTACCCCTGCCGCTACACCAAAAACGCCATCTGCCGCGTCCACTCCAACCCCTGCCACAACAGCTCCAGGCGGCAGCTGCACAGCCGACACATCTGCCCGGGGAACCAAGAGAAAAGAGCCTGAGTCTGACCTCAATAGGTATATTGCTGGTTTCTCTTCCTCTGAAATCTGGGCGGCATCCGATAACGAGCCATCTGTCAAGAGGAACTTGTCCAAGAATTTCACCCCGGAGAAACGACAGAAAATAGGAGCAGATAAAGAAAAATCTGATAGCGGCAGTAGCAGCAGCAGCTCCGAGGTTCAGGTAGTGGAGAAACCACCTCATATCTCCCATACCCGTATCCAACCTCCACGAGAGGCCAAAACCAAGAAAACTTATGCCTCTCCCATCCGTCTGCCAGCACCAGCAAAGAAAGTCACTGCCCGTCGACAGATTCAACTCAGCAGCAGCAGCATCAGCGGCAACGACAGCGCCTGAAATTTTAAGTTTCTTATCTTATATTGTTGTCTGCCTTTTTATATTTTATGATGTAGTTTTTATTTTTCTGTTTCTTATCTGTCATTTGCATTGAGGGCAATGCAACCCTCGAGTTTGGGGGTGTCATCCCTCCATTAATGGAGTATTTTTAAGTTTACAAATTGTGTCTTTTACTTAGTTTTTTTTTGTTTTAAAAAATGATGAATATTTGGCTTAAGTCTTTGAACTGAACTTACCTGCCGTGACAACCTCTATCGTGGTAGTGCCTTTAGGATAGTTTTAGGAGCAGTTTAGAGCCTTACTATAGTTCTAAATCTTAAACACCATTTGTGACTTTTATACTACCTAGAACTCTACTAGTAAACTATAATAGAAAGCTTAACATTTGAGTTGCCCCTAGAGGTGCCTAACAATGGCTCTAGGAAAAGAAGTTAAAAAAATAGACTCAATACACCTAGACGTGCCCGAAATCGGCTCTAGGAAGTTAGCTAGAGGTGCCCGAAAACCAGCTCTAGTTAAACTTAAGCTTGAGAAAATAGAATTGAGTCTGCATAAAAACTAAAGGAGCCTATGAATTGCCTCCAAAAAGATTAAAATTGGCATAAAAATTCAAGTTAGAAGCTTAACTATTCTAGTAAACTAAGGGAGTCTTGGCATATAATTGTTCACGAGCATTCACACACTACACGAGAATTATAGCAAGGTTCCGGATGAATCTTGAATTATCCAACAAGGTGTTGCTCACCATAGAAAATGAATGGTAGGTAAGAAAAAGTTCATTGTTTTAAGCCAAACAAAAAATTTTGTTTTTTTTCTTTTTTTTTTTGGTATGAATTGCTTGAGGGCAAGACTTGAGTTTGGGGGTGTGTTGAGTGTGTAAAAGTTTTATCATTTACCCCCTATTTAACCCATATTTCTGCTGCATTCAAGCATAATTCATTGCATTTAGGTTAGATTTCATTTATACATCACAAATATATCAAATGGCGCAGATTCTACTAAAATTGTTTGCTTTTGCAGGTAGCTGCTGTAGCAGATTGAGGGCAATGGAGAAGCAGACGCTGGGCAGTGAAGAAGCAGAGCTGGAACTGGATGTGCAGACGAGGAGGACGATGCTGCCATGGCCGCTGTCGTGGCAGCCAAGGACGGCAGCAAAGGTGAAGAGAAGAAGCAAAGTGGGCATCGACAGAATGAAATAAAGCCAGTCTGTCGTAGAGCACCCTTATATTTTTCCAAGCCCTAGATCAGAATGAAGGCCAAGCCCAAAGTTCAAGGAAGAAACTCCAAGCAAGAAGGAAGGACGAATTAAAGATATATGCTCTGAAGATTTAGTCTTTAATATAGTTGTACTTTAGTTTAAACTTGTATTCTTGCCATATTAGAAAACTTGAAACCAAGGCCTATATAAAGGCATGTAATTCGACCTAGGGGAGGAGATCTTACTCTCTAGCCTTCTCTTCTAAACCCTAGTCGTTTTCCCTTCCTCATCATGTTCTAAACTTCACCTAGGGCTACGGGTTGATTTGTAAAGTGGTTGTAAGGATTGAATTTGTTTTAGGAATGTTTCTGTTCAATAAAATAGACTTCAAGTTTGCTTATTCTGGTTTTCAACATCTTGCAAGAGTATAGAGAGAGCATTGTGAGAATAAGTACGGGTTCTCCAGTTTATGGTTGAACTATCTCGGACCTAGGGATAGGACGAGGTTAAGTGGCTAAGGAAGAATTCAACAACATCGGTGTTCATCATTCGATTTATGTCGGGAGGTATCATCAAAGATGTATTCATCGACAGACTTGGACCTAGGGATAGGCCAAGGCAAAACAGGGATTCTTGCCAAGCTTGAAGTACAGAGTTGTGTGATTGCTGCCGCGACTAACCACAGACCTCTGCCGCGGCAGACGCAACGACAAAACATATATTCCTAGACTTTGCAACACCTACACTACTGAGCAATTCAATAGCAGCCCATTCTCTCTATCCTGAATTCTTTACTCTTTTATTTTCAATCTTCTTTATTATTTCGTGACAAACTATTAAACTCTTTCTTTTCCCCTTCGTGCAGAAAACTAAGGTTGAAGCTATTAGCCCAGTCCCTGTGGAAACGATATTCGATACTTATGTATCACTTTACTACTTGTGTCGTGTACACTTGCACTACATTGCGATAGACACTTTTACACGCAACACTCCTGACTATCACGTGCTCTCTGGTCCCTTCCATTCTCGCGTCACAAGCAAACACAAGTTAGGATGGCAAAAAGGACAGCTACGCAATAGAATCCCAAGAATTTCAGAGGCAAAACGGCAATTGCAGAAAATTATCAAGGACAACAGAGGCATCCAATAGCCAATTTCTAGGTTTTTTTATTTCTCAAAAATCATGTAATTTCCCGGCTATAAAAAGCCGAAACCAAATGTAAATCGGGGAGCAATATCGGGGGATTGATTCTTTCAGGAAAGAAGGGCATTATTGTGGGAAATCACTCATATAAATAGAAGAGAAAGTCATTCTAAGGTATATCGAATCTCTATTTGTATATTGACAATAACCAAATATAATAAAGTTTGAGTGTTTTTTACCTCTGACCTTCCGTCTCTTTGCGGCTTGCATCCTTCCTCGCTGATGACAATCCCTTCGGCCTCTACCCGGTCGTAAGTGGTGATTCGGTGAAGGATTTACATGCAAAAATTTGATTTTGGAAAGAATAGGGAAAATAAAAGTTTTCTTTTCTCTCTGGTGTTCGACTCTAAAACAAGCATTTGGGGGTTTCTATTCTTTTAAAGCTGAGGTAGAGAGGGGGTTACGATTTGGGTTTGCAAAGGAAAAGAGTCAGGTTTTTTCTTTTGGTCATCCGACACCGGCTAACGGTGACCGAATCGGAGCGGTGATGCTCGATAGAGGGCCATAGACGGTGAGGGTTCGTGAATTAGGGTTGGGGTAAAACAAAAGGTCTCAAATCTTATTTCAAACTTGGTTTTATTGTGTTTTAGTAATTTAAAAATGGCTTAATCCGCCTTTAAACCCTCCGCATCATTTTAATCTCTCTGGAGACCATTCTGTCTTTTCAAATACCCTTCTTAGAAAAAACGCTAACCAGCTTAAAGCGAGGATGCAAGGAGCGCAAGGGTTTCCGTCGGAAAACTCTCACCGGAGAGCTGGTCTCGTAGCGGAAGAAGACAAAAACATTATTTTCATCGACAACCTTAGTAAACGAGTTTCCAGAATGGCATTGAAGGAATTCTTGAATCACTATGGTAAGATTGGGAGAGTGTTTATACCCAGGGTCAACAACAGAGCTAAGTACAGAGAATCGACATTTGCTTTTGCGTCAGTGGAGAATGCTTCGATGGCAGACATGTTAATCAACATTCTAAACAACTCCAAGAATGACGGCAGAATTATCAGAGTTTCCCGGGCACGCTACCCCAAACCTTCGGTCTGCAATCTAAGTTCCAATGATGAAGGAATAATCAAAGGAACGGGTCACCAATCAAGAAGCGGACAAGCTACAGACACTGCAGATACTGTTAAGAGACCAAGGGGTCCCCCTTCGATAGTGACAGGAGGAAAATCCTTTAAAGATGCACTTTTGAATAAGGTCAGGCATGGCTCAGGTTGCTCGGATATCCTTGACCATCCTATCATATTTCTATCAGATGAATCAAAGGGAGGCTTCCACAGAGAGATCAAATTTCAGTCAGCGGATAATTAATGGATGAAAAGATGTATGGTATGTTTATTAAAAGAATGATTCGATCAAGACTTTGTCCAAAGGCTCTCCAGAACGATGGCATTCAGGTTAGAATCATATTTCTATTATAATGTTCGAATTAGTCGACGACATGTTACGAGCATGGGAACAACAAAAAGAAGCTTTATGCTACTGGTTTTCGCAGATTGCTCCTCTCCTCCTTCATGGAATTCCCCAATACTATTGTCAAGATAATCTATTTGGGGTTCCTCTATCGTATTGGCACGATGAATTCTTTTCCAGGATTGGCAATCTTTGGGGTGAGTTTATCTGTTCGATGGAGTCCACTGTTTCCAGGAATAGACTAGACCGTGCTAGTCTAATTATCCGTATTCTTAGTCCTTCGGTCGTTCCCGATAGCATCTCAGTCAGAGCAATGGGCTTCTTCTTTCGAATAGAGATTAAAGTTGGTAAATTGATCGATGAGCATATTTTGATTGAAGGTGAAGTAGAAGATGGGAATTTCGCAGATATCTGGCCCAATGACCCTATTAATTCGGAAAGGGAAGGTAGCCTGAATGGCAGGACCGATCCTCACATCCCTCGCGATTCGGCCGGTTGCCAGTCGGACGACAACTCAAGGGAAGCCCCCAACTCCACGAAAGACGACTGGATTCCCCATAACGGCATAATTAATGAATCTACACCTTCCGATAAAGTTGATTCCTCTGGAGTTGAACCAATTAATAACATCCCCGTTAATATTTCGGCTGATCAAGTGGAGCCGGTCCTCCCAGACATTGCCAATAATGGGCCAGTGCTCAGCGGCCCCGCAATTAACATTGGGACTGGAGCCTCTATCCCCTCAGATTTTAACCCGGTCTATAACAACCCAATGGGTCAGGAGTATTGCCAGGTAGCATCATACAACGACTCTAATCAACACGTGCCTTCTGTTTGCAACACGTCTCACACTCAGTTGTCCTCTAATCAACCCCCCGATATGCTATGGATATTTCAATCGAAGTGGTTCCGGACAGTGTCGAAGATCTTGCCAGAATTTCTCCCGTCAATGGTTGTGTCTCTCCCCAAAACGGTTTCTTTAGGTCAAGTTTCCGAAGATCTCTTAGAAGAAAGATCAACGATTCTTTGGAAGATGAGCCGAACAGCTCCGGCAATGAAGCTTTTATTTTGGGGATATGTGATATCAACTCAATGGACAAAGCAGAGGCTGAGGCCGTTTTCGAAGTAAGAAATATGCTGGGCTTTTCGTTTCGCGGAGGTGAAGAAGCAGTCATCCAGAAAGTTTGCGATCTGGAAAGAGATCTCAGGATTGATTAAAGGGACGATTAACATGTATTCTCAAGACTTTCTTCAATGAATTTTTCAGTAGTTTCTTGGAACGTCAGGGGGATTAGAAGAAAAGAAAAGATTCGAGCTGTTCGGGGTTTGATTCAAAGGCATGGGCCTAATTTAGTATTCATATAGGAAACTAAGTTAAGCTCCATTGATTATAGATTTATTAGAAGAATTTGGCACAATCCAGATATCAAATTCGCAGTATCTCACTCAACCGGTTCATCGGGTGGTATTTTATCTCTTTGGGATCCAAACTGGTTTCTTTTATCAGATAACTTCGTTACGGATAGATTTATAGCTCTGATTGGCACCTGTCTCCATATCAACCGAAAATGTGGTTTCATTAACGTCTATGGTCCATCCGTAGAGTCGGAAAAAGACCAATTCCTATGCGACCTGCTAAACTTCATTAAACAATGGCAAATACCTATGTGTATTGGAGGGGACTTTAATCTCTACTTGGATACCTCTGAGAAAATTGGTTTTTCGGTTAATAGGCTGTCAATGGAGAAATTTCAGAATTTTATCTTTGATGCGGGTTTGAAAGATTTATCGATGGCGCGGGGGGGGGGGGGGAATTCACTTGGAGCAACAACCGTGACCCCCCCACTTTTGTCCGACTAGACCGCTTCTTGATTAATGCTGACTTCGATTGTGCCTTCCCGGATCTGTTACAAAGTTTAGTTGATAAGTCTATTTCGAACCATAATGCAATCCTCCTTGCTGCGAGTTCTTCCAACTGGGGTGCAAAACCTTTTAAATGCTTCAACTTTTGGTTCAACATGGAGGGTTTTGATGAGGTCGTCAAGAAATCATTGGTCACCGCCAAAGAATCCAATCCCAGAATCAAAATTGGAGAACTTATTAAATTTTCCAAATTGGCGATTAAGACCTGGTCGAAAAAGGAGATCGGTGATTACAGCAGAATAATTCCTAATCTCGAAGGAGAAATCTCCCGCCTGAAAGGGAATCTACAGTCTGATCCTAAAGACAACATCATCTCAAGGAGGTTAATCGAACTAAGAACTCGGCTATGGGAACTATACAGAAGAGAGGAGAGCGCTTGGCTCCAAAAGTCCAGATTGCGGTGGTTTTCCGAAGGACATAAGAATACTCGCTACTTCCATTTAATGGCATCGGCACGTAGAAGAAGCAACAACATTAGAAATCTGAAAATTGGTGATCATCTTGAGTCGGATCCGACGGTAATAAAAGACCACATCTTTCATTTTTTTCTCCAACTCCTATAACAACAACAATGTAACCCCCCTTAACCCGGTCCAGACGGTTGACCCGAATTAAGAAAGTCACACGGGGAAAACCAAAGTCAACCCGAAAGTCAACCTTGATTAACGACCCTTTTTTTTCCTTTTTAGTCTTGTCTAGATGCACATTAACCTTAATTGTGATCATGCAAACAACATATCAAAAGATCACAAACATCAGAGATCAAACAGGGACCCAATTGAACAAATTACAACATTAGGGACCAAATTGTAAATTCTGATAAATTAAGGGACTTAACCCAAATTAAAGTTACCATCTTGAAATTAGTCAGGTTTCATGCTTCTCTGTGAAATTTCAGCTCAAAAGGACATCCACAGCTCATGCAATTGATCATACAAGATTCGGGACCAAAACGTAAACAATACAAAACATATAACTACCATGTCAGCCCCCCTAACGGTCGACCATTCCGGAACAGGCTAGCCCTGTTCCGAAACACGGGCCGTTCCGAAACAGGTTCCGGAACATGGCCTCAGCAGAGGCTAAACCGTTTCGAAACGGTGCATACCGTTTCGGACGCCTGGGTTCATGCAAGGCACCCGTTCCGAAACGGTACACCCTGTTCCGAAACGCCTGCACAAAAATCAGCATACAAGCATACTTAATCATGCAATTGAACACTCAAACATGTTCCAATCATCACCAAACTTTACCAGCATGCAATTAAACATATTTAGGACATATAAGCATCATCAATTCAACATAACAACATCACATGCAAAAAGCCCCAAATTTAAGGTCATGCTTCCTACACAAGCTAACATTCAAGCCTTAAACCTTCAAAAGCAAGCAATAGAAAATCAATCCAATATCCAGCAACCACAGCAACATTTAACATACTTAGGGAGTCTTAAACACCTCCCAAAACAAATACGTTGGTCCCCCATTGCCAAAACATACAAAAGCTAAAACACTTATAAAACCTTCATACATTGAGCTTTACTTGTACTTGTTTGCTTGCCTCCTCTTGCTGCCCTCAATGCACTCTAATGCTCTGCATTATTGAATCAAGAAAACGGGAGAGCGTAAGCCAAAGCTTAGTGAGGAGTGCTCTTTAAAAACCATTCAATAATGCAATAAAACCATTTGTAAAACATGCTAGTAAACAACCTTTACACATGCTCAAAGCATACTTTAAATCAAGCAATATCATGCTTCCACATTTCATTTAAACAAGCATCTCATGCTTCAACATAACATTAAATCATGCATCTCATGCATCTCATGTACTATACATGTCATATTGGCTCAAGTGACACATTTCATTTATGAAAACAAGCTCAACAACTTTCCCCAAGGACTTTTAAACACCTTGGACCCCAAGGACTTTTAAACACCTTGGCCATGGACTTTTAAACACCATGAATGGACCACACAAGGACTTTTAACCACCTTTGTGTCCGTAGCTTGAATTACCCCAAGGACTTTTAAACACCTTGGCCCCAAGGACTTTTAAACACCTTGGCCCCATGGACTTTTAACCACCATGGAAAGGAGCACCTAAGGACTTTTAACCACCTTAGAGTCCGCAACAAGATTCATCCAAGGACTTTTAACCACCTTGATGATCTTAGATAACAAGGCTCACTCAAGGACTTTTAACCACCTTAGTGACCTTCACTTTTACAAACCATCACTTGCCAATACACACTTTATACATCATGTAATCCACTGTTTTAAAGCATTTAAACCAAGCCATTTCATCATGCATTTCAAAGCATTAAATCATCATTTAACAATGCATAAAAACAAGGCACTCTTACCTAGAGACACCTTCAACACATGGCTTTAATCATCAGCATAAATCATGCTAAAACATCAGCAATTAACATGCTAAAACATGCTTTCCAAAACAGTAGCAAATCATGCAAAATCATCATTTCACATTTCATCAAAACATGGCCACCACTTAAAGAAAGTAATCCGAAAACTTACACTTGAGCTTAGCAAAGTTTTTTAGACTTAAACTAAGCTCCCAAAACCTTCAACCTTTGGTTTAAAAGCTGAAAATCCATTTTCACTCACCGATTACCACTTCGCTTCAAGCCAAAGCACCAAAACAAGCCTCCGGATCAACAACTCTTGGATCCAAGGATGCCTCCCCTTTTTCAACACATTAAAGCAGAGGATTAATGCATCATCATGCATTAATTGCTTCAATGAAAGCATCTAAACTCGCTGCTCTCACTAAACCTCCATTTTCGGCCACCAAACACAACCGAAAATGCATCCGAAACACCTCTAGACAAAGCCCAGCCATAAACCAGCAAAACCTCACTTCCATCAACAACAAAACACACCTAAAAACAACCTATAAACATCCTTATACCTCCAGCAACATCCGATCACCAAGATCACCACAAAAGCTACCTTAAAACACAAGCTAAACTTAGGAAATCCAACCTATCCGGGATTGCATCAATCAAGATTCATTTCCACATCAATTTAATGATCATTTAACATCAAAAACACTTCTCAAAACACTGATTTAACAGATCAAACGAAAATCAAGTGAAATCATCAAAATCTTGCATAATTAGCCAAGATCCATAAATCAACCTTAAAACCTTTAATCAATTGTCAAATTAGGATTGAAAACTTTAGGAATTTCATTAAAGAACTTGAAGTTCAGAGGAGAAGGACGTTCTTACCTCCAAACTTGAGTTTCTCCTCTTTTTGGAATAGAAAAGCTTGATGAAACTTGAAGCAATTGAAGAGGATTTGAAGACACAATGATTTGCAATCAAATGAGAGTTGAAAGAAGGTTTTTAGGTGATGAAAATCAGACTTAGATCTCTGGAATTGAGTGTTTGGGTTGAGAGAAAAGATAGAGAGAAAATAGGTAGTTAAAAGAGAAAATAGCTAAAATAGGATTTTCCCTCCTTTTCATTCTTTTAAAATCAGAATTATGGGCTAAAATATCTTAGAAAAATCTGGAGAAACTCCCTTTGGGTAAATAGCTCCTTAAAGATTCAAAGTTTCAACCCTTTATAAAATAGCCACCAAACTTTCAAAAATTACATTTTGGTCACTAGCCAAAATGTCACATTTCCGAAACTCATTTTCCAAAATTGATTTCACAGTTCACTTAATTATAATAAAAGATGATTTTAGAACATTTTTCCATAATTTTTATGCAACCCGAACTAGGCTTTCCTAATTTAACCTCTTACGATTCGAACAGCACTTTGACCAACCGGTCAACGCCCAAGACTTCCAAGCCCAAAACCGGGGCGTTACAACTCTCCCCCTTAAGAAATTTCGTCCTCGAAATTTACCTGAAGGAAAGAGATAAGGAAACTGCTTCAGCATATCTTCCTTCCGCTCCCACGTGGCTTCCTCAACACCTCGATGCTTCCACAGCACCTTCACCAACTCAATGGTCTTGCCACGAAGAACTTTGCTATCCGAATCCAGAACCTTCATCGGTTCCTCATCATAGGTCAAATCCGGATTCAATTCCACTTCCTCCACAGGCAACACATGCGAAGGATCAGATCTATACCTCCGGAGCATAGAAACATGGAACACATCATGAATCTTTTCCAGCTCCTGAGGTAATCTCAACCGATACGCAACAGGACCCACACGCTCAACAACCTCATACGGTCCAATGTATCTAGGGCTCAGCTTACCCTTCCGCCCAAACCTCATCACCTTCTTCCAAGGCGAAACCTTCAAGAACACGCGATCACCCACCGCAAACTCTATCTCCTTACGCTTCAAATCCGCGTAAGACTTCTGCCGATCAGAAGCAGCCTTCAACCTCTCACATATGAGCTTCACCTTCTCGGTGGTACCCTTCAACAAAGCAGGCATCGATACCAACTTTTGACCAGTTTCAGCCCAACACAGAGGAGTCCTACACTTCCTCCCATACAGAGCCTCATAAGGTGCCATCTGTATACTCGCCTGAAAACTGTTGTTGTAAGCGAACTCAACCAAAGGCAGATGCTTCTCCCAAGAACCTTGAAACTCTATCACGCAGCATCTCAACATATCCTCCAAAATCTGAATAACACGCTCAGACTGGCCATCCGACTGAGGATGATAGGATGTACTGAAATGCAACCTTGTACCCAGAGCTTGATGCAAACACTGCCAAAAACGCGATGTGAACCTCGGATCCCTATCCGACACGATCGACTTAGGCACACCATGCAACCTCACAACCTCAGCAATGTACAGCTCTGCCAGCTTATCCAAAGAAAACGTAGTATGCACAGGCAAGAAATGTGCACACTTCGTCAGGCGATCCACAATCACCCAAACAGAATTCTTCTTCGACGGAGACAAAGGCAAACCAGATACAAAATCCATGGTAACCCTCTCCCACTTCCATTCAGGAATTTTCAACGGTTGCAACAAACCAGAAGGAACCTGATGTTCAGCCTTAACGCGCTGACACACCAAACACTTGCTTACAAACTCTGCCACATCCTTCTTCAAACCAACCCAATAGTACTCATCACGAAGATCGCGATACATCTTTGTACTACCAGGATGCATAGCAAAAGGACTACTATGACCTTCAGCTAGAATAGCATGCCTCAACTCAGCATCTGCAGGCACTACTATCCGACTACCAAAACACAACACTCCATCCTCATTAAAGCAGAAATCCGAAGGTCTACCCTCCGCGATATCCTGAACATGAGACACCAAGGAATCATCCAACAACTGCTTATCCTTGATCAACTGAACCAACGAAGGTTTCACTTGCAACTCAGCAACAAGACCACCATCCTGCGATATGCTCAAGCTAGCAAACATAGCTCTCAGCTCAACAGCTACCTTTCTACTCAAGGCATCCGCAACAACATTGGCCTTCCCAGGATGATACTCAATCGTCAGATCATAATCCTTGAGCAACTCCAACCAACGTCGCTGCCTGAGATTCAACTCCTTCTGAGACATCAGATACCTCAAACTCTTGTGATCCGTGTACACAGTACACTTCTCACCATACAGATAATGCCTCCAGATCTTCAGAGCAAAAACCACTGCAGCCAACTCAATATCATGCGTAGGATAATTGCGCTCATGCACCTTCAACTGCCGCGACGCATAAGCCACAACCTTACCCTCTTGCATCAGCACACACCCCAAACCAACATAGGATGCATCACTGTAGACTACAAACTCTTTCCCTGATTCAGGCTGAATCAAGATAGGAGCTTGAGTCAAAGCCAACTTCAGCTTCTCAAAAGCTTGCTGTCTCGCTTCTGTCCACTCATACTTAACATCTTTCTGCAGCAACTTCGTCAAAGGAGCAGCAATCTTGGAAAAACCATCCACAAACCTTCGGTAGTATCCTGCCAAACCAAGGAAACTACGAACCTCCTGAACAGACTTAGGAACTTTCCAGTTCATCACTGCTTCAATCTTCTGAGGATCAACACGAATCCCCTCAGCTGAGACCACATGCCCAAGAAAAACAACCTCTCTAAGCCAGAACTCACACTTGCTCAACTTAGCATAAAGCTGATTCTCCAACAAAGCTTGCAACACGATCCTCAAATGCTCTTCGTGCTCCTCCTCAGTACGCGAGTACACAAGGATATCATCAATGAACACCACAACGAACTTGTCCAGGTATTCATGAAAAACACGATTCATCATGTCCATGAAAGCAGCAGGAGCATTTGTCAGACCAAACGGCATCACAAGGAACTCATAATGCCCATACCTTGTCCTGAAAGCTGTCTTAGGCACATCCACATCCTTCACCTTCAACTGATAATACCCTGACCTCAAGTCAATCTTAGAGAACACAGCAGCTCCCCGAAATTGATCAAAGAGATCATCAATCCTCGGCAAAGGATACTGATTCTTGATAGTCAACTTGTTCAGCTGACGGTAATCAATGCACATCCTCATCGTGCCATCTTTCTTCTTCACAAACAAGACAGGAGCACCCCACGGCGAAACACTCGGCCGGATGAAACCACGATCAAGCAACTCTTGCAACTGCGTCTTCAGCTCCTTAGGTGCCATTCTATAGGGAGTAATGGACACAGGAGTGGTATTCTCATACAGCTCAATACCAAACTCCACCTCGCGATTAGGAGGTAAACCAGGCAACTCTTCAGGAAAAACATCAGGAAACTCCTTCACAACCCTGATATCCTGCACCCTCAGCTCCTTCGAACTAGGATTCATCACAAAAGCTAGAAAAGCTTCACAACCTTGCCTCAGCATCCTGCTCGCCTCCAAGGTAGAAACAACTTTGGCAAGAAACTTCACATTCTCACCAACTACCACCACTTCATAATCATCCGCAAGCTTAAGCGAAACCCGCTTATTCTCACAATCCACAACAGCACGATGCTCGGCCAGCCAATCCATACCAAGGATCACATCAAAACCATAAAAGGGCAACTCCATAAGATCAACAAGAAAGACATGCTCTTGAACAACCAAAGGACACCTTCTATAAAGCTTACGAGTCACAACAGTCTCACCAAAAGAACTAGTGACTCTAACACCAACATCCAAAGACTCGACAGGCAAACCAAGCAACTCAGCATGCTCACGAAGAATGTATGAATGCGTAGATCCAGAATCAATCAAAGAAAGCAATGACAAGGATTGCAAAGTAAAGGTACCTGCAATCACATCAGCATCATTCCTTCCTTCGCGCTGAGCATACACCCTCGCTTGGCCTCCACCCTCAGGTTGTATAGCCACAACATGAGCTACACCGCGCCCACCTTCCTCTCGCCTCTGAAAATTACCACGGCCGCGCCCACGACCTCTCTGCGGTGCTGCAACAACAGGAGCACGCTCTTGACTACCAGCCATCCTCGGACAATCACGTCTCAGATGATCAGCTGAACCACAGTTCCAGCACTCATAACCAGCTGCTATCACAGGAGCTTGCACCTCCCTCCCAGCACGAGGACAGTCACGCTTCAAGTGACCACGGGAACCACAAATCCAACAAGCACTAGGGTCAGCTCTTGCATTGCCACCCCTAGCAGGCGCACCTCCACCTCTCTTAGACGAAGTCTGAAACCTCTGATCACGCCCTCTCTTGTTCCGTCCACCGGAACTATACTCAGCAGCTCTCTTTCCAGAACTAGCTCCAGCACCTTTAGCAGACAAACTCAGGTTCATCTCGATGTCCTTGGACCGACTAACCAGCACATCGAAATCATTATACTCAGCAGCCAACATATAGGTCTTAACCTCCGTCACCAAACCATAACGGAACCTTTCGCACCTCTCGCGCTCATCAGGTACCAACTCCGGTGCATACTGGCTAAGACGTACAAACTGTACCTCATACTCAGCCACACTCATGTTCCCTTGGGTCAGAGACATGAATTCACGCTTCTTTTCATCCAGATATCTAACTCCCAGATATCTCCTCTTGAACGCATGCTGAAAGAACGTCCAAGTAACATCAGCATCAGCCATCCCAGAGATTGTGGTCGTCCACCACGTATAAGCATCACCTTGCAGCAGTGACACCACACATCCCAGCTTTTGCACATCAGTGCAACTCAATTGCCCCAAGACACGCTTGGTACTTTCCAACCACGCTTCTGACCTCTCAGCCGACATACCCCTAAACTCAGTCCCACCAAGACTGCGCAAACGTTCCAAGGGTAGTCTAGCACCAGCATCTCCCTGATGCCCAGCTCCTTGAGCTCCAGCTACTGCTGCTCGAAACGCACCCGCAAAAGCTTGTACAAGCACAGACATATCAGGCATCACTTGCCCCTGACCAACCTCAGGTCCAGCAGCTCCAGCACCAGCTGCCTCAGCTCCAGCTCTTTCCCTCTCCGCACCACCACCACCTGGTGGAGGAGGAGGTATCACAGCACTACCCGTGTGCTCATCATTCACATTCCCCTCCGGGGTCGTAGCTCTCGCGCTACTCCTTAACTCTCTACGTGGTGCCATACTACTACCATGCATAACAATACAAAATAAAACAAGTCAGGACCAGCAAGGTAAGCAAATTCCAAGTATTCAAGCTCAATTTCTTTCAAAAACAACTTCATCTCTTTAGCTTTTGTTTGGCAATGGGTACCCTCATCATGCATCATCACAACATGCATCACATACACATCATCATCACCAATCACTGAACATGCTTTCACACAACAAGCATACAAACCAAACCATGCTTCAATCATGCATACACACATTCCCAATTACTCGAGAACTCAGCTCTGATACCACCAAATGTAACCCCCCTTAACCCGGTCCAGACGGTTGACCCGAATTAAGAAAGTCACACGGGGAAAACCAAAGTCAACCCGAAAGTCAACCTTGATTAACGACCCTTTTTTTTCCTTTTTAGTCTTGTCTAGATGCACATTAACCTTAATTGTGATCATGCAAACAACATATCAAAAGATCACAAACATCAGAGATCAAACAGGGTCCCAATTGAACAAATTACAACATTAGGGACCAAATTGTAAATTCTGATAAATTAAGGGACTTAACCCAAATTAAAGTTACCATCTTGAAATTAGTCAGGTTTCATGCTTCTCTGTGAAATTTCAGCTCAAAAGGACATCCACAGCTCATGCAATTGATCATACAAGATTCGGGACCAAAACGTAAACAATACAAAACATATAACTACCATGTCAGCCCCCCTAACGGTCGACCGTTCCGGAACAGGCTAGCCCTGTTCCGAAACATGGGCCGTTCCGAAACGGGTTCCGGAACATGGCCTCAGCAGAGGCTAAACCGTTTCGAAACGGTGCATACCGTTTCGGACGCCTGGGTTCATGCAAGGCACCCGTTCCGAAACGGTACACCCTGTTCCGAAACGCCTGCACAAAAATCAGCATACAAGCATACTTAATCATGCAATTGAACACTCAAACATGTTCCAATCATCACCAAACTTTACCAGCATGCAATTAAACATATTTAGGACATATAAGCATCATCAATTCAACATAACAACATCACATGCAAAAAGCCCCAAATTTAAGGTCATGCTTCCTACACAAGCTAACATTCAAGCCTTAAACCTTCAAAAGCAAGCAATAGAAAATCAATCCAATATCCAGCAACCACAGCAACATTTAACATACTTAGGGAGTCTTAAACACCTCCCAAAACAAATACGTTGGTCCCCCATTGCCAAAACATACAAAAGCTAAAACACTTATAAAACCTTCATACATTGAGCTTTACTTGTACTTGTTTGCTTGCCTCCTCTTGCTGCCCTCAATGCACTCTAATGCTCTGCATTATTGAATCAAGAAAACGGGAGAGCGTAAGCCAAAGCTTAGTGAGGAGTGCTCTTTAAAAACCATTCAATAATGCAATAAAACCATTTGTAAAACATGCTAGTAAACAACCTTTACACATGCTCAAAGCATACTTTAAATCAAGCAATATCATGCTTCCACATTTCATTTAAACAAGCATCTCATGCTTCAACATAACATTAAATCATGCATCTCATGCATCTCATGTACTATACATGTCATATTGGCTCAAGTGACACATTTCATTTATGAAAACAAGCTCAACAACTTTCCCCAAGGACTTTTAAACACCTTGGACCCCAAGGACTTTTAAACACCTTGGCCATGGACTTTTAAACACCATGAATGGACCACACAAGGACTTTTAACCACCTTTGTGTCCGTAGCTTGAATTACCCCAAGGACTTTTAAACACCTTGGCCCCAAGGACTTTTAAACACCTTGGCCCCATGGACTTTTAACCACCATGGAAAGGAGCACCTAAGGACTTTTAACCACCTTAGAGTCCGCAACAAGATTCATCCAAGGACTTTTAACCACCTTGATGATCTTAGATAACAAGGCTCACTCAAGGACTTTTAACCACCTTAGTGACCTTCACTTTTACAAACCATCACTTGCCAATACACACTTTATACATCATGTAATCCACTGTTTTAAAGCATTTAAACCAAGCCATTTCATCATGCATTTCAAAGCATTAAATCATCATTTAACAATGCATAAAAACAAGGCACTCTTACCTAGAGACACCTTCAACACATGGCTTTAATCATCAGCATAAATCATGCTAAAACATCAGCAATTAACATGCTAAAACATGCTTTCCAAAACAGTAGCAAATCATGCAAAATCATCATTTCACATTTCATCAAAACATGGCCACCACTTAAAGAAAGTAATCCGAAAACTTACACTTGAGCTTAGCAAAGTTGTTTAGACTTAAACTAAGCTCCCAAAACCTTCAACCTTTGGTTTAAAAGCTGAAAATCCATTTTCACTCACCGATTACCACTTCGCTTCAAGCCAAAGCACCAAAACAAGCCTCCGGATCAACAACTCTTGGATCCAAGGATGCCTCCCCTGTTTCAACACATTAAAGCAGAGGATTAATGCATCATCATGCATTAATTGCTTCAATGAAAGCATCTAAACTCGCTGCTCTCACTAAACCTCCATTTTCGGCCACCAAACACAACCGAAAATGCATCCGAAACACCTCTAGACAAAGCCCAGCCATAAACCAGCAAAACCTCACTTCCATCAACAACAAAACACACCTAAAAACAACCTATAAACATCCTTATACCTCCAGCAACATCAGATCACCAAGATCACCACAAAAGCTACCTTAAAACACAAGCTAAACTTAGGAAATCCAACCTATCCGGGATTGCATCAATCAAGATTCATTTCCACATCAATTTAATGATCATTTAACATCAAAAACACTTCTCAAAACACTGATTTAACAGATCAAACGAAAATCAAGTGAAATCATCAAAATCTTGCATAATTAGCCAAGATCCATAAATCAACCTTAAAACCTTTAATCAATTGTCAAATTAGGATTGAAAACTTTAGGAATTTCATTAAAGAACTTGAAGTTCAGAGGAGAAGGACGTTCTTACCTCCAAACTTGAGTTTCTCCTCTTTTTGGAATAGAAAAGCTTGATGAAACTTGAAGCAATTGAAGAGGATTTGAAGATACAATGATTTGCAATCAAATGAGAGTTGAAAGAAGGTTTTTAGGTGATGAAAATCAGACTTAGATCTCTGGAATTGAGTGTTTGGGTTGAGAGAAAAGATAGAGAGAAAATAGGTAGTTAAAAGAGAAAATAGCTAAAATAGGATTTTCCCTCCTTTTCATTCTTTTAAAATCAGAATTATGGGCTAAAATATCTTAGAAAAATCTGGAGAAACTCCCTTTGGGTAAATAGCTCCTTAAAGATTCAAAGTTTCAACCCTTTATAAAATAGCCACCAAACTTTCAAAAATTACATTTTGGTCACTAGCCAAAATGTCACATTTCCGAAACTCATTTTCCAAAATTGATTTCACAGTTCACTTAATTATAATAAAAGATGATTTTAGAACATTTTTCCATAATTTTTATGCAACCCGAACTAGGCTTTCCTAATTTAACCTCTTACAATTCGAACAGCACTTTGACCAACCGGTCAACGCCCAAGACTTCCAAGCCCAAAACCGGGGCGTTACAAACAACGCATTGGATCTCCTGGATATGAATTTGGACTTCAAGGCTTTAAGTAATGATCAAGCTCTGCTGCTGGAAACGCCATTCTCGGAAAGCGAGATTTGGGCAGCACTATCATCTTCGGACGGTAATCGCGCCCCTAGTCAAGACGGATTCAACCTGAAATTTTACCAGAAATTCTGGCAGCAATTAAAGGGAGACATTATGAGATTTTTCGACAACTTCTTTTACAACAGAAGCTGGGATCCGGGTATCAATCATTCCTTCCTGACTCTCATTCCAAAGGTGATTAATCCAGAATCTCTACATGAGTTCCGTCCTATAAGCTTGGTAAGTGGGCTATACAAAATCCTTTCGAAAGTTCTTGCAAACAGACTAAAGCTTTGCATAGGAGATATAGTCGGAGACTCTCAGTTCGCTTTCATAGCCGGCCGACAGATCTTGGATTGTTCTCTAGTTGCAAATGAGACTATTGACTTTGTTCTCAAATCGGGGCAAAGTGGCACATCATTCAAAATCAATTTCCAAAAGGCCTTTGATACTTTCAGTTGGGACTTCCTAATTCTCGTTATGAAGAAATGTGGGTTTGGCGAAAAGTGGTGTGGACGGATCTCTAAATGCATCTCCACGGCAAAAATCTCAGTTTTGGTTAACGGTTCTCCCACGATTGCATTTTCTATCTCAAGAGGCTTACGCCAAGGTTGCTCTCTATCCCCTTTACTATTCAAGTTAGTTGGCGAAGCATTGAATCTTATGTTGACGAAATCTGTTCGATTGGGGCTTTTTTCGGGAGTCATGGTAGGCCGTAAGGAAGAGGTTATCCCAATTTCCCATATGCAATTTGCAGATGACCTCTTAATATTTTGCGGGGCATCCGAAACTCAAGTGCGGAACGTCAAAAGGGTCATCCACGTGTTCGAATTGGCTTCGGGCCTTAAGCTCAATCTTAAGAAAAGCAAGCTACTAGGTCTTAATGTTTGTGAAAATTATCTTCAGTATTGGGCAAATGCAGTAGGATGCAGGGTCGAACGCTTCCCCACTACCTACTTGGGCTTACCTCTGGGTGCTAATCGTAACAGTGCTATTATTTGGGAACCGGTAATCTGCAAATTCTCTCAAAAATTAGAAGGCTGGATCCCAAAATTACTGTCATATGCAGGGCGATTAACACTCATCAAGTCAGTTCTCTCCTGCTTACCGGTTTATTTCTTATCACTGTTTAGAATGCCTGCCTCGGTTTCCAAACGACTAAACAAACTAATGTCCTCATTCTTCTGGGGAGGTGACGCTGAAAACTCCAAAATACATTGGATTCGGTGGGACTTGGTATGCAAATCTGTTCATGAGGGGGGTCTTGGAATTGCAAATTTAGATATGGTTAATAAAGCCCTCTTATGCAAATGAATATGGAGATATGGGAACGAAGGCAGCAACTTGTGGAGAAAAATCATTGCGTGTAAAAATCCCAAAGACACCACGGGCTTAATTCCTATTAACTCTAATTCCAGAAACTACCCCTGGATTTGGAATGGAATAATCAAGGTGTTCCAGGGCAATGATGACCTTGGCTCTCGCATCCGGGCCAATTTGACACTAAAGGTTGGCAATAGTAAGTCGATATCCTTTTGGGATGATGTGTGGATGGGTGATTCTTCACTTAGGATGTCATTTCCTAGAATCTTTGCATTGTCTTCGATCAAATTAGGATGCATCGCTGACTTTGGCCGTCGCAACGGGCGTTCTTGGGTGTGGAATATTCCCATTAGGAGAACATTGCTAGACCGTGAAATTCCAAACTGGGAAGAGTTCATGTCCCGTTTAAACGACTTCAAATCGATAGAGGCAGAACATGATTGGGTGTGTTTGTTGGGAACGAATGATGGTTCGTTCTCGGTAAAATCCTTAAAAAGCCTGGTTTGTGGACCGATCTCAAAGTCTAATTTCTGGCAGAACTTTGTTTGTATTGGGATGGCGCCTCTGAAAGTCGAATTGTTCATTTGGTTAACCACCTTGAAGCGTATTCCGGTGAAATATGAATTAATCAAAAGAGGGTCTCTTCTATTCCCAATGACTCCTGTACCTTCTGTCATAAACACCAGGAAAAGGTAGAACATCTCTTTCTCACTTGTTCGATCAGTTGGAAAATATGGATGAGATGTTGTGCATGGCTGGGCATATCGGTTGTACTCCCAAAGGATATTGGTGCTTTCATAGAAGCATGGTCTGGCTTGTGCCGGTCAACAGTCAATAAGGTTTTGTCCCTTATTCCTTTTGCAGTGATACAGACCCTATGGTTATTTCGAAATGACATGATCTTTAACAACAAGGTTATGGATCGGTCTCAACTCTTCTTCTTGATGAAATTTCGGCTAATCTCCTGGTTGAAAGCCAAGTTCGTGGATTGCCCTTTATCTTTCGACTGTCTCTTGGCTGACCCCCTGCTTGCTTCAAACTCTTGCCTCGCCAAACCACAAATGCCAAAGTCCCTTACCTAGTCTCCTCCTCCTGAGGGATTTGTTAAACTCAATGTGGATGGGGCACTAGAAGCTAAGAACGGTAAAGGGGGGGTAGGAGGTCTACTGAGGGATGATCGCAACAAGGTCTTATTTCAATTCTTCGAACCTTGCGTCAATGGCCCCCCGTCGCTGCTGGAATTCCATGCTCTAAAAACAGGTTTGGCCAAATTCCTCTTGTCTCCTTGGCACTCTAGCTTCAGACTAATAGCCGAGACCGATTGCAAAGCTATTGTTGATTGGGTAAATCAATCCAGTAGTCCTCCATTAAACATGTTAAACGAAGTGGGTGCTTTAATTAACATTATAAAGGAGCATGGCATTGTGGTTAGATGGATCCCGCGCAACTGCAACACCCATGCGGACGCCCTAGCCAAGGCCGACATTTGGTAATGGTGAATATGCTCTTAGCAAATTGTTAATTTGGCTGAGTAGGCTATGTAAGGTGGATTGTATTGAGCTTTTTGGCTCAGACCATATGTAATTTTGGTAATCTCAATAAATTGGGCACTGTTTTCCCCCTACCTAGGTTTAGTGGGGGGTTTTTAATGAGGCCCGTCAACTTTTCAAAAAAAAAATACCCTTCTTAGTCCCTATAGTTTTGATCCATGTTGCAATTCCGTCCGTATTTTGAATTTAATCAAATCTTGGGTGGTTCAATCCCTTTTCGGCCCCTTCAGTCTCTTGGTTTTTGTTTAATTTGGTCCATTTCAGTGTTGTACGCTTTTTCTCATACATTTTAATTTCTGCCCCGTCTTCAATTTCTTTATAATTCAGTCCTTTTATGTTTTTGCTATGATTGATATATGTTTGGTTATATTTGGTATGCAGATGATAACTTAAGTTGTTTTGATTTCATTATGTTGGATGATATATTATTATTATTATAATATATAGCTTGCGTGTCCATTTTTTTATAAATATTATATTCTTACATAATGAGTGGTTTTAATTTATTATAAGTTTTTATATCAAAAAGTATTTATAAGTACATAGTTATGTAATACCTTATATAATATACAATTTTTCTTAAGTAATGAAAATATAACATAATGGCTTCAATATTATATATAGTATATATATGTGTGTGTGTATAATATAAGGTTTTTTTATATGAGATATAATTATACACACACACACACACACACATATATATATATATATATATATATATAAAGATGGTTTTCTTTATAACCTATGGTGTTTTTTCTAAGGTAACTCAAAATGTAATATGAAAAATTAATGTGTGCATAGTGGTTGTTCGAATGTGTGGTGACATGCATTTTAACTGTCATTCATGTGATTTTTGGTATCTCGATCGCTTGTTAATTAATTAACTTAAAATATACCCAAAGAGAGGTATCAATTAACCCCGATATTCGAGTCAAGACAGTCCAAGCTTAATGGATGTCGATCGAATATTTGGGTTAATTTTCACGGTCTCTAGGTAAGCGGATATATAAAAGTGGAAATACCATGCACCATCATTTACTTTCTCGCATCATGCATAAGGTGACGTACGAGATCCGAACCCTAAACTAACACGACAATCAGTCTTATATGATGCCGGTTTAGTCTATGGTTCGGTGTACCGTCATCCTTTCTAATTAAATGTTTAATTAATTCCAAAGCCACAATTCGATATAGCCCGTGATATTTAAGTCACATTTTCATTTAAGAACATTTTTCTTAAATTCACTTTGGATCTTAAATAATTTATATCGACTAAAGGCAACAAGTTATTTAGTACTGATTTTCGGGCGTGATGGGGTTCTAACCCTTCCCCACACGTAACCAACTCTTGAACCCGTTTTTAAACGAATCTCTTGTTTTGTGGTGTCCGGTCTACCTTAGTGGCCGGTGGCGACTCCAAATTTTTACGTTTTTCCAAAATTCGAATCTTCGCTCTTTTTTGATATAAATCCATTTTTCTTTCAAAAAGTGATAATACCTAGTTAGTCGTTTTCAAAAACCTTATCACAGTTTTGCGATTCCGCTAGGGATAAAATTTTTGTTTTTACAAAACAAAAAAAGAGAGTTAAGTCAATAAAACACTCGTTCCATTTAATCAATAGAAAATATTTAAAATCCAAAGTGAATTTAATAAGTTTGTTCTTCTTTGAAAATATGACTTAAATTAAGCGGGCTTTGAAAATTTGTGGCATTCGAATTAATTCCTCATTTAATTTCAAAGGAGTCACCGACATGTGTTGCATCACGATCATCAAGCTCTATACCCGAGCTATACCTTTAAGTGGGAGTAAAACGCCCATACCCACGTGAGTATCCCTCCACGGGTCGGTAATTCACTACCGGAATCCACGCCTTTGACACGTGAGCAGCCCTCCACGTCATTAGGCCGTGGTTTCCCTCGAACCGAAACCAATTCACAAGCCTATAATGGGCCAGAATTGGGGTTCTTATTGCCTTAGTAGAGGATAAGATAGGTTCGGGTACCCTTTATTAGAATCGAACTCATGTGTGAGAATATAAGAAGCCCACCCCATTAGAGCCATGCGAATAACCATAGAGCTTAGAATGGCTAGGGTCGTCTTGTTAATTGCTTGCCATGCTTATATTTAATTCTCTGTGTTTATCATGTGACTAACATCTTTGCTTTTCATCCTCTTTTCTCTTATTTTGCATCTTTCATCATTGCATAAAGAGCACATTGAGTTGTAAATAGTTTGAAATTAAAGACTTGATCAGTGGGAAATTTCGTCCGCAACAATAGCGAGAAGGACCTCGACGAAAATATAGCCACAAGGAGAGCAACTACATGGTTGGGGTTCCAAGACAAGAAAGGCTTTCAAAGACGAAAAAATGGCCACCTCACATATTTTTTAGAAGTTCCAGTTAGGAAATACCGAGTCCTGTAAGGGAATTAGCGAGAACCATGTCGAACAAGAACTAAGCATTCTGGGGCAAGATCGAAAGTTTCTCGGGCATTTTTCCATCTTGGGTTGACAATCAAGTCTCAACCTAGAACATGAAAAATATTTCAAGTCAGAGGGAATTCTAACCTCACCCCCGATGCGCCTTGAAGGTCGAGTTCAGTGGGACCCTTTCAAAGGGCAAGTTAAGAGCATCAAATCTCAACAGTGGATCAATCGTAATTCGTCGCCTACACCACTTGGGGGCAGGACTGACAGTTGGCCTATTTGTTAACGTGGATATGCGAGAATGCCCGATTCCTAGCAAAAGATCATTCCAAGAAAGAAGAAGGGATTGAGTGAATCTTGAAGAAAATTGACGACCTAGATGCTAGCTTGAGAGCCATGTGTAAGGGGTTTCTGTCGATCGTTGTAACAAACCAAGGTTCCCATTGATATGAGTTGTTTAACGAGGATATTTGCCGAACTCAGTGTTGCTCTTTGCATTTCAATTTTTCATTTTGTTTGATTACCTTTAGTCATGTGTTTCTGTTGTATATATGACACATTGCATTCATGAAATTAATGTTCAATGCACATTTGCATTTCAATTATACCTTTTGATCAATTACCTTTAATCATATGTTGTACATACGACACATTGCATTCATAAAATTAATGTTCAATGCACCTTTGCATTCAATTATACATTTTGATTGATTACTCTTAACCATATGTTGTACATGTGACACATCACATTCATGAAATTAATGTTCGATGCACCTTTGCATTCAATTATATATTTTGATTAATTACTCTTAACCATATGTTGTACATATGACACATTGCATTCATGAAATTAATGTCCGATGCACCTTTGCATTCAATTATACATTTTGATTGATTACTCTTAACCGTATGTTGTACATGCGACACATCGCATTCATAAAATTGATGTTCAATGCACCTTTGCATTCAATTATACATTTTGTTTAATTACCTTTAACCATATGTTGTACATATCACACATTGCATTCATGAAATTAATGTCCAATGCACCTTTGCATTCAATTATACATTTTGTTTGCTTACTTTTAACCATATGTTGTACATACGATGCATTGCATTTATAAAATTAATATTCAATGCACCTTTGCATTCAATTATACATTTTTTTGATTACCTTTAATCATATGTTTCCGTTGTACATACGAGACATTCATTCATTCATTAAACAAATAAAACTAATGTCCATCAAATTAATGCATCTTTGCATTCAATTGTACATTTGTTTGATTACCTTTAATCATATGTTTCCATTGTACATACGACACATTCATTCATTCATTCATTCATTAAACAAATAAAATTAATGTCCATCAAATTAATGCATCTTTGCATTCAATTGTACATGTCTGTTTGATTACCTTTAATCACCTATCCTTGTTGTGCATTTAACACATTACATGCATTCATTCTTAAAATGAACAAATTTGATGGACGGAGGTTCGTGACAACATCCTTAGCCATCAAAGATTCTTCATCCGCTCGTACACGACACCAAAAGAAGAAAAATAGAGGAAAGCTTTGCTAAGCTAGAGGCCGATTTGAGAGGTCAGATGGAACGAACTCAACAAGAATTAAGGGACACCATCATCAAGTCCCAACAAGATATGATGAAAGGAATATCCCAACTGCTACAGTCCAGTCTGAAAGGAAAGAGTGTTGCTCAAGGACCGGGAGACCACTCGGCCACCTTGATCTTTAAGAATCCTCTTGTTATCGGTCCCTCGTCCAACCCACCCCAAGGGGCATCTTCTTCCCATCAAGACGAAGCCTTTGCTAAAAGCTCAACCTAGCATGACCTTCGGAGACACGACCTTTAGGGTTTTGGTTCTTAATTTTCTTCCTTGAGAATTGGCGTGCATGTTGCATTTTCTCTTGAAGTAGTGCATGGAACAAATATTGTTATTATTTGCACGAAGATAGCAATTATCTTTTTAAAGGGCATTTGTTATGTTTGCGAGTTTTCGTCCTAATGAAAATGCATTTTTCTTAACATACAATGACCTTGAAATCATATATATGTATATCCCTCCTTACCTTCATAGGTCCTCGGATATCACATTCATGATGTCGCATTGATTCTAATGAAAGAGATCGATTGAATGTTATGATAACGATGAAGTGAGATTTCTCGCTCTGTCCGCTCTTGTTGGTAAAGTGAGAGAAACAAGATTACTATTCCTTCAATGATGTTCGATGATAAGAAAATCTCCCAAGAGAACCCAAATAAAGTTGCTTAAATGTGCCTAAAAAAGAAAAAAAAAGAAAAAGAAGAAGAAAAAAAAAGAGAAAAATAGATTATTTCAGAATAAAATGTTTTTAACTTCAGAGCTTGGTGATAAGCATTAACAAAAAGCACTCCAATGTTCGAAACCTGGTAATAGGAATTTTCGGATACGAGTGTGGAATTTTAGGGGCACTCGGCTGAAGCCTGAAACTCTTCGCTTCATGAGTGATGGTAATATTTTCAAAATCGTGACCATGCCGAGTAACTCGGGGTATCGTTGTATGCTCCATCTTTATTCTCGAGCCAAAGGATTGTGACAAGTTGAATTCCCCTAAGAAAAAATAAATGAGCAAATTGAATAAGTCCCGGAAAGGAATACATGAGGACACCGACACAAATCAATGGTAATCATAAACCCACATGTCCCATGTGCTAAGCAAAATTTGAAATTTTAAACATGTATATGAATGCAGAAACGTGATGAGGACTAGAAGGAATGGTAATCGAGCTGATCCAGCAAGTACCATAATCATGAGGATGAACCGAGCGACTAAGGAGGAGTTTCATAACTTCAAATATCGCCGCAACATTTACAGTCTCCATAGACGCAAGTGATCACCGGAAAGTTGAATCTAAGACGCTCTTGCATTTGATATTTGGGGCATCCTATTCTGTTTTTCTTTTAATTAGAATTTTGGTTTCAAGGTTCTGTATGTTAATTTGAAAATCTACTCTTCATTAGAATGACGACCAGTGAATGGACATATTTTAAAAATAAAGACATTTCCTTGTATTACTTCAGAGATAAATGTGTCGCCGTCAGTGGAAACCAAAATTGAGAGGAACTACGTGACAATCAAGGACAATTGGGGCATCATTGTCCGTGGGACAATGAGGGCTTTTGCACATGAGACTTCGAACCAGAATAGATGGGAGATGGTGCAAGTCTTGAAATGACTAGATTAAAGATTCCAATTACAGCTAAGGTCACTAGACTCAGGGGATGAGCAACACAAGTTGAGGGCAAATTTTGTCAGGACATGTGACTGAGGAGTGGTTGTAGTCCCAAGATGATGACCACCGACCTTAGAGAATGAAGATATACTCATGCCATCATAGCATTGTGCTTTTTTAAGCAGGTATTTGAAGATTGACAAAGGGGTGGATCTACGGCTCTACGAGAAGAGAAATAGATCTCAAGAGTCCTTTGACTGGTATCGAGGTTATTAATCCCTGATTTTTTTATCCTTTCTAAAGAATGTTTTTCTCAAAACTCCATTTATCAATTTCATTCCTTCCTAAAGGATGTTTTTCTTAAAACTAAATTTCTCATTTTTATCCTTTCTAAAGAATGTTTTTCTTAAAACTCGATTTCTCAATCTTATCCTTCCTAAAGGATGTTTTCTTAAAACTCAATTTCTCAATTTCATTCCTTCCTGAAGGATAATTTTTCTTAAAACTCAAATTTCTCAATTCTATCCTTTCTAAAGGAAGTTTTCCTTAAAACTCGAATTTCTCAATTCTATCCTTTTCTAAATGATGTTTTTCTTAAAACTCGAATTTCTCAATTCTATCATTTCTAAAGGATGTTTTCCTTAAAACTCGAATTTCTCAATTCTATCCTTTGTAAAGGATGTTTTCCTTAAAACTCGAATTTCTCAATTCTATCCTTTCTAAAGGATGCTTTTCTTAAAATTCCAATTTCTCAATTTTATCCTTTCTAAAGGATGTTTTTCTTAAAACTTGATTTCTCAATCTTATTCTTCCTAAAGGATGTTTTTCTTAAAACTAAATTTCTCAATTTATTCCTTCCAAAAGGATATTTTTCTAAGAAATTCAAATTCCTCAATTTGGTCCTTTTCAAAAGGATGTTTTCTTCATTATTCAAAATTATCAATTTTATCCCCCTTGGAATATCTTAAATAAAGAAAATTCAGGTTTCCTGGTTTTTAAATAAAAAGGAAAAAAAGAGAAAGAAAAGAATAAGAGAAAAAAGAAAAAGAAAAGAATAATAGAAAAAGAAAAAAAGAAAGGAGAAAGAAAAAGAGAGAAAGAGCGAAAAAGAGAAAAAAAAGAGAAGATAAGGAGAAGAAGAAGAAGAAGAAGAAGAAGAAGAAGAAGAAGAAGAAGAAGAAGAAGAAGAAGAAGAAGAAGAAGAAGAAGAAGAAGAAGAAAAGAAAAGAAGAAAAGAAAAAAGAAAAAGAAAAGAAAAAAAGAGAAGAACAGAGAAGAAAGAAAAAAAAAGAAAGAAGGAAAAAGAGATCAAAAAAGAAAAAAAAGAATAAAGGGAAAAAGAGAAATAAAAGAAAAGGAAAAAGAAAAGAGAGAAAAGAGAAAAAGAGAAAAAAATAGAGAAAGAAAAAAAGGAAAAAGAAAAAAGAAGAAAAACAAGACGAAGAGAGAAAGGAAAAAAGAGAGAAAGAAAAAGAAGAAAAAGAAGAAGAAGAAGAAGAAAAAGAAGAAAAAGAAGAAAAAAAGAGAGAAAGAAGAAAATGAGAAGAAATAAAGGAGAAGAAGAGAGAAGAAGAAAAAAAAGAAAAAAGAAAAAAAGAAAAGAAACCCACAACTTCAGAATTTCCGAGCAAAGGAGGCAGATAAACGTATCTCAAGGCGAAGGGTTTCAAACTCGCCGCATCAGGATATAAGAGCAAAAGAGCTCAAGGATTTTCGGGCAGAAAAATCGGAAGGCCTGCTCAGTTTGTTTTTGCTGCTTCAGAAAAACAAGTTATTTGGGTTTGTTCTTTGCCGCTTCGAAAGAATGAATCAATTATGTCCCTTGCCGTTCCGGAAGGACATGCCAACGCTACCCACTTGTTTTGGTCGCTTCAGGAAAATAAGTTATTTGGGTTTGTTCTTTGCTGCTTCAGAAGAATGAATCAATTATGTCCCTTGTTGTTCCGGAAGGACATGCCAACGCTACCCAGTTTGTTTTTGTCGCTTCGGGAAAACAAGTTATTTAGGTTTTTTCTTTGTCGCTTCAGAAGAATGAATCAATTATGTCCCTTGCCGTTCTGGAAGGACTTGCCAACGCTACCCAGTTTGTTTTTGCCGCTTCGGAAAAACAAGTTATTTGGGTTTGTTTTGTGCCGCTTCGGGAAAACAAGTTATTTGAATTTGTTCTTTGCCGCTTCGGAAGAATGAATCAATCATGTCCCCTACCGTTCCGGAAGGACATGCCAACCCTGCTCAGTTTATTTTTGCCGCTTCGGGAAAACAAGTTATTTGTGTTTGTTCTTTGCCGCTTCGGAAGAATAAATCAATTATGTCCCTTGCCGTTCCGGAAGGACATGCCAAGGCTGCTCAGTTTGTTTTTGCCACTTCGGGAAAACAAGTTATTTGGGTTTGTTCTTAGCCGCTTTGGAAGAATGAATCAATTATGTCCCTTGCCGTTTCGAAAGGACATACCAAAGCTACCCATTTGTTTCTGCCGCTTCGGAGGAGCAAATCACCCAAACAGGGAAGTTGGACAAAATTAGTGCTTATGGTCTTTGCTTTATTCTTGTTTCACAAGTACAAGCAAATAGGGGCAACTGTAATCACTAATTTTGTCCGGGTTAACCTCTTTTTATTTCATTTTATAATAATGGGCTTATGAAGGCTTTTCCATATCTTGACACCATCTAAATAAAATATGTAGTGTGGGCTTTGTTTAACTTAAATTAATTTATATATGTGTGTTATACTATTTTTATAGATATAAAAAAACCTAAATATTATTACTATAAGTTGCAATTAATATTATCATATATTATTAATAATAATAATATTATTAGTAGTACGAATTATCCTCATTATTATCGTATCTTAATATTATTATTATCATCATATATTATTATTTTTACCCTTATTATTATTATTACTATTATTATTATTATTGTTGTTGTTGTTATTATTATTATTATTATTATTATTATTATTATTATTATTATTATTATTATTATTATTATTATTTACCGTATTACCGTCATACCAAAATGAAAAAGACAATTTAAATGAAGTTGCCCATTAACATAGAATAAAAAATAAATAAGCCCAGTTTTATTAAGAGTCCATTACATACTAAAAACCCAAAAAATAAATACTACAAGGCCTGTTTCAGGCCCGAAACCAATTAAACCTAAAAGCCTAACTGATATCTTCTATCGTTATGCAGCCGCCACGTCCTCCACTGTCAGATCTGATCTAGATCTGACGGTCCAGATCGCACCGGGAGATGAAGCCCTAGGGTGCCCAAACTCTCTTCTTCGTGCCGCAGCATCTCAGCCATCAGATCAAGAATGATCTGACGGTCTAGATCAGAGGCTCGCATGACCTTTGGATTGCAGCGTGGAGTACATGCCCCTGCCAGACGACCGATCATCTTCTTCAAGCGCCCCATGCACGACCGTCTGAATCTCCCACGTGCGCCATTCGAGCCCTCTCAGCTGCTCACTATTCAGTGCTCTCTGGTCCCCTCCATTCCCGCCTCACAAGCAAACAAAAGTTAGGATTGAAAAAAGGACAGCTACGCAACAGAATCCCAAGAATTTCAGAGGCAAAACGACAATTGCATAAAATTATCAAGTACAACAGAGGCATCCAATAGCAAATTTCTAGATTTTTTTATTTCTCAAAAATCATGTAATTTCCCGGCTATAAAAAGCCGAAACCAAATGTAAATCGGAGAGCAATATCGGGGGATTGATTCTTTCGGAAAGAAGAGCATTATTGTAGGAAATCACTCATATCAATAGAAGAGAAAGTCATTCTGAGGTATATCGAATCTCTGTTTGTATATTTACAGTAGCCAAATAGAATAAAGGTTGAGTTTTTTTTACCTCTGACCTTCCGTCTCTTTGCGGCTTGCATCCTTCTTCGCCGATGACAATCCCTTCGGCCTCTACCCGGTCGTAAGTGGTGATTCGGTGAAGGATTAACATGCAAAGATTTGATTTTGGAAAGAAGAGGGGAAAATAAAAGTTTTCTTTTCTCTCTGGTGTTTGACTCTAAACCAAGCATTTGGGGGTTTCTGTTCTTTTAAAGCTAAGGTAGAGAGGGGGTTACGGTTTGAGTTTGCAAAGGAAAGGAGTCATGTTTTTTCTTTTGGGTATCTAGCACCCGCTAACGGTGACCGGATCGGAGCGGCGGCGCTCGACAGAGGGCAATAGACGATGAGGGTTCGTGAATTAGGGTTGGGGTTAAACAAAAGGTCTCAAATCTTATTTCAAACCTGGTTTTATAGTGTTTTAATAATATAAAAATGGCTTAATCCGCCTTTAAACCCTCCGCATCATTTTAATCTCACTGGAGACCATTCTGTCTTTTCAAATTTCCTCCTTAGTCCATGTAGTTTTGAGCCATGTTGCAATTTCGTTCGTATTTTGAATTTAATCAAATTTTGGGTGGTTCAATCTCTTTTCGGTCCCCTCAGGCTCTTGGTTTTTGTTTAATTTGGTCCATTTCAGTGTTGTACGGTCTTTCTCATACATTTTAATTTCTGCCCCGTCTTCAATTTTTTTATAATTCTGTCGTTTTATGTTTTTGCTATGATTGATATATGTGTGGTTATATTTGGTACGCGGATGATAACTTAAGTTGCTTTGATTTTATTATGTTGGATGATATATTATTATTATTATATTAGCTTGCGTGTCCATTTTTTTATAAATATTATATTCTTACATATGTGTGGTTTTAATTTATTATAAGTTTTTATATCAAAAAGTATTTATAAGTACATAGTTATGTAATACCTTATATAATATACAGTTTTTCTTAAGTAATGAAAACATAACATAATGGCTTCAATATTATATAATATATATATATATATATATGTGTGTGTGTAATATAAGGTTTTTTATATGAGATATAATTATATATATATAAAGATGGTTTTCTTTATAACCTATGGTGTTTTCTTTAAGGTAACGCAAAATGTAATATGAAAAATTAATGTGTGCATAGCCTAGTCTTTATGGTTGTTCGAATGTGTGGTGACATTCATTTTAACTGTCATTCATGTGATTTTTGGTATCTCGATTGCTTGTTAATTATTCAACTTAAAATATACCCAAAGAGAGGTATCAATTAACCCCGGTATTCGAGTCAAGACAGTCCAAGCTTAATGGATGTCGATCGAATATTTGGGTTAATTTTCACCGTCTCCAGGTAAGCGGATATATAAAAGTGGAAATACCATGCACCATCATTTACTTGCTCGCATCATGCATAAAAGTGACGTACGAGATCCGAACCCTAAACTAACACGACAGTCAGTCTTATATGATGTCGGTTTAGTCTATGGTCCGGTGTGCTGTCATCCTTTTTAATTAAATGTTTAATTAATTCCAAAGCCACAATTCGATCTAGTACGTGCTGTTTAAGTCACATTTTCATTTAAGAACATTTTTATTAAATTCACTTTGGATCTTAAATAATTTCTATCGACTAAAGGCAACAAGTTATTTGGTACCGATTTTCGGGCGTGATGGGGTGCTAACCCTTCCCCACACGTAACCAACTCTCGAACCCGTTTTTAAACGAATCTTTGGTTTTCTGGTGTCCGATCTACCTTAGTGGCCGGTGGCGACTCCAAATGTTTACGTTTTTCCAAAATTTGAATCTTCCCTCTTTTTGATATAAATCCATTTTTCATTCAAAAAGTGATAAGACCTAGTTAGTCGTTTTCAAAAACCTTATCACACATAGCTCGGAACAAAATGCGTATTCACAACCCTCCCAGTTTGAGTATTTTGCTAAATCTCAAGTTGTATCTCCTTCCCCTTTGAATGTCAATCCCATTGAGAGCGATGTTGGTTCTAGACAATAAACACGAAGTTCCAAGTGTAATTTCTATCAACGTCGACACGAAGGGCAATGCCGCAAAAGTCCGATGCTTGATTCTTTTGCGAAAAGTTGGGTCATCTCATTCGAGAATGTCTTGAGAACCCTAACAAACCTGTTTCTGTATCGACTAATCCATCTCCTACTCAATCTTTTAGAGGCAAGGGAGTAAGGAAATGATCCATCAGAAAGTCTAGAGGTTCATCTAAAGCATCGTACCGACCGAATCTAAGGCCTCTGCACAGATGTACCACATGAGAGGCAATGAACAAGTGAATGACCATGACATCTTTCCAGGTAAAAATTCGAGGACGAATTTTTCTTTAGGGGGGAGAATTGTAACACCCTGAAAACTGGTCTAGTCAATATTTGATTCCGATGATCAGAGTAATGTTGTTAAAATTTTGAATATCGAATCTTATTATAGATTATATTGTTATAAGATCTTAATTAAGCCAAGTCCTTAGTCAAGTTTGCTTTATGAAGGCTCAAATCAGTGTTTTTAAGCTAGGCGTTTCGATACAATTAGACGTGTTGAGTGTGTAAAAGTTCTATCATTTACACCGTTTTAAACCCATATTTCTGCTGCATTCAAGCATCATTGCATTGCATTTAGGTTAGTTTTCAATAAAACATCACAATTATATAAAAGGCACGGATTCTACTGAAAGATGGTTATTTTTGCAGGTAACTGTCATAGTAGATGTCGAAGGCAGGCGCAGGGCAGATAAGCAGGAGAGCTGAACTGGACAAGCAGCTGAAGAAGACGAACCTGTCATGGACCTGTCGTGACAGCATGGTGACAGCAGATTCATGAAGAGGAAAAAGTAAAGTGGACCTCGATAGATAGAGAAAAATCTGCTCTTCTGTCGTGTGGAAGCCGAATATTTTTACAAGCCCCGGATCAAGAGATATGTCAAGCCAAAGCTCAAAGGAGAGGAAATCCCTAAAAGCAAGGATACGGCTGGAAAGTAGGAGACTTTAGAGATTTAGTCTTTATTAGAATCTTACTTTTAATTAAAGTTGTAATCCTTGTTACCCTAGATAACTTGAGCCCAAAGCTTATATAAAGGGCATAGATTAAACCTAGGGCATAGCCGACTACCCCATAACCGAAACCTAAACCCTGCCGTTTACCTGTCACCGATATGTTTTAAATTCCACCTAGGGCTACGGGTTGTTTTGTAAAGTAGTTTCAAGGGTTGTTTTGTTTTAGGATTTTTCAAGTTCAATAAAATAAACTTCAAGTTCTTTTATCTTGGTTTTAACATCTTGCAAGAGCATCGGGAGAGCATTGTGAGGTTATCTATTTACTTAGCATCGGGAGAGATAAGTATACGAAAGAGATAAAAGCGCGTTCTCTAGTTTATAGTTGAACCATCTCGTGCTTAGGGATAAGGCGAGGTTAAGTGGCTAAAGAAGAATTCATACACATCGGTGTTCATCCTTCGATTCACGCCGGGAGGTATCATCAAAGACGTGATCATCGACAGACTTGTGCCTAGGGATAGGGCAAGGCAGATCAGGGATTCTTGCCAAACTTGAAGTACGGAGTTAGTGTTCGCTGCCGCGATAGCTGACGGACAGACGCCGCGACAGGTGCTGTCGGCGACGGGTGCGACGACAGAACTGGAGATCCTAAGCAATTAAATACCTACACTACTGAGCAACTCAATACCAGCCCATTCTCTCCATCTTGATATCTCAATCTTTTATTTACGTTTTTAATTTAATATTCGTGACAATTCTCTTAAATATTTCCTTTGCTTTCGTGCAGTGAATCTAGGTGAAGCTATTAGCCCAATCCCTGTGGAGACGATATCCGATACTTTGTATCACTTTACTACTTGCGTCGTGTATACTTGCACTACAATTGCGATAGACTATTTTACACGCAACAAGTTTTTGGCGCCGTTGCCGGGGATTGGCAACATAACTACACCTTTCTTTCCTTGCACTTTTTGTTTTTATTTTCGTTTTTATTTTTGTTTTTATTTTTACTTTTCTTTAATTTTTCTTTTGTGTTTTTAAACTCTTGCTTTTCACAAGGTTTTCCTGTTTATGCGCAGATCGAAAAGAGGTGAAGATCCTGAGTATAAATTAGATCCGGAGATTGAACGTTCCTTTAATCTCAAGAAACAGATTCGCCACCTCTTAGACCGAAACGAATACTTTGAAGAACAGCTAGAGCAGATGGCCTGTAATCAGCCTGCCGGAGAAGAAATCCCGCCTGTCGGTGACCCGCCCGCGGCAGGAGGACGACGGTCATATCGTGACTACATGCTGAACGATCATGTAGAGCTGGAGACCACGCTGCCGGATATTGACGTTGACAACTTCGAGCTTAAACCTGTCATGTTTAGTATGATCAACAATGCCGGGCAGTTTGGTGGTTCTGCGACAGAAGATGCCAGGGAGCATCTCAAAACGTTCCAGGAGATCTGTGGTTCGTTTAGACTACCAGGAGTTAGTCCGGAGATACTGAGGCTTCGGTTATTCCCCCATTCATTGAGGGACAGAGCTAAAACTTGGTGGAATAAACTTACACCGGGTTCTATCATGACTTGGGCAGATTTAACTCGTGAATTTTTGTGTCGTTTTAATCCTTCACATTTAGCTGAGCGATTACGTAATGAAATTGCTACTTTTCAACAGGAAGATGACGAGCCAATGCACGAGGCCTGGTACAGATTCACAACTCTTCTACGAAACTGCCCAATGCATGGATTCCCCGTCTGGAATCTGGTAACTAAGTTTTATAATGCTGCTAACTTACAAACTTGCATTCGAATTGATTCCGCAGCAAATGGACTACTATTGGACAAAGATCCAGACGAGGCCCTGCAAGTTCTGAAACATCTGGCTAAGAATGAGGAGCAGTTTCCAACCGCTAGAAGAGGGGGTAAACGGGTACTTGCTGTGAAGGATTATGAGGCCGACAGCACTATGAAATCACAGGTAGCATTCCTCACTAAAGCCATGAAACACTTATTGAGTGAAGAGGAAGTACGAGGGTTTGCTGTCGAGGAAGTTTGTGCTACATGTGAGGGAAATCATAGTAGGGATGAGTGCCCTATAAACATAGAAGAAGGAAAATATGTTGGAAATTACAAGCCAAACTACAATTCCAACAATTACAACCCTAATTGGAGGAAAGACCCCAAATTTTCCTGGAGTAACCCCAACAATGCTCTAAATCCGCAAGCATATAATCAGAATCAGGGGGTCCTAGATTGTTGACGCGACAGCAGCCACAGCCGCAAAACCTGCCGCAGAACCTGCCGCCTCAGCAACAACAGCAGCCACCACCTGCCACGAGTAGTATATTGGAGCAGACTCTGGCCACCTTTATGTCTCAGACCGGCACGTATATGGATAACATCAATAAGTTTGTCAAGAAAACGGAAGACTTTATGGATGAAACTAAGATGAGAATGACAAACCATGAGGCCACCTTGAAATCTCTAGAGACACAAATGGGTCAGGTGTTGCAGCATATTAAGCCACGGCAGAATGGAGGATTCCCTAGCAATACTGAAAATGCTAGAACGCCCCCTCATGAGCAATGTAAGGCGATTACTACTAGGAGTGGGAAAAAGTTACCAGGGCCGGAAAAAGAAGCTGAAACAGAAAAGAAACCTGCCTTGGATAAGCCTGCCGAGGAAGCTGCCCCGGCAGGTAATGAACAGACTGCTGCCGATGAGCCTATCACGACAGCAGAAGCGACAGAGGAGAAAAAAGATGAGTATCGACCTCAGATTCGCATGCAGTGGGAAGGACGCATTGCTGATTATCGTCCTCCACCACCTTTTCCGCAACGGATACAGCAAGCTAAGCATGAATCTCAACTTAAAAAGATTTATGATATTTTTAAACAGGTTCATATTAACATTCCGTTGTTAGATGCTGTTAGGGAAATGCCCGGTTATGCTAAATTTCTCAAGGATGTCATGTCTAAAAAATCTAAACTTGGGGAATTTGAAACGGTAAGGATGCAAGAAGGGTGCATGAGTATTCTTCATCGACAACCACCCCAGAAAAAGAAGGATCCAGGGAGCTTCCTCATACCTTGCGTAATCGGAGATAAATTTGTGGGTAAGGCATTATATGATCTTGGTGCTAGTGTTAATCTAATGCCCAAATCTGTTTTTCAGAAATTAGGTATTGGCAAGGCGCGGCCCACGACAGTTACCCTACAGCTAGCCGACCGCTCTTACGTTCACCCCGAGGGAAAAATTGAAGACATCTTGGTAAGAGTGGATAAACTTATTTTTCCTGCTGACTTTCTTATTTTAGATTGTGAGGCAGATGAGAACGCACCAGTCATCCTAGGGCGACCCTTCTTAGCCACGGGAAGATCATTGATTGATGTGGAGAAAGGAGAACTCACCATGCGCGTAAACGATCAATAAATTAAGTTGAATGTTCTCCAAGCAATGAAACTTGCTGATGTGGATGAAGAATGCAAGGCCATCATTGAGGTGACCTTTGATCAACCCTGCATCAGGTCGGGCTGCCAGGATATAAAATTTGGTCACTGCTGCGACAGCCATTTACAAGCCTGTCACGACAGCAACGACGACAGCAACGACGATAGCGACTCCTCTGAATCCAATTCATCTGATACTGAAGGTCATGAGGAGGTAGACTGGTTAGACCATCGCCCAGGTAAGTTATTCGAACCCTTGAATTACACTTCGGATAACCATTTAATTCAAAAGCCATCTACTGTTGAACCACATGTCTTAGAACTTAAGCCCCTGCCAGGGCAGCTTAAATATGCTTATCTTGGTAGTGATAAAACACTACCCGTAATCATCTCTGCTAAGCTGCCGCAGGAACAGGAACGACAGCTGATCGACATGTTGAGGCAGCACAAAAGGGCGATAGGATGGACCATAGCAGACATTCAGGGCATTAGTCCGGCAATCTGTATGCACAAAATCCTCTTAGAAGAAGATCATAAGCCGACTATTGATGCCCAAAGGCGGTTGAACCTTGCAATGAAGGAGGTAGTACGTAAGGAAATAATTAAATGGTTAGACGCTGGTATCATTTACGCCATCTCCGATAGCAAATGGGTAAGCCCGGTGCAATGTGTTCCCAAGAAAGGAGGCATGACTGTAATAACCAACGAAAACAACGAGTTAATCCCAACCAGGACTGTGACCGGTTGGAGGGTTTGTATGGACTATCGGAAGCTTAACAAAGCTACCCGAAAAGACCACTTTCCTTTACCCTTTATTGATCAAATGCTTGATAGATTAGCGGGTAAACCTTACTATTGTTTTCTTGATGGTTATTCAGGATATAATCAAATTGCTATTGCACCGGAGGACCAAGAGAAAACGACTTTCACCTGCCCCTACGGAACATACGCATTTAGGAGGATGCCGTTTGGACTCTGTAACGCACCTGCCACCTTCCAAAGGTGCATGATGGCAATATTCTCCGACATGGTAGAGGACTTCCTTGAGATCTTCATGGATGATTTTTCTGTCTTTGGAGACGATTTTGAGAGCTGCCTTGGCAACCTTCAAAAGGTACTTGAAAGATGTGAAAAAGCTAATCTTGTTCTTAATTGGGAAAATGCCATTTTATGGTAGATGAGGGGATAGTTTTAGGCAATAAGATTAGCTGCCGTGGGATAGAAGTCGACAGGGCAAAGATTGAAGTCATAGAGAAGCTGCCGCCGCCAACCACAGTCAAGGGCATTAGGAGTTTTTTAGGGCATGCTGGTTTCTATAGGAGATTTATTGCAAATTTCTCAAAAATCACGAAGCCCCTATGTCATCTCTTAGAGCAGAACCGACCCTTTGACTTTAATGAAGAATGTACTGAAGCATTCAAGGTTCTGAAGGAAAAGCTAGTGACAGCCCCCATAGTACAGCCACCAGACTGGACGCAACCGTTTGAAATTATGTGTGATGCTAGTGACTATGCTGTCGGGGCAGCACTTGGGCAGCGCAAGGACAGGCTGTTTCATGTCATATATTATGCCAGCAAAACATTGAATGATGCCCAAGTAAACTATACCGCCACAGAAAAGGAGCTGTTAGCTGTGGTGTTCTCCATCGACAAGTTTCGTTCTTACATACTTGGGACGAAAGTAATAGTGCACACCGATCATTCTGCCCTTAAGTACTTGTTCGCAAAGAAGGATGCAAAGCCTAGGTTGATACGATGGATCTTGCTATTACAAGAATTCGACCTTGAAATCAAAGACAAAAAGGGGACAGAAAATCAGGTGGCAGATCACTTGTCGAGGTTAGAGATGGGACAGAGTCTACCTGTAGATGAGACACACATACTAGAGACCTTCCCAGATGAGCAGCTCTTTGCTGCCGCAATAGCTGTCGCGACAGCCATGGCAGCAGGTAAGTCTTCTAACCTTCCCTGGTATGCTGATTTCGTTAATTTTATAGTTAGCGGAATATTACCTTCTGATCTTACTTATCAAGCACGGAAGAGGTTTCAAAATGATGTAAAACATTATTATTGGGACGAACCTCTTCTTTTCAAAATGTGCGCAGATCAGGTTATAAGGAGATGTGTACCACAAGAAGAACAAGAAGACATTCTCCATCACTGTCATGCTTCACAATATGGAGGACATTTAGGAGGCAATAAAATGGCTGCCAAGGTGCTGCAGTCAGGGTTCTATTGGCCGACACTGTATAAGGACGCACAGGAATTTTACAAAAACTGTGACAGGTGCCAGCGGACAGGTAACATCTCAAGGAGAAACGAGATGCCACTGCAGAATATTTTAGAAGTCGAAATCTTCGACGTTTGGGGGATTGATTTTATGGGACCTTTTCCATCTTCGTGTGAAAATCTTTACATCCTCCTAGCAGTAGATTATGTCTCCAAGTGGGTAGAAGCAATCGCAACTCAAAAGAATGATGCCAAAACGGTCCAAAAGTTTTTGCACAAAAACATCTTTTCTAGATTTGGCATCCCTAGAGCGATTATCAGTGATGAAGGGAGACATTTCGATAACAGGCTAATTGCTGCCGCCTTGAAGAAATATTGTGTCAAGCACAAGATAGCGACAGCATACCACCCACAGACCAATGGACAGGCTGAGATTTCCAACAGGGAAGTGAAGAACATTCTTGAAAAAATGGTCAAACCAACTAGGAAATATTGGTCTTTACTTCTGAATGATGCATTATGGGCATACAGGACAGCTTTCAAGACTCCATTGGGCATGTCTCCATTCCGATTGATCTATGGGAAAACCTGTCACCTGCCTGTCGAGATAGAACATAAGGCATATTGGGCAATCAAGGCAGTAAATATGGACTTGGACAAGGCAGGTCAGAAAAGGCTATTAGATTTGAATGAGATCGAGGAAATACGGACAATGGCCTACGACAACGCAAGAATATACAAGGAGAAAACAAAGAAGTGGCATGACAAGAAGTTGCTGCCGCGACAGTTCTGCCCTGGGCAGCTTGTGTTGTTGTTTAATTCGAGGTTGAAACTCTTTCCAGGGAAGCTCAAATCTAGATGGTCTGGTCCATTCCAAGTAATTCAAGTTTTCCCCCATGGTGCCATTACAATTCAATCATTAAAAGACGGACACCAATTCAAAGTCAATGGACAACGCCTCAAGCATTATCAGGGGACTGAAGCCCCAGGAATTCAGGAAGTGGTTACCTTAGGTGATGCCCCACAAGGCATCCCTAATTTAACCTAGTTGTTTTTATTTATTTATTTTATTTTATTAGTATTATTAGGAATTAGATTTATTTTAATAATGTTTTGTTTTAATTTCAGTTTTTAGGAAATAAAGGAGTCAAGTGAGAAAGAAGAAGTGGCCCAAGACCACCGCCCATCCACCAGCCCAATAAAGCCCATTTATGATAACCTGTCGCTTCGGCTGCCAGCGCAGACGGATTTGACAGGCTATCAACATACGCACAGCAGACGAAGAAGCGTGCGGCAGACGCTCAACAGACGCATTAATGAGTGTCAGACGCGTCAGACACGCAATATCCAATCTGCCGCCCCGTTATTCCCGCCTGCCGTTGCGGCATTAAATGGGCAGCTACTCGACAGCTATATAAACCCCTTCCCCCTTTCATTTTTTTCCTCACTTCTGATTTTTCTCTCTTGTATTCTCTTCTAGTTTTATCTACTTTCTCTCTTTTTCAGCCCTTGCAACCAAAAATGTCTTCACGACAAACTCGCCAGAATGCTGCTGCCGCCTCTTCTTCCGCAGCAGCATCCCCGTTCGCCAACAAGGAACTTTGGGAGTAACGGAGCTTCATCTATAATAGAGATGCTCCTCTTTTTGGACTCCGGCCGTTCATTATGAAGGCCATTACGGCGCAACTTTGGGAAGACTTTGCCGAGCAGCCGGCAGAGCTTAACGACACTCTGGTCAGGGAATTCTACGAGGCGATCGAGAGTAAGACGGCGACATCTGTCGTCATCCGAGGAGTGACAGTTCCTTTCACCGCCAGCAGCATCAACCATGTCTTCGGCCTTTTCTTTGGCCCCAATGACGATGCTCATCAACAGTTTTGGGACTCCCTCGACGCTGCCGGCCACGATGCTGTCATGAGGGAATTGACAGAGGAGGGCACAACCTGGAGCACCAGCAAAAAGAACCCCAACTCCGTCAACAGGGTAGAGCTGCTCTTCGAGGCTAAACTTTGGAACGCTTTTATCAAAAAGCGTATCCTGCCCTCATCCCACCACACGACAGTCAACAGGCAGCGGCTGGCCCTCATCCACTCTATCATGCATGACAGGCCGATCAACGTGGGCAGGTACATGCGAGACAGCATTCTCGATTGTGCCTTCAGAACAGATTCACGACTATGCCTGCCCTTCACCATTACTGCCCTCTACCGCTGCGCTGCCGTACCGGAGGACCCTTCAGACAAAATCAAGAAGGGCAGCGGTTGGACCGACAGCAACATCTCCAGCCTCATGGAGATTATCGTCGTATCGCCCCTCAACGCCTTCGATCCGAACGCCCAACCTGCTGAGTCTGATGATGAACCTGCCACTGAACCTGCCCCAGAAGCTGCGACCAACACCGCTCCGGCAAATCAGAACGCCAACATCTTAGCTGCCATCTTGAGGATTGAGGAGCGGCAGATGGGTTTAATGACATTCATCCGCGACTTCTCCAACGCAACGGTAAATTTCATTACCAATAATTTGAATTTTTCGGATGTCAATTTCCCCACCTTCCCCGCCCATTACTTTAATATCCCCTCTCCCACTCCCACACCACTTGTCTCTCCCCACGGAGAATCTGCCTCCTCCACACCTTCCCCGACAGTAGCCGGCAGCCCACCGGCGGACACTTCTCCTCGAGGCACCAAGCGAGCTGCCACTGACGACAGCCCTCTTGTCCGGAGGAACTTGGACAGCGCCTTCACTCGGGTGAAAAGAATCAAACATGTGGCCAACAAGAGGATGCTGTCCAAAGCCATTACGAGTAACAGCTGGGATAGCAGCGGCAGTTCTGATGTCCGACTAGTGGAGCCACCTGCCCTTCAACCTGCTGACGACCCTGTCCCCCAACCGGAGGAAGAACCTGCACCTCAACAGGCTGATGAACCTGTTGACCAACCAGCTCCGGAACCTGCCCAGCCACCTCCCCAACGCAGACGCTACCATCAGATCCGCGTCAGCAGCAGCAACGAGGACAGCGCATAAAATTTAAGTTTTTATTTCTTTCACTCCTCTTATTGCTGCCTGCCCTTATATATTTTGATGTACTTTTATTTATCATGTTTTTCTTTCTTTGTTTTTAGTGTCATTTTGCATTGAGGGCAATGCAACCCTCGAGTTTGGGGGTGGCAACCCTCCATATTTAATGGAGTCTTTAGCACATCTTTTGTTTAATTGTTGTGTCTTATTAGTTTTTTTTACTTTAAAAAAAAAATCAGAAAAATTTGAACTGTTGGCTTAAAACTGTGAAGTTAACTTACCTGTCATGACGGCTCTGTCGTGGCAGCATCTTTAGGACAGGTTAAGGAAAAGTTTAGAGCCTTTCTATAGTTCTGAAAACTTAAACACTTTTGTGACTGTTATAATGCTTAGACTTCTTTTAGCCAAACTAGAATAGGAAGCTTAGAACTTGGATAGCCCCTAGAGGTGCCTAACACTGGCTCTAGGAAAGAAGTTTAGCAAAAGAAAATCAAAAACCTAGAGGTGCCCGAAACCGGCTCTAGAAAGCTAACTAGAGGTGCCCAAAACTGGCTCTAGAAAATCTTAGCTTGAAAATAAAAGAAAAAGCATGAAAATGTGCCTTCTAAAAGAAAGTAAACTTTGGCATAAAATTCAAGTTAAGGAGTTGAATATTCTAGTGACACTAAGAGAGTCTTAGCTTATAACTGTTCACAAGCATGCACACACTGCACGAGAGCTATAGGGAGATTCCGGACAGATCCTAACCCTTCCGACAGGTTGCTGCCGCCATAGAGAATGAGCGACAGGCGAGGGACAGTTCACTGTTTGAAAGCCAACACAAAAATTTTCAGTTTTCTTTTAAGTCTCCATTGCTTGAGGGCAAGCAAAAACTTGAGTTTGGGGGTGTGTTGATTGTGTAAAAGTTCTATCATTTTCACCGTTTTAAACCCATATTTCTGCTGCATTCAAGCATCATTGCATTGCATTTAGGTTAGTTTTCAATAAAACATCACAATTATATAAAAGGCACAGATTCTACTGAAAGATGGTTATTTTTGCAGGTAACTGTCATAGTAGATGTCGAAGGTAGGCGCAGGGCAGATAAGCAGGAGAGCTGAACTGGACAAGCAGCTGAAGAAGACGAACCTGTCATGGACCTGTCGTGACAGCATGGTGACAGCAGATTCATGAAGAGGAAAAAGTAAAGTGGACCTCGATAGATAGAGAAAAATCTGCTCGTCTGTCGTGTGGAAGCCGAATATTTTTACAAGCCCCGGATCAAGAGATATGTCAAGCCAAAGCTCAAAGGAGAGGAAATCCCTAAAAGCAAGGATGCGGCTGGAAAGTAGGAGACTTTAGAGATTTAGTCTTTATTAGAATCTTACTTTTAATTAAAGTTGTAATCCTTGTTACCCTAGATAACTTGAGCCCAAAGCTTATATAAAGGGCATAGATTAAACCTAGGGCATAGCCGACTACCCCATAACCGAAACCTAAACCCTGCCGTTTACCTGTCACCAATATGTTCTAAATTCCACCTAGGGCTACGGGTTGTTTTGTAAAGTAGTTGCAAGGGTTGTTTTGTTTTAGGATTTTTCAAGTTCAATAAAATAAACTTCAAGTTCTTTTATCTTGGTTTTAACATCTTGCAAGAGCATCGGGAGAGCATTGTGAGGTTATCTATTTACTTAGCATCGGGAGAGTTAAGTATACGAAAGAGATAAAAGCGCGTTCTCTAGTTTATAGTTGAACCATCTCGTGCTTAGGGATAAGGCGAGGTTAAGTGGCTAAAGAAGAATTCATACACATCGGTGTTCATCCTTCGATTCACGCCGGGAGGTATCATCAAAGACGTGATCATCGACAGACTTGTGCCTAGGGATAGGGCAAGGCAGATCAGGGATTCTTGCCAAACTTGAAGTACGGAGTTAGTGTTCGCTGCCGCGATAGCTGACGGACAGACGCCGCGACAGGTGCTGTCAGCGACGGGTGCGACGACAGAACTGGAGATCCTAAGCAATTAAATACCTACACTACTGAGCAACTCAATACCAGCCCATTCTCTCCATCTTGATATCTCAATCTTTTATTTACGTTTTTAATTTAATATTCGTGACAATTCTCTTAAATATTTCCTTTGCTTTCGTGCAGTGAATCTAGGTGAAGCTATTAGCCCAATCCCTGTGGAGACGATATCCGATACTTTGTATCACTTTACTACTTGCGTCGTGTATACTTGCACTACAATTGCGATAGACTATTTTACACGCAACAAGACGCGTATCGAAACGACCTATTCAAGGTGTTTCGAAACGCTTTTAGGCGTTCTGATATGATTCCAACAGTTTTAACTAACTTTTGGACTTTTGCTTGACCGTTTCCATACAGTTCCTCACATTTTGAAATGGGTCCCCTGTTTCGAATAAGTTTAAAGGATAAATTGAAAAGAAATGATTAAGTGATGACTCATCTAGTTTCCTGCCATCCTCCACGTGAATTTTGATCAGAAAAGATGTCCTATAGTCATCTATTTGTATATTTTAGAAAGGATAAAAGAAAGATAAATAATATGAAATAGCTTACCTTTGATGGGAGGAAACCTTCCAATTGGCCATATGAGATGTGGGTAATAATTAGAGTTATAATTCTCTTAAAAATGAATTGGAGAAATGAGTGTTTTCATCTTTGTTTTGCTCCACCGAAACTTAGTTCTATCTTCTATCTTTAAGAAAATAAGCTCACACCTCCATTGTCATCTTCTCCACCAAGCTCAAGCAAACACCTCTCCATTTGAGAACCTTAAGTTTAGCTTTCCTTGTTTTAAGAATATCAAATCATAGCTATCGATCGGCTCAAGGATTGGAAAAGATTAATCCGTCGCCTTCATCGAATGCTAGGGATAAGGGTATTGCCATCCGAGAGCCTTAGAAGCTTAAGATTGTCGAGGTGAGTGTACTCGGAGTCTCGAGAGTGGCTAGGTTCCATATCGAGTCATTGTTTATTGACCTAGTAACCATTGATTTTAAGGGCTTTACATGAAGCATTATTGTGAGACATGTTGATAAGTTATTGTAAGTATTGCATTGATTCATTTTTCATGGTATTGTGTATTGTGTATTGTGTATTGGTCTTATTGGCGATGTCGGCGGGAATGGCCATTTATTGATTTGGCGAGGAGGTGGAATTCGTGTATCTATATACCATGAGTCGATCCAAGGGAACTATTGATTAATGATATTGATTTACTATGAAATCATGATATTGACATTGATGATATGATATTATGCTTTGTTATGAATAAGAAGCATGTTATGTTATTGCATAATTAGCATTATGATCATATTTGGAGCATGTTACATGACACATTATGTTTATTCACGGTTTATGACTACCTCACTAGGCAATCTATGCCTAACGTGTCTCATCTCATGCATTTCAGGTTGAAAGTTAGAGTATCAAAAGATCTGATCCGGCTAGGCAAGACAAGTCACTACAAGCCTCAAGTAATGTGTTTTTGACTTATAAAGTCCTAGGAAGGTGGAAAAGTAGTTGAACTAGTCATTTTTGCCTATTTTGATGTGTTTGTGTGTTGTCTAAGTTGTAATATGTTTTATAGCTCTAAATGGCCTTTTGGTGAAGTTTAAAATGGATGGAATTTGCATACATAGCTCAAAAAGGTAAAAACATAGTAAATGAATTCATACGATAATGAAATTTGGCATGGTAGTAGTTTATACCATTGAAATGTTGTGTGTAAAGTTTCGTTGCATTTGGACATCGTTCAACATGTTAAATTGAATAAAGACCCTAAAAAATCTGTCATTACAGGTCAGCTCGTATCGAAACGGGTGATGGCGTTTCGATAGGGTAAGCCTATTGAACCTGAGTAAATAGGGTGTACCGAAATAGGTTAAGGATGTTCCGAAACATTTTGTCTCTGGAGACCTTCGTTTCGATACGGGTTCAAGCGTATCGAAACTGGTCAAGGTCTAAGTCAAAGGTAGTCAACCCGTACCGATACAGGACTTTCTTGTATCGATACAATCTAAAAAAGAAAAGTCTACAAGGTTGACCATCGTCCACCCGTATCGAAACGACCTTGAGCATTTCGATACAGGGTTTTTTAAAGTGGTTATAAGTCTTAATATCTAAGAATGCATTGTTACAGTTTAGACCCTAAGATTAGAATGACTAAATTGAATGAGTAAATGATCACCGTTATACATAGAATTTTGCAGGCTAATCAATGTTGTATTGAATTTCATTGTAGTATTGTCAAATGCATCGAAGGACCTCTAGTTTGTAAGATTTACAGAATATTCCCTAAAACTTGTAAAAGTTATAAAACAATCCTAAATGGTTAAATGTGGTCCTTTATGAATGAAATGGATTAATATGTATGTTGGTAATGCTTTGTTTGTGTAACATTGATTAAGGGTTGATAATAAGTTGAAATTTTATCATACCGATCACCGTATCGTTCACTGGTAACACGCTCCGACCAGTTCTCGACCAGGGCGGGAAGGTGGTGTTACACGACTAGTACTCGTGAGTGTTCATTTTTGCAAGGAATGGCATCCGAGTGAGTGTAGGAGACAGACTGGGGTTTGTTTCAGATGTGGTTCTTTTGAGCATGTTTTTAGTGACTGTCCTCTTTCAACTCCATCATCTTATACTTCGAGCCAGTCTCAAGCATCTTTATAGACTCCCGCTAGGGAAAGAGGACAAAGTAGATCTGTTACTTTGGTTTCTGCTAGTAGGGGTAGGCTTGCTAAGAGTAGAGGATCAGCTGGATGAAGGGTGAGACAACCAGGGTTAGTCTACTCTACCAGGAGGCATGAGGATCGTGATGAGCCAAACATTATTGCCAATAGTTTTTCTAGCCATTCTATCTCTTATTTTTCACTGCTTGATAATGGTTCGACTCATTCCTATGTTGCGAGTTCTGTGCCTGGGGGACTTGAAATTTCTGTTGAGGACACTGTTAATGCTGTTACCGTACACAGTCCAGTGGGTAAACTTGTTGAAGTTACTAAAGTGTACAAGAATCATCCTCTTGAGATTCAAGGGGAGATCTTTCCAGCTAATTTGATGGAGTTACCATTTGGGGAGTTTGATCTTATTCTCGGTATGGACTCTTTATCTGCTCATTTAGTCAATTTAGACTGTGAAAAGAAAATAGCAACTTTGAGAACTTATGATGATCGTGAAGTGATTCTTATTGGGGAGCGCAAAGGCATTCTATCTAATGTCATATTGGCTCTCAAAGCCAAGAAAATGATCAGAAAAGGGTTCATATCTTATCTTGCTTATATTCTTGAACCAAGATAGTCTGATTATAGGTTAGATAAGATCCGTGTTGTGAGAGACTTTCCAGATGTTTTTCTAGAAGAATTGCTAGGAGTACCGCCAAAACGTGATGAGGTTGAGTTTGGCATTGATGAGTGTCTAAAAGTTCTATATTTTCACCCTTTTTTCTATGACAATTATTGCTAAATCTACACCAATTTAAGTTATATTGTAGCCCTTTTTGCATAAAACACTGAATTTCACGTCTTAAGCTACTTGATCTATATATTTGATTTATTTGGTGGAAAATGTATTGTTTTGATGCACTTTTATTCTTGTGCAGATTTACTCACTAATAGAGCAGTGGTGCCGCCGGCGATACCGCCAGCGATGCTGCCCGGGCGGGCACTGCCACAGCGTGCATAGTGAAGGAACATGATGGAAACGGTGCAGAATCTTCTTCGGATGGTCTAGATCTAAGCCATCTTCTACTAAGGGAAGTGTTGCGTGTAAAATAGTCTATCGCAATTGTAGTGCAAGTATACACGACGCAAGTAGTAAAGTGATACAAAGTATCGGATATCGTCTCCACAGGGATTGGGCTAATAGCTTCACCTAAATTCACTGCACGAAAGTAAAGGAAATAATTAAGAATTGTCACGAGAATAATAAAGTGAAAACGTAATTAAAAGGAATTGAGATATCAAGGTAGAGAGAATGGGCTGGTATTGAGTTGCTCAGTAGTGTAGGTATTGAATTGCTTAGGATCTCCAGTTCTGTCGTCGCACCCGTCGCCGACAGCACCTGTCGCGGCGTCTGTCCGTTAGCTGTCGCGGCAGCGAACACTAACTCCGTACTTCAAGCTTGGCAAGAATCCCAGATCTGCCTTGCCCTATCCCTAGGCACAATTCTGTCGATGATCACGTCTTTGATGATACCTCCCGGCGTGAATCGAAGGATGAACACCGATGTGTATGAATTCTTCCTTAGCCACTTAACCTCGCCTTATCCCTAAGCACGAGATGGTTCAACTATAAACTAGAGAACACGCTTTTATCTCTTTCGTATACTTAACTCTCCCGATGCTAAGTAAATGGATAACCTCACAATGCTCTCCCGATGCTCTCCCGATGCTCTTGCAAGATATTAAAACCAAGATAAAAGAACTTGAAGTTTATTTTATTGAACTTGAAAAATCCTAAAACAAAGCAACCCTTGCAACTACTTTACAAAACAACCCGTAGCCCTAGGGGGAATTTAGAACATATCGGTGACAGGTAAACGGCAGGGTTTAGGTTTCGGTTATGGGGTAGTCGGCTATGCCCTAGGTTTAATCTATGCCCTTTATATAAGCTTTGGGCTCAAGTTATCTAAGGTAACAAGGATTACAACTTTAATTAAAAGTAAGATTCTAATAAAGACTAAATCTCTAAAGTCTCCTACTTTCCAGCCGCATCCTTGCTTTTAGGGATTTCCTCTCCTTTGAGCTTTGGCTTGACATATCTCTTGATCCGGGGCTTGGAAAAATATTCGGCTTCCACACGACAGACGAGCAGATTTTTCTCTATCTATCGAGGTCCACTTTACTTTTTCCTCTTCATGAATCTGCTGTCATCATGCTGTCACGACAGGTTCATGACAGGTTCGTCTTCTTCAGCTGCTTGTCCAGTTCAGCTCTCCTGCTTATCTGCCCTGCGCCTGCCTTCGACATCTACTATGACAGATACCTGCAAAAATAACCATCTTTCAGTAGAATCCGTGCCTTTTATATAATGGTGTTGTTTTATTGAAAATTAACCTAAATGCAATGAAATGATGCTTGAATGCAGCAGAAATATGGGTTTAAAAAGGTGTAAATGATAGAACTTTTACACACTCAACACACCCCCAAACTCAAGTTTTTGCTTGCCCTCAAGCAATGAAGACTTAAAAGAAAACTGAAAATTTTTGTGTTGGCCTTCAAACAGTGAACTGTCCCTTACCTGTCGCTCATTCTCTATGGCGGCAGCAACCTGTCGGAAAGGTTAGGATCTGTCCGGAATCTCCCTATAGCTCTCGTGCAGTGTGTGCATGCTTGTGAACAGTTATATGCTAAGACTCTTTTAGTTTTACTAGAATATTCAACTCCTTAACTTGAATTTTATGCCAAAGTTTACTTTCTTTTAGAAGGCACATTTTCATGCTTTTTCTTCTATTTTCAAGCTAAGTTTTTCTAGAGCCAGTTTTGGGCACCTCTAGTTAGCTTCCTAGAGCCGGTTTCGGGCACCTCTAGTTTTTTGATTTTCTTTTGCTAAACTTCTTTCCTAGAGCCAGTGTTAGGCACCTCTAGGGGCTATCCAAGTTCTAAGCTTCCTATTCTAGTTTGGCTAAAAGAAGTCTAAGCAATATAACAGTCACAAAAGTGTTTAAGTTTTCAGAACTATAGAAAGGCTCTAAACTTTTCCTTAACCTGTCCTAAAGATGCTGCCACGACAGAGCCGTCATGACAGGTAAGTTAATTTCACAGTTTTAAGCCAACAGTTTAAATTTTCTGATTTTTCTGATTTTTTTTTTGAAAATAAAAAACTAATAAGACACAACAATTAAACAAAAGATGTGCTAAAGACTCCATTAAATATGGAGGGTTTCCACCCCCAAACTCGAGGGTTGCATTGCCCTCAATGCAAAATGACACTAAAAACAAAGAAAGAAAAACATGATAATAAAAGTACATCACAATATATAAGGGCAGGCAGCAATAAGAGGAGTAAAAGAAATAAAAACTTAAATTTTATGCGCTGTCCTCGCTGCTGCTGCTGACGCGGATCTGATGGTAGCGTCTGCGTTGGGGAGGTGGCTGGGCAGGTTCCGGAGCAGGTTGGTCAACAGGTTCATCAGCCTGTTGAGGTGCAGGTTCTTCCTCCGGTTGGGGGACAGGGTCGTCAGCAGGTTGAAGGGCAGGTGGCTCCACTAGTCGGACATCAGAACTGCCGCTGCTATCCCAGCTGTAACTCGTAATGGCTTTGGACAGCATCCTCTTGTTGGCCACATGTTTGATTCTTTTCACCCGCGTAAAGGCGCTGTCCAAGTTTCTCCGGACGAGAGGGCTGTCGTCAGTGGCAGCTCGCTTGGTGCCTCGAGGGGAAGTGTCCGCCGGTGGGCTGCCGGCTGCTGTCGGGGAAGGTGTGGAGGAGGCAGATTCTCCGTGGGGAGAGACAGGTGGTGTGGGAGTGGGAGAGGGGATATTAAAGTAATGGGCGGGGAAGGTGGGGAAAATTACATCCGAAAAATTCAAAGTGTTGGTAATAAAGTTTACCGTTGCGTTGGAGAAGTCGCGGATGAATGTCATTAAACCCATCTGCCGCTCCTCTATCCTCAAGATGGCAGCTAAGATGTCGGCGTTCTGACCTGCCGGAGCGGTGTTGGTTGCAGCTTCTGGGGCAGGCTCGGTGGTAGGTTCATCATCAGATTCAGCAGGTGGGGCGTTTGGATCGAAGGTGTTGAGGGGTGTTACTACGATGATCTCCATAAGGCTGGAGATGTCGATGTCGGTCCAGCCGCTGCCCTTCTTGATTTTGTCTGAAGGGTCCTCCGGTACGGCAGCGCAGCGGCAGAGGGCCGTAATGGTGAAGGGCAGGCATAGTCGTGAATCTGTTCTGAAGGCACAATCGAGAATGCTTTCTCGCATGTACCTGCCCACGTTGATCGGCCTGTCATGCATGATAGAGTGGATGAGGGCAAGCCGCTGCCTGTTGACTGTCGTGTGGTGGGATGAGGGCAGGATACGCTTTTTAATAAAAGCGTTCCATAATTTAGCCTCGGGGAGCAGCTCTGCCCGGTTGACGGAGTTGGGGTTTTTCTTGCTGGTGCTCCAAGTTGTGCCCTTTTCTGTCAATTCCCTCATGACAGCATCGTGGCCGACAGCGTCGAGGGAGTCCCAAAACTGTTGATGAGCGTCGTCATTGGGGCCAAAGAAGAGGCCAAAGACATGATTGATGCTGCTGGCGGTGAAAGGAACTGTCACTCCTCGGACGACGACAGATGTCGCCGACTTACTCTCGATCGCCTCATAGAATTCCCTAACCAGGGTGTCATTAAGCTCTGCCGGCTGCTCGGCAAAGTCTTCCCAAAGTTGCGCCGTAATGGCCTTCATAATGAACGGCCGGAGTCCAAAAAGAGGAGCATCTCTGTTATAGATGAAGCTCCGTTCCTCCCAAAGTTCTTTGTTGGCGAACGGGGATGCTGCTGCGGAAGAAGAGGCGGCAGCAGCATTTTGGCGAGTCTGTCGTGAAGACATTTTTGGTTGCAAGGGCTGAAAAAGGAGAGAAAATAGATAAAACTAGAAGAGAATACAAGAGAGAAAAATCAGAAGTGAGGAAAAAATGAAAGGGAGAAGGGGTTTATATAGCTGTCGAGTAGCTGCTCATTTAATGCCGCAACGGCAGGCGGGAATAACGGGGCGACAGATTGGATATGGCGTGTCTGACGCATCTGACACGCATTAATGCGTCTGCGGAGCGTCTGCCGCACGCCTCTTCGTCTGCTGTGCGTCTGTTGACAGCCTGTCAAATCCGTCTGTGCCGGCAGCCGAAACGACAGGTTACCATAAATGGGCTTAATTGGGCTGATGGATGGGCGGTGGTCTTGGGCCACTTCTTCTTTCTCACTTGTCTCCTTTATTTCCTAAAAACTGAAATTAAAAACAAAACATTATTAAAATAAATCTAATTCCTAATAAATAATAATAAAATAAAATAAAAATAAAACTAGGTTAAATTAGGGATGCCTTGTGGGGCATCACCTAAGGTAACCACTTCCTGAATTCCTGGGGCTTCAGTCCCCTGATAATGCTTGAGGCGTTGTCCATTGACTTTGAATTGGTGCCCGTCTTTTAATGATTGAATTGTAATGGCACCATGGGGGAAAACTTGAATTACTTGGAATGGACCAGACCATCTAGATTTGAGCTTCCCTGGAAAGAGTTTCAACCTCGAATTGAACAACAACACAAGCTGCCCTGGGCAGAACTGTCGCGGCAGCAACTTCTTGTCATGCCACTTCTTTGTTTTCTCCTTGTATATTCTTGCGTTGTCGTAGGCCATTGTCCGTATTTCCTCGATTTCATTCAAATCTAACAGCCTTTTCTGACCTGCCTTGTCCAAGTCCATGTTTACTGCCTTGATTGCCCAATATGCCTTGTGCTCTATCTTGACAGGCAGGTGACAGGTTTTCCCATAGATCAATCGGTATGGAGACATGCCCAATGGAGTCTTGAAAGCTGTCCTGTATGCCCATAATGCATCATTCAGAAGTAAAGACCAATCTTTCCTAGTTGGTTTGACCATTTTTTCAAGAATGTTCTTCACTTCCCTGTTGGAAATCTCAGCCTGTCCATTGGTCTGTGGGTGGTATGCTGTCGCTATCTTGTGCTTGACACCATATTTTCTCAAGGCGGCAGCAATTACCCTGTTGTCAAAATGTCTCCCTTCATCACTGATAATCGCCCTAAGGATGCCAAATCTAGAAAAGATGTTTTTATGCAAAAACTTTTGGACCGTTTTGGCATCATTCTTTTGAGTTGGGATTGCTTCTACCCACTTGGAGACATAATCCGTCTGTGCCGGCAGCCGAAACGACAGGTTACCATAAATGGGCTTAATTGGGCTGATGGATGGGCGGTGGTCTTGGGCCACTTCTTCTTTCTCACTTGTCTCCTTTATTTCCTAAAAACTGAAATTAAAAACAAAACATTATTAAAATAAATCTAATTCCTAATAAATAATAATAAAATAAAATAAAATAAAAATAAAACTAGGTTAAATTAGGGATGCCTTGTGGGGCATCACCTAAGGTAACCACTTCCTGAATTCCTGGGGCTTCAGTCCCCTGATAATGCTTGAGGCGTTGTCCATTGACTTTGAATTGGTGCCCGTCTTTTAATGATTGAATTGTAATGGCACCATGGGGGAAAACTTGAATTACTTGGAATGGACCAGACCATCTAGATTTGAGCTTCCCTGGAAAGAGTTTCAACCTCGAATTGAACAACAACACAAGCTGCCCTGGGCAGAACTGTCGCGGCAGCAACTTCTTGTCATGCCACTTCTTTGTTTTCTCCTTGTATATTCTTGCGTTGTCGTAGGCCATTGTCCATATTTCCTCGATTTCATTCAAATCTAACAGCCTTTTCTGACCTGCCTTGTCCAAGTCCATGTTTACTGCCTTGATTGCCCAATATGCCTTGTGCTCTATCTTGACAGGCAGGTGACAGGTTTTCCCATAGATCAATCGGTATGGAGACATGCCCAATGGAGTCTTGAAAGCTGTCCTGTATGCCCATAATGCATCATTCAGAAGTAAAGACCAATCTTTCCTAGTTGGTTTGACCATTTTTTCAAGAATGTTCTTCACTTCCCTGTTGGAAATCTCAGCCTGTCCATTGGTCTGTGGGTGGTATGCTGTCGCTATCTTGTGCTTGACACCATATTTTCTCAAGGCGGCAGCAATTACCCTGTTGTCAAAATGTCTCCCTTCATCACTGATAATCGCCCTAGGGATGCCAAATCTAGAAAAGATGTTTTTATGCAAAAACTTTTGGACCGTTTTGGCATCATTCTTTTGAGTTGGGATTGCTTCTACCCACTTGGAGACATAATCTACTGCTAGGAGGATGTAAAGATTTCCACATGAAGATGGAAAAGGTCCCATAAAATCAATCCCCCATACGTCGAAGATCTCGACTTCTAGGATATTCTGCAGTGGCATCTCGTTTCTCCTTGAGATGTTACCTGTCCGCTGGCACCTGTCACAGTTTTTGTAAAATTCCTGTGCGTCCTTATACAGTGTCAGCCAGTAGAAACCTGACTGCAGCACCTTGGCAGCAGTTTTGTTGCCTCCTAAGTGTCCTCCATATTGTGAGGCATGACAGTGATGGAGAATGTCTTCTTGTTCTTCTTGTGGTACACATCTCCTTATAACCTGATCTGCGCACATTTTGAAAAGAAGAGGTTCGTCCCAATAATAATGTTTTACATCATTTTGAAACCTCTTCCTGGCTTGATAAGTAAGATCAGAAGGTAATATTCCGCTAACTATAAAATTAACGAAATCAGCATACCAGGGAAGGTTAGAAGACTTACCTGCCGCCATGGCTGTCGCGACAGCTATTGCGGCAGCAAAGAGCTGCTCATCTGGGAAGGTCTCTAGTATGTGTGTCTCATCTACAGGTAGACTCTGTCCCATCTCTAACCTCGACAAGTGATCTGCCACCTGATTTTCTGTCCCCTTTTGTCTTTGATTTCAAGGTCGAATTCTTGTAGTAGCAAGATCCATCGTATCAACCTAGGCTTTGCATCCTTCTTTGCGAACAAGTACTTAAGGGCAGAATGATCGGTGTGCACTATTACTTTCGTTCCAAGTATGTAAGAACGAAACTTGTCGATGGAGAACACCACAGCTAACAGCTCCTTTTCTGTGGTGGTATAGTTTACTTGAGCATCATTCAATGTTTTGCTGGCATAATATATGACATGAAACAACCTGTCCTTGCGCTGCCCAAGTGCTGCCCCGACAGCATAGTCACTAGCATCACACATAATTTCAAACGGTTGCGTCCAGTCTGGTGGCTGTACTATGGGGGCTGTCACTAGTTTTTCCTTCAGAACCTTGAATGCTTCAGTACATTCTTCATTAAAGTCAAAGGGTCGGTTCTGCTCTAAGAGATGACATAAGGGCTTCGTGATTTTTGAGAAATTTGCGATAAATCTCCTATAGAAACCAGCATGCCCTAGGAAACTTCTAATGCCCTTGACTGTGGTTGGCGGCGGCAGCTTCTCTATGACTTCAATCTTTGCCCTGTCGACTTCTATCCCACGGTAGCTAATCTTATGGCCTAAAACTATCCCCTCATCTACCATAAAATGGCATTTTTCCCAATTAAGAACAAGATTAGCTTTTTCACATCTTTCAAGTACCTTTTGAAGGTTGCCAAGGCAGCTCTCAAAATCGTCTCCAAAGACAGAAAAAACATCCATGAAGATCTCAAGGAAGTCCTCTACCATGTCGGAGAATATTGCCATCATGCACCTTTGGAAGGTGGCAGGTGCGTTACAGAGTCCAAACGGCATCCTCCTAAATGCGTATGTTCCGTAAGGGCAGGTGAAAGTCATTTTCTCTTGGTCCTCCGGTGCAATAGCAATTTGATTATATCCTGAATAACCATCAAGAAAACAATAGTAAGGTTTACCCGCTAATCTGTCAAGCATTTGATCAATAAAGGGTAAAGGAAAGTGGTCTTTTCGGGTAGCTTTGTTAAGCTTCCGATAGTCCATACAAACCCTCCAACCGGTCACAGTCCTGGTTGGGATTAATTCGTTGTTTTCGTTGGTTATCACAGTCATGCCTCCTTTCTTGGGAACACATTGCACCGGGCTTACCCATTTGCTATCGGAGATGGCGTAAGTGATACCAGCGTCTAACCATTTAATTATTTCCTTACGCACTACCTCCTTCATTGCAAGGTTCAACCGCCTTTGGGCATCAATAGTCGGCTTATGATCTTCCTCTAGGAGGATTTTGTGCATACAGATTGCCGGACTAATGCCCTGAATGTCTGCTATGGTCCATCCTATCGCCCTTTTGTGCTGTCTCAACATGTCGATCAGCTGTCGTTCCTGTTCCTGCGGTAGCTTAGCAGAGATGATTACGGGTAGTGTTTTATCACTACCAAGATAAGCATATTTAAGCTGCCCTGGCAGGGGCTTAAGTTCTAAGACAGGTGGTTCAACAATAGATGGCTTTTGGATTAAATGGTTATCCGAAGTGTAATTCAAGGGTTCGAATAACTTACCTGGGCGATGGTCTAACCAGTCTATCTCCTCATGACCTTCAGTATCAGATGAATTGGATTCAGAGGAGTCACTGTCGTCGGTGCTGTCGTCGTTGCTGTCGTGACAGGCTTGTAAATGGCTGTCGCAGCAGTGACCAAATTTTATATCCTGGCAGCCCGACCTGATGCAGGGTTGATCAAAGGTCACCTCAATGATGGCCTTGCATTCTTCATCCACATCAGCATGTTTCATTGCTTGGAGAACATTCAACTTAATTTCTTGATCGTTTACGCGCATGGTGAGTTCTCCTTTCTCCACATCAATCAATGATCTTCCCGTGGCTAAGAAGGGTCGCCCTAGGATGACTGGTGCGTTCTCATCTGCCTCACAATCTAAAATAAGAAAGTCAGCAGGAAAAATAAGTTTATCCACTCTTACCAAGATGTCTTCAATTTTTCCCTCGGGGTGAACGTAAGAGCGGTCGGCTAGCTGTAGGGTAACTGTCGTGGGCTGCGCCTTGCCAATACCTAATTTCTGAAAAACAGATTTGGGCATTAGATTAACACTAGCACCAAGATCACATAATGCCTTACCCACAAATTTATCTCCGATTACGCAAGGTATGAGGAAGCTCCCTGGATCCTTCTTTTTCTGGGGTGGTTGTCGATGAAGAATACTCATGCAACCTTCTTGCATCCTTACCGTTTCAAATTCCCCAAGTTTAGATTTTTTAGACATGACATCCTTAAGAAATTTAGCATAACCGGGCATTTCCCTAACAGCATCTAACAACGGAATGTTAATATGAACCTGTTTAAAAATATCATAAATCTTTTTAAGTTGAGATTCATGCTTAGCTTGCTGTATCCGTTGCGGAAAAGGTGGTGGAGGACGATAATCAGCAATGCGTCCTTCCCACTGCATGCGAATCTGAGGTCGATACTCATCTTTTTTCTCCTCTGTCGCTTCTGCTGTCGTGACAGGCTCATCGGCAGCAGTCTGTTCATTACCTGTCGGGGCAGCTTCCTCGGCAGGCTTATCCAAGGCAGGTTTCTTTTCTGTTTCAGCTTCTTTTTCCGGCCCTGGTAACTTTTTCCCACTCCTAGTAGTAATCGCCTTACATTGCTCATGAGGGGGCGTTCTAGCATTTTCAGTATTGCTAGGGAATCCTCCATTCTGCCGTGGCTTAATATGCTGTGACACCTGACCCATTTGTGTCTCTAGAGATTTTAAGGTGGCCTCATGGTTTGTCATTCTCATCTTAGTTTCATCCATAAAGTCTTCCGTTTTCTTGACAAACTTATTGATGTTATCCATATACGTGCCAGTCTGAGACATAAAGGTGGCCAGAGTCTGCTCCAATATACTACTCGTGGCAGGTGGTGGCTGCTGTTGTTGCTGAGGCGGCAGGTTCTGCGGCAGGTTTTGCGGCTGTGGCTGCTGTCGCGTCAACAATCTAGGTCCCCCCTGATTCTGATTATATGCTTGCGGATTTAGAGCATTGTTGGGGTTACTCCAGGAAAATTTGGGGTCTTTCCTCCAATTAGGGTTGTAATTGTTGGAATTGTAGTTTGGCTTGTAATTTCCAACATATTTTCCTTCTTCTATATTTATAGGGCACTCATCCCTGCTATGATTTCCCTCACATGTAGCACAAACTTCCTCGACAGCAAACCCTCTTACTTCCTCTTCACTCAATAAGTGTTTCATGGCTTTAGTGAGGAACGCTACCTGTGATTTCATAGTGCTGTCGGCCTCATAATCCTTGACAGCAAGTACCCGTTTACCCCCTCTTCTAGCGGTTGGAAACTACTCCTCATTCTTAGCTAGATGTTTCAGAACTTGCAGGGCCTCGTCTGGATCTTTGTCCAATAGTAGTCCATTTGCTGCAGAATCAATTCGAATGCGAGTTTGTAAGTTAGCAGCATTATAAAACTTAGTTACCTGATTCCAGACGGGGAATCCATGCATTGGGCAGTTTCGTAGAAGAGTTGTGAATCTGTCCCAGGCCTCGTGCATTGGCTCGTCATCTTCCTGTTGAAAAGTAGCAATTTCATTACGTAATCGCTCAGCTAAATGTGAAGGATTAAAACGAGACAAAAATTCACGAGTTAAATCTGCCCAAGTCATGATAGAACCCGATGTAAGTTTATTCCACCAAGTTTTAGCTCTGTCCCTCAATGAATGGGGGAATAACCGAAGCCTCAGTATCTCCGGACTAACTCCTGGTAGTCTAAACGAACTACAGATCTCCTGGAACGTTTTGAGATGCTCCCTGGCATCTTCTGTCGCAGAACCACCAAACTGCCCGGCATTGTTGATCATACTAAACATGACAGGTTTAAGCTCGAAGTTGTCAACGTCAATATCCGGCAGCGTGGTCTCCAGCTCTACATGATCGTTCAGCATGTAGTCACGACATGATCGTCGTCCACCTGCTACGGGCGGGTCATCGACAGGCGGGATTTCTTCTCTGGAAGGCTGATTACGGGCCATCTGCTCTAGCTGTTCTTCAAGGTACTCGTTTCGGTCTAAGAGGTGGCGAATCTGTTTCTTGAGATTAAAGGAACGTTCAATCTCCGGATCTAATTTATACTCAGGATCTTCACCTCTTTTCGATCTGCGCATAAACAGGAAAACCTTGTAAAAAGCAAGAGTTTAAGAACACAAAAGAAAAATTAAAGAAAAACAAAAATAAAAACGAAAATAAAAACAAGAAGTGCAAGGAAAGAAAGGTGTAGTTATGTTGCCAATCCCCGGCAACGGCGCCAAAAACTTGTTGCGTGTAAAATAGTCTATCGCAATTGTAGTGCAAGTATACACGACGCAAGTAGTAAAGTGATACAAAGTATCGGATATCGTCTCCACAGGGATTGGGCTAATAGCTTCACCTAAATTCACTGCACGAAAGTAAAGGAAATAATTAAGAATTGTCACGAGAATAATAAAGTGAAAACGTAATTAAAAGGAATTGAGATATCAAGGTAGAGAGAATGGGCTGGTATTGAGTTGCTCAGTAGTGTAGGTATTGAATTGCTTAGGATCTCCAGTTCTGTCGTCGCACCCGTCGCCGACAGCACCTGTCGCGGCGTCTGTCCGTTAGCTGTCGCGGCAGCGAACACTAACTCCGTACTTCAAGCTTGGCAAGAATCCCAGATCTGCCTTGCCCTATCCCTAGGCACAAGTCTGTCGATGATCACGTCTTTGATGATACCTCCCGGCGTGAATCGAAGGATGAACACCGATGTGTATGAATTCTTCCTTAGCCACTTAACCTCGCCTTATCCCTAAGCACGAGATGGTTCAACTATAAACTAGAGAACACACTTTTATCTCTTTCGTATACTTAACTCTCTCGATGCTAAGTAAATGGATAACCTCACAATGCTCTCCCGATGCTCTTGCAAGATATTAAAACCAAGATAAAAGAACTTGAAGTTTATTTTATTGAACTTGAAAAATCCTAAAACAAAGCAACCCTTGCAACTACTTTACAAAACAACCCGTAGCCCTAGGGGGAATTTAGAACATATCGGTGACAGGTAAACGGCAGGGTTTAGGTTTCGGTTATGGGGTAGTCGGCTATGCCCTAGGTTTAATCTATGCCCTTTATATAAGCTTTGGGCTCAAGTTATCTAAGGTAACAAGGATTACAACTTTAATTAAAAGTAAGATTCTAATAAAGACTAAATCTCTAAAGTCTCCTACTTTCCAGCCGCATCCTTGCTTTTAGGGATTTCCTCTCCTTTGAGCTTTGGCTTGACATATCTCTTGATCCGGGGCTTGGAAAAATATTCGGCTTCCACACGACAGACGAGCAGATTTTTCTCTATCTATCGAGGTCCACTTTACTTTTTCCTCTTCATGAATCTGCTGTCATCATGCTGTCACGACAGGTTCATGACAGGTTCGTCTTCTTCAGCTGCTTGTCCAGTTCAGCTCTCCTGCTTATCTGCCCTGCGCCTGCCTTCGACATCTACTATGACAGATACCTGCAAAAATAACCATCTTTCAGTAGAATCCGTGCATTTTATATAATTGTGATGTTTTATTGAAAATTAACCTAAATGCAATGAAATGATGCTTGAATGCAGCAGAAATATGGGTTTAAAAAGGTGTAAATGATAGAACTTTTACACACTCAACAGGAAGCAGAACTAAGGAAGCAAAACCAGGCTAAAAAACCTGCCTCAGCGGCAACCTTCCAGATACGACAGTGGAAGAAATATGCAAAGTGGTACGTATTTTGAAATGCAGGAAAAGCCTAATTTTTAGAGACAATTTTCATTCCAATAGGACCATGTGAAGACCATAAAAATTCTAGAGGAAAGTCAAAGGCAAATCCCATGAAAAATAGGAGAATTTCAAGGAAGGAAGATTTAAGGCAAAAAAATATAGCTTCTTCTCGAAGTAGGAGTTACCCTAGCCTTCTCCTACTTCTTCCCCAAGTAGGATTACCCTAGACTTTCCCTATGAATAAACACCTAAGGGTTGGTAATTGATCATTAACAATAAATTAGAGAGAGTTTGAGAAGCCGACATGTTATAAGCTTTCTCTAGGGTTTTGGGTGTGTTGTAAAGCAGTGGGAACTATTGTTAGGATTTCGAGTGTTTTTCTTTAATAAAATCTTCAAGGTTTGTCTATCTTATGTTCTTCAATGTTTTGAGTAATTCGAGAGTTTATTCGAACAAATCTATTTGTTCGGTATCGAGAGAGTTGAACTCATGAAAGAGATATGCACAATTTCATCTGTAGACGGTGCGATCAACTCGGCCTAGACATAGGTTTAGTATTATCTACAGAGGACGACGACATGATTTTGACTTTCAGATCGTTCTGCTAAACCTTGGAAGATCTGTTGTTTTTGCCGTCGGGACTTCCTGCCATTCCACCTGCCAGGGCAGCGAGAGCGTTAGGGCAGCAACCTGCCATCACCCGCTGAGGCAGTGAAGGCTGGCAGCGCAAAGCACTCCATCCTATTCAATTTTTTCTCACTAGAGCACAACATAACCAGACCTACTTCTCCAATCTGATTATTTCCTTTACAAACTTGCTTTCTCTTCACTTCCTTAAACATAAATCTAAACTACTTGCTTCTTGTGCAGGAAAACCAACAACCGAAGACCACTGTCCAATCCTCGTGGGATTTGACATCTTTTATACTATAACTTGGGAAGAGTGTGCACTTGCGTTCTTACAAAAAGGGGAACACCTACACACCCTACATGTTTTTGGTACCGTTGCCGGGGATTGGCAACAATGACCATCAATTTTACTTTTTCTGCACTTTTCTTTTTTGCCTTTAGTTTTAGTTTTTAATTTTTCTTTATCTAATTATATAAAAAACAAAAAAAATGTGGGAAAGCTCTTATTGAGGCGCACTACAAGTCAAAGACAGCCACATGTGGGAAGATTTCTGCAAATTTTATGATGGCAATCATGCGTTCGATAGTTGCCCTCAGCTACTCGCAGAATACATGTCGAGAAAAGCCACTCGAGAGTGGATGTCTAACTACGAACAACAGATGCCACTACCGCAGATGCCGCCGCGGAAACAACAAGACTTTTCATGGTATGATCAAAAATCCCAAAATTCTTTTTACCATAACAGTTTAGCTGCAGAACTCGACATGCCCGAGCAACAATCAACATCCTTAGAGGACACACTTCAAGCTTTCCTTGCGCTCATGGACAAAGTGTCAATTTCTATTGACGCCAGCATCGCTAAGATGGAAGCACTTATGAGCAATTTAGTCCTTAGTAATGCAATGAATGAACCTTAACAATTAAGCCTGAGGGATACTAATGTCCCGGGAGAAGAGGACCAATAGCTAAGCAAGGAAGGATCCCTGAAGTGTGAGGAGCATCTAGAACCTCCAATCTAAAAGGATGCAGAATGCTGTCCGGACAGCGAGATTGATAGTCGTCTGACAGCCACCTAGAACGTTGTCTTGAAGATGAACTGACATCACATGAACAAAGCAACACCACATCGACAACAAGAGAGGCTGACAAAGAAAGTTATGACACGACAACATCATATGCCTCGACAACCATGCCCGCCTCAGTAGAAACCTCGACAACCAAGGACTACATATATTTAGAGGAGCCGAAGATAGCAGCTTCAAAGCCACCAAAATCTCTACTGATGGAGATTTTTGAGGAACCTGAGGAAAGCAGCATGGGGAGTCATGAAGTGTATAAGCTTTCCCTTGACCTACACTGCATTTTGACAGAAGACTGCCGCAGTAACTGGATGCCACAACAGCAAATTTTTTTTCCTCCATGATGAACTTTGACAAAGAGAAGGTAAGTACATGGTTAGATACTGATATAATTTTTGACAATCACATGTACCTGCCTTCAGGAATAAAAAAAGGAAGAAGGTTCACATGAACTACAAGGAAACAAGGAAAAAGGACTCCTCCACCAAGAGAATAGTCACTCGATGGAGGGTGCAGATGGACTATAAGAAGTATCGGAAACGACCCTCTTCCAGCTTTCTCGGTTATGCGGTAACCTTAGAAGATGCATGAAAATGCTATTTCTAAGATTTTTTTTAATTTTTGCACATTTATTTTTTCTAGGAGATATTTTATTTGCCTTTAGTATAATTAGTTTTCAGGTTTCCTTTGTTTTCCACATCAAGAAATAAAACCCCCATGGCAAGAACCTCAAACCATGGCAAGCCCAAGCTCACCCAAGGGAGAAAACATCTGCCAAAAACTGCTGCCAAAACAGACGAGACGGGGCATGCCTCAGCAATACCTAATGCCTTGACAGCACCTGCCGCCATGGCAGCATTGAATTAGGATGCCCATGCAACTGCGACCAACAATGCCCCAGCAACTACCGTGCACAAGAAAAAAGGATCAACCACATATCACAGAGAAAACTGAACATCCCTGATACCGATGATGATTCTTTCGACTCCCCATCAATCTAGTCTTCCTTTTCTCTTGTTGTTATTTTATATCTTTTTGTGATTATGTATTAATGGGCATTGCAAATTTTGAGTTTTGGGGGCATAACTGCCCGCCACAGTATTATTATGTCACATCTTGCCGTCGCCCCGACATTCTATCAGCATATATTGAACTATTTTCTTTTCTATCACTTGCCTTAATTTTCTTTTCTGACTTAGCTTTGCTTAGACTTGCAACATTCTTTCAATGATGAAAACTACCTTAATACATAAACTTTAGAACTTTCAAGATAAGGATGACTTAGGAAACACATAGAAACTCTCTATAGTGCCAAATCAAAATAGACACCATTGTGACGTGGTAGATTTGCAGGAATTCTAGTGAGTTAAGGTAGTTATTACTTGAGTTTAAATTGAAAAAAAAAAGTATGTACTAGAGATGCATATATCTTTCTCTAGTATAGGGTTAAGAAAATTACTAGCAATGTTTAAAATTCCATTATAGTAATAAGGATAACTAGAGGTGCTCGAAACCGGCTCTAGTAACGAAAGTTAGAAAAACCAAAGTTAATTTAATTGCTTTAGCTTATATAGAATCCTAGAATCTATCTTGTTCACAAGCATGCACACACTCACATGGCATTATAGGTTGCTTTAAGGAAAGTCTTGAGTCATCAAAAAAACTTAATTATGCATTTTAAGTGCTAGGTCATGAGGAAGAAGGTGAGTTGAGACAATGTTTATGAAGATTGGAAAATTTTGCAAGTGATTTTATATATTTGCATTGCTTGAGGACAAGCAATAGATTGAGTTTCGGGGTGTTATGAGTGTCTAAAAGTTCTATATTTTTTACCCATTTTTCTATGACAATTATTGCTAAACCTACACCAATTCAAGTTATATTGTAGCCCTTTTTGCATAAAACACTGAATTTCACGTCTTAAGCTGCTTGACCTCTATATTTGTGTTATTTGGTGGAAAAGGTACTGTTTTGATGCACTTTGATGCTTGTGATGATTTACTCACTAAGAGAGCAGTGATGCCGCCCTGGCGGGTGATGCCACCAGCGATGCTGCCCGGGCGGGCACTGCCACAACGTGCATAGTGAAGGAACAAGATGGAGACAGTGCAGAATCATCTATAGATGGTCCAGATCTAAGCCCTTCTACTAAGGGAAGCAGAACCAAGGAAGCAAAACCGGGCTGAAAAACCCGCCCCGGCGGTAGATCTACCGACGTTGCAGCAACCTTCCAAATACGACAGTGGCAGAAATATGCAAAGTGGTATACATTTTAAAGAGCTGGAAAAGCCTGATTTTTAGAGACCATTTGCATGCCAATCGGACCACGAGAAGACCATGAAAAGGCTAGAGGAAAGTCAAAGGCATATCCCATGAACATAACATAATTTTAAGGAAGAAAGATTTAAGGCCCAAAAAGATAGCTTTTATTTAATGTATTTCGCCCTTACTTCTTCTCCAAGTATGAGTTACCCTAGACTTCTCCTACTTCTTCTCCAAGTAGAATTACCCTAGACTTTCCCTATAAATAAACACATAAGGGTTGTAATTGATCATTAACTGTAGATTAGAGAGAGTTTGAGAAGCCGACATGTTCTAAGCTTTCTCTTGGGTTTTGGGTGTGTTGTAAAGTAGTGGGAACTATTGTTAGGATTTCGAGTGCTTTTCTTTAATAAAACCTTCAGGGTTTGTCTATCTTATGTTCTTCACAATTTTGAGTAATGCGAGAGTTTATTCGAAGCAATCTATTTGTTCGGTATCGAGAGAGTTGAACTCATGAATGAGATAGGCATGATTTCATCTGTAAACGGTGCGATCAACTCGGCCTAGACTTAGGTTTAGGGTTTAAAGCGGCTAAAAGAGAACGACCAAAGCGTTGTTGTTAACTACAAGATTCACGCCGGCGTGTATTATCTACAGAGGACGCCGACAGGATTATGACATAGACATAAGTGGAATCACATCAGAACGTTCTGCCGAACCTTGGAAGATCTGTCGTTTTTGTCACCAGGACTTCCCGCCATTCCACCTGCCAGGACAGCGAGAGCGTTAGGGCAGCAACATGCGATCACCCGCCGAGGCAACGAAGGCTTGCAGCGCGAAGCACTCCATCCTATTCAATTATGTTTCTCACTACAACAAATCATGACTGAACCCACTTCTCCAATATGATTATTTCCTTTACAAACTTGCTTTCTCTTCACTTCCTTAAACATAAAACTAAACCACTTGCTTCTTGTGCAGGAAAACCAACAACTGAAGAACACTGTCCAATCCTCATGGTATTCGACATCTTTTATACTATAACTTGGCAGGAGTGTGCACTTGCATTCTTACAAAAAGGGGAACACCTACACACCCTGCATGCATCAAGGTTTATCCGGGTACAACTCATGTATCTATGGCTCCTTACTGGATGGCACCGATAGAACTTAAAGAGTTGAAAGTACAATTGCAAGAACTATTAGATTGGAGTTTCATTCGACCCAGTGTTTCAGCTTGAGGAGCTCATGTTCTGTTTGTTAAGAAGAAGGATGTGACACTTTGACTCTGTATCTACTATCAAAAGCTGAATAAGCTGACAATCAAGAACAAGTATCCTTTCCTCCAATTGATGATCTCTTCAACCAGTTTCGGAGAGCTACGATATTTTCTAAGATAGACCCGAGATCTATTTACTACCAACTCAAGGTTAAGGTTTATGATGTGTTCAAAACAACTTTCTAGACAAGTTATGGTCACTACGAGTTTCTTGTAATGCCTTTCAGATTGACTAACGCCCCTGCCGCGTTTATGGACATGATGAACATGGTGTTTCAACTATTTCTTGACCTGTTTGTTGTGGTATTTATAGATGATATTCTGGTATATTCCAAATCTGAGAATGAACATGAGGAACTATGAAAGTAAAATTGATTTTGATATAATACTTAGACTTATGGACTAAATTGCAAAACAATAAATTTTTAAGTACTTTTCAAAGTCTCACTTTTTGACAAGCCATTTTGAACCAAACAATATTTCAAGTCAAAAGATACTCAAAGGTTCTAATTTCACTTTGTCTTTTTTATGTGTTTTCAAGCCTAACTTCAACAAAACGCCCAGCCGTATCGATACCCTTATGCATATCGATACGTTTTTTCAACAATGGAATTTTAATCGTTCATAGCGTACCGATATGATATAGCCCCGTATTGATACGGCATTCATCTGGGCAAGACTTTAGGCTGTAGTGTATCGATACACATTAAAACCGTATCGATGCATGTTTCTTATCAAAACATTATTTTGCTATAGCGTACTAATACGGAATGTCAACGTATTGATACGATATGCTGACCTTTGCAAAATCCTTGCATTTAATTTTCGAACGTTGGCTTGTTAGTTAGTTGGCATCCCAAATTTTAAATGACCGTTGAATCGTACCGGTACACATTTTATCAAAACAAAAATTGGGATTCCAGTGAGCAAAATCCGTATTGGTATGACTTATCGTATTTATACACCCCTTAATACCGTACCGATACGCCCTCGAAGCGTATCGATAATCATTGTTTTTCACTCACAACAACTATTTTTATTTGAGACAGGTACCGATACGCCCACAAGCTGTACCGATACGGTAGGTTGTTGAGCAGCATTTATTGCGGGAAATTACATCTCAACGACTCTATTGATGATCTTAACCACGCAAACTACTAGAATTCAATACAATGGTATAAAAAAGTCTCAAATGCACCAGCAACAACTATTGAACCTACAAGCAACATCAAAGCACTAAAATCCAAACTTTGTACTTCTAGAGTCAAATCTTTATACCCAACTCCTTGTGTTCTTCATTGTAATTCTTATTGTGAGTTTGGGGAGTGTGAGATTATAATTGGGTAAACATCATCCTTTGAGAGGAATTTGTAGAGTTTACCAAATACTCTTCTTCGTAAAAGTGAGTGGATTAAGCTTTGGGTAGAAAGCTTAACCAAATTGTATGGTTTCCTCCTCATCCAAGAAAATGGGAAGAATTCAAGTACTGAATTGGTTGAAAATCCATAGTGGGAGCTAAGGTAGTGGATGTAGAGTTCATTGGAGAACTTGAACAACTCTAATTGTCTTGTGTCGCCAATTTTATTCTTCCAAATTTTCACCCTTCAAATATTTATCGCCAATTCACTCCCCACTTGGCCATTTGAAATTGTGTGATCAACTCAACAATTGGTATCAGATCTACACTCATTGGAAAGATTACAACCCTCTTGAGTCGATTCTAGGAGAGTTTGATCAACAACTAGTCAAGCAATGACATCTACCTCCACTTCCAACCTCTACGAGTTTCAATCTACCACCAAACCACCATTCTACAATGGGGATAATTGCCCATATTGGAAGAATAGGATGAGACTCTTTATCAAGTCTACCGACTACATGGTGTGGGATGTAGTTGAAGAAGGGCCATACATACCGATGAATAGAGACGGTAAAGGAAGACTTGCCCCAAAGGTCAAAGCCTAAGTGACCGAAGATGATAAACAAAGGATGCAAGTCAATGATAAAGCTCTACATGTCATCTTTTGTGCTCATGGTCCGAATATCTACTCCAAGGTGTCCTCGATCGAGAATGCCAAGGAAGTTTGGGACACCCTTGAGACAACATGAGGGAACTAGCGACGTCAGGGAAACAAAAATCGGGCTACTCAATCTAAGCTACCAAAACATCAAAATGGATCCCGATGAGAGTGTTTCCAAGATGTTTAATCGATTCTCGGTCATCGTCAATGGATTGATGGGCTTTGGTGAGATCATCCCCAAAGACAAGCTAGTGAGGAAGTTGTTGTATTCTCTTCTGAAATCAGTGGATAGCAAGATAACGGCCATTATTGAAGCTTGAGATTTGAAGACTCTAAAGCTAGATGCTCTTGTTGGATCTCTACTCACCCATGAGATCATGAAGAAGGGAAGAGAAGAAGAGAAGAAAATGGAGGAGAAAAAGGTTGAGAAGAAGGATGTTGAAAAGAAGAATATTGGAATTGCTCTTAAACCTTCATATCATGAAAGTGATTCTAGTGAAGATGAAGATGAGGAGATGGCCATGTTGGCCAAACGATTCACTCACTTCATGAAGTCCAACCGAGGAAGAAAGTTCAATAGACAAAGGGACTTCAAGAGCAAGTGTAAAGAAGAGGAGAATGACCAAATCATTTGCTATGAGTGCAAAAAATCCGGCCACATCCACCCCGAGTGTCCTCAATTGAAGAGGAAGAGTTTTGGGAAGATGAACAAGCTCAAAGCTCAAGTAGCAACTTGGAGTGACGAGGAGTCATTCGAGGAGGAGGAGGAAGTGTCTAACCTTTGTCTCATGTCCATTGATGATGATCTAAAGCTAAATCTTAACTCATCTAATTTTGATTTTACCTATGATGAACTTCAAGATGCATATGATGAGTTGCAAGAGATATATGATGAGTTAGTTGAAAAATATAAGGAGTCAATTTTGAGAAACAAGAAAATATTTTCGATTTAAAAATTCAAAATGAGTCTCTTTCAAAATCTAACTCGGAATTGGAAAAGAATGATTTATATTTAGTAAATCTTTCAAATGATCTTAAGAAGAAAAATCTTGATCTTGAAAAACTTCTTTTCGATTTTCAAGATTATCACACAAAGGAGGTAGATAATCTTAAAACTTCTATTACTATTGGGAGAAACAATTTTAAAAAAGGAAATTATTCTAAAACACAATATCTATAAAGAAAACCTTTTCATCCTAAACAAAGAAATTTTACTAAGAAATCTAAAAGTCAAATAATTATGAGTGTTTGGGTTCCTAAGGAACTCATTATTTCTAATAATATGAATGCTCTTGCTTCTTGGATTCCTAAGGGAACCAAGGTATTGTGTGCTAACACACATGGACCCAAAATGATTTGAGTACCAAAATCCAAAGCCTAATTTCTTTTTTTTTTGTAGGGGGAGCATTGCTACAATCCAAATCTTCATGTCAAAACTCACGGTACCTTGATAGTGGATGCTCAAGACACAAGACCGGTGACAATAGTAGATTCTTGGAACTAAAGCCAAAGAGTAGTGGAGTAGTAACTTTCGATGACAACTTCAAAGGCCACATTGAAGGAATTGGCTCCATTGGTAATTAATCTTCTATTTTCATTGAAAATGTCTTATATGTCAACGCTCTTAAACATAATTTGTTTAGCATTAGTCAATTATGTGATAAAGGTTTTAATGTTCTATTTGATAAAAATGGTTGCAAAATAGTGAACATTAAAAGAAATCAATTGATGCTCATAGGGCATAGAATAGGCAATATTTACATGGTGCATTTAGGTGACATTCATACATCTCATGCATGTTTAGGTGCACATGATGAACATGACTCGTGGCTTTGGCATAAAAAATTAGGACATGCTAGCATGAGTGTTTTAGAAAAGTTAATTTCCCTTATTCTAGTTAGAGGTTTACCCAAACTTAAGTTTTCTAATGATAAAATATGTGATGCATGCTCTAAGGGTAAACAACATAGAACCTCATTTAAATCCATTAATGATGTCTCTACTAGTAGATGCTTACAATTGATTCATATAGATCTTTTTGGGCCTATTAGGACTATGAGCTTTAGTGGCAAATCATATGCTTTTGTACTTGTTGATGACTATTCTAGGTTTACTTGGGTTCTATTCTTAAGTACAAAAGATGAGGATTTAGAAAAATTCATCACATTTTCTAAAATAACTCAAAATGATCTTGAGCTTAAAATCTCTCATATTAGAAGTGATCATGGAACCGAGTTTCAAAATTTAGGTTTTGAAGAGTTTTTAAATGAAAATGGGATTGGCCTCAAATTTTCTGCACCTCGAACTACTCAACAAAAATGGGGTAGTTGAGAGGAAAAATCAAACATTAGAAGAAATGGCTAGAACCATGCTTTGTGAAAATAATTTACCTAAATATTTTTGGGCAGAAGCCACAAATACCGCTTGCTACATTATAAATCGAGTAATAATTAGGCCAATTTTAAGGAAAACACCTTATGAGATTTTAAAATCTAAGAAGCCTAACATTAGATATTTTCATCCATTTGGTTGCAAGTGTTTTGTTTTAAACAATGGAAAAGACAACTTAGGTAAATTTGATGCTAAAAGTGATGAAACTATTTTCTTAGGGTATTCTTTAAACTCTAAAGCATATCAGGTATTTAATAAAAGAACTTTAGTAGTAGAAGAGTCTATACATGTTGTTTTCGATGATAATCTCCTTCCGATGAAGGATTCTTGTGACGATGATGATGTAGGGATCCTTGAAGCCATTGATGGAGGACAAACGTCAAAGGTGGATGAGATTCCAACCAAAGAAGAAGATGCACAAGATCCACCTCATGAAGCCTTGAAGGACTTGGCTCTTGAGGAAAAGGAGGTATCTTACCCAAGGGAGTTCAACTATGTCAATGGTGGTGAAATCTTGGGCGATCCATCCAAGGGGGTAACTACTAGATCCTCTCTCAAATTAATGAACCATGTTTGATTTCTTTCATGCATTGAGCCTAAAAATATCAAAGAAATATTAAAAGATGATTTTTGGATTTTGGCCATGCAAGAAGAATTAAATCAATTTGAGCGAAGTAAAGTATTGACATTAGTTGAAAGGCCTAGTAATCAATCTACTATAGGAACTAAATGAATCTTTAGGAATAAACTAGATGAGAGTGGTAAGAAAGTGAGGAACAAGGCCAGGCTTATTTCTCAAGGTTACACTAAAGAAGAGGGAATTGATTTTGATGAAACATATGCACCCGCAGCTAGGATGGAAGCTATTAGGATGCTTCTAGCACTTGCATGTTACCATGGTTTCAAGTTTTTTCAAATGGATGTAAAAAGTGTCTTTCTAAATGGTTTTATAAATGAAGAAGTGTATGTTGAAAACCTCCGAGTTTTGAGGATTCAAAATTTCCAAATCATGCTTTTAAACTAACCAAAGCACTTTATGGTTTAAAACAAGCTCCTAGAGCTTGGTATGAAAGACATTCAAACTTTTTAAATGAAAAAGGTTTTGAAAAAGGTAAGGTGGACACTACACTTTTAATAAAAAGATATAGTAATGACATCTTAGTAGTACAAATTTATGTTGATGATATCACTTTTGGTTCTACTAATTAATGTTATTGCAAAGAATTTTCTAAGATAATGCAAGATGAGTTCAAGATGAGCATGATGGGGAAGCTCTCATTCTTTTTGGGGCTCCAAATAAAACAAAGGAAGGATGACACCTTCATAAATCAAGCTAAGTACGTGAATGATATGCTCAAAAAGCTCAACTTGGAGAATGTAAAGCCTCAAGCCACACCTATGAGCTCTTCCATAAAGCTTGACAAAGGTGAAGAAGGTAAGTGTGTTGATTCTAAGCTTTATAGATCCATGATATGTTCTTTGCTTTACCGTACCGCAAGTAGACCATATATCATGTTTAGTGTTTGCTTGTGTGCTAGGTTTCAAGCTAGTCTTAGAGAATCACACTTAGTTTCCATTAAGAGAAATTTTAGATACCTTAGAGACGCACCTAAATTAGGCCTTTGGTATCCTAGGATTCTTCCTTTAGCCTTCATGCTTATTCGAATGCGGATTATAAGGGATGCAAGATAGATAGGAAAAGTACCTACGGGACATACCGATTCTTAGGTAGTATGCTCGTATCTTGGTTCTCTAAGAAACAAAATAGCATAACCTTATCAACCACCGAAGCGGAGTACATATCCTTAGGGAGTTGTTATGCTCAAGTCCTTTGGATGAAGCAACAACTCTTAGATTATGGTGTTCAAGTAGAAACCATATCCCTTAGGTGTGACAACACTAGTGCCATTTGTCTCACTAAGAATCCCATCCAACATTCTAGAACCAAACATATAGAAATTAGACATCATTTCATTAGAGACGATGTGTTGAAAATGATGGTGTTCTAGAATATGTTGATACCTTGAACCAATTAGCGGATATATTTACAAAACCTTTAAACAAAGCGCGTTTTTGGACCCTTAGGAGAGAGTTAGGTTTAACTAGTCTTTCTTGACCCTTTTAGGTCTTAAATGGTCAAAAATTTGCTTGAAATTGGTTAATATTCATGCTTGTGCTAATTTGCTTCTTTTTGCTTCTATGCATGTTGCTAGGGGGAGTATGCATTCAGTTTAGCCATTAAAACTTGTTCATATGTCATTCACATGCATTTAGAGACGTTCAAAATTGGATTTTTGAACTTAAAAACTATCAAAAATGCCTTATCTAGTAAAGGCGCATTGATACGGATAAAAGCGTATCGATACGGGTTCGCCAAGGAAAATGATACAGGTCAAACTGTATTGATACAATCACGCGTATCGATACGGGTTAGTCAAGGGAAGTGATACAGGTCAAACTCTATCAATACGGTCACGCGTATCGATACAATATTAAATTTGAATTAGAAATTAGGGTAAAGCGCATCGATACGCTCTACAAGCGTACCGATAGGGTCTCGATGGAGAGTTAAAATTGGGCTGGTATTTGACAAAAACACTTCAAATTAAAAACCCCTATTTTATCTGTACAAACCCTAGCCGTACTTTCCTATAAAACCCCCTTTAATTCCTCAAATTTTGCACATCAAACTTAAAAGTAGTTGAGGGTTTTTGATCTACACATCAAAGCAAAGCTTTGTCAACAATCTTGTGCATTCACATCAACCCATTCATCCATTCTAAGAAATCAAGGTATAAACTATTTTTTCTTCTATTTTTTAATTTTCGTTTGCTTTTAGTAATTGTTCTAACTTAATTTTTGTATAAAACATGTATATGTGATATGTGTTTTCAAATTTTTGCAAAAACTTCTCAAAATCCAATTTTTTTCATTTGAATATAATTTTGCATCGTATATTTTTGTAAACTTTTTTTTTCAATTTTTTAACCAATATTTTCTCTTATACATGTATATATTTTTAACATTAAAATTGATTTTCAAATTACCTTGAACTATTGGAACTTGTTTGATTTAATGAGATGTTAATTGCATACATATTCGAATTATTTTGATGTTTTTAGGGTTATGGCACCGGAAAAGAAAGCGGGATGTTAGCTTGCCACTTCTTCCGATCATGTGGACGATGATGAGGGTAACCCTAAACCAAATCTTCCATATGTAATCCAATGTTGTTTTCCAACCCCTTCGGATATGTCATGTTATAAGCTTTTTCAAGGTTTCACTCTTAGGAAAAAACGTGTCGTGCATATTCCGTTTTAAATTCCGAACGTTTTAAATTTCAATACCTTCCTTTGAATCAACAATGGAAAATCCAAAGTTTTTTCAGCCTTCCTCCCATTGTCTATCGAAACTTGGTCACAATTTTCTTTTCTAATGCCATATGCGTTCATGATGAATATAGAGAACACGTTGTTGCTATCAAGTCACATCTAATGGGAAAAACTTTTCAAATTGATTAGGATACTCTTTGCAAAGCTTTTGGTTTTGAAAACATAGGAATTGATGATTAGAATTGCATAAGTCAAGGTCCTCTAGGTTCCGTAAATGTTTTAAATGCTAATGACTGAATCCTACATCTTATTGTTACATGATTTTTTCATCCATCGGGAGGGAAATTTTCCACAATCCGTCAAGTAGACGATTTTTGGCTTAGGTGCTTTAATGAGGGTAACCTTCCTAACCTTTGTCAAATCATGTTTTCCGACCTTTTTTACCTAGTCCCACACCGTCACACCAACAAAGTAAAATCCTTTTACTATTCTACTGCATTGAGTCACCTATTCCACTCCCTTAAGATTGATTGCACAGATGATTTTCCCGAACCCCCTGGCGAACCTATTGATGAGCGTTCCCTCTCTCGTGCTCACTTCACTTATGTCGATAATGAATGGGTTCGTGTCCCTCGAGCTCCTCGAGAAGATGCTCCGGCTGATGCTCCACATGCTCCTACAAGCTCCCAAGGTACTCCGACTGCTTCTTCCTCCAAGGACAATCTAATAACATTCCTCAATGAGAAATTCACAAACATGGAAGTCGTGTTTGCAGCCATTGAAACTCGATTCACATCCTTGGAAGATCGAGTCAAGGGACTTGACACTCGCTTCACATTGTTGGAGGATCAAGTGAAATTCATCGCTCTTCAAAAAAAAAACTCCATAGTTGTCTCTCTCACTACTTTCCATGGTGCTTGTCTTAACCAATCTAGGAGGAATCAACATACTCAAGACGATGAGGATGAAGATGACGATGATGGGAACAAGTAGTTTGCATATCATCTCATCTCATTTAGTTTCATTATTTATGCACATATGTATAGTACTCTATGCTTTTTATTTATGTTTTAGGATTTGAGTTTGAACTTGTTGCTTTGAATTATTTTGTTTCATTCAATTTGAAGTTTTCTTTGAATTCAAAAATATTATTGTTGCTATTATCCAACCTTGTGCTTATGTTTGATCTAACAAAAAGGAGTGAAGGATTATAAAGCCAATTTTGAAAACTTAAAACTTAATTTTGAAAACCTATCTTAAATTAAGGGGGAGTAAGCTTTTCAAAAGTTTCAAAACATAAAAAAATATATTTGGTTTTGTTATATCAAAAAGGGGGAGATTGTGAAACTAAAATAGATTTTCATATAACACTTAGACTTATGGACTAAATTGCAAAACAATAAATTTTTAAGTACTTTTCAAAGTCTCACTTTTTGACAAGTCATTTTGAACCAAACAATATTTCAAGTAAAAACATACTCAAAGGTTCAAATTTCACTAAGTCTTTTTATGTGTTTTCAAGCCTAACTTCAACAAAACGCCCAGGCGTATCGATACAGTTTTTCAACACATGAATTTTAATCGTTCATAGCGTACCGATACAGTATAGCCCCGTATCGATACGATATTCATCTGGGCAAGACTTTAAGCTATAGCATATCAATACGCATTGAATCATATCGATACAAATTTCTTATCAAAACATTATTTTGCTATATCGTACCGATATGAAATGTCACAGTATCGATACGATACGTTGACCTTTGCAAAATCCATGCATTTAATTTTCAAATGTTGGCTTGTCAGTTAGTTGGTATTCCAAATTTTAAATGACCATTGAACCGTACCGATACACTAAGATAGCGTACCGATACATTTTTTTATCAAAACCAAAATTGGGATTCCAGTGAGTAAAATCCATATCGATACGACTTATTGTATCGATATACCCTTTAATACCGTACTGATACGCCCTCGAAGTGTATTGATACACATTGTTTTCAGTAACAACGACTCTTTTTATATTAGACAGGTACCAATACGCCCACGAGCCGTACCGATACGGTAGGTTGTTGATCAGCATTTATTGCGGGAAATTGCAGCCCAACGGCTCTATTGATGATCTCAACCACCCAAACGGCTAGAATTCAATACAAGGGTATAAAAAAAATTTCAAATGCACCAGCAACAACTATTGAACCTACTAGCAACAACAAAGCCCTCAAATCCAAACTTTGTACTTCTAGAGTCAAATCTTTGTACCCAACTCTTTGTGTTTTTCATTGTAATTCTTATTGTGAGTTTGGGGAGTGTGAGATAGTAATTGTGTAAACATCATCCTTTGAGAGGAATTTGTAGAGTTTACCAAATACTCTTCTTTGTAAAAGTGAGTGGATTAAGGTTTGGGTAGAAAGCTTAATCAAATTGTAAGTTTTCCACCTCAACCAAGAAAAGGGGAATAATTAAAGTAGTGAATTGGTTGAAAATCCTAAGTGGGAGCTAAGGTAGTGGATGTAGAGTTCATTTGAGAACTTGAACCACTCTAATTGCCTTGTGTCACCATTTCCATTCTTCAAAATTTTCACCCTTCAAATTTTTATCCCCAATTCACCCTATCTTGGCCATTTGAATTGTGTGATCAACTCAACAGGAACATCTCCGGATTGTATTACAGACTCTGTGAGAGAAACTGTTATATGCAAAATTTAGCAAGTGTGAATTCTTGCTTTCTAAGGTTATGTTTTTCGGGCATATAGTTTCTGCCGAGGGTATTCATGTTGATCCGAATAAAATTGAAGCTATTATGAGCTGGAAACAGCCCAAGAATGTTCCTGAGATTCGAAGCTTCTTGCGTTTAGCCGACTATTATCGGAGGGTTGTTGAGGGTTTCTCTACTATTAAAGCTTCGTTGACTTAGCTTCTTAGAAAGGATGTTCCCTTTGTCTGGACTGAAGCTCAGTAGTCTAGTTTTGAGAAGCTTTAGACCGTGTTAACTGAAGCACCGATTTTGATTTAGCCTGAGCCTGGTAAGACTTATACCATTTATAGTGATGCTTCTTACACCAGATTGGCATGTGCTCTGATGGAGGATAGCAAGATAGTGGCTTATACGTCCCGACAGTCGAAACCGTATGAGTGTAACTATCTTACCCATGATCTTGAGCTTGCTTCCATGATCTTTGCTCTTAAAATCTGGAGACACTATCTATACAGAGAGAAGTGTTATATCTAAACGGGCTATAGAAGTCTTAAATATCTCCTCACCCAGAATGAACTTAATCCAAGACAATGATGTTGGTTAGAACTTCTCAAGGACTATGACTGTGAGATTGAGTATCATCAATGCAAGGCTAATGTCGTAGCCGACGTCTTGATTTGTAACGCATACACAATTTATAATATCAAAATATGCTTTAAAGCAATAGGAAAATGCAATTAAAAATCAAGTGCAACACAAAGCGCAAACTAGCACAATCCGGGAGAGAAATTCACTTTACTTACTTCCGGACTTATTAAAGCGTTTCAAGCTCTTACTAAGTTCCCAAAACCTTTTCTAAAACGTTTCCACGCTGGGAAACCAAGTTCCACTCACCGACTTGTGAAACCACACTTGCCGACGCAACTATCGATCGTCCGAAGCCTCCAACAACACTTTGTTTGCTTCCGAATTACTATCCCCTGTTTTCAACATATTAAAACAGAGGCTCAATGCATTAAAATGCATGAAAAACACTAGCACTCAAAAGAATTCCACAGCCCTGCTCTAAAGCACCAAATCACCCATCCGAAACAACCAAAAACTCAGTCGATTGACCTCTAACCTCAGCCCAGCCATTACCCAACACTTCCAACACATTTTAGGCATCAATCAACATCCTAAAACCATCCTTATACCACCAGCAACTCGGATTCACCTAAACACTCCAAAAAATTAACCAAAAACGCTTCAAAAACCAAGGATCTCAAGGATTTCAGGATCTCTATGATTAAGACTCCACTTCAACACTAAAAACCCTTCAAAACTCATTTAGAAACAATCTCAAACTAGGCAAATCAATCAAACTCCGAAAATCACATTTAAACCACTTTTCTATCAAGATTTCAACAGTTTATCAATCTAACAACAATACCTCAATCAAAATCATTAATAAAGAGTCAAATATGTTTGGAATTTCATTAAAAAACCTAGATTAGAGGGTTAGCACGAAATTTACCTCCAATCCTTGCTTCTCCTCTAACTTGGCATATTTAGCTTGAAAGAACTTGAAGGAAAATGAGAGAAATCTCCAAGGAAAAGATGGAAATCCAAAAGAGAATTTGAGAGTAAAGAAATTCTGGAAATTTAAGAGAAAATGGAGAGTGTTTGGCTGAATTGAAGAAGAGAGATTGAAAACTTCGTCAAAATTCTTTTAACCGATTAACTACATCTTTAATTAATTAATTAAAACCTTTTTAATTATTTAGTAAACAATTTAAAACACATGCCAAATTAGGGAAGAGGCTTAATTGCCAAGTAGCTCCCTAAAGATTCTATGATTTTGACTCTTCTTTGAAAAACACATTTTCCCAACTTTTAAATCTTTACATTTTGGTCATTGCGCGAAATGTACACTCTCGAAAACATTTTTTTTGTAAAATTGATTTAACCAACCTCTTAAATATAATTTTAGAGGATTTTAGAAAATTTTATCATATTTTTATCCCATCCTGAACCTTGATTTCCATAAAACACCTTTTAATAGTTCGAACAACCGATATTGGTTCCATCGGTCCAACCCGACCCGCAAAACACCTAGGCCCAAAACCGGGGCGTTACAACTCTCTCCCACTTAGGAAATTTTGTCCTCAAAATTTTACCTAAAGGAAAAAGATGCTGGAATTTTCTCAGCATGTCTGCCTTGCTTTCCCACGTGACCTCCTCAAGCATCTGTGTCGCCACAAAACCTTCACAAGCTCAATCGTTTTGCCACGAAGAACTTTGCTACTCGTACCCATAATTCGCAACGGTTCCTCATCATATGATAAATCCGGATTCAACTCAATCTCCTCAATTGGCATAACATGCGAAGGATCTGACCTATACCTCCACAACATAGAAACATGAAACATATCATGAATCATTTCCAACTCGGGAGGAAACCTCAACCGATAAGCCACAAGACCAACTCGCTCCACAACCTCATAAGGTCCAATAAACCTCGAACTATGCTTTCCCTTACGTCCGATCCTCATCACCTTTTTCCAAGTAGATACCTTAAGGAACACACGATCTCCAACTGCAAACTCAATCTCTTTACGCTTTAGATCCGCGTAAGACTTCTGACGATCTGATGCAGCCTTCAGCTGCTCACATATGAGCTTCACCTTTTCAGTTGTTCCTTTTAACATATTCGGCAAGGAAAGCAACTTATGCCCCGCCTCAGCCCAACAAAGAGGCGTTCTACACTTTCTCCCATATAGAGCCTCATACGGTGCCATCTATATACTTTCCTGAAAGCTGTTATTATAAGAAAACTCAACTAACGGCAAATGCTTTTCCCAAGAACCTTGGAAATCAATCACAGAGCATCGCAACATATCCTCCAACACCTGGATAACTCGTTCTGATTGCCCATCTGATTGCGGATGATATGATGTGCTGAAATTCAACCGCGCACCCAGTGCGTGATGCAAACATTCCCAAAACCTCGATGTGAACCTCGGATCCCTATCCGACACTATGGACTTGGGCACACTGTGCAAACGCATAATCTCGCAATATACAACTCTGCCAACATATCCAACGTATACGTAGTATGTACAACTAAGAAATGGGCACACTTCGTAAGACGATCCACAATCACCCACACAGAGTTCTTCTTTGATGGTGTCAAAGGCAACCCGAATACGAAATCCATCGTAATTATTTCTCATTTCCACTCCGGTATCCTCAAAGGCTGTAACAAACCGGAATGAAACTGATGCTCAGCCTTCACTCGTTGGCAAACCATACACTTGCTTACAGAATCACCCACATCCTTTTTCAACCCCACCCAATAGTACTCATCCTTCAAGCCACGATACATCTTTGTACTACAAGGGTGCATAGCAAAAGGACTACTATGGGCCTTAGTCAAAATAGTGTGCCTCAACTCAACATCTTCCGTCACCACTATCCGACTTTTGAAACATAAAACTCCACCATCATTAAAGTAGAAGTCCCTAGCCTTACCATCAGCAATATCCTGAACATGAGGCACCAACGAATCATCCAACAATTGCTTCCCCTTAATCAACTGAATCAAGGAATGTTTCACCTGCAACTCGGCTAACAAGCCACCATCACGCGATATACTCAAACGAGAAAACATAGCTCTCAGCTCAATAGCCACCTTCATACTCAAAGCATCGGCCACCACATTGGCCTTTCCCGGATGATACTCAATGGTCAGATCGTAATCCTTAAGCAACTCCAACCATCTTCGCTGCCTAAGATTCAACTCTTGTGGTCAGTATAAACAACACACCTTTCATCATAAAGGTAGTGTCTCCAAATCTTCAAGGAAAACACCACCGCCGCGAGCTCTAGATCATGTGTGGGGTAGTTGCGCTCATGCACCTTCAACTGTCTAGACGCATAAGCCACAACCTTCCCACCTTGCATCAATACACAACCCAAACCAACATACGATGCATCGCTATAGACCACAAACTCCTTACCCAATTCTAGTTGAATTAAGACATGAGCTTGCGTCAAAGCTTCCTTCAACTTCTCGAAAGCTTGTTGCCTAACATCAGTCCAATCAAAGCTAACATTCTTTTGCAACAACTTTGTCAAATGTGCAACAATCTTAGAGAAACCTTCAACAAACCTTCAGTACTATCCAGTAAACTCAAGGAAACTAAGCACTTCTGTCACTGACTTACGCGTCTTCCAACTCATCATTGCCTCAACCTTGTGTGGATAAACCCGGATACCTTCGACTGACACGACATGTCTAAGAAAAACCACTTCTTTGAGCCAAAACTCACACTTGCTCAGCTTAGCAAAAAGCTGATTTTCCAACAACACTTACAACACAATTCTCAAGTGTCTATCATGACTCTCCTCAGTACGCGAGTACACGAGAATATCATCGATAAACACCACCACAAATTGATCCAGAAACTCATGGACCCCCCTATTCATCATGTCCATGAACGCAATTGGTGCCTTTATCAAACCAAACGGCGTCACCAAGAACTCATAATGGTCGTACCTAGTCCGAAAGGATTTCTTAGGTATATTCACATCCTTAACCCTAAGCTAGTAGTACGCAGACCTCAAATCTATCTTCAAAAACACTGAAGCACCACGAAACTGATCAAACAAATCATCGATCCTCGACAAAGGGTACTTGTTCTTAATTGTCAGCTTGTTCAGCTGCCGATAACCTATGCACATCTGCATCGTACCATCCTTCTTTTTCATATACAAGACCTGCGCACCCCAAGGTGAAATACTTGGCCTTATAAATCCTCGGTCAAGCAACTCCTGAAGTTGCATCTTCAGTTCCTTCAATTCTCTATGTGCCATGCGGTAAGAAGCAATGGACACCAAAGTCGTATTCTCGTACAACTCGATACCAAACTCAACCTCACGGTTTGGTGGCAACCCAGGCAACTCTTCCGAAAAAACATCTAAAAACTCACACACAGTTCGTATGTCTCGCACTCACACTTCCTTCGTACCAAGATTCATCACATACACCAAATAGGCTTCGCATCCCAACTCCATCCTCCGACTCGCTTCCAGAGCCGAAATTGCGTTAGACAGAACATCACGTTCTCGTCTATATTACAACCTCGTAATCATCTGCAAGCTTCAGAGTAACTCGCTTAACATCAAAATCTACTACAGCCCGATTCTCAACCAACCAGTCTATTCCAAGAATCACGTCAAAACCATAGAAAGGAAGTTCCATTAAATTAACTGAGATCACATGAACTGAACATGCAATGGACATCTTCTATACAATTTCCTTGAAACAACAGTTTCACCACGGAAACTACTCACAGTCCCACATCTAACACTTCTAAAATGAACGTTCAAGCCACAACTTCCAAATCAACTTGCAACAACAGGCGCAAAAAGCTATACCCCGCCGGTCAAACGTGGACAAGCTCGCCTCACATGATCATACGATCCACCTACATAATAGGTATCAAACGCTACTCAAGCTTTGACACACTAACCCCACAATCTTTGTTCAACGTTACTACAACCTCACCTCAACCCAGGTTATACCCTTAAATCATAACCATTCGTACAATGGCTACCAGAACACTAGAGTTCACAACTTAATTCCTAGCGCTAGAACCCCTGGTATGCGATATTAAACCCAGGTTCTGCTCGAATACCTCGCCCATTTTACCAACACATTGGAAACACTATAGTCAATAAATCATCAGTTATGGCTTATCATCAGACACCAATCCATAAGAGTGCCAACACATCGATGTCTCACATCCAATTCCAAGCCGGGAGCACACATGCTCAACTGAACAATATGTACCTTAACTCAAGTACAACTTACAATTTCGAACCAAACCACAAATTCACATTTCTCATCATTTAAGTATCTAACCCTCAAATACTTCTCCTTTAAAAAAATTCAAAAGAACTCTCAGAACACAACATCATGTTCTATGCCCACAACCACCGTTATCCACCCAATATAGACATTTCTATATAACCGAGATACAACTTATCTTTACACTATGGGCATAACTACACTCCATTTATTCCATAGTCTCATTCATATAGGTCATCCACTTCATGGATACCTCCAGTGACAACCCTCGAGTTCAACTTCTACTTAATTTACGTAAGCGCTAACCGTAGCTCACTAGCATCCACTAGCTAGTGCAGTCACATGCACCTCTGTATTAGCAGCTTCACAAGCTCTAAACATCGCCTATAGTCCAGGCACCATGCCATCCAACCCTTACCCAACCAAATCAGGTTGTAACTAGATTGAGGCACATCTAGGCGTTTAGCCCCCCAGGAGACTTTACACACTCCTTTATTCCTTGCCCAAAGGCAACAAAAATCATTCCAGATCGCTACTCTCTCCTCGGATTATTGTGCTATTATTATTAAGGCATGATAACAACTTAAAAAACAAATAGAACAAATTGTTCAGGCCAGCTCCAAGCAAGGATCCAAGACTTTGATTTCAACTTAAAACATTCCACTAGCAAATAAGGCAATGGGTTGTGCGATCCCCCCCCCCCAACATACCATAAAGCATAATACATACATAGCACAACCACCATACGACTCAAGCATCAAGATTCAGCCTAATAAAACATCATAGAACAACTCACATTCATATTAAATCATCATATTTTTCACATCACCATCACATACTTAACATTAACATGCTTTAACATTCACCGATCAAAGCAAACATCACCAAAACACACATGATTACAATAACATCACTTACCAACAACTTATCATTATCCAAACCTTTTGAAACATGGCTCTGATACCACCAAATGTAACCCCCTCGACCCTACCTAGCTGATAGACCGAACCGAACGAGTCCTATGGGGAATATTGAAGTAAACCGAGAAAGTTTACCTCAATACACGACCATTTTTTCTTTTTATCTTGTCTAGATGCAACTTAGTTTCCTATGCGTGTACACATGCAGCGGATGAGACCACATCACAAAGGCTCATTGATTATAACCAAACTAAGGTTTAGGGACCATCTTATAATTTTGATAAATTATAAGGGTTATTACCAAATTCAGGTTACCAACCATTAATTAAACTCATTACATGCATCTCTACCAAAGCTCAACTCCAATTAACCATTAAATCACCTTTAATTGCATACGTATGAAATAAGGACAAAAACATAAAGATTCATAACATTTAAAGATGTCAAACAACCAAATAACTAAAACCGTATAGATTCCTTAGAAAGGGTATCAATACCCCACCGTATCAATACCCTTAGAGAGGGTATCAATACCCAACCATATCGATTCCCTTAGAGAGGGTATCGATACTCCTACGACGAGTAGCATACCAACCTCACAATTCAAAGGCCGTATCGATACACTTGAGGCCCGTATCGATATACCCAAAACTAATGGCAAAAATGGGTATCGATACGCCCCCGAGTGTCGGCACACCCCTCCAAAAAATACATAGCTCGTATCGATACCCTTGTAAGGGTATCGATACCCTCAGGCCTAAAATGTTAAAATTGGCTATTTTAAAAATTTTAATCCATTCCTAAGCACACTAACTTACCCTTAATATGTATACACCTTATGTAAACATCAATTCTCACGAATACATGTCAACAACAACATTATAACATGACATTTATCATCAAAGGATTCTAGAGGCATGCTTCCTACAGAAAATCAAGCATCAAAAGGTCAATTCTCCAATCCAAACATAAACCAACACTTAAAGGCCTTTTACATACTCAAATATGCATCTCAAACTTGCACAAAACCAGAAAATAACAAACCAATAACATTCATTGCATTGGACACCCCCATTGCCTTTATTACACTAGTCCAAACCAAAACTTACATTTAATCAAAGTCTTCCACCAACCCTTGCAAGTGTTGCCTCCAAAGTATACAAGCTTAGCGAGGATTGCTCAAAACCAAATTCATCATCAATGCACAAAATCATTTTTCACTCTTTTCAAAACCATCATGCCTCCTTTGAAAAATCATGCACTTTATCATAAAAACCATTGTTTTAAACATCATGCAACATGATTCACAAAATTCCAGCAATTAAACCATTGCTACTCAAGTTCAAACCCTTCCAAGCATAACACCCTTATGCTAAGCTTAAACCAAAACATGCATCTTTCAAAATATGCATCAACAACATTTTCCATAACATTCAAATCCATTATATTGGCTCACAAGTGATAAACAACATTCAAAAACATATATCGGATACACAGATTACCAAGGGTTGTCCCACACCCTTCATTCACTCTATCGGCATCTCAAGGTTCACACACGAGAGCAACCCTCCATAGTTGTGACACCCATGGTGGAGTATTTGGTACAATTACAACCCCTAAACACCACTCATTGATAGATGTATAACCCACTAACGAGAGACGGGAAACACACAAGGTTTGCACTCGGAAGATACGCTCAACCGTTGCAACCTTAAACAATCCTCATTCATTAGGGTACTTGGATGGAGTTTTCGGCACAATCACAACCCCTCAACATCCAATGTGACTTGTTTATAGCGCACACAATCCTATAGCCGGCTAACTAGATCCAGTTTAATTTATAAAACATTTTATTCAACATCACTTGCCAATATAATCCATAAGTCATGTATACCTCACTGTTTTTACAGAGCATTCATGATAAGACATAACTCAAGCATTAAACCATGCTTCAAACCTCATGCATCAACTCATGCATACAAAAACCACTTACATAGTGCATTCTTAAACCACATGGCAACATCATACACAATTTATATACTCAAAACATGTTTTAAAATAGTAGGTAAATGCAATTAAAAATCAAGTGCAACCAAAAGCTCAAACTAGCACAATCTGGGAGAGAAATTCACTTTACTTACCTCTGAACTTAGTAAAGCGTTCAAGCTCTTACTAAGTTTCCAACACCTTTTCTAAAACGTTTCCATGCTGGAAAACCAAGTTCCACTCATCGACTTTCGAAACCACATTTTCTGACGTAACTATCCATCAATTGAAGCCTCCAACAACACTTTGTTTGCTTCCGGATTACTATCCCATGTTTTCAACACATTAAAATAGAGGCTCAATGCATTAAAATGTATCAAAAACACCAGCACTCAAAAGAATTCTCACGGCCCTGCTCTAAAGCACCAAATCACCCATCTAAAACAACTAAAAGCTCAATTGATTGACCTTTAACCTCAGCCCAGCCATCACCCAACACTTCCAACACATTTTAGGCATCAACCAACATCCAAAAACATCCTAAAACCATCCTTATACCTCTAGAAACTCGGATTCACCCAAGCACCCCAAAAACTCAACCAAAAACACTTAAAAAACCAAGGATCTCAAGGATTTCGGGATCTCTATGATTAAGACTCCACTTCAACACTAAAAACCTTTCAAAACTCATTTAGAAACAATATCAAACTAGCCAAATCAATCAAACTTCGAAAATCAAATTTTAAACCACTTTTCTATCAAGATTTCAATAGTTTATCAAACTAACAACAAAACCTCAATCAAAATCATTAATAAAGAGTCAAATATGTTTGGAATTTCTTTAAAGAACCTAGATTATAGGGTTAGAACAAAATTTACCTCCTGTCCTGGCTTCTCCTCTAACTTGGCAAGTTTAGCTTGAAAGAACTTGAAGGAAAATGAGAGAAATCTCCAAGGAAAAGATGGAAATCTAAAAGAGAATTTGAGAGTAATAAAATTCTGGAAATTTGAGAGACAATGGAGAGTGTTTGGCATAAGTGAAGAAGAGAGATTGAAAAGATCGTCAAAATTCTTTTAACCGATTAACTACCTCTTTAATTAATTAATTAAAACCTTTTTAATTCTTTAATAAACCATTTAAAACAGATGCCAAATTAGGGAAAAGGCTTAATTTCCAAGTAGCTCTTAAAGATTCTAAGATTTTTACTCTACTTTGAAAAACACATTTTATTCCAACTTTTAAATCTTTACATTTTGGTCACTGCCCAAAATGTACACTCTCGAAAACCTGTTTTGTAAAGTTGATTTAACCAACCTCTTAAAAATAATTTTAGAGAATTTTAGAAATTGTTATCAAATTTTTTCCCATCCTGAACCTGGATTTCCATAAAAACACCTTTTAACGGTTCGGACAAACGATAGTGGTTCCACCGGTCAATCCCGACCCGCAGAACACCTAGGCCCGAAACTGGGGAGTTACAAACTTTGAGATTCAAGAAAGACAAAAAAAGTATGAAGTGAAAAACAAGGGAGAATAGTGGCCCTTTTATAAAGTCCTAGCACATTGTGTCGTTGGAGCGCATTTTACGGCATCAGCCGTTACAGCCCGTTGTGATTCTGCACGTTGGAAAACTAGTCGTTTCGGCTCTCGCAACATATTGGGCGTCTGGTGTTGCGGCAGCTAACGGTCACTTCTCCATGCTGTTGGTTCCTCCTTTTTTTCTTTCTTGATCCCACTAAAAAAGCGAACAAAAAATTTTCTGGAAAAAATGTGATAAATAAAAATAAAAAATAAAATAAAACTGAAACTAAGAAATTCAAAATAAAAATAGAGTAAAGAGAGAAAAAATTAGTGCACTAAAGGAGTGCACTTAGATGCATCCCCTAAAGTGTATACTTCCTTATCCCTCATAACATGTGCTCTAGTGTGTGGTAGCAGCCTTTGTCCATGTTCTCCCCCTTCTTTGCGCGACATGTATCCTAGCATGGCCCAATATGCTTGTCGCGACATTCTAATGTTTCATTGCTGGGGCCTTCTGGTTCCTTACTGCTACCTTGTTGCTGGGTGGCCTAGAGTGCCTTACATGCTCATCACTAATCCTCATTGTCAGCTCTCCTTTCTCCACGTCGATTACATTCCTCCCAGTTGCGAGGAATGGCCGTCAAAGAATCACCGGAGCTCTTTCATCTACATCACAATCTAAAATTAGGAAATCAGTAAGGAAATTAAATTTATTCACTTTTACTAAGATATCTTCAATTTTCCCTTCCGGTTGCACGTGTGATCCATCGGCAAGCTATAGCATCACTGAGGTTGGTTGTGCCATCCCAATCCCCAATTTTTGAAATACGGACTTGAGCATGATATTGATGCTTGTACCTAAATCATATAACGCTCTTCCCTAATATGTGTTCCCGATCGTACATGGTATGAGAAAGCTTCCAGGATCCTTGAGCTTGGGGTGCTCTATTGTGTAATGCGGCCATGCATTCCTCCATTACAACCATCTTTTCAAAGTTCCCAATTCCTTTTCTTTTTTACGCTTTGTCCTTGAGGAACTTGGCATAGTTTGGGATCTGCATAATAGCCTCTACCAGAGGTATATTGATATGTACATGTTTACGGACGTCCAAGAATTTCTTAAAATGGTACTCTTGTTTGGGTTACTTCAGCCTATGTTGGAATGGGGGGGCTAGTGGGTTGTCTCTAGGTTTTGTGGGTGGTGTCACAGGATCTGCGGCAGCATGATTTGTTTTGACTGGTGCCGCAACATCCTTGTCCTTAAATTGTGTAGGGACAGTGGGTTCTTGTGATTTCTCCATTCCTGGCTGTTACACCCGTGGCTCTTGCAGTTGAATACCACTCCTAGTGGTTATAGCCTTGCACAGCTCGTACGACATTCCTTTAGCGGCTTCAGTGTCTCTTGGGAATCCTCCAACTGGCCTGATGTTCAGGGTTTAAGCAATCTGCCCCACCTGCGTTTCCAAAGATTTCAACGTTGCCTCGTTATTTTGCAGCCGTATTTTTGTTATGCCCATAAAAGTGTATGTCTTTTTTATGAACTTGTCAATGTTAGCCATGTATGCACTAGTTTGATTCATAAAAGCATAAAGAGTGTTTTCAAGGGAACTATACTACATTGGTTGTTGGGCTTGCATGTGCTGCTGCGACGGCATGGGCCGTCAGAATCCTACGACAGGAGCATTCTAATGCCGCGGATTGAGGGCATTGTTAGGGTTGCTCGAGGAGAAGTTGGGGTGTTTTTTCCAGGCTGGATTATAGTTGTTGGACATCTGATTGTTGTTGCGATTGAAGTTTCCAACATAGTAGGCTGACTTTTGGTTCTATGGGCATTTAGAGGTAGCATGGTTATCACCACAGTTCTCACAAAATAAATGTATTACCTTGACTTTATGTTGGTTGCTTTGTGACTATAAGTTCATAACTAGCTTCGTCAAGGTGGCGATCTGGGATGAAATTGAGCCCTCATATTCTAATTCATTAATTGTGGTTTGACAGCGGACTCCTCCCCTTCTTGCCATGGGGAACTGATAATCATTCTTGGTCGTCTTGTTTAAGATCTCCATGGCTTCTTCTGGCTCCTTGTCTAAGAGTATGTCGTTTGCTGAGGCATCCAGCATCATCCTAGTTGTCGTGTTTACCACACTATAGAACATGGCCACCTGCGTCCATATTGGGATTCAGTGCAAGGGGCATTTATGTAATAGCTCTCGATATTGCTCCCAAGCCTCATGCATGGATTTGTTATCAGCCTGGCGAAAAGAAGTGATCTCGTTACGTAATATGTCAGTTAAATTTGTAGGATTAAAACGAGCTAGAAAATCTCGACAAAGATTACTCCAGGATCCAATTGATCATGCTCGTATGCTGTTGAGCCAGGTTTTTTCCCTATCCCTCAACGAATAGGGGAACAACTTTAATCTCAGAATATCCTCATGTACTCCCTGGATTTTGAACGAGTTACATATATGGAGAAAGGACTTGAGGAGCTGTTCGACATCTTCAATTGTGGAGCCGCCAAATTGCCCCCATCGTGTTGATCATATTAAACATCACGGGCTTCAGATCAAAGTGGGCGGCCTCGATATCTGGGGTAACAACTCCAGGGTTTAGTTCGTTTAAGTCATCTTCAAGGTAATCTCAGACTATTGGGTGTCGTACTGGTGCAAATGGAGCTTGCAGGTTTGCTCCATTTCCTGTCGGGATATGATGTTCATCAATAAGTGGTTGTCCATCGGCAGGCTGCTGCCAATTAACATTATTTTGCGGTCGCACTTGGTTGTGGTCGCTGCCTCGAGGTAGGTCCTCGGGTTGGTACATTTTAGCTATGATCTTTCGTCTAAGTCTCAAATAAGTGTCTTCGAGTTCTGGATCTAAGTTTTGCATTCGGCTACCTAGGTCAGCTCTGGTCATGAACTAAAACAAAACAAAATTTTATTAGTAATAAAATAAATAATAAATAAACTAAATAAAAGAAAGATTTCAAGAAACTAAAAACAAAAGTTTCAAATCCCAGGCAACGGTGCCAAAAACTTGTTGCGTGTAAATAGTGCTCCGCAATTTGTGGAAGTATACATGACGCAAGTAATATAAGGATGAGTATGTGAATATCGTCTCCACAGGGATTGGTACTCAACCTTCGTTTCTACTCCCTTGCACTGCAAAATAAAGATAGTAAAAACACATATTAAATGGGTGAATTGAGGTAATCTAAAAATAACTAAACTAAGAGAATCCAGTAAATAAAGTAAATGAGTGATCAAGATAAGAAGATGGGCCAGATTAGAATGTGTCGCAGTGTGAAATCCTCTTGATTTTGTTTCTGTCTAAAATGCAGCAACGCACTACTTCTCTTAGCCGCTAAAACTCTCACCTATCCCTAAGTCGAGTTAGTTAACACCACGTGGGGCAAAAACCGTGCTTATTCCTTTCGTGAGCTCAACTCTCCCGATATTGAACAAATGGATGATCTCACAAGCCCTCTCACGAGTAGAATGCGAAAATAATCAAAGCCGGAATAAGCAAACCTTAACTTTTATTGCATTAAGAATAGAAACTAAGTACAAAGAGTTTTCACACAACTACTAAACACTCTAATCCTAACCTTAAGAAAATTTAGAACATAATGAAACTAATCATAAGCTCAATCTCTCTTCTCTTCTCTCCTCCTCTATTTGTGTCATCTTTCCATGTCGACATGTCGTTATATAGGCGAAGGTGTAGGCACGAATCCTTCTTGGAGAGGAAGTTAAGTTCGACTTGGACTAGACTTTATTAAAGAAGTAAATCTCTTAAATTTATTACAATAACGACTTTTATCCAAGAGTCCAACTTTATACTTCCTTCCACGTTTTTCTCTTCTTCTCGACCTCCAGCAGCCACACAAAGTGTGTAGAAAAATCCAACGTTAAAGGCTCTACAAGTCGGCTACCACTTTGCTCATTTTTCCCTTTGGCAATATGCTGTCATGGCTTGGCTTTTGCTGCCTCGGCATTGGTCTGTTTTGCTCAGCAAGGCTTCCTCAACTTCTCTCAGTAGAAGCTGTCTTATGGATAAGCTCGATCAGGGTCTGTTGTCTGCTACTTCTACCTTATCTTCCCCCTACTTTGTGCGTTGTGGCGGCATCCTCCTTCTCCAGCAGTGGTCACCCTGGAAGAATACAAATCCTGTATTAAATAGAACCTTTTTCATATAATTAACAAAATTATTAACTCAAAGTCATAAACGATGAAATCTAAGTATGAAAGGGTATAATGCAGCTCAAATGGGTGTAGGTTGAGTGATAATTGCCCTGAAAAAGGGGTCAAAATCTAGGACTTTTGGGCACTTATCAACAGGTGCCTCAGAACTATTCATTTCTGAGAAAGCTGCCAAGATACTTGTCCTTACGGTGGAGACAGAAAGTGGATGGATCAAGACTGTCAATTCCAAGGAAACACCAAATGTGGGATTGGCGAAGGGGGTCAAGCTTGATATTGAAAGTTGGTTCGGTAAGCAAACCATCAAGGTAATTCCACTTTATGATTTTTATTGTGTTCTTGGTTTAATTTTCCTTACCCGTATTAACTCGTTACTTGTCCCATTTGTCGATTGCCTTTGCATACTTTACTCACGTCAACAATGCATTGTGCCAGTAAGCTGAGAGATTAGAGTAGGGGCCAAGATGATTTCTGCTATCAAGTTTTCCAAAGGGGTTGTGCACAAGGAGAATACAACCTATTTGGCCACCTTGAAAAGTGACGAGTCTTTGATGCCTACTGAGATCCAAATGGAGGTGGGACAAATATTGGCAAAAACGATGCCTTCTGAATTGCTGAAGAAATTGCCACCCAAGAGGGAGGTGGATCAAAAGATTGAGTTAGTCTCTGATACAGAGCCTTCATCCAAGGCTCCATACCAAATGGCCCCACTAGAGTTGGAGGAGTTGCGGAGACAACTGAAGGAGTTGTTGGATTTCAGGTTCATTAGACCATCCAACTCCCCTTATGGTGCACCTATTTTGTTCCAAAAAAAGTATGATGGCTCTCATCAAATGTACATCGACTATCGAGCTTTAAGCAAACTCACAGTGAAGAACAAGTACCCAATCCCCCTCATTGCAAAACTTTTCGATCAATTTGGGAGTGCAAGGTGGTTCACCAAGTTGAATCTTTTATCGGGGTACTACAAAGCGAGGATAGGCGAAGGAGATGAGCCAAAGATAGCATGTCTGACCCGGTATGGCTCGGATGAGTTCCTTGTGATTCCTTTCAGCCTCAAAAATGCTCTAGCCACGTTCTAGACCCTCATGATCATGGTAATAGATTCATTTTGGATTGTTTTGTAGTTTCTTATCTTGACGACATTGTGTTGTATAATGAGACTCTAGAGGAGCATGTAGAACACTTGAGGTAGGTGTTCCAGGTACTTTGAGAGAATGGTCTATTTTTCAAGGGGGAAAAGTGCTCATTCGCCCAGATGGAGGTGTTGTTCCTAGGACACATCATTGGAGGTGGTACGATATGGATGGACATGGACAAGATTCAGGCCATCAAGAGTGGGAATTTCCAACCAAGGTGACCGAGTTGAGATCGTTCCTAGGGTTGGCTAACTATTACTGGCGTTTCGTCAATGACTACTCCAAGTTCGCCACACCATTAACTGAATTGCTAATGAAGGACAAGTTGTGGTATTAGAGCCCAGAGTGTCAAGGGCCTTTGAGAAACTCAATGAAGCCATGGTGAGTGAGCCGAGATTGTTGCTGAACCATGTGAAGCCGTTCGAGGTTCATACTAATGCATCCTATGTAGCAATTGAGGGAGTTATTTTGCAAGAATGACACCCGATTTCTTTCTAGAGTGTAAAGCTCAATGAGACAGAAAAGTGATACACCATCCAAGAGAAAGAGATGACCACGGTGGTGCACTATTTGCAGACATAGAGACATTACTTGTTGGGTTCGGTTTCATGTATTCTCTAATAATGTTGCCAATAGTTATCTTCTGACCCAAAAGAAATTATCCCCCAAATAGGCTCGTGAAAGGCCAACTATGTGGCCGATGCACTAAGCTTAATGTGCAAAATGGAGTTCGTTAGGAGACCCAAAGAACCACTGTTATCGTACATCAGTGACGGCTTGTCCCATGATCTGACGACCAAGTCCTAGATCGGTTATGCCAAGGAGGGCAAGTCTAGACGGTTTTGGCTCAAGGAGGACATTTTGTACACCAGGGGACGCCGCCTCTATTTCCCGTAACACATGTTGTTGCAGAAGAAGTTCATGAAGTAATGCCATGCTTCCAACTGGGCTGCCCATCAATGAGTGCATCATACAATGACATTTTTAGCTGATCATTACTATTGGCCGCACATGGGCAATGATGTTGAAGCTTATGTGCAGACTTGTCTCATTTACCAACAAGACATAATCGAGGCCAAGAAGCCAGCGGGGTTATTGCAGCCATTGCCATTTCTAGAGCTACCACGAGAAAGTGTTTTCATGGACCTTATAGTCAGTTTGTCGAATACTAATGGGTTTGCCAGTATTATAGTTGTCATTGATAGGATTTCAAAGTATGCCACCTTCATCCCTGCCAGCAAGGAGTGCTTAGCCGAGAAAGCTGCTGGACTTTTCCTAAAGCACGTGATGAAGTACTATGGGGTGCCAAGGACCATTTTGAGTGACAGAGACCCTCGTTTCACGGGCATGTTTTGGACCGAGTTGTTCAAGCTGATGGGAGCAGACTTGAACATGTCCACGAGTGTTCATCTATAAGTACGACTCGGTGTGACTGGCCAAAGCTGATAGACGTGGCCCAATTTTCCTATAATTTGTAGCGGATGGAGGCCACAAACCCAAGTCCTTTTGAGATTGTGTCTGGAAAACAACCACTCACACCAAATGTTGTTGTGCTCAGTTATGAGGGGCCTAATCCAACAACATACCATGTTGTCAAGGTGTGTCAAGAACATCATGACCTAGGCTGAGCTTGTTTACACAAGGCGGGAAAGCGGACCAAGAAGTTGGCTGATCAGAGACGTAGGGACGAGGAGTTTCAAGTTGGGACCTTGTCCTTTCAAAACTACATTTGGTTTTGAGGAAACTAGGAGTGCACAAAGGGCTTGTGCGTCGGTACGAGTGTAACCCCCTTAGCCAGGCCTAGACGCTTGATCCGAACTATGAAGATTACACGAGGAAAACAAAAGTCAACCTGAAAGTCAACCTTGATTAACGACCTTTTTTCATTTTATCTTTTCTAGATGCACATTAAACCTATGTGATTACTCAAGAATCATATGAGAGAAAGGCACAACGATTGGAAATCATGTAGGGACTCAATTGCATGAATTACACTTTTAGGGACCAAAATGTGATTTTTGGAAAATATAAGGACTTTACAGATTTTTAGTTTACCAATATGTAACTAGTCGTATTACATGCTCCTCTATCAAATTTCAACTAAAAATTACATTCCAAGCTCAAGCAATTTCATCCGCAACATTCAGGACGAAAATGTAAGACACGCGAACTCAAAACAATTCAAAAACTTCATCCAACGGTTGTCCGTTTCTGAACACAAATCTTCGTACCGAAACACCTGTATCGAAACGGTGTTGACCGTTTCGGTACTCGGGTGCGTTCCGAGACCGGTGTCGAAACAGGCCTCTCCAGTAGCCAAAATGTTCCGAAACACCTTCAATCGTTCCGAAACGATGTGGCCATTACAGGCCCCTGTTTCGAAACAGTTAAGGTTGTTTCGATACACCCTGCTCTGTAACAGCAGAAAATGTTGGTTTTTCACCTCTTAACCCACTCAAACATACTTAACATCATACTATATCATACCAGCAACATGTCTAGACACTAGAGATCATATTTGGGAAACTTAAGCTAGAGCATGGCATCAAACACATAACATTCTACCTATATGCATGCTTCCTAGCCACAAATCCAAATATAACATTCAAACCTCCAACCAAACCATTAGGACCATTTACAACCCATAAAAGCCATCACAAATATGCCACAAACTTAGGGAGTTCAAAACACATCTCCCAAATAAAACATTGGAGTCCCATTGCCAAATATCAAAACTAAAGTGTATAAAAACATCACCATACATGATCTTTGCATTTCCTTGGATGTTCTTAACCTTCTTGCTGCCCAAAAACACTTCAGATATCTGCATTGTTGGTAAAAGAGAGCGTAAACACATTTGCTTAGTGAGGCAAGCTGTAAAGAAAACCAATACAACAATGCATTATTCAAAACACTTTCTCAAAAGCCTTTTTCTACAACATGCTCATTCTATCTCATGCTCGAAAACCATTTCAAAGCAAATCTCCAATAAAAACACATGTACCTCAATTCTATCTCATGCATTTAAACCAATGAAAATCTAATGGTAAGGCCACACATATGCTTGTGAAAACTAAAGCATTTCATATACATATCTCATATGCATTTCTCATAGCATAAAACATCTCATCAATAGGTACATGTGAATCAAAAGCATTTTCATAAATTATATTGGCATTTCACATCTCATCAATACTCGGATATGCGGATAACAATCTCAAACCCACCAGACACTTCCGGTGGAATCACACATCACCGTACTCACTCGTCTAGTAACATAATTTCCGGTGGAATCTCACATCACCGTACTCACATGGAGGAATCTCTCATCGCCACAAAGCTTGGGTATTTCACCAAGTCCTACCCGATGGAATGCCCATCATCGGTCTCTCCCTTTGGATTGAATCCAAAGAGCACATACGAATTTTTAGTTTAGAGTGTACTCTCATCCTATTGATCGATCGATTATATCAGGTAAGTAGCTCATCTTCTATGCCAATATATTATGTCAAAATATCATCTCACCTACTGTTTTTAATGCAACATTTCTCAAAGCTTTCTCATCTCATTCAAAATCATAACATTTTCCTTGCTTTAAAACAAAAGCTCAAAACTCATCAATGCAACATGTATATTATGAAATCTTTTCAAGCATCATCTCATGCTACAAATCATGCATAAAAACAGTAGGAATTTATCTATTTCAAAACATGAGCATGTAAATGCATTTTAGGGGCAACCACCACATATATGAGAGCAATCTAGCCAATACTTACTTCCAGACTTTGGAAGGTGTTTCAAACCTTTCCTAAATCCCCAAACCTTGTTTCTTTGGCCCTCAAGGACTTCTAAACCAATCGCACTCACCGATTACGTTTCACTTGCTCGCCGAAATGCTATCTAAGCTCCCGGACCAACACCAAAGGTGTCCGAATATGTCTCTTCTGTTATAACATATAAGAGCAGAGGATTAATGCATCATCATGCATTGAAATCATCATCCACACACCTAAACTCGCTCCTCTACTCAAGAACCTCATTTTGGCTACAATAAACAACCGAAATCATCTCCAAACTCTCCCAAAACAAAGCCCAGCCAAGATATATCACTTCTAATCATTTCTAAACATCAACCAACACCAAAAACCACCGCAAAATCGTCCTTATACCTCCAGCTATAACAGAACACCAAAACCACCCCAAAAACCACCATTCTAGCATACAAAACTTAGGAATCCAAGCCTATTCGTGATTTTTTTGATAAAACCACATTTATAACATCAATTACCATCCAAAATATATTACAAAACAACCTCGAAACAGAGCCTAACCAACAACCACGAAAATCATCAAGATCTCTCCAAAAACCGTGAGTTTTAATACAATTTCTTGTTTCTAACACTAAAGCAACTCAAAAATCATTAACAAAGGATTGATAACTTGGGAATTTCAGTAAAGAACTGATCATTAGAGGAGAAGGACGAAGCTTACCTCTAATGGCTGATTTCTCCTTGATTTGGGCAAGTTTTCTTGAAAATCCAATGTAAAAACAAGGGGATTTGTTGAGGAAAAGATTAGGAATCAAAAGGAGATTGGAATCTCATCAAAAGGAAAGAAAATCAGAGGCTAATTGATGGAGGAAATGTGTTTGGCTGAAAAGAAATTGAGAGAAAATGAAATGAGAGAAAATTGACATAAGGTAGTTATGAAATAAGGAGAAATCTGATTAAAAACATTTTGGGAGAAATGTTTATTTCCCTAATTAAAACATTATTCAAACATTATTCAAATCACCCAAAATAAGGAGAAATCTGATTAAAAACATTTTGGTAAAATTATCTCCTTAAAGATTCAAAGTTTCAATCCTTTACAAAACAGTCACTATTTAACTTTTGAAAAACTACGATTTGGTTACTACACCGAAATGTAGTATTTCCAAACCTTATTTTGTAAAATTGTTTTCACCACAATTATTCATATAATAAATGAAGATTTTTAGGTATTTTTCCATATTTTTAGAGCATCCCGAACTAGGTGTTCCCTAAATCTCCCTTAATGATTCGAATCGTTCTCGACTGGTCCGATTCGAACTCTAAAACATCTAAGCCGAAAATCGGGGCGTTACAACTCTCCCCCTCTTAAGAAATTTCGTCCTCGAAATTTACCTGGAGGAAAAAGATAAGGAAATTACTTCTTCATCTCTTCCTTCCATTCCCACGTGGCTTCCTCAGCACCACGATGTCTCCACAACACTTTGACCAGCTCAATGGTCTTACCACGGAGAACCTTACTATCTGAATCCAGAATCTCAGCAGGTTCCTCATCATATGTCAAATCCGGATTCAACTCAACTTCCTCCACAGGCATAACATGTGAAGGGTCCGATCTATAGCTCCGAAGCATGGACACATGAAACACATTATGTATCTTTTCCAACTCTTGAGGTAGTCTCAGCTTATAAGCAACAGGACCCGCACGTTTTATCACTACGTATGGTCCAATGAACCTTGGGCTCAACTTGCCCTTCCAACCAAACCTCATCACCTTCTTCCAAGGTGAAACTTTCAAAAACACGCGATCTCCCACAGAAAACTCTATCTCCTTACGCTTTAAATCCGCGTAAGACTTTTGTCGATCCGATGCTGCCTTCAACCGCTCACAAATGAGCTCCACCTTCTTGGTGATTCCTTTTAACAAAGCCAGCATCGAGACCAACTTTTGTTCTGTTTCAGCCCAGCAAAGAGGAGTTCTGCACTTCCTCCCGTACAAAGCTTTATAAGGTTGCATTTGAATACTCTCCTGGTAACTGTTATTATAAGCAAACTCCACCAAAGGCAAGTGCTTCTCCTAAGAGCCTTGAAATTCAATAGCACATCACCTCAACATATCTTCAAGCACTTGGATAACACGCTCATACTGTCCATCCGTCTGCGGATGATAAGAAGTACTGAAATTCAGCCGCGTACCCAAAGCTTGATGCAAACACTCCCAAAACCTTGCGGTGAACCTCAGATCTCTATCTGACACTATAGACTTTGGTACACCATGCAAACGTACAATCTCAACAATGTACAACTCCGCAAGCTTATCCAAGGTGTACGTAGTATGCACAAGCAAGAAATGCGCACACTTCGTAAGGCGGTCTACAATAACCCAAACAAAATTTTTCTTTGATGACGATAGAGGCAAACCAGACACAAAATCCATGGTGATCCTCTCCCACTTCCATTCAAGGATCCTTAACGGCTGTAACAACCCTGAAGGAAACTAATGTTCAGCCTTAACTCGCTGACAGACCATACATTTGCTAACGTTCTCAATGACATCTTTCTTCAATCCCACCAAATAGTACTCATCCTTCAGATCATGATACATCTTTGTACTACTAGGGTGCATAGCAAAAGGACTACTATGAGCTTCGGTCAAAATAGTGTGCATCAACTCAACATCATTCGGCACCACTATTCGATTTCCAAAACATAAAACACCATCATCTTTAAAACAGAAATCTGATGGTCTACCCTTAGCAATATCCTGAACATGTGGCACCAAAGAATCATCCAACAGTTGTTTGTCCTTTATCAACTGAACCAAAGATGGTTTCACCTGCAATTCAGCAACAAGACCTCCATCTCGCGATATGCTCAAGCTAGCAAACATCGCCCTTAACTCCACCGCCACTTTCCTGCTCAAAGCATCAGCCACAACATTGGCCTTCCCCGGATGATACTCAATTGTTAGATCGTAATCCTTAAGAAACTCCACCCAACGTCATTCACTAAGATTTAACTACTTTTGAGACATCAAATACATCAAATTTTTGTGATCCGTATACACAATAAACTTCTCACCATAGAGATAATGTCTCCAGATCTTTAGAGCAAAAACCACTACAGCCAACTCAATGCCATGCGTAGGATAATTGCGCTCATGCACATTCAACTGTCGCGATGCATAAGCTACCACCTTACCCTCTTGCATAAACACACACCCCAAACCAACATAGGATGCGTCACTATACACCATAAACTCTTTCCCAGATTCAGGTTGAACCAAGATAGGAGCTTGCGTCAAAGCTTCTTTTAGCTTATCAAAAGCTTGTTGTCTCGCTTCCGTCCACTAATACTTAACATCCTTTTGCAACAACTTCGTCAAAGGGGCAGCACTCTTAGGAAATCCATCCACAAACCTCCGGTAGTATCTTGCCAACCCAAGGAAACTACGGACTTCATGAACGGACATAGGAGGCTTCTAATTCATCACCACCTCAACCTTCTGGGGATCAAATCGAATCCCTTCTGTCGAAAACCACATGAACAGGGAAAAAAAAACTTCCTTTAGCCAAAACTCACATTTGCTCAGCTTAACATAAAGCTGATTTTCCAACAGCGCTTGCAAATCGATCCTCGAATGACCTTCATGCTCCTCCTTAGTACGAGAGTACACAAGGATATCATCGATGAACACCACAACGAACTTGTCCAAGAATTCATGGAACACCCTATTCATCATGTCCATGAAAGCAGCAGGAGCATTCGTCAATCCGAACGGCATCACAAGGAACTCATAATGATCATACCTCGTTCTAAAGGCTGTTTTCGGCACATTCACATCCTTCACCTTTAATTGATAGTACCCTGACCTCATATCAATCTTCAAAAACACAGCCGCTCCACGAAACTGATAAAAAAGATCATCAATCCTCGGCAAAGGATACTTGTTTTTGATGGTCAACTTATCCAGCTGACGATAATCAATGCACATCCTCATCGTGCCATCTTTCTTCTTAACAAACAAGACCGGTGCACCCCAAGGTGACACACTAGGCCAAATGAAGCCCCGGTCAAGCAACTCTTGAAGTTACGTCTTCAACTCCTTCAACTCTTTGGGTGTCATGCGATAAGGAGCAATGGACACCAGAGTTGTGTTCTCATACAACTCAATTCAAAATTCAACCTCTCGACTAGGCGGCAAACTAGGTAATTCCTCCGGAAAAACATCAGGGAACTCACACACAGTTCTTATATCCTCAATGTGCACCTCCTTTGAATTGGGATTCATAACAAAGGCTAAATAAGCCCCACACCCTTGCCACAACATCCAGCTTGCTTCCAATGTAGACACCACATTAGCTAGAAACTTCACATTTTCTCCAACCACCACAACCTCATAATCATCCGCAAGTTTCAACGAAACTCGCTTTCTTTCGAAATCCACAATAGTTCTATGCTCAACAAGCCAATCCATGCCAAGAATTACATCAAAACCATATAATGGCAATTCCATAAGATCAACCAAAAATACATGATCTTGCACCTTTAAGAGGCATCTCCTATACAACCTTCTTGCTACAACCGTCTCACCAAAGGAACTAGTCACACGCATACCCACATCCAAAGACTCAACAGGCAAACCAAGCATCTGAGCATTTTCACGCAATATGTACGAGTGTGTAGATCCATAATCAATCAAAGAAAGTAATGACAAGGATTGCAAAGTAATGATACATGCGATCACGTCCGTGTCATTCCTTCCCTCGCGATGGGCATACACTCTAGCCTGACCGCCACCCTCAGGTTGGACAGCCACTACATGCGCCACATTCCTTCCACCCTCATCTCTACGCTGGAAATTACCACGGCCGCGCCCACGACCTCTCTGTGGCTCAGCTGCTCTACCGAAGCTTGTCCCTCTCTCATCGGCTGAGGACAATATTTCTTCATATGCCCCCGATTACCACAGTTCCAACAAGTACCAAGGTTACCCCAACACTCACCAGCATGTCTTCTACCACACCGGTTACACTCAGGAGTTCTCAAGAAAGCATTCAGTCCTTGTTGACCTCTTCCAGGGTTACCACCCCCTCATCTAGCATCAATATGCGGCCTTCTATCCTTATGATTCTTATTATGATCTCTACCAAAATCACGTTCAGCAGCTTGCTTCCCCGAGCTAGATCCTCCTGCTCGACTCGCCACACCAAGATTCAGCTCATTGTCCTTGGCTCTAGGGACCAAGGCATCGAAATCAGTATAATCGGCTGCGAGCACATAGGTTTTCACATCATCCACCAGCCCATAATGGAACCGTTCGCATCTTTCTCTCTCGCTAGGAATCAGCTCAGGTGCATATTGGCTAAGGCGAACAAACCGAATCTCATATTTCGCCACCGTCATGCTCCCTTGCACAAGGGACATAAACTCCCTCCTTTTCTCATCAAGGTAGCGAACTCCCAAATATTTCCGCTTGAACGCATTCAGAAAGAATGTCCAAGTCAATTCATCATCCTCCATTCATGCAATAGTGGTCGTCCACCACGTGTATGCATCACCATGCAACAGGGACACAATACATCCCAACTTCTGTACATTGTTGCAATTCAGGTATCCAATTATCCTCTTGGTACTCTCCAACCAAGACTCGTGTAACACCCCAAATTTGGGCCTATATGTTTAGAGTCTGAACCGGATCGGTCTGTAAATATGTTCGAATCTAAAAGGAGGTTTTAGGGAACACCTAGTTCGGGATGCTTTAAAAATATAGAAAATATCTAAAAATCCTCATTTAATATATAAAAGAGAATGGTGAAATCAATTTTACAAAATAGGGTTTGGAAATACTACATTTCGGTGTAGTGACCAAATCGTAGTTTTTACAAAGTTTAGTAGTGATTGTTTTTTAAAGGATTGAAACTTTGAATCTTTAAGGAGCTAATTTACCAAAAATGTTTTCATCAGATTTTTCCTTAATTTGGGTGATTTAATTAATGATTTAATTAAATAAAATAAAGGTGATAAACTACCTTTGACTTTCATAACCACTTTTCATTAATTTTCTCTCATTTCATTTTCTCTCAAAATCTTATCAACCAAACACTTTTTCTCCAGCAAAATTTACTTTGATTTCCACTTCATTTGATGTGATTTCCATCACTCAATTATTCCTAATCAACCCTTCAACAAATCCACTTGATTTCTACATTGTATTTTCAAGAAAACTTGCCCAAATCAAGGAGAAATCATCCATTAGAGGTAAGCTTCGTCCTTCCCCTCTAATGATCAGTTCCTTACTGAAATTCCCAAGTTCTCAATCCTTTATTAATGATTTTTAAATGGTTTTAATGTTAGAAACAAGAAATTGGCTTAAAACTCAAGATTTTGGAAGAGATCTTGAAGATTTTCGAAGTGATTGATTGGGCTCTGTTTTGAGATGGTTTTCTAATGTATTTTGGATGTTAAATGATGTTAGAAATGAAGTTTTATCAATCCAATCCCGAATAGGTTGTTTTTCCTAAGTTTTTGCTTGTTAAAATGGTGGTTTTTGGGGTGATTTTGGTGTTCTGCTATAGTTGGAGGTATAAGGACGTGGTTGTGTTAGTTCTTGATGTTAATTGATGTTTAGAAATGATTAGAAGTGATGGCTGGGTTTGATTTTGGAAGAGTTTGGAGGTGATTTCGGTAGTGTTTGGTAGCCGAAATGTGGTTTTTGTGTAGAGCAGCGAATTTAGGTGTGTGGCTGATGATTTCAATGCATGATGATGCATTAATCCTCTGCTCTTATGTGTTTAAAACTGGGGAGACATCTTCGGACACCTTTGGGAGTTGATCCGGAAGCTTAGATAGCGTTTCGGTAAGCAAGCGAAACGTAATCGGTGAGTGCGTATGGTTATAGAAGTCCTTGAGGGACAAAGAAACAAGGTTTAGGGATGTAGGAAAGGTTTGAAACACCTTCCTAACTCCGGAAGTAAGTATTGGCTAGATTGCTCTCTAGAAAGTGGTGATTGGCCCTTAAATGCTTTTACATGCTCATGGTTTTAGATTGATAAATTCCTATTGTTTTTATGCATGATTTGTAGCATGAGATGATGCTTGAAATGATTTCATTAAGTAACATGTTGCATAGTTGAGATTTGAGCTTTATGTAAAAGCGTAGCAAATGTTATGATTTTGAAATGAGATGAGAATGTTGAGTTTTAGTGCATGAAAAACAGTAGGCGGGGTGTTTATTAACATAATATATTGGCATAGATGTTGAGATACTTACTGGATATAATTGATCGATCAATAGGATGAGAGTGCACTATAAACTAAAAATTCGTACGTGCTCTTTGGTTAAGCCAAAGGGAGAGAACTGATGATGGGCATTCCATCGGGTAGGACTTGGTGAAAAACCCAAGCTTTGTGGCGATGAGAGATTCCGCCATGTGAGTACGGTGATGTGGGATTCCACTGGAAACTATGTTGCTAGACGAGTGAGTACGGTGATGAGAGATGCCACCGGAAGTGTCTAGTGAGATGTCCGCATATCCAAGTTATAAATAGATGTGAAATGCCAATATAAAATATGTTATGGTTTTTGATTCACATGTACATTTGATGCAATGGTTTTGCTATGAGAAATGCATATGTGGTTTGTTTATGAAATGCTTTAGAGTACAAGCATGATTTTGGCTTTGCCATGAGTTTTGCATTGGTTTAAATGCACGAGATAGAATGAAGGTACATGTGGTTTCAATGAGAAATTGCTTTGAATGGTTTCCAAGCATGAGATAGAAATGAGCATGTGGTTTAAAAGCTTTTGATGAGTGTTTGTAAAGTGTGCATTATTATGTTGGTTTTCTTTAGAGCATGTCTCACTAAGCATTTGTGCTTACGCTCTCTCTTTTACCAATAATGCAGATAATTGAGGTGTTTTTGGGCATCAAGGAAGCTAAGTTCATCCAAGGAAGTCCAAGCTCATGTATGGTGAAGTTTTCATACACTTTAGTTTTGATAGATTGGCAATGTGAAACCAAGAATTGTATTTGGGAGATGTGTTAAACTCCCTAAGGTTGTGGCATATTTGTTTTGGCTTGTTTGGATTGTAAATGGCCTTAATTGCTTGTTTTGATGTTGGATTGCCTATTTGTGTTTTGATATTAGAAAACATGCCTCTAAACTAATGGGATTTTGTGTTTGATGCTATGATTATGTTTGAGTGTTCCAAATATGTACCTTATATGTATGTTGACTTGTTGGTATGATTAGAGAGTCATTGGGATATGTTTGAATAGGGTATTGAGTGAAAAACCAGCATTTACTGTTGTTTCTGGGCAAACCGTATCGAAACACCCTCTAGTGTTTCGGAATGGGGGCCTGTAATGGCCTTCGTGTTTCAAAACGGTGGAGGCTGTTTCGGAACGATTTGGCTACTAGAATGCCATGTTTCGGAACTGGTCTCGGAACACGCCCGCGTACCAAAACGGTCAACGTCGTTTCGATCCAGCGTTTCAATACGGTAGGTGGGTGTTCCAAAACGGGTGACCGTTAGACACAGATTTGAATTGTTTTGATGTATGCATGCTTTACTTTTTAGTCCCAAATGTTGAGATTGCAATTGCTTGAGGTTGAGATTCCTTTTTAAGTTGAAATTTGGCAGAGAGGCATGTAACCCGACTAATTTCATAATGGTAACCTTAAAACCAATGAAGTCCCTCTAATTTATAGAAATTACAATTTGGTCCCTAATCTCGTGTGAAGTGCAATTGAGTCCCTATATGTTATCCGATCGTTGTGCCTTTCTCAATCGTGTTTCGTGAGTACTCACTTAGGGTTAACAAGCATCTAGACAAGAGTAAAAAGAAAAAAAATGGGTCGCGAATCAAGGTTGACATTCGGGTTGACTTTGGTTTTCCCCGTGTAATCTTCATAGTTCGGGTCAATCGTCTAGGCTGGGCTAAGGAGGTTACCTTTGGTGGTATCAGAGCTTGGTTCTCGAATAATTGGGGTTTGATATGGGGTTGTTGTATGTGTTTATGCATGATGGTGACTCTTGGTGAAAGTGTGATGTGTGAATGATGATGTATGATTCAATTGAGATGTTTTGTGATGTTATGCTATGTTTGGAGTGTGATAGGGGATCCCATTGCCATAGCAAAACTAATGAGGGGAAATGTTTTCGAAAATGAGCCTGAGAACTTGGATTACTTACCTTATTGTGCCTAATTGTGTTTATTGCATTTTTGTCAATGCATTGTTTTCTTTATAATGGGGCCACGTAGAGAGCTGGGAATCAATACTAGATCGACCGCTGGTAATGAGAATGCTGAGAATGTTGATAATTTACCTCCTCCTCCCGGTGGTGGTGCTGGAGCTGGTAATGCTGGTGATGGTGTCAGGGGTCGCTGGACCTGAACGTGTGCAGGGGCAAGCTGCTCCTGATATGACCATGTTGATTCAGGTTATTGCTAGAGCTTTCCAGGCAGTAGTAGCTGGAGCTCATGGAGCTGCACATCAGGATGATGACAATGTGAGGTTGCCTTTGAAACGTCTTCGCAGTCTTGGAGGGACTGAGGTCAGGGGCTTATCTCCGGAAGGATCTGAGTCTTGGTTGGAGAGCACCAATCAAATTTTGGGGCAGATGAACTGTAATAATGTGCAGAAGCTGGGTTGTGTTGTATCACTGCTGCATGGTGATGCTTATACGTGGTGGACGACCACTATCTCTGGGATTGAGGATGATGAGGTGACTTGGACGTTCTTCTTGAATACGTTCAAGCGGAAGTATCTGGGTGTGCGTTACCTAGATGATAAGAAAAGAGAGTTTATGTCTCTTGTGAAAGGTAGCATGTCAGTAGCTGAGTATGAAATTCAATTTGTACGCCTCAGTCAGTATGCGCATGAGTTAATCCCTACTGAGCGGGAGAGGTGCGAACGATTCCGTTATGGGTTGGTAACGGATGTGAAGACTTTTATGCTTGCGACTGATTATACGAATTTCGATGTCCTGGTCAATAGAGCCGAGGACATTGAATTTGTAACCCTCTTAACCCGGTCTAGACGATTGACCCGAATAAAGAAAGTCACACGGGGAAAACCAAAGTCAACCCGAAAGTCAACCTTGATTAACGACCCTTTTTTTCTTTTTAAACTTGTCTAGATGCACATTAACCCTAATCGTGATCACTCAGACAACATGCTCAAAGATCACAAACATCAGAGATCAAACAGGGACTCAAATGAACAATTTACAACTTTAGGGACCAAATTGTAAATTTTGAAAAATTTAAGGACTTAACCAGATTTTAAGTTACCAACTTAAAATTAATCATGTTTCATGCTTCTCTGCCAAATTTCAGCTCAAACGGACATCCCAAGCTCATACAATTGCACAAACAAGTTTCAGGACTAAAATGCAAACATTCTGAAACATTTAACTGCCAATGTCAGCCCCCAACGGTCGGCTGTTCCGAAACAGGGAGAGCCCGTTTCGAAACACGGGGCCGTTCCGCAACGCGTACCGAAACGCGGGCTGGCAGTGACCAAACCGTTTCAGAACGGTGACACCCGTTTCGGACGCCTGGACTTATGCAGGGCACCCGTTCCGAAACGGTGTCAACTGTTCCGAAACACCCTGCACAGATTGCAGCACTTTGCTTACTCAAACACACAATTGACCATCCAATCATGCTCCAAATGCCACCAAACTTTACCAACATGCAATTCAACATATAAGAGACATACTTGCATCAACAATTCAACAAGATAACAACACATATGAAAAGCCCCAAATCTATAGGCATGCTTCCTACACAAGCAACCATTTAAACCAAAATCTCCAAATCAATCTCATATTAGCCAAAACATGATCCAACAACATTAACAACAACATTAAACCATCCTTGTCCGAACATATTCGAATACATAAACTTCATCCCAAGAGATTCTACCCCCATTGCCTTTATTAACTATAGCTATTCACCGAGACATACATCTCAAATGGAGTCCTCCTTGAATCCCTTGCTTCTCGCTGTCCAAACTTCAAGAATCTGCATTGATGGACAAAAAGGAGCGTAAGCACATAATGCTTAGTGAGGAATGCTCAAAACCAAAACACCATCAATGCAGCGAGTCATAAAACCTCTTTGAAAAGCAACTCGATTTGTTTACCAAGCAAAGTTTGAAAACCCCTTTTCAACAACATGCTTAAACCATGCATTGCTCAATCATGAAAACCAACCCTTAGCTTAGCAAGCTAAGAAAACCATTTCAAGCTCAATTTGCAAATTCAACCCTTTAACCATTCCATGCATAAACACCATATGCAAAGTTAAATTCAAAACCTTGGAAAACACTTCCATTTCACAACATACCTTTCTTATACTTGAAAGCCATTTCAAGC